>JAHZTW010000001.1:337529280-337572720 GCA_020283515.1 Alliaria petiolata
TAGATGGTAAGACTCGTTCTATATAGTATATAATCTTCTTCCACGTTGCTAGTGAAGCTGAGTGACAACATATATACTGTATGAAGTATGATCAAAGTACAGAATCTAACTGAACTAACATTTGGATGAAAACCGAACCAACTTATGTTTATAATCTGATCGGTATTATTATATGCTGAACAAACTAAACCAAAATATGGTTCAAAAAAAAAAAAACACTAAACCAAAGTTGTACAACAGCTAGTCGGATAATAGTAAACCAAATTTTTAGTTATTATGTATAATTTTATAAATCTATTTTTATTTTATTTTTGTTAAAAGGTTTTCATTTTATAAATCTAATTAAAAGTAACGATATGAATTGATTTTCTCAAACAAAACAAAACAAATTTCAGTTCCAATTTGGTAAAAGAACTTCCAAAGTAAAAAATTTAAAACTATAAACCGAAATAGATAAAGAGATACGGAGATACCCATCCCCCTAGCAACACCATCTCATCTCTAGTTGCTAGGACCTCAACAACATTGAAAAGTGAAAGCTAATGAGCAATATGGCACGAGCCCTTAATCTTATGTCGGACCAAAAATGTTAATATCATCCGCAACATTTCCACTTTTGATCGAGGCCAAAAAAATGGCGAAGAGATCGAGAGAGGCTCTCAAATTTTTCAATCAAAAAGGTTCCAAAGGATATGCCAATTTTCTTCAAAATTATAAAAATCTTTAGCTCATTACTAAAAGAGTTAAAGACCATTGAGAACTACAAATTAAAAACAACATATAAGAAAAATGATATGGGTCCCATGCATGGGCTTGACAAGTCATCCTCATCGTCATTATACTTATCTAAAAAAATCCAAAAACCTAACAACAACAAAAAAGAAAGAGAACTCAACCATATTGGTAGTGTCATGATTCCCTACATGATGATAACGACAATAACATTAGATATTTAAATAAATCATGTGGATACCATAAAGTTTAGGTTTTAATTCATGATAATGATATGGTATATGGTGGTAGTAAAGGGTTTTGTGTGATATTGATCTTCCATACCATGACATAACTATGGTGGTGGTGATGTGGATGTGATGTTCGATTCCAAGAAACCTGTTTTGGTTAAGACAGCATTCCTTGTTTTGCTGAGATCCCTTCCTTTGAGTGTTCTTCCGATTCCCTCACACATGGAGAAAGATGAGATCTGTGTTCTTGCGAGCCTTTTTGCTACCAATTCATGTGGAGGAACCATTGAGTCTTCATCATCATCGTCATCATGAATGGCCCATGAATGCAAATGGCTGCTTCTTGTGTTCTTCTTCGTGTTCCCATAAATCTTGGACCAGTCAGCAACATTCATCGGAGCAGATGACTGTTTTGCCCCTGAGACCTCGGTGTCCTTAGGAATGTACCTCGAAGAAGATGAAGAAGCCGAGAAGAGATTGTTACTTTTGGACATTTTCATTTCAGGACCTGGAGATTCTTTTTCTCTCAAAACTGACCACACATCTTCTTCTTGAAACTCCTCTCCCCCTTCCATTGCCACTCAAGATAACCCCTTCTCCTGGATATTGCTTCTTCTGCTTCAACTAAGTGGTCTTCTTCCTCCTGAATCCATGAAAATTACTCCATCATTTTATCTTAAAACCAAAAGAGAAGAGATAGAGGTAGAGAGAGAAAGAGGAGAGAGAGAGAGGGGGAGGGAAATAATTAATTACCTGAGAGACGCAGAGGAAGATTCAGTGAAAATGTGATGTATAAAAATGTGAACCATAAACAACATTAAACGATCTCTCTTTGCTGGCAAATGAGAGACAGAGAGGTCATTGATTGCTTCAAAGGAATCAAAAGCATCCACAATAGGCAGAGGTTTCATAAAGATCCAAAACTGTAATAATATCGTACTTTTTTTGGGGTGCCATAACTATGAATTTAATAAAAATAAATAAAATAATTAAAATGGTTAGATAGAGGAGTGGTATAGCCTTTGGTACTATTTTTACTAAGACCTGCCAAAATTATTGATAGAGTCTGATTCATGCAAGAAGACAAAACAAAATGTACTATATGAAAAGACTTGCTTTATCTCAAACTTTAATTTCCTAAACCATTTTATACTTTTTAATCTTATTTTGGCTATATAGATTTATTTTAATAATTAATGAGGAAAAATGTAAACTAACTCAAAATGGCTTGTGATATATTTATTATTATTATCCTTCTTGAGAATCTTGGTTGATCATTTTTTTTAAACAAAGGTTATCTATTTATATGATTCTTTGTTTTTCTATTGCTATGTACGTATCATTATTGAAAAGGTNTATTTTTACTAAGACCTGCCAAAATTATTGATAGAGTCTGATTCATGCAAGAAGACAAAACAAAATGTACTATATGAAAAGACTTGCTTTATCTCAAACTTTAATTTCCTAAACCATTTTATACTTTTTAATCTTATTTTGGCTATATAGATTTATTTTAATAATTAATGAGGAAAAATGTAAACTAACTCAAAATGGCTTGTGATATATTTATTATTATTATCCTTCTTAAGAATCTTGGTTGATCATTTTTTTTAAACAAAGGTTATCTATTTATATGATTCTTTGTTTTTCTATTGCTATGTACGTATCATTATTGAAAAGGTGTTCGACAAAAATAATATAGTTTCGTTATAATAAAAATAACTTTGTATTTATCACACGAAAAATCTGAATCCCGTGTCCGTACACACACATAAATACATCAGACTTTTTGGTGGGGTAAGAATCATATCGTATCATAGTTTTTGAAAATCAATTTGTTAGGCTATCCAATCCAACGCTTCGTGGGTCTCCTCACAAGGGATGTTATTCCAAAGCACGATGTCTTAAAAAGTGTAATTTTCATACAAGACGTCTATTTTTTTAAAGTTACTTATTTAACCCTTCGAAGTTTATTTTAACACAAATACGTACCATAAAGGATAAAGAACCTCGAAATTATGAGTCCAACTTAAGAAAGTATAGGCGGAATTAATCATTTGGTTGTATATTCATGTTGTAGACGGTGAGTTTTCAGCTGATGAGTTTGAGTTGTAAATTCATTTAAAAGGAGAGTAAAAGTGCAGATTTGTTTGGACAACAAAAGATATGTTGAAATATTGGCTAAATCTTTTTCTCGATCACGACTAACAATAATTTTTGAATCTCTTTCTCGATCGAGCGTATGTAACAATGTTTCATCCAGTGAAACAGCTTCCTTTTCCTCAGTGATCGATTCTCCACCAACGATTCAAGTTCGGGGCTTCTTTTCTATCGCGAGCTCACAAGCGCTTTATCACTACTTAATCGTATTCATAAGAGCACTCAACAAAGTACCGATTGTTTTACGCTTTTATGTTTTTTGTTTTTTTTGCCATGAGACCTTTTAAAATAGGTGATATATTTTTTGTTATTTCAAATTTATAAAACCTAAACATTTCACTTTAATAATATTTAGCCAAAAAAAATTGTAACGATGGTTCTACACTCGACTCGTCTAGTTCTTCAATCCAATTACATTGGCGACATGATTTTAATGACTCCATTAATTTGGGTTTTTCTTTATGGGCTTGTTTCAATCTAGTTAAGTCTATATTACATTATGTTATGGGCTTTTCATTTGAAAATCCGAGCCTTAGGATGTACACATATGTATAATATAGGATGAGTAATTTATTATTCCCTCTTTTCACAAAAAATGTCATTTTGACTCTTGATTTTTGTTTTATAAAGAGTGTCACTTTATGTTTTCAATGCAATTTTTAAAACTAAATCTCAGTTTTATCCCTACTATTTAATCTATTAATTAGAGAGATAAACTGATTTAGTGTATTAATAAAGGGCATAAAAAAATTTATAAAGTTTTTTTAATTTGTGTGAAAATGTCAGAATGACACTCTTTGTGAAACAGAGGGAGTATTTATTTGATTTTGTATAATTTAAAAATTAAACCATAGTAAAATATTTTAGTCCAATCTTTTTTTTTAAATATATAAGAAGTTGTTATTTTGACAATATAGTATGTTTAAAAAAATATTTTCTGATTAGAGAAAACAAAATTAAGCAAAGTAGTAATTGAATGTGTATAATATTAAATTATAGTAAATTTCGATTTCGTTTAATTATTTTGTATAAAATTTTAGGAAATGAATCATTACAGAAAATGAATTATAATCTTTTTGGTTATATTAAAAATTAAAAATTATATTTTATGTATATCATAAATTATTTGTAAATTTTGATTTCATTTAATTATTTGGTATAAAATTATTGGTTATGAATTTTTTTTGAAAATGAATCATAACAGAAAATAAATTATAAATTTTTTGGTTATATTAAAAATTAAAATAGATAATAACATATAAGGTAATTAGTTTATTGAAATAAGTATTTTTTAGAAGGTTGGTGAGAATGAATGTGGTGGCGACACATCAGCAAAATGGCACCACTGTAAATATTTCAAAAAAATAAGTCTACTCTCTAAAAATGTTTCTCAATTAATATATAGGAGATATTTTTTTGGGTAAAAATATGTATAATATATAATTCTCCTTATCAAAAAAACTATAATCTACAATCTAACTAATTTCTCTCTCTATTTTTTTTTCCAACTAAACTTTCATTAAAATCAGATAAAAATACATCGTAAGTCATTACAGGTCTACAAGATACAAATTATTACACAAGCAGCTACGTGCGCCGTATGCTGGAATGATAAATTGAAAGAAAAAATATACACGATGCATCCTGGTCGAGAACGCCTTACTCGTAAATGAATGTTGATATCTGTTATGTTCTTCCTTCGTACACCATCCTACTACCATACGATTGGTATGCTTTTCTACCATTACTTTCTGTAAACTCCAAATCGAATAGCAAAAATCCATTGCACTCGATATTAGTTATGTGAATTCAACATCTTGAGACCAATTCGTCCGTACCAATGTTTTTGATAATAAAGTAAACTGTGATGTATCTCCAAAATGACCTTGCAGAAATCGGGCACATGTGATCCATGCATGAATTGTAAGGGCATTCTTCAAAAAGACACAGCATCGTCTTGATTCTTCTTCCCTCATCAGCCAAATCCATCTCAGCCATGAATCCTCCCTTTTCTATTTCTATCCACGATCTTGCCAAAAGTGCTCGCCCATTTTTCCAAAAGTACTTTCCGTCTTCATCATCATTATTGACTCCTCTCATTACAATCACAACAGAAGGGATTTACAAAGAAATTTCTCTCTCTATCTCTCTCTAAGATATTGGTTACTTTCTCAATTATAATTTTTTTTGGTTATTCACCAAAACAACCCAAGAATATATTTACAAAGATTTAAATAAGCAAAAAAGTGGAGTTGTAAATGTTTTGAAGAAGATTTATTCTTATTTGTACGTATAATAAACGAGGACGATGCATTGTATAGATCTGAGTATATATACATAGAAAGAAAATGTGTGCTAGGGACTAGGGCTAGCTGAAAATATTGAGAGAAAAACTGTTTAGTTCTATAGCCTTTAATTAAGCGAGTCGAGTTTACTCAGGAACACAAATATATATGTGTATTGAAATCAAATTTGGTTCTACATTTGCCTTTGTGTGCCATTATGACTGAGTGTATGTGCAAAGATCACTTGGTATAATTCTATTAAAAAAAAATTGAGTCTTGGAGTTACCAAATGTTATAGCTTGCCTTGACACGCTTGAATCCTTCAATAACAATAATCTTAGCTTGACACTTGCCTATTGCAAACCTGACTAAAGGCAATAGAGCATCGAGAATATGAACAGGGTCTTGCTCAAACTCCAAAGTTGGTGAGAAATAAGCTAATTGTGTCCGAACCGTTTCACATTCAAGTGTTCATAATCATGTTCCTTCTTTTAAAATAAACAATTCGTCTTCCACAATTTCTATTGATTTCACAGATCTTTCCTTTTGGATGAGAGAAGAAGTAACGTGTGATGTTTAGCAAAAACAAGAAGTAACGTGTGATTCACGGGATCGGATAAAGACGCAAATTTTGTAACACAAAGAAGATTCGGAGTCTGTTACAACTTACATCCAGAACATGGCCTTACTCGATTATTATGATGGGCTTAATTGAGCCTATAAGGCCCATAGTTATTACTTTTTTCACGTCTCCAAGCCTTGTTTCAAGGATACGCTGTCTCCGTGAACATGAGCTTCTGTGCTCTCATTAACTTTTTCTTTTTATATAAAATAATTATATTTTGATTCTGGTAGAAAAACTTATGAGTCAGCCACTAGGATCTTGTGTTTTTTTTTTTTTTTTTTTTTTGAACATTACTAGGATCTTGTGTTGTACTCAATATTATCCATTGTTCGGTGAACGTGTTGAAAGATTTCCACCTTTGAGGTGGTTCAGCTTGTACAATAGATAAAAACATCCCTACAAGAAATTGTATTAGTTTGGCCGCTTTGTGTGTTTTGGATATATAAAGAGACGAATCTGTTGTCTATGTTGCTAGAATCTTTCATGTGGTAACTAAGAAGTCTCTATTACCGCAACTTGGCCACAAATAAGGTTGGTGTATTTCATTTTTGTTAGTTAGTAAAAAAGGATCTCTCAAATAATCTGAGTGATGCTTAGACCCTCGATCTATCCAATGTGAAATGAGGTCAAGGTGAATGAATATCAGTTTAGGTATCAGTCTTTTATCCGGTTATGTCAATACTCAGAATCATAGTGGTAAACCTCGGTCAGACAATTAATTTCTGGTTTTTAATTCAATTGCTATACTAATAATGGCGCCGTGGATCTAGTGAACGGAATCTACTCCAACTCATGTCTCTTGTGAGTGTATGATGAGTCATGTCCCAAAGCAAGTTCAAGTTTTAGTTGCTGCAAAACATTGTATTAGTTACTGCAAGTCATGGCTTTTATATTAACTTTTCGGTTAACATTTAAACCAAAACAAAAAATTCTTTTGAACGGTTCTACAAAACTAAGCTATATATGTAATGTATCTCTCGAAGTTTGAAACATGTTTCAAAATCAGCCTTAGAAGGATGAATTTTAAAAAGACCTGACAACAATGTTAGGGCCCATATCTTTCGCTATTTCTGGAAACTCATAATTTGATCCGGAATTTGCTCTTAAAAGACATGGTGAGAGATAAAATATTAACGTCTTTTGTCTTGGTATTGAATCTTGCAGGCCCCTCATGGTTGATGTAACGTCAAGGGCACGGGCGTGTACAGTTTCCACGTGTCAATCCCATACACTGAAATTGGATTCACCAACTTAACCGGTTATCTAATTATACCGGTTATCACACTGCTCTGTTCAACATATATGACATCTTGAACAGTTGTCAATTATTTGTTAGTTAGAACTTCTTAGTCAGTGATTAGTAACACATTTGGATCCCCTTAAAGAGATACAATACAGGAGTGGCCCCTACTGTAGGCATTTGGCGACACTTGGATAAGGGAACAAAGTGTCGGTGGTCACAATACTTTCATTTTTGTTTTCAATCAAAAATATTCAGAAAAAAATGTACGTGAATTCTGAATCTACGGATTCAATATCATTTTATGGCGCCGTTACTATTTTTAACTCTATTTATATTTCCCAAATTAGTTAATTTCAAATCATTCTAATCAAAATCTGTACTATTATCTTTCTTTTTCTTTTCTTTTTTAGATAAAGGGGAAATATAATAGTTTCACAACGAATAATACGGGTCTCTCCAGTTTTTGCCACGCATCGATTATCATCAAAGCAATAGCGAGTGAGTGAGTGTTATATTTTTTTATAAATTTATACTCATTATGTTTACATTTAATTGTCATTTGGAGAAAATGTATCTGGATGTATTAAATTCAAAACACATCCAGATACATCCAATTTTTTGCAGATATGTTTTTCAGAACGACAATTAAATGTAAACAGAGAGAGTATAATACTTTTTTTTGGACAAACATAAATTTATAATACTATTTGCCCTATGCCGAGTTGATTTTTTTTAGGTGATGAATGTTTGTAGTTTTTGAAAGAGTTTTTGGCTTTTGTTTTTCAAAAACCATTTTATTTGCCAATCAAGTTTTTTGATAAATAGATTCCCTAAAATTTAGGGAAACTAGTTTTTTAAAATAACTTCCAATTTGTAAGCAAAAACCAAAATCTATATTTTTGGAGTTTTTCTCCCAAGTATTATAAAAAAACCAAAATCTAAAAACTAAAATCTAAAAACAAAAACCAAAATCCAAAAACCAAAAACCAAAATCTAAAAACAACACAAACATTCATCACCTTAGTTTAATTGTGAACGTTTCCTTTGAATTTAAATAGAGTTATGTTACGCAAGACTATTCTAAATGTACTATAAACTAGTAACATTATTAAAATTTAACCAAAAAAACCGATAAATTAAAGGGAACACTCGAGAGTAAAATGCAGCGAACGTGTTTTTAATAAAGCTCATCACAAGGATCAAGATGCAATCAATATTTGAGAGGACGTTACAATCCATAACTCTTTACCGACAATTACTACATTAAGTAAATAGTCGTATACTACTAAATAATTGCAGAAAAAATAATTGAATATGTACAAATGGAATTACTTTATATTAAAATAGTCGGACTCAGAGGTTGAGAAAAAAATAAGAATCCACCTTGACTTCATCGAATTGAAAGATTCCGTAATACATTAAAGGAGCGGTTTATCCGCTGTATCGACGACACTAACAAAAGGTTTCAGATAATTGCAAATCGATCCGTGAACGTTTTTTACTTTACCTATTGCACCCCATATATTATATTGTTAGAGCCGCCCCTTTTTATTACAAAAAAAAAAAGCAATATTTTTTTTGTAAGATTTTATAGTCATTAAAACATATGCAATGGGAGTCGATCTCTCACCATTAAAAAAAAGAAAAATAAGAAAAAGAAAAGAAAAAGAACGAGATGAGTCTTTCATTTGAGAAATTTTGAGAGATTTATGAGAGACTCATAAAACACATGGCTTTTTATAATTGGTTTTAATTTTTTTTATAAATGTAAAATTAATTAATAAATTAAATCATATTTATAATATTAATATTATATTAGATGTGGCTCTTAGGTCCACGAATGATATGTACTCAGTGAGACCATAATCCAAAACTTGGTGATTGGTTTAGGCTAAAGGAGATAACCAGAAGACTCTTCAAAATGAGATAAATTATCTAAAATGCCATCCACTTTAAAATGTCCAAGACTCCAACAAAGTTTTGTTTATTTATTTCTCTTATGTAATAGGTACTGTCTACTGTGTAGTCAACTATCATTAAATTTTCATAAGTGTATATAATACACATTTTATAAACCTATAAGTAAGTAATTTCAAGCAAAGCTCCACAAGTTACCTTTTTATTAGGTATAATAAATCAAATTTTAGTAAATAGAACTAGAAGTTATTTAAATTTTAGCATTAAACACTTAAATTTATATTTTTTTGTGAAAAGAAGCTTGAAGACAACAAATAATATGAACGTTCGTACATAAAATATTACTCAAGAAATTTGTTATATTAAATTCTTAATTTAATCTTGCACTAATTCAACTTTCGCGTCAATTAAGAATGCAATTTTTTTTCTTCTTTTGAATGTTTGCTAAGTGTATGCCAATTCTATTCTTTTTTTTTGTTTATTTATTTTATAATAAGTGTACACAATACATTATTATTCGTATTCATAAAAACGTAGAAACTTCACCTACTTGCCTTAGTTTACTGTTAATCATTTAATGTCCAAATTAATTAACCCTCTTTTTCCTGAAAAAATAAAGAAGAAAACTCTATTTTCCTTTATTTAAGGAGGCTGCATTGCTTGCTCACTGACTCAACTCAAGAGTGGAAGCGAGAGAGAGGAAGAAGAAGACGAAAGAGAAAGAAGAAAAATGGGAGGAAAAGGTGTGATGATGGTGGCGATACTCTGCCTTTGGGCACTCTCCGCGACATCAGAAGCAGTTGTAACAGAGGAGGAGCCAGGCTTGATGATGAACTTCTACAAGGACACGTGTCCTCAGGCCGAAGACATCATCCGTGAACAAGTCAAACTCCTCTACAAACGCCACAAGAACACCGCTTTCTCGTGGCTCCGTAACATCTTCCATGACTGCGCCGTCGAGGTCCCAACTCTCTCTCTCTCTCTCTCTAGATCTCTCTCTCTCTCTCTCAATGATCTTTCATGTTTTGCATGGTGGGTTGCGATTTCTTGGATGATTTTAGTGGAAATGTACCGATCTTTGTGTAAAACATAGCTTAAGGTTTGATCTTTTACTTGAAACAGAAGCTAACAATTTACTCTGTTTTGTGTTTGTGGTGAAAATACAGTCATGCGATGCGTCGCTTTTGCTGGATTCGACAAGAAGAGAGCTAGGAGAGAAAGAACACGACAGGAGCTTCGGTTTAAGAAACTTCAGGTACATCGAAGAGATCAAGGAAGCTCTCGAGAGGGAGTGTCCTGGTGTTGTCTCATGTTCCGACATTCTCGTCTTGTCCGCAAGGGAAGGCATCGAAGCAGTAAGTTTAAATAAGTCCTGCCGTTTCTCTCTCTGGTTATAAAACTGCGTGTTGTCTTTTTCTTTCTTTGGGAATGTTTTGTAAAGTGTGCGTGTGTGTGTGGGTTTTGTGTAGGTGGGAGGACCGCATATTCCGTTGAAGACAGGAAGGAGAGATGGACGGAAAAGCAGGACTGATATGCTTGAGTCGTATCTTCCCGACCACAACGAGAGTATCTCCGTTGTTCTTGAAAAGTTCAAATCCATCGGAATCGACACTCCCGGCCTCGTCGCCCTCCTCGGTACCGTCACTTTTCTCCTTCTTGATTATCTCTCACTTATCTCCGGCAAAAACATATCGCTCGAAATTCGAAACTCTTTGAGTCTTTGACCATCCAAGAAATGCTCTTGCTAATGCCTTAGTTCAAATATCCCATTTTAAGGGTGTTTTCGTCAATTTACACTCATGCATGAAACACTTTAAGATTAATGGGGAAAACCACTTGTGCTAAGCCTTGTCGGATCTCATCGGTGTATGCGATCTAAGTTGGAAAGTTGAAAGTAATCCTTTTCCGATCTATCACTAGTTCCCAGCATAAATGGATCATTCAAAAGTCAAAATCTATTAACCATCCACAAAGAATAGATCGGATAAGGATGTTTTAGCCAATTCACGCATGCATGATTAAGAATAGTAATCAAACCAGTTGAGCTAATCTTATCGGATCGGAGTATAGCAATCCAAATTTAATTAGGTATTTTATTAAAAGTTGGATATTGTAAGATTTTGACTTTTTGTTATCACACGTGTGCAGGGTCGCACAGCGTGGGAAGAACTCACTGTGTGAAGCTGGTGCACCGTTTGTACCCTGAGGTGGACCCGTCCTTGAACCCGGACCACGTTCCTCACATGCTGCACAAGTGTCCTGACTCGATCCCTGACCCCAAGGCGGTCCAGTACGTGCGTAATGACCGTGGTACGCCCATGGTGCTAGACAACAACTACTACCGTAACATCCTAGACAACAAGGGCCTGCTCCTTGTGGACCACCAGCTCGCACACGACAAAAGGACCAGACCAATTGTTAAAAAGATGGCCAAGGACCAGGCTTACTTCTTCAAGGAGTTCACTAGAGCGATCCAGATCTTGTCCGAGAACAACCCTTTGACTGGTTCCAAGGGTGAGATCAGGAAGCAGTGTAATCTCGCCAACAAGATTCATTGAAGTTGGAAAGAGTGAGAAAAGAGAGAGCCTCTTTGTGTTTGGGTTCTCTCTGCACTTACTTGGCATTCGAGCCACGATGAATTAAAAAAATGTTATAAGAAGTAAAAATGAAATGAAGGGTGATGATGATGAATACGCATCATGGTGGTGACCACATGCACTTTTCTTTTCGTGTGTTGTTGTTTTAGCCTTAATGCTTTAATTATGATGGGAGTGCTCTTTTCAGTTAATTAATCTAAATGTCGTTTCTTTGTTAATTTTGGTTTTGTGGTGGGGTTGATGATGGAATGGATGTATGATATGATGGATTGGTGTTTGGGTATCATGTAGTATGATGATGTAATGATAAGTGAATGGTGGAATCGTACCTTAGTCTTTGATTTAATTTCATGGAATACATTAACATGTTGAACCAATTAGATAGCTATAACTTGTTCAACATGCATGATGTGTATGAAGTTATCGATCTATTTTACTGATCTCACCAAAGATTTTTTTTGTAGTAAATGACATATTAATAGATATGGTATATGTGACTCATGAAAAAGATTCCAAAGGAAAAAATGAAAATAAAAGAAACGGGGCCCAAGCCAAGAATAAAGCCAAAAGTCACAAGAATTTTTTTAACAAAAGATGGCGTTAGAGTAATAAATATTGAATCACATGACCCGCATTGCATTATTAAGGACAAAACACTCCAAAATATAGAGAAAAAAATATATAACGGATGAGATTCTACAAGGGTGTGATTTTATAATATACATGTAAGCTATAAGCTATACTTAAATACTTTAATTAAAAAGTATATAGAAACGTTAGGTAGACTGAAAACTCTAAGACGTAAACAAGAGAGTGAGAGACAATACTGGTGGTGGCATGTAGACAACAAGTGCAGTTAGGGTTAGGCAAAATATCCGTTAAATTCGATTCGTTATTTGCTTCGATTCTATTCGGAAAATCTGGATATCCGTAATTGTATGGAGCAAAACAAATACTAAAAATCAATATCCGTTTAAAACGGAGCAAATCACAAATACTAAAATTTTAAGAGACGGATATCCGTATGTATATATATATATGTATAAATATATAAACAATTACATATATATTATATAATTATTATAAGTATATATAAGTTTTTGTGAATTTTTATTTATTATATTAGTTATTTTAATACTGAATTTTAACAAATTAAAAAAAAATTGTTTTTTACTTGATAGTTTAGATAAAAATATAAATTTTTAATATAAATATATGTATTTTCAGTTTTTTTTGTATTAAAAAAATCAAACTGAACATCCGTAAATATCCGCAAATATCTGTAATTTTTTTGGATATTCGAAAATCCAGATATCTGTATTTTTCGTAAATCAAATCATAAAATTAAATAATCGGTAAAAACCATCAGATATTTGCAGTTTCGATTTAGAGGAAAATTATAAAAACATAAACAGTCACAGAGACACTTGGTACATACTTTATAAAGAAACTTATTATGTACAGTGTCAGGCTGTCAGCGAGTTTCAGTTATTTTCTAGTAAAATAATATAGAGCTCGAATATGATACGTGGTGTCTACTTATTAGCTTCTCTATTAGCTTGTATTTCTTCTACCTGTCAATTTCGAATCCATTTTTATTTTCAGCACAATAATTCAGACGATTACGAATTCAGTTGGACCCACCATATTTTTCTACTCGTTCTCGTCGATTTCTTCTTATTTCTAAAACCTCGCACTCTTTTGGTATGTTGTTTTTGAGAAATGTCTTTTGATATGTTGTTCAGAAGTAATTTTTCCTTTTGTGGGACAATTATATTTTTAAATTCACAGAAACATATGTGTCTTAATACTTTTCATTAGACTTACAAAAATGGTCATCACGCCGTGTTTAGGACGATGCAACAACAATGAATTTATTATACGTACACAATTTCCACTTTCCACCATAATTTGGATTTAAGGACCTACTGTTACAACATGTCTTCCGGCAAGAAAATCTCCTCTTAATTATAATCTAAATACGTTTGTTCTGTTTTTCTCGTTGATTCACATGTATAAAAATGTTGCTTTTCTTGGTAAGCAGATGCATTCAAGAGATTCAAAGGAGATATCAAGGATATGTTGAGCTTGTATGAAGCGGTTTACTTGGGGACTATTACTGATGATATAATCGACGAAGTATTCAGATTCACATCGACTCACTTGAAGTTGTTTGCTGGATCATAAGTCGCTAATTTTGGGATATATGCTTTAAAAACCAAGATAATTGTGATACCGCAAGAATATAATATATGTGAACTTAGCTAACTCATTATCAATTTAGCATACATCTGGTTTGAACACATTTTACTTAAAAATAGACAGGACTATTACTTGACTCATCAAAGCCAATGTGAGTGGGACTTATTACTTCAAAGTAGAAATAAACATAGAAAATTGCTAGAAAAGTTCATTGCAACGACTAACTAGATCTCATATTGGTATGTTGTTGAGGAACAGAGAAAGAACATAATCCTTCAACAGCTCTGAACGGGTGAAAGTGTCTTCCTCCTTGTAATAAACCTCGATAACTCTCGAGAAGTTTAGAAACGGCATTACCAACGGAAAAGGAAATGGGTGAGGCCTCGACATGAGTTCTTGGTTCAGATCCTTCCATGAATCCGAACCCATGCGCTTGATTTCCCCAAAAGCTTCGTCCCACGAAACACCATGCTGCTTCATATAACAATCAATGGATGTCCCAACATGTTTTCGTTTATGTTCAAAATACAATATAAATTTTTTATAAATCTTATAACACAAACTAAACATCAATATAAATGTAGCTGGAGCATTTTAAAGCCGTGCTGCCTAAAACTTGGAAGATAACCCCAACAGTATATAAATCGCAGTCACTCTCTCTTATCATCTGATTAAAGCCGTCACTAGTAAACATCTTCTCCAATCGAGCTTCTATGTCTCCTTAAAAGTGATAGGATACACCAAGGCGACACAGAGCTTGATGTATTCTATTGGATCTGCTTCTGAGGCAGCCAACAATTCTCACCATTTCCATTAGCAAACCTAACTTCTCTTTGTTTGTCTCACTTTCCTAGCAATGTTACGAGGAATGGTGAACTTTTTAACAAATGGCCATGCCATATTCAAATTCTTTAATTATAGATTTATTGGGACTTTAAAAAGGTTATTTAAGAAAATCACAGACTCCAATTTTTTATGCATATTTTAAAGAAAAATTTAAGGATTGGGTTTTTTTTGTTTTTTATTTTTTTTTCAATTTTTTCAAATTCTTTAATTTTTTAAAAAAAATTTATGCATATTCAGGTTTTATGCATATGCCATATTCAAATTATTTTTCTTTTTTTTTGTTTTTTTTGGAATCAGGACTTATTTTATTGCTCCAGTTGCACATACAAAATATACTAATTTATTTATTTTTTGGGAACAGTAGCAAAAGATACTAACTAAAGTGGCATAAAACATAAGATTCAACATCCAGAGTTTGTAAACGAGTTCAAACAAGAAAGAAACTGTTGGTTCGTTACAAATAGGTAATTACAGATCAAAGTAGTAGTACCTGGTGTGAAATTGAGAACAAGGTCAAAGGATTTTCCCATATGTTCTTCGGGAATGGGCTAAGGGTCGATTGATGTCTCCCAGCAGAGTCAGTGAACCTTTAATTGGCAACTCCATTGTAGTAACTATATATAGTATAGTAGTACTTTAGCAAAAAAAACTATAGTATAGTGTTAAAACCAAAAAATAAGAATACTAGTAGTGTGTTTCACAAGTAATACTAGTAGTATGTTTTACTCCCAAAAAGAATACTGAGCCCCATCCAATACTACATTTTTCTTCTTTTTTGTCGCCACCTTTTCCCAAAAAGAGGAAGCTTTTACGTCCATGACAGAAGAATCGCACTACCATAATGGTGTAAGAATCAAAGTACACCACATCCATTCCCTTATGAACTAGAACCCTCAGAGTAAGCTAGTAATATAACTGAAAGAGTGCTCAGCAAATTTCTTCATGAAAGACGAAAACATGGGTAATTTCTTCAATAAAGAAGGAACTTGCGGCAAATATTGATACCAACTGCTTCAACAAGATCAAGCTTATCATCTCCCATTAGCCCTACCTCAAATCTCCAGTTCTCAAACATGTTCACGAAGTTGGCCAATGTGACCTCGATCAAAGCTAATGCACCTATTCCAGGACAGCACCTTCTCCTTGATCCAAATGGAAAGTATTGGGTAAAGTAACTGAAATTGTTTACTTGAAAATATAAAAGCAATTCTAAATGATTATTGGAACATTAGCTCAAAAATTAAAATTGATCTAAAACGAAGTGTACCTATAAACAAAAACTAAACTTTGAATTGCAAACGAAAGAATTTTCTTAATCATAATATCAAAAGGGATATTACAAATACTTTTTTTTTTTTTATAACTCAGGGAATCTCAGACTTATAAAAGGGTCCACGCTAATCCCTGCGAAGGTGCAGTCCATAGATCCTCTCTCCGGGTATTCAAATGGGCCGAAAGCAATGACCCATATCCGTGTGGCCAAATGAGAATGATTTAACAATTTCACGCTTGAGGGGAATCGATTTTTGGCCTAGACCAACAGAGCAACTCACAAATACTTTGTTAGTCATCATTTTTTGGAATGGAGTTGAAGCCGAGGATGAAGCTTCTAGAGAAGATTGATCTCTTTGCTATGAAATTTCAAGTGTGAACTCATCAATTCTGATGTAGAGACATGATTTTGATCAATGCTTCCTTGAAATTGCTTCTGCTCTTCCTTGCCTTTTCCTTCTTAGAAAAGGATAGCCAAATCGGATTGCTCCCAGAAAGAGTAGTGGTGCTTTACTTTAGTAAAAAAAAAAAGGGTAGTGGTGGTGCTTTACATTAGACTTTAACTTTAGGCACAGTGGTTTTCGTCGGTGACAAAATTTCCACAAGTCTCTATGAGTCAAGTCAACGTTCTGTGTCATTTTACACAATTAAACATACAAAACGCCTCTTTGGTTCATTTTTTGCTTCACACATCTTATCTAGAAAAGCTTCTTGCTCCTCTCTCCACTACCCAAATTAATTCTTCCTTTTTTCCTTTCCTTGCCATTCTTGCTGTTGTGCATATGTTTCTTCATGTTTTTCAGAAAATTCAGATTCCATCAAGAAGACCAGGAAATCGATTTTCTTTTTCATCTACTTACTTCATCAACTCCATTTTTTTTTTTGTAATATAATACTTATAAGTCTTGCTCCATCTAGAAATCTTCTTGGTCCTCTCTCCACCACTCTGATTAGTTCTTCGTTTTTTCCTTTCCTTACCATTCTTGCTGCTGCAGTATGCTTCTTCATGTTTTTTAGAAAATTCAGATTCCATCAAGAAAACCAAGAAATCGATTTTCTTTTTTCATCTACTTACTTCATCAACTCCATTTTTTTTTGTTTTGTAATATAATACTTTGTTCAATACAAAAAAAAAAAAAACCTTTTTTAAAATGAGATTTCAATCGTTTCTGAAAGAAGTTAAGAAACAGAGATGGATGGTAGAAAAGAGAAAGAAGAGGAAAGCAGATGAGCTTTCAAATCCGAGTGCCAAACCAGTGAGAAAGAAGATCCGAGTGCAAAACCAGAGCCAAATCCAAGTGCCATCATCACCTACATCTTCTTCGTCTCCTTCATCACCTTCGTCTTCTTTGTCTCTTTCATCAGCTCCGTCTTCTTCGTCTCCTTCATCACCTTCGTCTTCTTTGTCTATTTCATCAGTTCCTCCACCTTCCTCGTCTCGCAACTGGACACACGATGTCTTCCCGAGCTTCCGCGGGGAAGATGTCCGCAGAGACTTTCTCAGTCACATTAAAAAGGAGTTTCGAAGAAAGGGAATCAGAACATTCAACGATAATGGGATCAAGAGGGGAGAATCCATAGGTCCCGAACTCACACGGGGGATCAGAGAATCTAAGATCGCGATCGTCTTGCTCTCAAGGAACTACGCTTCTTCAAAGTGGTGTCTTGACGAGTTGGTGGAGATTATGAAGTGCAGGGAAGAGCTAGGTCAAACTGTGATGGCCATTTTCTATAGAGTAGATCCATCTCATGTAAAGAAGCTGACCGGAGATTTTGGCAAGGTTTTCAGNATGAGTAATCTATTGGAGTTGATACTATCGAGTTGCTCAAGTCTTGTGGAGCTCCCCTCTTCTATTGGGAATATGAGTAATCTATTGGAGTTGATACTATCGAGTTGCTCAAGTCTTGTGGAGCTCCCCTCTTCTATTGGGAATATGAGTAATCTATTGGAGTTGATACTATCGAGTTGCTCAAGTCTTGTGGAGCTCCCCTCTTCTATTGGGAATATGAGTAATCTATTGGAGTTGATACTATCGAGTTGCTCAAGTCTTGTGGAGCTCCCCTCTTCTATTGGGAATATGAGTAATCTATTGGAGTTGATACTATCGAGTTGCTCAAGTCTTGTGGAGCTCCCCTCTTCTATTGGGAATATGAGTAATCTATTGGAGTTGATACTATCGAGTTGCTCAAGTCTTGTGGAGCTCCCCTCTTCTATTGGGAATATGAGTAATCTATTGGAGTTGATACTATCGAGTTGCTCAAGTCTTGTGGAGCTCCCCTCTTCTATTGGGAATATGAGTAATCTATTGGAGTTGATACTATCGAGTTGCTCAAGTCTTGTGGAGCTCCCCTCTTCTATTGGGAATATGAGTAATCTATTGGAGTTGATACTATCGAGTTGCTCAAGTCTTGTGGAGCTCCCCTCTTCTATTGGGAATATGAGTAATCTATTGGAGTTGATACTATCGAGTTGCTCAAGTCTTGTGGAGCTCCCCTCTTCTATTGGGAATATGAGTAATCTATTGGAGTTGATACTATCGAGTTGCTCAAGTCTTGTGGAGCTCCCCTCTTCTATTGGGAATATGAGTAATCTATTGGAGTTGATACTATCGAGTTGCTCAAGTCTTGTGGAGCTCCCCTCTTCTATTGGGAATATGAGTAATCTATTGGAGTTGATACTATCGAGTTGCTCAAGTCTTGTGGAGCTCCCCTCTTCTATTGGGAATATGAGTAATCTATTGGAGTTGATACTATCGAGTTGCTCAAGTCTTGTGGAGCTCCCCTCTTCTATTGGGAATATGAGTAATCTATTGGAGTTGATACTATCGAGTTGCTCAAGTCTTGTGGAGCTCCCCTCTTCTATTGGGAATATGAGTAATCTATTGGAGTTGATACTATCGAGTTGCTCAAGTCTTGTGGAGCTCCCCTCTTCTATTGGGAATATGAGTAATCTATTGGAGTTGATACTATCGAGTTGCTCAAGTCTTGTGGAGCTCCCCTCTTCTATTGGGAATATGAGTAATCTATTGGAGTTGATACTATCGAGTTGCTCAAGTCTTGTGGAGCTCCCCTCTTCTATTGGGAATATGAGTAATCTATTGGAGTTGATACTATCGAGTTGCTCAAGTCTTGTGGAGCTCCCCTCTTCTATTGGGAATATGAGTAATCTATTGGAGTTGATACTATCGAGTTGCTCAAGTCTTGTGGAGCTCCCCTCTTCTATTGGGAATATGAGTAATCTATTGGAGTTGATACTATCGAGTTGCTCAAGTCTTGTGGAGCTCCCCTCTTCTATTGGGAATATGAGTAATCTATTGGAGTTGATACTATCGAGTTGCTCAAGTCTTGTGGAGCTCCCCTCTTCTATTGGGAATATGAGTAATCTATTGGAGTTGATACTATCGAGTTGCTCAAGTCTTGTGGAGCTCCCCTCTTCTATTGGGAATATGAGTAATCTATTGGAGTTGATACTATCGAGTTGCTCAAGTCTTGTGGAGCTCCCCTCTTCTATTGGGAATATGAGTAATCTATTGGAGTTGATACTATCGAGTTGCTCAAGTCTTGTGGAGCTCCCCTCTTCTATTGGGAATATGAGTAATCTATTGGAGTTGATACTATCGAGTTGCTCAAGTCTTGTGGAGCTCCCCTCTTCTATTGGGAATATGAGTAATCTATTGGAGTTGATACTATCGAGTTGCTCAAGTCTTGTGGAGCTCCCCTCTTCTATTGGGAATATGAGTAATCTATTGGAGTTGATACTATCGAGTTGCTCAAGTCTTGTGGAGCTCCCCTCTTCTATTGGGAATATGAGTAATCTATTGGAGTTGATACTATCGAGTTGCTCAAGTCTTGTGGAGCTCCCCTCTTCTATTGGGAATATGAGTAATCTATTGGAGTTGATACTATCGAGTTGCTCAAGTCTTGTGGAGCTCCCCTCTTCTATTGGGAATATGAGTAATCTATTGGAGTTGATACTATCGAGTTGCTCAAGTCTTGTGGAGCTCCCCTCTTCTATTGGGAATATGAGTAATCTATTGGAGTTGATACTATCGAGTTGCTCAAGTCTTGTGGAGCTCCCCTCTTCTATTGGGAATATGAGTAATCTATTGGAGTTGATACTATCGAGTTGCTCAAGTCTTGTGGAGCTCCCCTCTTCTATTGGGAATATGAGTAATCTATTGGAGTTGATACTATCGAGTTGCTCAAGTCTTGTGGAGCTCCCCTCTTCTATTGGGAATATGAGTAATCTATTGGAGTTGATACTATCGAGTTGCTCAAGTCTTGTGGAGCTCCCCTCTTCTATTGGGAATATGAGTAATCTATTGGAGTTGATACTATCGAGTTGCTCAAGTCTTGTGGAGCTCCCCTCTTCTATTGGGAATATGAGTAATCTATTGGAGTTGATACTATCGAGTTGCTCAAGTCTTGTGGAGCTCCCCTCTTCTATTGGGAATATAAGTAATCTCAAAGAGTTGAATCTCTCGGGTTGCTCAAAACTAAAGGCCCTTCCGATCAACATCAACATGAGATCTCTTGATGAACTCGATCTCACTGGCTTCTCGTCGTTGAAAAGCTTTCCTGAAATTTCCACAAACATTAGCGTTTTACATCTCACTGGAACTGCAATAGAAGAGATTCCTCCATCAATCAGGTCGTGGTCTCGTCTTGATAGATTAGAGATTTCATACTGTGAAAACCTCGGGAAATCCCAGCATGCTTTTGACCTCATCACATTGCTGCACTTGAGCGACACAAGAATACAAGAAATTGCTCCATGGGTCAAGGAAATGTCTCGTCTACGTAGATTTGTAATCGAAGGATGCACAAAGCTGGTTTCGCTCCCACAGCTTCCAGATTCATTAAAAATCCTAGATGCAATAAATTGTGAGTCTCTAGAGAGACTTGATTGCTCTTTTCACAATACAGAGTTAAGTAGCCTTAACTTTGTTAACTGCTTCAAGCTGAATCAAGAAGCAAGAGACCTTATCATCAACACATGGACTAGTGAATTTGCAGTTTTTCCCGCAGAAACAGTGCCCACATACTTCACTTACCGAGCCACCGGGAGTTCCCTGTCAATGAAATCGATTAATGGATTTGATCCATATTTTCCCAGAGATTTGAGTTTTAAAGCTTGTGTCTTGCTGGTTAATAAGGGTGACGCTGGGCGTTGGAGCAAGACGCAGATATCTTGTAGAATCAAGGACAAACTGAATGGTGTCATTGTTGTCTCTGGATTACCTGCACATGAATGGTACATACTCTCTCCAATTTTAAAGGAGCACCTGTACGTATTCGAATTTGAAGAAACTGTGAGTTCCACGGAATTAGTCTTTGACTTCGGAGTCAACGAAGAATGGGAGATTAAAGAATGCGGGCTACGTACTCCAGAGACCTAGGCTCCTTCGTGTGTTGATGGAAGCTCAAAAAACAAATCTCATTTTCATTATTAACCTTTTTTTTTTAAGTTGATGTGCATTTTTTGGCTGTATTTGTGTAAGATTGTCGTTGCGTGATGTTGGGTTTTGAGTAAAAAAGGTGTCGCAAATATATGTTTGTACGTATGTCCATAACATGGTGATGCATTCCTTCTATGCCTTAAATATCAAGCAAACAATTGCTACGTATGAAATCTATCCCAAGTCAGTTATATAAAGATTCCATTCAACCTAAACTACTTTCTGTAAAAGTTTTCCCCTGTTTAGCTCTGCAACACTTCTACACACGATTCTAGAAAAATCTTAGGGATCAAAAGTTAATGTGGAAAAAGTTTCTGTAAAAGTTCCTCCTTTTCGATTAATCAATCAATTGACTGGAAGAAGTTTTCCCTTGTTGTGCCTGCGTGGTAACGTTTCTCATCATGGCGCAAAATTCTTCATAGTTTATTCTCCCATCCTGCACAAGAGACCCTTGTTAATCTCAATCTTTGGCTCATAACTTCTTTGATGATTATGTAGAGAAAGAAACAAAACTTACATTATATGTATCTACTTCTGCTATAACTTCTTTGATGCTAGCTTCATCTCCCATACCATACTCTTTCATTGCTGACTCCAACTCATCCATTGTGATAAACCTGTATATGAGCCAAATCCATTTTTAGTGTTCTCAGAATAGTTCTAACTTCTAAGCCTATAAATGTTCTCTGTTCCACCCAAATAGAACTTACCCGCTGTTGTCTTTGTCAAAGTATTGGAAGGCTTTGAATAAGTGCTCGTCTCGATCCAGTCTGTATCTATGCATCGTTGCTGAGATAAACTCGATGTAGTCGATTGTTCCATTACCATCTACATCAGCCTGAAACATTTATAAGAAGACTTCTCTTCTTAGATTCTGTCTTTTAAGGGAGAAGAATAGGCAAGAATAAAAGCGCAGCAAAGAGTATAGAGATACTGACAGCTTCCATGAGTTGCTTAACTTCAGCTTCAGAGAGTTTAGCCAGCCCGGTTTTCAGTTCTTCGTAAGTGATTGTTCCGCTTTTATCGGTATCCATATTGGCAAACATGGTTTTAAGACCTTTGATTTCCTCTTCTGATAGACTCTCTGCGATAACCTAATAAACAAACTCAGAAACACAGCACTATAATTGGCTTGTAGAAGATAATGCGTACTTGCAGAAGAGAAGAAGTTTGTAGTGTTTACCTTAAGAGCTAGCTTCTTAAGCTTGTTCATTGCTCGGAATTGCTTCATCCGAGATAACACAGCACTATCAATAGGCTTGTCAGGCGCTTCTCCTCCTATGATCCAAGGATGTTCTAAAAGAACACATTGCAAAGTAAGCTAACTACAAAACCGCACCTAATGTTTTGGTTTGTAGACTAATCTTGAAGAGATTTTTTACCAAGAGCCTGTGCTGCAGAGATTCGTTTCTTAGGGTCCTTGGTGAGCATCTTCCTCACAAGGTCTTTAGCACTCTCAGATATAGAAGGCCATGGTTGGATCTCAAAATCAATTTATCCCTTTATAATCTCATCAAATATCCTTTTCTCAGTTTCTACAATGTAACAACAACAACATAAAACAATTATAAAACTAAATGGTTAAATCGAAACAAGCAATTTGTCAGCTGTAATTACCTGCCCAAAAAGGAGGCACGCCACAAAGCAAGATGTATAGAATAATCCCTGCACTCCAAATATCGATTTCTTTTCCATAACTCCGTCTTAATACTTCAGGAGCAACATAGTAAGCACTTCCTACTATATCCCTGTAAACTTTCCCTGCAGTTTTGTTTTCAATTTACAAAACGAACACATAACGCTTATGAACACATAATGCTTATGAACACATAACGCTTATGAACACTAACCAAAATGGCATAACTTGACAATCAGATAAGGAAAAACAACACACGAGCTCTATACAATCACTCACATTCCCAAGTTCACACAAAACTTGGAAAGCCTCTGTTTTGAAGCTTACCACTATGTTCTAAACTATCAGTGAATATAATAACTATAAGCATAGATTACTCCTGGCAAAATCTATATTCTCATATCTAAAACATTTGTTAGAATCTTAAGAAATCTAAAACATTTGCGTATAACTAAAAGCAGAAGAAGTTGTATAGCATTTCTCACCTTCTTCGATGAACACAGACAATCCAAAATCAGTAGCTTTGAGCATAGCATCCTCATCTTGACTAGCGAGCAAGAAATTCTCAGGCTTGAGATCACGATGCATCACTCCCATGAAATGGCAAATCTGCACGACATTCAGTATCGATCTAACCACACCAGCAGCTGCTCTCTCCGAGTAATGCCCCGGAGCTATAATCCTATCGAACAGCTCACTACCGCCACACAGCTCCATCACAAGATGTATCGACTGTCTATCCTCGTAAGCGCCTCTGATCTCGACGATGTTTTGCTGTCCTGACAAATGCTGCATTATCTGAATCTCTCTCTTCACGTCGTCTCTGTTTTGCTTCCTCGCTAGCTTCCTCTTGAGTATTGATTTGCAGGCGTACGTGTTCCCCGTCGAGATCTCCTTGCAAGTGTAGGTTATACCGAATTGGCCTCGGCCTAATTCGGTACCGAGCGTGTATAGTTTCCTGATGTCTTCAATGGGTTTGCCTAGAATTGTCTCTGTTTCTCGAAGAGCGACGGGTTTCAATGGTGTTAAAACCTGTTTCTCCTCGATTAGCTGATTAACGGGTTTGGATTCTTGTTGTTGTTGTTGTGGATGATGATGATGATGATTCGTCTGGGTCGTTGTCGGTATTTGAGGAGGAAGCGGTTTCTGAGGCTCGGGGACGTCACGAGGGACATGGGTTTGATCTTGGTTTGTCGGAATTGAGCTCTGTACGCTGCCATTGATGACGTCACTCTCTGTTGTTCTGTGTTTGGTGCTGAAGCAACCCATTTCTAGGTTAAGAGGAAGAATAACCACGATCGGGGGATTTATCGGAATCTATATATAAAGTTGAGAGATTTTGGCAATTTCGCTCGCTCGCTTGATCTCACAAATTTTGTTTAATTACCACCATTCTCCGTGAAAGAAGAGATTTGTTTTCCATTTATGTTCCGCCGACATTAACGGTTTTAAAATTTTCCATGAGAATAATCAAAGTTAAGAGTTTAAGAGAGAGACCATTGAATTAGCTTTCTAATGTACCGTATAAAATAAATTAAACATAATCTAAATTGTCATAAGGTCACACGAACCAACAGACGAATTGATATACATGACATTATTGTATGTATAGTGCTTAATTACTCAAACTATATGGACAAAATCATACATATATAATAATCTTATTAATGATCAAATTAATTACCTAAACTAACCATAGAACCCGGTCTGGTTCCACACGGCGTCTCTGACCCGTCTCATGTCTCGTCCCTTCAACGTCCTCCTCACGCCCAAAAACACCGACGAACCACCTTCACCGTTACGGTCACGCGCCACGTACTCATGAGGCGGCACCATCTCACTCTCCCAGTCACCATCCGCCACGTCATTATTTTGCATTGGCCCGACGGACTCCACTTTCAGGATCTTGCTCCAATCAGGCACATTCACCGGCGCAGAAGTCGCCACGTGCCTCTTCCTCCGTCCATCGCCGTTAACGGTTAGGCCACCGTTCCGTTTCCGTTCACCGCCATTCAACTCGAGGGAGCGTGCGGTCCACGCGCTTTCTTCTGTTGGTTCGTCAGTCTGGAGCACCGACCAGACATCCTCTTCCATGAGCTCCAACTCGACGGCGGTTTCTCCATCCACGTGGCGGTCACCGAACTGATGATGACTCCCGAGAAACCGCTCGCTCCGACTAATCGTTAATCTCCGACCTTTGCCCATAATTGCCTTCCAACTAAAGAAAAACACATAAACGCTTCGATTTATGCGCTAAATTACGGTTATACACCTAGATTCCGATGAGGATGAAGAGCATGTATTTTGCTTTGTGTTATGGCTTATGAGTGAATTAAGATCGATGATGTATTCAGAATTAAATTGGGCGGTTACAATATATTTGAAAGAACTCTTGTATGCCTTGTGTTATGAGTAAAGATCGAGGATGAGGATGATGAGCATGTGTGTGTACATACATATATATATATATATTAAATGTGAAGAGTACTGTTTGCATTTTATGTTTAGTTTTACTCAGTTATGTCCAAAAGAAGATGGAGATGAAGAAGATGGAGATGACCAAGTCCACGTCAAATCATCAGCAAAGTCACTTTATATTTGTATTTACCATCCAAGTAATTTCAGTCATATCATATGATATCAAAATTTAGTATTAGGTACCGACGTGCCGTGATGCATTCTAATCTTCATATACCTTAGTTAGTTAGTTAGTTCTATTATAGCCAATTATATGTTTGAGAAAAAAATGACAAGTAATTAAGTATAGGTAACTCTATTGATCCCATGTATTCTCTAAAAAGAGAAGATATTGTGAGAAAAATGACGAGTAATTAAGTATAGCTAATTCGGTAAAGCAAGCATTCGTGAAATACGTAAATGGTAAGTTTGCATCAAAATAAGATTCCAAATCATTAGTTCAAAAATAAAAAAGATTCCAAATGAGAAATAATTGTTTGTGGCCTTTTCTCCGAATCTGTTTTTGACATCTTTCTATAAGTATGTCTTTTGAAACAGATGGTGCAGATTCGAAGAAATAAAAGTTCAAACAATATATGACTGTCAACTTAAACAAAATAATCTTAACATTTAAACCTAAAAACTTAAAACAAAATGATTAACATATATTTTTGGCTTATTTTATTTAACTCCTCTTAGTCCTCTATAACTGAGGTGCAGCCTACATCAACATCTCCGCATGGGAAAGCACATAAGACATGTCGCAGTTCATTTATTCGACACGTGTAACTCTTTGCAAGCAGGTCCAACTATCTTGATCATTAACGTTGACACGTGGCCTCATTCAGCCCATCAGTAGTTGTCAGATTAAGACCGGACTCGACGAGTATGTTGCTGGATTGGTGAGTGAATGGCTAACGATGGAGACCGACGTACTAAACTACCAAAGTCTACATGTGGTTCATCGTTGTTCTGTCATTTCCTTCTTTTTATTTTGCCTCAATTATTAGTCATCTTATTAATTAATCGATTAATAAATCACTCTATCGTTTTCCCTTTTCATATTTTAATTAATTAAACAATCTTATATTATAAACATGTGACATGTCTATACGCAATTGTCGTATTGATTGATAAATAATTAGAAATTTTTTCCTTTCGTTAGGTCTAGGCATGGATCCAAGCCCAACGAAACATGTCTAATTCATCGTCCACATCACTGATGTTTTATATGACTGATTGGATTATTATAAGAAGATCAATAGTTTAATATATCTCCCTCCAACTTAATTATGTGTGTGTCAAATCTCATATAACCTATACGATATATAATAACAAATGTTATCATGGATGGGAAAAATAATTATATAAAAGCAGATAGATCTGTATTTTAATTGTTATTCACCAATTTTTTGCAGAACTAAAAAATAATATTAAAAAATTACATAATCTGCATGCAGATCAAAATTTTTATAAATAATCTGATCTGCACATAAGAAAAAAAAAAGAGAAAAAGGGGTAGACACAAGCACATTACCAATCAGATAATTTTGTTTTGTTTTATTTTTGTTCTCCTTAAATGTTTTTAGTTTGATAACTTGTTTTATTCATTTCCATACAATAAACAAATCTACAAATCCTCTAAAGTTTAAAAATATGATTTAATTTTAATTTTCGTTTTTCCTGTATAATAATTTTTTTTAAATATATATTTTATTTAGTGAGATATTTAATATATATATATTGTATTTATTTTCTTTATAACTATCAAAATATATATCTAAAATTATATATATTTTTACTTTACATATTCATAATTTTTATATAATTTGTTTGCAATCACTATTTAGTATTATGCGTGTTGATGTTTTTGCAAATATATATAATTATTGCTATAAATATATTTACAAACATAATAATTCAAAAATTAAAAATTATTAACTAGTATAAACTAGTAAAATAAATTCATAAATATTATTTTATAAATTATATTTTAATTGAAAATATGAATAGGACTCATCCATGTGATACTAAAATAGAAAAAATTAGAGAATGAGATTTTATGTCAAATGTGAGAAAAAATAGTATATATTAACTTTTATTTTTAAACTTTCTACATATTTTGTAATCGATTTTTTTTTAATAATATTTAAACTTTTAAACATATTTATTCTCATATTATATTTATTTCATTTATATAGCAAATACATATAGACAAAAAAATTACTTTGTATTAATTTTTATTTTTAAATTTTCTTTTAATTTTGTAATCGAAATTAATTTTTTGATAATATTTAAAATTTAAATGTATTTTTATTGCATTTATATGCATTTTTTTATTTTTTATTTTTAATATATTTTATTTGCATTATTTTATATTGTTACACTATTTAATATAATAATATTATTTGCAGATATGCATTTGATCTGCATGATCTGCTTGATCTGTATTTGTTCTATTTGATCTGCATGATCTGCTTGATTTGTATTTTTTGATATGCGTCACCATTCGAAGTCTAAGATAACAACGCAAAGAACAAACACGTAGTTATATTTATGGATAAAAGGTGATTGATTCATCATATACAATAAAATAAAATAAAAACAAACAGATTGTTCATAATACAATATGTAGATGAAGTGAGAACAGTAATATATATACTAATAAACAATGAATAAAATGTTATATCACACCAAGTTATCAGCTATATGGCATTTTATTTTACTTTTTTATTTATAATACTTTATTATCTAGTTGATAATTTGTGTTTGTTTTTCAAAATTCAAATTATAATATAGGCATAAAAATCTAATTTTAATATATATGTAACGTTAGTATTCAATTGTTAAAAAGAGTGATGACTGAATACAAATAAAAGAAAAAATGAAAGTCGAAAGAAAATAAGAAAGATATTCTAGTCAATTGTGTTCTAATTAAAATTAAAGAGAAACTACTCATGTTATTACACTAATTGTATTAGAAACAAATATTACATTTCTCTTTTATTCGCATTTATATGTTTTATTAATTTCTTGTAGCTAGCGAGTTGTAAATTTTAGGAACCGTATAGAAATTAAAACGGGCTTCAATCTTACATTTTATTTTACTGTGAACATTTTAATTATAAGCTTATAATATGTGGCGTAAAGTTATTGATAGGGTTAGTCATTTTAACCGGATCCGAAGAACTGATCCGAATCGAACCGAACTAAAGAGTATCGAACCGAACCGGAACCGACATAATAATCCGAATGGGTCCTACATTTCTATACCCGAAGAACCGGACCTGAATTCGGACCGAACCGAGAACCGAATGGGTATCTGAAATACCTAAAATATAATTATATACCTAAATATATTACTTATAGTTAAACTCGAATAACTAAAATATTCAAAATTATAATTATAAATTAAATATATTAGTTAATTTTAGACTAAAATAATCAAAATATCAAAAAATCCTTAGTTATATTTATTAAAATAATTTTTTTTTTCAAAATTCAACCAAATAATTAAAAGATACAAAATATTTGAATTTTTGTAAATAAAAATTAAATAAATTTTGAGGAATTCAGATATCTGGAACCGACCCGAACCCGGATGGAACCGAACCGAATCCGAATCGAAAAGAAAAAAATATCTGAATGGGTCCTAACTCTAAAAACCGAAAAACCCGAAATCTGAAAGAACCGAACCGAGCCCGAATGGGTACCCGAATGCCCACCCCTAGTTATTGATGTGAATATGGGTTAAATTTAAAATGTTCAGTTTTCTAACTTTGAACCATTAGTAAACCAGGCAGACCTATTTCAGTTCGTCAATTTGGGCCTCTAAAAGAAAGGGAAATGCACAAGTTTTAAGAGTGATTTACATAATTACTCACTTTAGTATAAATGGTTACAGAGAAAGTCACTTACGGCAACTAAGTAACTTTGGAGAAGTGAGAAGACCAAAGTGCCCACACTTAATTGTTTTGCCGTTCAAAGTGAATATTTTACTTGATGTAATTAAAATGATTCTTACGTTTTGCCAAACACCGTAAGAAACCAAAAACCTAATACACTGCCGCCGACGAGAACACAGAAATACAAACCCCGCTTAGTGAATCGGAACCCTAGATCGGTTGAAGAGAATCCATTGAGTCGATCTGTAGTTGGGCCCTTTCAAATCAGAATTGAAATCATCCCTGGTGGATTGGAACTCCTAAATCGCTCCATCTCCCAGTAGCTTGAAGCTGACAACGGTCGTGTATTGTCGACGGTCCTGGAAAATTTAGCGGCTGAAACGACCCCGAGAAGCCTCGACGGGATTAAAGTTAGGTGGAGGCACGCACTCTAACTGCATCGGAATGGAAGGTAAATCGATCGTCAACATCTGTGGATTTGAATTTTTTTGCAAGTAGCTATGGTTAAATTCATGAGGATAATGAAATCGGTGAGATAATAATTTGTTGAGGATCCGTTGATAACATCCATGGTTTGTTGTCCATGGTTAGACGGGAAGCTTAAATTATTGGGGTGAATGGATGAGATCCCACACTACCATCTACGAGATCTGAGTAGGCCATCCATGTAGTTTAAGTCCACGAGATGTAAATTGTGTTATTTGTTTTTGTTTCCAACGTTAAGCTCTACTTTAGAGCGTTGAAGTGCATTTGTATCATCCACCATAATGAAAGACATAAGTTAAGTAAGTTTTGGTAGATTGAATGAGTGTTATTCATAATTAGATCCCATTAAATCTGCATAATCGTCCAATGTGCCGTTGTTGAATGGTTTGTTATCCACCAGAGATTATTTGTTGTCCATGACTGAATTATTTTTCTAACGTCCATGGTGAGTCGTTCATATGATCCATTTTGCATCCATCGATAGTCGTCCATCGAGTTTATTGGAATTGTGTTTCTATTCATTTATTTAATTGCATCAATTATTAGTCGTCCATGAGTATCGTTATTATCCACAATATATGTGCATCGATCCATGGTTAGTGGCGGATTTGGTATGTGAGCATCCATCATGAGTCATCCATTCATGATTGATTATCCATATTTGATATCTAAATATCATTGCATCCATCATTAGTAGTTCATGAAAGCATATGTTATAGTGAATAATGTCCCAGAAGAACACCCATATTTAAACGCAAAATACCATCCATGAGTAATCCATCGTGTGTCGTCCATGAAAGCATTTGTTTGAGTGGATGAGATCCCACAAGACGAGCCATGTATGGTTCCATCGCTTCTTGTCCACGAAGGTTTGGTTATATATGTAAAAGTATTATCCACAATAATTGCTTATCCATCCAGTGTCTGATGCTCTGTCCACGTTTTTAAGCATCCATCATTAGGCATCCACGAGTGCATAGGTTGATGTGGAGCTCATATGGATGATAATTAATGGATGCGCTTATGAGGACGACAAACATGGACATCACTTTGTGGATAGGAGTTCACCTGTGGACGCAACTGAGAGGCCAAAGAATTGTGTGGTTGTGCGTGTGGACGTGATAAAAACGGTGGACTGGTATAGCCCAGCGTTTTGAATCAAAATCAGTTTGTTCATGATGCATACTAAGAGGATATATGTTCTTTTGTATTTTGATATCTTGCAATAATAATGATGGTACGGTTGTATCAATGCAAAGACCAACATTTTTGATCTATTCATTTACTAGCCTAAGTTGTAAAACAATAGATCAAAGTCAAATGTTAGAAAAATCAAATCTATTGTACAAATGTTGATGAATGCAAAACTGATCAATGGTAAAAACTGCAATTTAATATATGTATTTTTTTTTGTGCATAACGTCGTTCATGGACATGGAATGCTTGAATCAGATTTATTTACAAAATTATCTATCCTTATGGATAATACAAAATGGTTAATGAATTTATGAACCAAAAATTTTTAATGTCAATAAGTTTCTTTTCTCTTGATCCTTGTGTGAATTTAGCCAGTGGTCTAATGTGTGGAGGAAGGGAGGTTCTGCAAATTGAACTAACATAAGTGGACGTCCATTGGTGTCTGTCCAGTGGTAGATCGATAAATGTCTCGATAGCGACAACTATTTGTACACAGATAACCATCCATCAACTGAACTAGAGGGACGATCATGTTTAGAACGGATATAAGGTGTCGTCCATGATTATCCATCCATAAGTAAGTGGATGAGTGTGTGGAGGACAGGTGGTTCTGCAAATCAAGCAGGCATAAGTGGACGTCCAAGAGTTGTGATTATAAACAGCGGAGACTCAAAGAGATGAGGAAATTACCGCTCTGGTCGTCGTCCTCTTCGAGGAAGACGAGAAGTATCGAGGGAATTCGCGGCGGAGGAGGATCCATGAGATCTGGACGGCGAGAACTAGTAAGCTCGGCTAGGGTTTAACGGAGGCTGTAAGACGGAGTCTGGCAGAGATCGACAACGAGGGGAAGGGAAAGCTGGGTCGGAGGAGACGACAGAGATGGAGAGCGGATGCGACTTTTCAGCGGGGAAAGATAGAGAGAGACGAAGAAGATTTTTGTGAATACACAATAATAACCCTTAGATGATCTCTTCGGATTGAGACACGTCGACGACCCATCCTACCGCCGTGGTTATCTGAATAAAGATGGAAGCGAGCATAAAGAATCTGCTAGATCCTGTGTACCCAGATCGGCAGGACATAAATTTCAGTGACTCAATTGTTTTTGAAGAAAATGGTTATTAAAGATATAAATGTCTATTCATATATTTTAAATAAAGAGAAAGTGACTGAGTTGGCCTAAGTGACCTTTATTGATATTGAACATAGCAAAAATGACTTATAATGTAATATTCTCCAAGTTTTAATAGAAATATTGTCTCGTAACTACTACATCTAATGGATAAAAACAATTGACCAGATTCCATTTTTCCTTCCTTTTTCTTTGTGGAAATTTGTAGTATATACTTTTGACCAGATTCATACACAGAGCAAAAGAGATCAAAGTACAATGGCCAATATTTTAATATATACAATTTGTACACGTGAATTATGAAAAAATGATTGAACAATTAGACAAGAAACACGTTAAAAAGTTACTCCCTTCCCAGTTCCCATGCAAATGCAATCGCTGACACTTCACAGTTCACACCATCCTTTCTTAATTGTTTCTATTATAGCTAGTCAAAAGCAGAAAAAAAAAAGCTTAAATCATTTATTTTTTTTGCTTTTTTTTACCATTTACCACGTGAAGGATTTCTCCATCAAGTTTATTCTTCATATAAATTTTTTTTTTTTGCTAAAACATATAAAAGAACTATACTCTATATAAAATAATTATTCTTATTATTATTATTTATAAAAAAACTGTGAAAGTTTCTTTTGGCCAATCATTTTCTCTAATATCCAGAATCAACATTTAAATATTTTGATTTAAAAATATCATTCTATCCCTAAAATGCTTTGAATACTGAACATAAAGAAACTAATCCCGTTATACTAGCACTAAGCAGTAAGCACCAACTTTTTGGTGTATAAAAGAATTATGTTAACTCGAGTACTCGATCTTCGTAATTAATGAGATGTGGTGAAACGATCTCTGTGGAAATTTGTTTCAGGCTTTCAGCTATTGATACACAAAAAATTATTACCAGTTAAAATTGATTCGAACTCACTATTCTGACGATGTTAAACTTGGAATGCTATTTTGTCGATTATTTAACTTGAGTGGATTTATAGAAATTTTAATGATTTCAAAGTATTTTAGTAAAAAACAAAATTTAAAAATACAAAGACCAAATCTCATAATTTTAGTTAAAAATTTATAGTATTTTAATAACGAATATAATAAATTGTGTATTTTATTCAGAATCAATAAAAAATTATTAAAACTCAAATCATTTAACATATTTAATTTAATATACCTTTAAAAATATTTAACATTTTTACAAGGTACAAAACCTCTCAAATGTTTTAAAACTTTGATAATTACGTATATAAAATTTTTTTGTTAACGAATGATTACAGAAAAGTAATTAAAATACCATTTTAAAAGAGAGTGATAACTAACAAAAAAAAACAACAATTCAGATTTACGCATAAGCTACGAATCGAATTTAGTAATGATAGACCAAATAAATTATTCAACAGCTAAAAATATATTTGTTGATTAGAATAGAAAAACAACTAAAACCATTGCTCTAAGTTGCAAGTCTTTGGAAGCGCACGGCCGACTCAATAGACAATTATTTCACCAATTTGACCAGCTTAGTCCACTCCCATCAACTTCACCAATTTGCTAATAATTTGATAATTCTAGTTTCTTTTCCTTAGTTAGCTATATATATATCAGAACTAGTGGAAGTGGACACCAAATACTACATTTTAAATTATAAAAAAAAATGGTTAGAATTTTGTTAAATATCATAGATTATTTTCAATACTATATATACATATGTGAATACGTTTTTCCCCAGAAAAATAGGCATGAAAATATAGATAAATTTTGTTATTCTGATATGGGTCATGTGCACTAACACTACTGAGCATTTCCTCTAATAATACGGCCCTGGCTAATACAATGATCAACGATCAAGGATAAATTTTCAATTTTCAATTTTTTCCAAGACGAGTTTCATACTAATTTTATTGTTTCCTACCTAAAATTATAGTTCAGTCTGATTGAGACGAAACTAAAACTAAATTCAGTAAATATCACATTTTAAGGACCAATTAAAGTAAATGTCAACTATAAAATAAAGATTCCGTTCAATGTAATCAATATTATAATAGGACAGGTCCAATGTTTTAAATGTGTGTCATATGGTATCAAACATACTTTACGATCTATAATATATATATGTTATTTTCACATATTTTGGTAACCATTTCTGATAATACATAGTCTTTTGAAAGTATTTAAAGGTAGAATAAAATGTTATCCACTATTTTAAAATGTAAATCCGTTCTTGACAAAATTTTTATTTTTCTGAAGCAAATCAGTTACAAAGAGAGTGGATGAGGATGAAACAAATTTGGTCAAATAATTACAACGTAACTTTGAAAAAGACATTCCACGTAAAGACTAATCAACCTTTGTCCTCCTCCCCAACATGGCCGTACAAATCTAATCCCTTTCCTCATCCATTTTTCTCATTCTAAAAAAAGTCATTTTTTTCTTTGGAACACTATAAATATTTTAGTTCCTCTCCTGAGTTGTGAATCTCAACAAACTCAATCGATCAAATAAAATAAAAACAAACAAAATGGGTAACTGCATATGTGTGATAGACAAAACGACGACGGAGAGAATAAGAAGAAGAAGATCCACCGTGTTCCACGACGACGACGACGACGGAGAGAAGCTGCTCGGGGAAACAAGTAACGTGGCGTCATCAAGTTCATCGTGTGGAAGAAGAGAGGTTAAGATAAAGATGACGAGGAAGGAATTTGAAGATCTCATGAGAAACATTAGTTTGAAGGGTTTGACGGCGGAAGATATTTTTTCTAAGTTACTTTTCGACGGTGGGGATCAAATGGGACTCACCGCCGATCTCTCGAATCATCACCAGCGGCCGTGGAGACCGGCGTTACAGAGCATCCCGGAGATCGAATAATGTTTTTTTTGTTTTTTTGTCGTTTAATTAATTAATTAGAAAAAGCTGAGTCTGATGCGTGTGTGTGTTCCTAACTAAAATTGACCCCCTCGATCGGTGATTTTAGCTAATTCAAATTATGGACTTGTTTGCTTTTGTAATTAATTCGTCTTTTTTTTTTGCAATATACATTATACAAATTCGAACTCGAATTATGATGTAATGACGTCTCAAGTACAAACTATAAGACTGTCTATCTTGATTTAGTGATTTTTTTGTTGGTTTCATGTATTTTTCTATAAGACTCTTGTTAAAATAGTACTCCCTCTATTTTCATTTAATTGTCATTTGAAAAAAATATATCTGGATGTATTACATCCAATTATAGTGCAGATATATTTTTCAGAACGACAATTAAACGAAAACAGAGGGAGTATATAATTATACACCTATCGTCCATTCTACAAAACCGTACATGAAATTTGCTGATATTAAAACAAAGAAAACAATTACTATTTTTAAGCTTAACAGAAAAGGTCTAAGTTAAATTTAGATCTTAATTTCTAAATTCTATACAATTTGTTGTTAACACTAAATTCTATACCTCTAGCCCTACAACCCTAAATCCAAAACTGTAGAACCAAACCTTAAACCCAAAATCCAAATCCTAAATCCTAAAATTCAAATTTTGCCCTAAAATCTAAACAAAATTGTGTACTTCCTTAACTATTTTTTCTAAATGCTCCTAAGATGTGAGATGACGATAAAACAAACAACCGATACAACTAAATTATTCAAATAAAAAGATAATACAAAAAAATAGTTAAGAATACACCCGATGGATTTTTAAGTCCAAAAAAATCAGGACCGAGAGCCATATATTTCCTTTGGACCGGAGACAAGAGCAAGGCTAAATGGTCGTCCCGTCCCAAACTACACTTGAACCCATGGGACGGTGTAACTCAATCCTTTGACCGGAATCCTTCTACAATTGGACCATGCGCCATTTTGTAAATACACAATATATTATTCATATAGCTAATTTAATATTTAGATCTAGATGTCTTGTTTGGATGTGAAACCGTTATAAAATAAAGAGATATTAGGACAAGTAATTATATTCAGTTATATCATCCACAACCAAAGTCGATTGGACTAGGAAAGCTAAGTCAGTGTGTGTGTGTATATATGTAAGTTTACAGTATATCAAGTTTTAATAACTAACTTAACCTTCTTTTATCTCGGATCCAAGAAACTACGAGTCAAATAAATCCAAGACTTCTTACTCGTAATATTTACTTCTTACTCGTAAGAAAATATATTTATGAAAGTACTAGATTAGATTTGTAATAACAAAATTTTAAACCCGTTAAAATGATTTTTTTTTTTAAATAGAAAACAAAATCGGATCAATATTTTTAAATATATATATTAAAAACACAAAATCGAAACGTAAGAGTTGTTTATTTATTTTAATTTCATATGTTTTTAATTAAAATATTCAAAACACAGAATCTTTTGCGTATCATAAGCAACATTAACCCTACTTTTTTGTAGTTCACACACTTTATCAACTACATATTTTTTTGTTTTGCTTCATTAAAAACTTGGTTATGCAATTCGAGTCATTCGAGTATGTTAACGATCTCCCTCATTAACTCTCTCCAAGCAAACAAAATCTTTTTTTCTCTTCACAGTCATCTTCCGTATATGATCTCTCTACTCTCTATATCATAGTTAATCTTATTAGAAATATAACATAGTTAATCTTATTTATTTTTTTCTCTTTTCTTAAATTCTAATAGATCTTTTTCATAGTTAATATAAATTCTAATTTTTTTCAAGACATAGTTAATTTTATTTACTTTTTTCTCTTTTCTTAAATTCTAATAGATCCTTTTTATAGTTAATATAAATTCTAATATTTTCGTGACACGTGTCAGAATATTGAAATATATCATAGTTAATCTTATTTGCTTTTTTTTTTATTTTCTTAAATTCTAATAGATACTTTTCAATGTTAATATAAATTTTAATATTTTATCGGAACACGTGTCAGAATCTGAATCGAATGAAGCGCCACGTGTCGCGATCAAGTTAATTAGCAATCTTATTTACTTTATTTTTTATTTTCATTTTTTTGAATTGAAATAAATACTTTTTATTTTCCTTTTCTTAAATTGAAATATATACTTTTTTTAGATATATACTTATGACACGTACCAAAATCTAATCGATTAACTTGACATATATGCGGGTTTTTAATAAGATATTTTAAATTCGTAAAAATAAATTGAAAACAAAATTTTATAATCTATAAAGAAAAAAAAATTTAATTTTATTAATATTTCTAAATATATATGTTTACTTCTAGTGTCTTATCTATATATAAATAATACGATTTATTCTAAAATTTTAACGAATTATTTATCCTACTTTTATCATAATTAAAATATATATTACGATCCGCGTATACGTAAGTTTATAAAAATAAAATTTTAAACCCATTAAAATAATTTTGTAAAAATAAAATAAAACAAATCGGATCACTACTGAAAAAATATATAAGAAACACAAAATCTACATTTAAGAGTTATTTATTTATTTATTTTAATTCTCATTTATTTTGAATTAAAATATTTAAAACACAGAATCTGTTGCGGGGCCTTAGCAACATTAACCTTACTTCTCATATAGTTCACACACTTTATCAACTATTTTTTTCTGTTCCGCTGCGTTAAAAACTTGGGTATACAATTCGAATCATTCGAGTATGTTAACGATCTCTCCATTAACTCTCTTCAAGCAAAAAAAAAGTCTTTATTTCTCTTCACATTTCATCTCCCTTACATGATCTCTTTGTTCTCTAGAGAAGTTATGCTTCTCAAGACTCGCATCAAAAGCTTCTCTACATGATTCTTGATATTCTCCTCCTAATTGAGCTTATGATCGTCTAATGTCATATCATTAGCATCTAAAATTTTCTTTCGTCCTCCTCATTGAGCCTATAATCGTTTAATGCCATATCATTAGCATCTATAATTTTTGTTTAATTGAAATATATCCTAATTAATCTAATTTATTTTTTGTTTTTATTTTAATTTTTTTGTTTCTTCCGTATATGATCTATTTGTTCTCTGTAGAAGTTATGCTTCTCAAGACTCGCATCAAAATCTTCTCTACACGATTCTTGCTATCCTCCTCCTCATTGAGCTCATCATCGTCTAATGGCATATCATTAGCATCTAGAATTTTTTTTTAATTGAAATATATCTTAGTTAATTTAATTTACGTTTTTTTCTTTTTTAAAATAGTAGTATTTTCTTTTTTCTTTTAGGATTATTTTATTTATTTTTCTTTTAAAATTAATATTATTTTTTTTTCTAAAATAGTAGTATTTTCTTTTTTCTTTTAGGATTATTTTATTTATTTCTCTTTAAAAATTAATATTTTTTTTTTTTTAGGATTAGTAGATTTTATGTTTATAATATATTTTAATCAAAATACGTGTCAAAATCTTATCGATTAACTCGCCACGTGTCACGATCATGTTAATTAACAACTTTGACGCATCCTACTTTATAAGATATGTTGAAAAAGATAATTTATAGAAGCCTTAAATGGGCAACATTTTGGATATAATACTGGGCTTTCTAGGGGCCATGTATTATGGGAGAAGAGGTAATAAAGAACCCAAAGAAACCTGAAAACCTAGAAACAGATGGTGTTTATGTGTTTCTAGATAAGACCATCGATAATCAAATCAAAATAGGATTGTGTTTGTGACTAAGATGTGTAAGGTTATCCATTCACGTATTGGCATCAAAATGTAAAAAAAACAAAAATCTATATTCAAATGAGAAATGTTAAGGCTTATCCATTAACGTTTTAATAAAATCTTTTTTTTTCTAAAATTAATTATTCAAAATAATTGAATTATAATATGTCATTACTTTCTTTATCATCGTTTTTCTCATCAACCATGATATCGTGGTAAAAACAAAAAACAAAGAACACCTTACTTCAAAACCTATGGTCAAAACAACCTTACGTATATGATCATTTGTCTACGGTGGTTTTTTTTTTTTTTTTTTAACATTGACGGTGGGTTCTTGATAACACCATACGTATTTTCATCTGTGTAATTGTTTTTAAGTGAGTTCTTCTCAAACTGGAGTTCTACGGTGGGTTGATACGGTGGGCCCTGTTTATTTTACCGTTGGCAATAATAATAATTTCTTCTTATGTCTATTGTATAATAATAAAAATAATAAATCTGTCCGAGACTTTGTGATCTAGTGGTAAGAAGACGGGATTGGGACACCAACATGTTTCATGTTCTTGCTGCGAGAAACTAAAACACATTGCCTTGAACACCTATACGGATATGAGTATTTGCTTTTGGCCCATTTGCATACCCGGAGAAAGGATCTATCTGTGGATTGCACCTCCCCAAAAGATTAGTCTGGACCTTTCCATAGAACTGAGATTTACTCTGAGTTGTCAAAAAATAATAATAAATTAACATTAATTTATTCAAAACAAGTGTATCATTATTCATTTTATAATAATCATAATAAATAATGATAATAATAATGATCTTTAGTGTTTAATAATAAAAAAAAATTCTTATGTCTAATAAGAAAAAGAATAATAATAATGGTAATAGTCCCTTATGTCTAAATGTAATACAAGTGTGATCATTTTTCATTTTCTACCGCTTAGATCCAAAAATCAACAATATTTTTATGTAGTCTAAATTAAAAATTTAAGTTATTATTTCTTTTATCCCACTAGATCCTATTTTTATTCCAAAAATCAACAATATGTTATCTGTCAAACATGATCTAACAATGAGATAAGAATTATTTCTTTTATCCCACTAGATCCTATTTTTATTCCTAACCGTGAGAGAGCTGGGTCGAGTCAGTGAGCTGCTCTGTCTCGGTAGGATCATTAACAATGATTTACAGTTTAAGGTTTTAGATGTGTCGTTTACTTTTGTCAAAGTTTGTATAAAGGGGAAACTTAATTTATAAAATTATCCGTATCGAGTAAAGAGAGTTTCAGGGTATGGTACTATGGTGGTTAAATTTTTGGAAAGGTCTTTTAGACCATTAATATTTTCTTTATATGTATATTGTTTATATTGGATTTTACATCTTCCGCACAATTGAGTTCATTCTTCGTGGAGAACTTTTGTTCTGCTATAATTGCTGCCAGTAAATATTAAGTAGATGATTTGTCTATTTTGAAGTGGACATGCACGTTACATGTCTTGTAAATGTTTTGTGAAGGTTCGTTTTTCCGCCGTTTGTGAATATTGCCTCCCTACTACAGTAACACGGTCAAGATCATCGTTGGGAGGACGAAAATAAATTTATTTTTCCGCACGCAATATAAAAATAAATTAACATGCTTGAACGTGAGTCGGTTTAACGAGAGAAAAGTGGGATTTAATGTTTTGGGTTTTGGTCAAGACGATCCTATAGTAGGATTGAAACTCTCTCGGAAGTCGGAAGCGATGATGATCAAAGGAGATCAAACCATGAAAAAAGAACGTATTAATTAGTCGAATGGTTGAAAGATATCATTTTCCTCCAAAATATAGTTATTGGTGTGTTGTAATTTCCGATGATCGAAATGATTCGTAGGGCGGATGATTTCACTCTTTTCCTTTTAGATAAGAAAACAAGACCTGAATTCACATCATCTCGGTCGATGGACGTTAGGTGAATTGCCATTCTGAGAAAAAACCCAACACATGTGTGTGATATGGCTAGATCACAACTATATAAGGGAAAAAAAAAACCATATAAGAAACTAAGACTAAGTACAAATTTTGGCCCAAAGATTAACAATGAGTTTATTGGATGACTATACAGACTGCTTCGCTTAGTCACGTCGTGACGTTATGTCTGGCGTAGATTTTGCTGTCACCATTTATAACCTCACAGTAGATTTTAAATTATTGGTAATGCAGACAAAAAATTTAGAAAGATTATCTCTAGACATGACTATATCATAGAAATGGAAGTTAAAAACTCATCGACATATGATTAGTTCGAGAGGTTTGATATCCATCCTGGTTTGCTGACGTGGTGGTGGTGCAAAAACGGAAAATAGAACATGTATACATCAATTTTACGAATCTAATCAGAGTTTGTCTAAAAAGCTCGTTTTTCGTTGTTCTGCATAGATAAATTAGTGAACGCCACTATAAGTCAACAAGTCACAAACTATATAAATTTATGGATGCCTTTTGAAGATAAGTTGGTGTGGTTATTGTTAAGTCTAAATTTTTGATTAAAAACTAAAGAGTATTTTGTTTAAAACTTTGTATAATAGTTAAGTGGATTTCCTAGTCGGCCAACTTTTTTTTTTTTTGGCTTCTCCTGGTTGGCTAATTCCAATTGCAGTTGTGGGCAATTGGCAATATTTTTGTAGACGAGAAGTCAAGATCATGCATATCTCTTTACTTTTTGTCGTTTGTTGAAAACAACTAAAGTAAAGTACTAGTGGTAAACAAGGATAAAACAAATTGAGAAGCTTAAATGCTACTAACTATGGTATATAGTTTTTCGGCGTCATCGGTGTATTAATCTATTTATTATATACACGAACGTTTGGGAAGTATAATTGTGGGGAATCAAGACAAGAGCTCCACTATCTTTTATCTTTTATCTTTTCTTCTCAAAATGGGAACAAGATGAAACAAGGATACAACAGTGTTTATGAAGGTTTGTTGAAAGAAAAAAATCCAAAATTATATTTTAAAAATCAACAGTTCTGACAGTTTTACCTTTTTTCTCGAATTGTCACATCGCATTGTCACAACAATGTTTATAAAGTTTATCTCAACCAGGTTTACCGACTCATAAGGTGGATAGATCATTAGATTGTCACTTTAGAATACGCTATCATTTGTTTTCTAGTCAACCGAGTCACATTTCATGTTATTCTCAACGTTTTGACGTTTTTCCTTCACTTTCCAAGCAGTTTTACAACCAAAAAAAAAATGGTATGACTTTCAAAATTTGTTTCCGATGGAGTGATAAGAGTTTATCAATTGAAAAAAATGTTAGTACTATCGTCACTCTATCATTGTATTAGAGTTACAGTAATCTAATTGCTATGTTTCTGATTTTCAATATTAAGCCAAGTGCTTCTCAATTGTTTTTTTTGTCTAAAATTTGGCTTTACTATTTTTTTTTCAGCCATCGTAAAGACAAGACCTAAGCTATCATACACCGGTTGAAACGTACATTTCGGCATTTCCCTATTCTATAAAATTATTCCACCCTTACATTTTGTTCCAATTATATGAAATCTGATAGCTGGATTATCTTCTACTACATTTAATATAAATTTGTATTGGGCGACCACTACTACCTCTTCATCATTGGGTCTCAAATCTTTTACTTTTTCTTCTATGTGTAAATAATCATTACTATTGTTTTTAGAAATAAATAAATGTAGCCTCATTTTGTTTTTGCACGATCAGATCTAGAGGATTCGATCTACTCATTTTTTTTTTCCAAATGCTCTGTATTAATTTCCCTAGTATATTAAAAAAAAAAAATTCCTAGTATCTGTGGTCAGGGGGGTACCACTTTCCACGATCGTCGTAGTCTAATTTATAAGATAGTATATACCAGACGTGTTAATAGGATAACAGACACGTGCCAATAACCGAAGTTAGTTAAAACTCTAACTAGACATACCAAACTACACGTGGAGACAAAAAAACAAGAAGAACAAACTACTTCTCGCACTACAAGAAAACATGACATTTGCCACGATTTATTGCGAGGAAAATAAATCGTAGTAAATTAGCATCGAATTAACGAAGTATTTACGAGGAAAAGTAAAAACCTCATTAATTCGTCGGAAAGACCAACGAAATAAAATCGTCGCAAATTCGTCGTAAAATTCCAACGAATTAACGAGGAATTAACGACGAACATAAATTTCGTCGCTAATTCGTCGTAAATTAACGAGGAATTAGCGACGAAACATGTTTGACGTGTATTCCTCGGAAATCCGTCGTTAATTTCCGACGAATTACCGAGAAAAGTGTTTCGAAGTAAATTAACGACGTATTAGAGAGGAAAAAAAGTTAGATGAAAACGTGTTTTACTGGTTTTTTTGCCACGAAAATATTCTTTGTTAATTCGTTGGCAATTCGTTGGTAATTCGATGTAAAAAAAAAAAAAT
>JAHZTW010000001.1:337579539-337704795 GCA_020283515.1 Alliaria petiolata
TTTTACGACGATTTTTTAATTTGCCACGAATTTACTACGAATATTTTCCCCTCGATTTGCCACGAATTTACGACGATTATTTATTTTGCTACGAATTTACTACGATTTGTTTCCCCTCAATTAGCCACGATTTTACGACGATTATTATTTTGCTACGAATTTACTACGATTTATTCTCTCTCAATTTGTCACGGATTTACGACGAATTATTTACCTCGCTATTTTACGACGATTTTACGACGACACTATTAACGACGATTTTACGACGAAACTTGGATCTCCCAATATTAACGACGAATTTGCGACGAATTTGCTTTCGCGACGATCGATTACCGACGATTGAACTTTCGTGGCAAATTCGTTGCGACTGTCGATTTACGACGAATTTGCCACGAATTCGGCCCTCGTAAAAAGTATGTTTTCTTGTAGTGTCGTCTTCACGCGTCTTACGTTTATTATTAGAGACCAAATTAACCAAAATAATCCTTCTTTATTTGATAACTTCTGCCCTTTAGTGGCCACTTTATTATGGATGGAAACGAGTAATTAGTTACATCTGATCATTCAAGGTATCGATCGGTATTGGACCATTCTATATATATACGAACGAGTAATTCATCGCGAATACATGTATAACGTAGTTGACACAAATATTTCGAGTATCCGCAATAAATGTTAGGTACCCCGTAGTAGTTGGTAAATGTTATTTACTAGAATTTACTTTTTCTATGCAAAACATTAAATTCTTGAGATTTTCAAAAGTTAGATAAATATTTATTGTAAACAGATAAATATATATTTCTGGTCGAATAAGATAACTAACAGCAAGTTTCTAGTACTCTTCTTGTCCGTGTCTACTGGTTTTTAATTTTTATATGTAAGTGCAACTGCTCGGACTCGTACCCAAACATTCAAGTACTCTAAAATCCCGGTCAAGTATAGTAAATCAAGTCAAATATTCCGGGTACTACTACTATGCGCATCCCCACGACCAATTTTGAGAGGTATAAGGAATAAAAAAGATTAGATCGTTAAAAGGTTTTATATGATACTTTTCGAATATCAAACTGATGCGGAAAATAACTTTTTGTGACATCTTGTGCGAATCTCTCTTCTACCTCCAGCAACTAATACCTCAGTAATAATTACGGTGGCAGTAATATCAGTTTATAAAACTTTTAAATTAAATAAATTGTTAAACAGTTGTCGTTTTTAGTTAATTCATTTATACACGTTTTTCTTGTGCAATTTGTTTACTTTAATATTACTTGTTAATTGCTCAATCTTTCTTTGATAGATTTTGTAAAGAAATTATTTGATCTAGTATTTGTTTTATATAAACAATTTACACTATTTTTTTTTCGTTTATACATTGGATCCCACCCCAGACTTTTTCATATCGTGCTCTCTACAAGTCTCCTAGTCCATTTAAAAACAAGAAAAAAAAAGCAGACACCTATTTTCCAGGACACACTAAAATGAATAAATTAAGTTCCTATTTTCCAGGACACCTATCTATTAATACACACAAAAAGGGCTTATTTCTCTTATCTTCATTTTGATTATTTCAGAAAAACCCCACACACATCTTCACATCTCCACTCAATTTCCTCCTCAGTCTTTTTTTGTTACATTTCCTCCTCAGTCCCTATTATATAACCAAACCCTTTTCTGTTTTGCTTTTGTTGTTAAAAACCTAATGGATGCGTCAAATGAGACGACGGAGAGAACAGATCTCCGGAGACCTTTGGTGGAGCAAAAACCTCCGTCGGACGTCGGACTCGAGAGCGTTTTAACGGAGAGTAGTCTTCCGTACCGGAGGCGCGTGTATTTAGGCGCGTGCATAGAAATGAAACTTCTTTTCCGGTTAGCACTTCCGGCGATACTTGTCTATCTAGTCAACAGCGGAATGAGTATCTCCGCGCGAATCTTCGCCGGACATCTAGGCGGCCAAGAACTCGCCGCCGCGTCCATCGGAAACAGCTGCTTCAGTCTCGTCTATGGCCTCATGGTACGTTGACATTTATTTGTGTGGAGTCGTGGAGACATGTTGACATTATTAATAATAATGATGGGAGTATTTAGGAGGTAAATGGGTTAAGTTAAGATTAAAGTACCCTCTTTAACCGTGTTAAAATTGAATTATACTCCAGCTAACTGTAAAAGCTGTAACGATGCTTTTATGATCCTAGATAGGTTGACCAAAACGAAATCCTAGATCTTATATTTTTTAGTATTAGTTTTTTCTTTCTTTACCATTCTCTTTATTATTCTGTACACTTTATCCTTTTAAAAATCTTCTTCATTTCCCAACAAATCTATAAATTATCATTTGGTTAAGGATTACTGCATGTAACGATGTTTTTTTTATCTTATGGGTCAATTTGGTGTTTAACAAAAAAAAAAAAAACAAAGTAACCAAATATTTTCTTATTTAGTTTTCTTCGCATTCCCAACAAATCTAGAAATAATCATTTCATAAAACAAGCATTAGCCAAAAAAAAAAGAGAGTTGTGGAATAATTATTATTAGCATGCGTAAAAATATTGAAATATTATGTTTTTTAACAGACACTTAACAGAGGATTCTCAGAAATATTGAAATACTATTTTTTTTGAACCTATTGAAATACTATTCTTATTAAGGAAAAAAGTAGTGCACGATTTCTTTTTGATCGATGACTCGATGGTTACGATTTTGTCATTATGCTGAATAATTATTTGTTTGATAAATAATTACCAATATATATATATATATATATATATATTCATTTATATCGAGATATTATAATAATAACAGTGATTTCTTAGGCGTTAATTCTTTATTATTATTATTATTATTAAGAAAGGTCCAGGAGGAGTATTAAAATCATTAGTATTATTTATTACCGCTGGTAAGTGGTAGTAACTAGTAACTATAAAAATGATATACTAAATGGAACTTCACGTTATGCAGCTATTTCCATTAAAATATAACCCCCAACAGTCTCGCTCTCACGAAATAGTTGGAGTACGAAACAGAATTCTTTCAGTTTTCTAGTATTATAACGTGTAATGACTTTTAGTAGCATCGTTTAGTTTTCATGTTTTTGTTCTGGAAATTCTCTACGTCGGAATTGAAGTCATACATTTGTGATTCTCTTCTTGGATTTTAGTATATAAATGAGCATTTTTCTGTATTTGCACGTGAGCTGAATCAAAAAATTTTTTGCTAAAGGGTTTAAGATGAGCTGAATCATTTTCCTTAATTTATTGATAGCATAGCAGTATAAATTAAAACTCTTAGAAAAACAAAATTGTGAAAATTATAAACTTATACTTCGCAATTCTTTTCTTTTAAGTTTACAAATATATTACTAGTAAAAAGAAGAAAAAAAATTCTGACTGTGAAAAATTTCTTACGTTTTTGGTGTAAATAAACTAACTATATTTTTTTTTTTTTTGTAAAAACGGGTGATTTGTTTATTTATATATATAACCAAAGAAGATATTATACAGATCTTTTTGTTTTTGTCCGAAAACATTTGTATATATCTTTCAAGAATATCTACGTCAATTTTTTTTAAAATAACGTTAATATATAATAAACCTGTTTTTACTTCTATTATACAGTTAGGTATGGGAAGTGCTGTCGAGACTCTATGTGGACAAGCATATGGGGCCCACCGCTATGATATGCTTGGGATCTATCTCCAAAGAGCAACGATTGTCCTCGCTCTAGTCGGCTTGCCCATGACACTACTATACACCTTCATGTACCCGATTTTACTTCTTCTAGGCGAACCCAAATCGGTGTCGTACATGGCCTCTTATTACATCGCCGGGCTCATCCCTCAGATCTTCGCTTACGCCGTCAACTTCACGGCCCAAAAATTTCTCCAGGCCCAAAGTGTGGTGGCCCCCAGCGCGTACATCTCAGCCGCAGCTCTCCTCGTCCAGATCTTGCTGACGTGGATTGCCGTTAACGTAATGGGCTTGGGCCTAATGGGAATCGCTTATGTGCTTACTATCTCTTGGTGGGTAATAGTCGTGGCCCAGAGTTTGTATATTGCAACTAGTCAAAGGTTTAGACACACGTGGACTGGTCTTAGTTGGAGATCGTTCCAAGGTCTTTGGAGCTTCTTCAAACTCTCTGCTGGCTCTGCTGTCATGATTTGTCTGGAAATGTGGTATTCGCAGATTCTCGTTCTTCTTGCCGGTTTGCTCAAAGATCCTGCTCTCTCTCTAGATTCTCTCTCCATCTGGTAAGTCCATTATTATTATTTTGTTTTTTTTTTGTTTTTCAGTGTTTGGATCTTTTTGGTTGAGGTCTTGACCATATTTTATCCCCAAAACAAATATAAAAATACAGGAGAAGGCCAAGTCGATAACTTTTGTTTCAACTTTGTATACATTATCGAAACTTCCCTATCTAATGATGTGAGAGAGAGTTTTTTTTTTTTTTTTTTTAGTGTTTGGATCTTTTTGGTTGAGGTCTTGACCATATTTTATCCCCAAAACAAATATAAAAATACAGGAGAAGGCCAAGTCGATAACTTTTGTTTCAACTTTGTTTACATTATCGAAACTTCCCTATCTAATGATGTGAGAGAGATTTTTGTTTTGTTTTGTTTTAAATTGATGTGAGAGATGGAGAGTCACTTCTATAGTTTTATTTATATTTCTTATTTTTTCTTATCTTTGTAAATTAAGGATTTTTTTTTTTTAGATATTGCTAAAAGTTAATTTTAAAAAGATATTTGGAACACGTAATTAATTTTCTTTTCCCTAACATTTTGTGTGTGTGTGTGTAGTATGTCAGTTTCAGCATTATCCTTCATGGTCTCCGTAGGCTTCAATGCGGCTGCAAGGTTAGTATTTATGTTTTAAATTCACTTCGAATCATTAACCAACATTGCTGAAAACTAAAATCATAAATTGAAAAAACCATGACAGTGTACGGACAAGTAATGAGCTTGGAGCAGGAAATCCGAAATCGGTGTTGTTTTCTTCATGGATGGCGACTTTTGTTTCCTTCGTGATCTCCGTCGCGGAGGCCCTCGCCGTGATGGCGTCACGTGATTACATCAGCTACATTTTCACATCGGATGCTGAGGTGGCTAAGGCCGTCTCTGACTTATGTCCATTTCTCGCCGTCACCATCATTCTCAACGGAATCCAGCCCGTCTTGTCCGGTATACACGTGCAATTAATTTTTAGTTAAAACCGGAGAAAACCAATGTACGTTAACCGAAACGGGCTAAATTAACATCGGTTTGGTATTTGTTTGCAGGAGTGGCAGTGGGATGTGGGTGGCAGACATACGTCGCATATGTGAATATTGGCTGTTACTATATTGTTGGTATTCCCGTTGGCTGTATTCTCGGCTTCACTTTCAATTTTCAAGCCAAGGTTCGTTTTTTTTATAATGATTTATGTATAATAATATTCTTTATTATCTATATCTTAAAATTAAATTTATGCGAATTTGGTGATAGGGAATATGGACCGGGATGATAGGAGGTACACTCATGCAAACCCTGATCTTACTTTACGTCACGTATCGAACAGATTGGGATAAAGAGGCAAGTGTTAACATGATTTAAAGTCACATCATATTGATTTAAACATATTTTATAAGTTAGTTTTTGGTTTGGGTGTGTCAAAATTATTAAGATTATTATTATACAATGATTCAGGTGGAAAAAGCGAAAAAGCGATTGGATATGTGGGACGATAAGCAGGAATCTCTTCAAAATTAAACGGGTAATGAATTTAATAAAAAAGAAAGTAATTTTTGTTTTGAAGTAGTTAGCATTAATATTAATAATGTAATATAAGTACAAAACTAATCAAAGTCTAACACTAATTAACATATTACTATTACAAAACGCAGTTATAATAACTAAGGAGTGGAAAACAAAGAAAAAAAGAAAAACAAGTATTGTTTTTGAGACGAAGATCCTTCTTTTTGAAGCTTTTCCTAGTTATAACTTATAATAGAGAACTAAACTATTCATCAGATTTTCTCTTTTTTTCTTTGGAAATAAGTATTTTTGGCTAAATCTGATGGATGGGTTTACTCAGTCTTTTAATGTAGGATCAAATTCGTCTATTATTACTTTTGAGGACAATATATCATTTATTTATCCTGGAATGTTGATGTAATGGTAGGGGTGATCCACACGTAACTTGAGTATCGTCAATACAGTTTGATACAGTTTGTTTTTCTTAAAAACTAGGATTAAGTTTAATTTGAATTTTAATTCCGATTCGGTTTACCAAATTCGATTCTTGAGTTATGGATTCCTCCGACCATCCGCTGGCCGCCGCCCATCATCCACCCTCACAGAACGTTGCACAATCATGGCTGAAATGGGTCAAGCTATCTTCATGGGTCTGGTGAGCCCATTGAATTCTGTCGGCCTTTTCTCAATCCAATCAAGTTAAATACTATCGATATTTTTACCGGAATCATTTCTGCAATCGTTCTGGGATTTAAAAGATATGTTGAAAGACCTGTTGAAGACACTACAAACTAAAATTTTTGTTCACTTGCTTTTAACGGTAAAAATAACTAGACCTTTCGAAAGAGTTTTTGGTTATGTTCAACGAATGTACATTTTAACTATGTTTAGCATGTTTTGTATTTTATTTTACGCTTTAAGTTCGAACTCTTTGACATCAAATTCCCGACTTTTTTAGTTTGTAACTGCGTGTTTAATATAAATTCCATCAGTTACAAAAAAAAAAATATATATACAATTCCACTTGTATATTTATCAGATAAATTTAATAAAACCTACAATACTTTGAGTTTTAAAATAATTTATATGATGTTTTATACTTGTATTGGGCAACCATTCTTCATCATCCGGTCTCAAATCTTTTACTCTTTTTTTATGTGTGAATAATTATTGTTTTCTCAATAAATTAGTCTCATTATTAATTTTAGGCGACGTATCTAGGGAGAATTCAACTTATTTTCCCAAATGTGGTATATTATTTTCCCCAGTAAAAAGCGAAGATACAGTAATGGTAGTGTTACCGCGATCGTATATTGGTGGTACCGCGATCGTATTACAAGAAAGCATAGTACTAGACACGTGCAAATATTTTTAGCATGGAAAAGCCAAAACCTTAAATTTGAATGATTTTAAGTAAAATTTAGAAATAATCATAACATACATGAAAGATCTAACAAGAAACAATCTAAATCATTGTTATCATTAAACGACCTATCTTTGTTTGGATTCACTTGGATAACTCCTATACGAAAGGCCGGCCACCTTTTTTTTACGGAAAGCAAAAGCATATTCTAATTAACATAACCCATTAACAAGCTAAAGATTAAACACTAGTCATGATAAACGATACTGAATAAAAAGCATAAACATAATTAAGAAGAACAAATAAAAGATAGGAGACAATGAAAATAAAATATTTCACTTTATACAAAACGTAAATAATAATGTTTGGATAAAAAACCAACTTAAAGGAAGGAAACAAATATCATAAAAGTGTCTAAAATTTGTGTATATAGATATAATTAATGAATTTGGACAGAGTCAACCGGATTGGAATTTAATATTAAGATTGTTCACTATAAAATGATTTTTTTTATAACCAATGGATGATCTTAATTTTTAAGTGATTGATCGATCGTTTTGCATGTTGATGACTATAGTTCTGTGAGATTAACATGTTATACAATAGACAATGGTAAACTAACATTTTATATCATATAAGTATATAACATAGTAAATAATAAATGCGTTTAAAGCAAGTTTAATACAGATGATAACTATAATTTAAAATATTATGATATTAATTTTAGATTGTGATAGTGTCAATGTAATAATATAAATTTTCAATTTTTGTTAGTTATTTTTTAAATAAGACAAAATAACAAAAAATGTTTTAAACAAATAATAAAAAGAAACAAATATTAATTTTTGAAATGAAAATATAAAACAAAAATAACAAAAAGGAAAAGGGGGAATTGCTACAAATGACCTAAAACTTGATTCTTTCTCCAAAACTAGACCCCCTATTGCATGTTTGGCAAAAGTAACTCACAGGGGTAGTGAAATTACAACCCTCACTCTTATGATCAAACAAAAAACGTTCGCGATAATGACGATTTTACCCTAGAGAAGTCTACTACGAGAGAGTAGACTTTTTGACCTCTCCAAGAAGTCTACTTTCTTATAAAGTAGACTTTTCGAGTTGACTTTCAAAGTAGACTTCTCACCTATGACTTATACTGCAGAGTAGACTTCTCGAGTAGATTTCTCTCAAATAATTTCCTTAGAAATAATTAAAAAAAATTAGAAAAAATTAATTTTATAGAAAACTTTGATAAATAATCAAAACATATACATTTTTCATCTATTAAAAATAAAATTTCAAAAAAATGTATCAATTTAAATCAATATAGCCAAATTAGGTTAGAAATCAATACATCTAGAGAAGTCTACTAAATCACTAAATTTCAAATTTTAATAATAAAAATTATATAAAAAATTTGGTTAAACAATTATGAACACAATTAAAACACAGACAATTGACATCTATATTAAAATTTCATGAATATGAATCAATTTATAAGTTTCATGAGTATTCATTTTAAAAGGGTTAGGGTTAAGGTTTAAAGTATAGGGTATAAGGGTGTAATTGTTAGGGTAAGAAAAAAATTTATATGAATTCATTATTTATGATTTGGTTAATGATTTAGCATTGATATCTTTTAGCTTGCTCTTCTCTGGTGGAGACTTTGGTCATAAATAAATGACAGAAATTCCATTGCATGTGTGCTTGCTTTTGTGATTGAATACTTGACTCTGTTTGATGTTTTGTTTTTCTTAGGGTTTTCTAGATTGACCTTACGAGAGCCAGTAACAAGGAAATTATGCTTACGAAATTGTCCAACCAAAGAAGATGGAACTTGTTAAGGTTACCTCTTTTCTTTTGAGTACCATTATTTTGGATGTCTTTTGTGAAATATGTCATTCTTCTTGGTTATCATTATTCACTTGTTATTGACACGAGTCCTTGTTCTTGGTTCTAATTGACTGTTTTGTTGTAGAACTACATTGGCGACAAGGCATCCTTGGTAAAGTGTGAGCAGGTCTGTTTTAAATCTTGAGATTACCAATCTCACACTGTTTTTGGTTCTTACTATATAACAGTTTTCTTAGTATTTCATTTCAAAGAAAAAAATATATGGAATCGTTATGTATAAAAAGCAGAGTGATAAATGACAACCTGATCTATGCATGAAATGGTCTGCTGCAAATTGCTGATGATGTAAGTGAACCTCTATTATGTGTTTTTCTCATAATTGAACTTGGTTTCTTATGCTTTTTTCAGTGTATTATCTATCTTTTGTACATTCTGATTATCAGACCCTTGGTTTTCATGTTGAAGATGGACATGGTAATGAGAGAAATTTTGTGGAGCATTCAAGCGAGAGGAATTTAAGTTTTTTTCATGTGGCACTTGTAATGTTAGTTTAAGATAGTGTATGTTGAGGATTGACACTTGTTGGATTGAGAATTATAATTTTTTATATAGATATGTATTTTTTTTGCAAAAACAGGTTTCTTGAGAATGTGAAAAAAATATTGCAAAACAATAGACGTAACCTCGTGAAAGTCATTGTTTGTAGCTTCCAGAGAAAAAAAGTTACAAAACACTAAATCATTTCAGGAACAAAGAGCTACAACATAAATTAGTACATTTAAATGAGTTATAACATCATAAATTAGAGCATTCCACCAACGCTATTCCACCAACGCTATGATAGAAAAACATATAATAGCACAATTACAAAACGCTATCGTATATGGTCATCTTATTATAGCTCCGACTGACATAGCGTTTATGGCAATAACTGACAATAATTAGGAGCCTTTGTATTTGGTAATAAGACAAAGCTAATAATAAAAGATTTTGTTTTAATCTGAGCTACATTTTTGTAAACAAAGTATTAACTCTTTAGATTGTAGAAATCTCCAAGAAAGACTTAAGTTTTGATGACAGAGTACACTTTTCGAGTAAACTTCTCGAGTTGACTTCCAAAATAGACTTCTCTCGAATATACTTATACTACATAGTAGACTTCTTGCAGGTCATTTTTGCAATTAATATTTTGAAAAATGGATACATGAACAGCTAAAAAAACTCAATATAAAAAGGAATATGAAAAATTAAATATTTTGAAACATTTGAAATAATTTAATTGAAAATCAAATAATATAATAAAAATAAGAGAATCAAAACAAATAAAAATTGTTAGTTTGTTAAATTTTTAAACTTGTCTGTAATTTCTTTTTTGTTTTTTTTATTTTACTTTTCACTTTTCTGATTTTGTAACAGATTATATTAATTATATATTATGCTATGCACAAAATATATTATAGGATTATGTAATATATATAGTACATATATATTATGTTAAATGGTATAGTATAGTATTTTATATTTTCTCTACAATATTTTCGTAAAATATACGTAAAATATACGTAGAAATTAATGTAATCAAACAAAAATTAGAAATGATGAAAAGATGGAAAAGAGAGAAGAGAAGAGAAAAGAGAGAGAGATGATGCACATAGATTATATATAAATTAAAAGTATAGTATAAAAAGAGAGAGAGATGATGCACATAGATTATATAAAAAGAGAGAGAGATGATGCACATAGATGATAAAAATTAAACTGTTTTGTAACAGATTATATTAATTATATATTATGCTATGCGCAAAATATATTATAGGATTATGTAATATATATAGTACATATATATTATGTTAAATGGTGTAGTATAGTATTTTATATTTTCTCTACAATATTTTCGTAATATATACGTAAAATATTTTAGTTGGTTTTTGTATATAAATGACAAAACAGTTTAATTTTTATTTCGTAGAAATTGATGTAATCAAACAAAAATTAGAAATGATGAAAAGATGGAAAAGAGAGAAGAGAAGAGAAAAGAGAGAGAGAGAAGACACTTTCAATAAAAGTGCCGGAATCTTATAGCTATCAATAATATCTTACCGGCAAATTATCTATCTTATGCAACGTGAAATTCATTTTATTTTATGGTATTTGACAAGTTTGATTAACAACTCAACCACACAGTCGTTCTTTTTATAGTTGATGACTTTTGTCCGTCGTTAGTGATCACTAGATTACAACATTGTTGAAAATGACAGAACCAATCTCATTGTAATACTAATAGGTCAATTGGTGTAATCTTTTTTTTTTTTTTTGAATCTTTTTTTTTTGGTGTAATATTGAAATATTGATTCTATACAGGATAAAAAAAACGAGACCTAGCTATTTTGAAACTGTTAAACTATATTGAAAATATTTAGTTATGTTGATCTTCAGTGTTGTACTAACATAAACTTTTTAATATGTAGTGACAATTTAAAATTTTATACCTTTATATATTGTGAATAAATACTTAGATAAACGATTGAGAACCAACGACAAATAGAGCACCATTAGCACATGTGCAAAAAAAAAAGATAATTATCAACGGTCAGATTGAAAATTAGTTAAGATATATAATTTTTCTTATGCTTTTTAATTTGTTATTTCTAAAAAAATCATTCAAAGTTTTTAATTTCCTTCTTGGTGTATAATTTTAAACTAATTCAAAACTCGTTTTCCGTATAATTGTATTTTAGCGCACACTGTTTTCTGTATTCTCGTTTATTATGATTAGTTAATATTAAAAATTGGATATGTTTACCCAGCCGATATCTCTACCTTTAGTTTTTGATATAAACAATTTGCAATATTTTACTGTCGCTTAGACCATCCTAATGAAATGTCTTAAATCCAAAAAAGAAAAAGAAAAAAAAGAAAAAAATAATGACNAATTGTATTTTAGCGCACAATTAATATCAATATCTGTTTTTATGATTAGTTTTTTTTTTTGGACGAATTTTTTATGATTAGTTAATATTAAAAATTAGATATGTTTACCAGCCGATATCTCTACCTTTTGATTTTGATATAAACAATTTGCAATATTTTACTGTCGCTTGGAAGCCACCCGGCAGTTTCATATCGCTCTCTGTAGTGTTGCTCTCTCAGACTTCGTTACGTGTGTATATATATAGAGAGAGAGAGATATATAGATACTAGATACAAATGGGTTCATTTTTCTAATCTTCATTTTGATTATCTTAAAACCCCACAGATTTTTTCCGCCCAGCTCCCACCTGAGTCTTTATATAAACAACCCTCCTCCTCTCGTAAAACTTTATAAACTAAGACGTTGAAAAATAAAATAAAAACCTAAATAAATAATCTATGGGTGTATCAGTTGAGACGGTGGAGAGAACCGATCTCCGGCGACCGTTGGTGGATCCGACGGACTCGGAGCGAAAACCTCCGAAGGATGTCGGGCTCGAGAGCGTTTTAACGGAGAGCAGCCTCCCGTACCGAAAGCGCGTGTACTTAGGCGCGTGCATTGAGATGAAACTACTTTTCCGGTTGGCACTTCCGGCGATATTTGTCTATTTAGTCAACAGCGGAATGAATATCTCTGCTCGTATCTTCGCCGGACATATCGGCAGTCAGGAACTCGCCGCCGCGTCCCTCGGAACCAGCTGCATCTTTCTCGTCTATGGCCTCATGGTATGTTACATATTCAAATTAATAATTGGTTTTTCTTTTCTACTACTGCATATGATATTTACTGTTTAAGCCTCTTTGGTCAATGGCCACCAAGACGATTAGTTGAAGACTTGTTGAAATTTTAAGATTAAAAAATTGCCCTCGTTTATCGCGTTAACATATTAATATTAAGTTATTAACCTAAAAGCTGACAACCAAATCTATAAATATTTGATATAAAATGCTAGTCTTATCTTAAGGAAACAGTTACCATTGTTTATATATATATATATATATATACATATACTGTATAGTCTGTATATCAGCGAAATATTATTTATTTAAGCGTTAAATTGGTACTCTAAAAGTTTCAGTAACAAAGTCTATTACAACATTATTACCTCTGGTTACAGTAAAATTAAAATAAACTAAGTGTGATAGACTTTGTTACTGTACCTTTTATTGATACACTGAGTAGTGTTATTCGATACACTGAGTTATGCGGCCAGCGGCTATTGAAACTTATATTATGCAGGTATTTCCGTATTTCCATAAACATAACATAAGTTCCGATCCCTGGTTATAATAAAATTAAAGGTTCAGTAACAAAGTTGATCGAAACTTACGTTATGCAGCTATTTCCATAAACATACAATTCCCAATTTCGTTAAATATACGAACTTCTTCTACTTTGCAAATTTTTTTGCCAGTCTCACGATTACCCATATTTTTTTTTACAAATATATTTATTGTCAAAAACGATCATCGCCGTGTAGAAGTTTCTTACGTTTCCCGAAAGTTTCTCATTTTTATAACTACGAGTAAAATTATACATCGGAACTTTTAACGGGAATATATATATATATATATATTTTATTTTTTTTGTTAAGAAAAACATGTGTAGTTAAGCTTTTTCAGCTTATTTTTACATTTTCTTTTACAGTTGGGTATGGGAAGTGCAGTGGAGACACTATGTGGACAAGCATATGGAGCACAACGGTACGATATGCTTGGGATCTATCTCCAAAGAGCAACAATTGTCCTCGCTCTAGTGGGTTTGCCCATGACATTACTATACTCATTCTCGTACCCGATTCTACTCCTATTAGGCGAGCCCAAAACGGTGTCGTACATGAGTTCCATTTACATCGCCGGACTCATCCCTCAAATCTTCGCCTACGCCTTCAACTTCACGGCCCAGAAGTTCCTCCAGGCTCAAAGCGTGGTGATCCCTAGCGCGTACATCTCAGGCGCCGCCCTTCTCCTCCAGATCTTGCTGTCGTGGATCACCACTACCGTAATGGGCTTTGGCATTATGGGAATCGCTTGTGTTCTTACTGTCTCTTGGTGGGTTATGGTTGTAGCCCAGACTTTGTATATTACATGTAGCCAAAGGTTTAGACACACGTGGACTGGTCTTAGCTCGAAATCGTTTCAAGGCCTATGGAGTTTTTTTAAACTCTCTGCTGGCTCCGCCGTAATGATCTGTCTGGAAATATGGTATTCGCAGATTCTGGTACTTCTCGCTGGTTTGCTCAAAGATCCTGCTCTCTCTCTAGATTGTCTCTCCATCTGGTAAGTTCATTAACTAATTCATATCTTATTTTTTCAAAAAATATTTTTGACATATCATGATTCACGTGTCTCTCCATCTAGTTAACTTTTTCTGTTTCATTTTAATAGTTGTTTTAAAGTTAAAATTTTGTTTTATATTATTTGTTGTTTTATATTTTCAATGATAATTTTTTAATTTTATTTATCTCTCTTTTAAAAAAAATTATTAAATATTCATATAAAATAAATTAATGTATTAATTAGAGGTAAAAAAATTAACTTTTTCGTAATTTATGTGATAACAACAACTAAAACAAAAATATCTTAATTTTTTCAAATAAAATATTTTAATGTTTGGACGATTTATGGTTGAGGTTAAAAAAAAAAACAAAAAAATTTACGACTTATCTAAGGTTCAAAAAAAAAAAAAACTTACGACTTATCTATACCCAAAAGAAAAATAATCGAGAAAGACACGTGAATTGTACATTATCGGGAGAGACCTATTTAATGATATAACGTATCTTAATTTATCGTTGTAAGCTAAACATAAAATAATAAAGCAAAAATTACTTTAAAATTAAAAATAAAGCTACTTTTGACGCCGTTTTTAATATACATAAAATGTCTAAAATATATACTCTACGAAAGGAATGGAATGATTGATAAAATATATATTTCCGAAATTCATATGTTAATAGATATGTATATTATATATTGTTTTTTTTTTCTTATCTAAGCAGTATGTCAGTTTCATCATTATCCTTCATGGTCTCCGTTGGCTTCAATGCGGCTGCAAGGTTACTATTTATTCCTTAATTAATTTCAAAATCACTAGATCATAAATTGACAACAAATATATATGACAGTATACGAACAAGTAATGAGCTTGGAGCAGGGAACCCAAAATCAGCGTTGTTCTCTACATGGACGGCGACTTTTGTTTCTTCCCTGATCTCCATCGCGGAGGCCATTGCCGTGGTTGCGGCACGTGATTACATCGGCTACATTTTCACATCGGACACTGACGTGGCTAAAGCTGTCTCTGAACTCTGTCCTTTTCTCGCCGTCACCATCATTCTCAACGGAATCCAGCCCGTCTTGTCCGGTATGCATGCAATTATTTAGTTGATACCGGAGAAAAACCGGTGTAGCTTAACCGAACCGAACCGGACCAAATAAATCTCGGTTTTGGTATTTGTTTGCAGGAGTGGCAGTGGGATGTGGATGGCAGACATACGTCGCATATGTGAATATTGGTTGTTACTATTTTGTTGGTATTCCCGTTGGTTGTATTCTCGGTTTCACTTTCAATCTTCAAGCCAAGGTCCGTTTTTAATTTTGTTTTGTCTGTATAATATATGCTTTAGTATGCCTATAAATAAAATGTAAATTTGGTGATACATAGGGAATATGGACCGGAATGATTGGAGGTACCCTCATGCAAACCCTCATCTTGCTTTACGTAACGTATCGAACAGATTGGGATAAAGAGGTAAGTGTTACATCAAGTCACATCATCTAAAGATGCAAGTGTTAGATGATGATATCAAGTCAAATTTGGTTTTAAGGGTGTGTATATTATTATACAATGATTTAGGTGGAAAAAGCGAGAAAACGCTTGGATATGTGGGACGACAAGAAGGACACTCTCCAAAATTAGTAATGGATTTTATGTTTTTTCTTCATAGAAATAGCTAACGTTTAAATTTAATAATATCATAATTCATACTGACATGTTACAAAATGCAGGTTATAACAAGTCTGGAGGAGTGTAACAGGTTATAGTGGCGTAACCACGGGTTAGTCACGGCGGTTCAGCCTCTTGTCGCATCCGTTACTTGCTCTTGTCTCTATGCTTTTGCTTTTGTTTTACTTTTGGAATCTGTGTAGTTATTTGCTTAACTCAATTTCTTTTTTTCCTGAGGTGATGATGATTACTGAGCAAGATAAAAAAAAGAGGATTATGTTACCGTAGTTTAATTGGTAATTGTTCTCTCTTTGTTCTTCGTGTCCAATCCAGAACTAAAATTTGCAAGAAAGTCGTCGTGAGCACTTAGATTTTCGTTTTTTTTTTTTGAAAGAGAATGTATTTCGATTTTCGAGTACATTATTGATTGAACAATCATCGGAACCAAATAATAATGAAAATTCTCAAAAAAGTTAAACTCTACATGCGATGTTGAATCATCAGAGAAATCATGCTTTAACACATAGGTTTGCAAAGATAAAGAAAGTAAAGTACTCTCACTGATAATGAGCGTCTTCGCAAGTTTTTTTTTTTCTTTTTTCTAAAGCATCTCCGCAAGGTTGTTTTGTAGAAACTTGGTCATCATTCACTTGATTTGTTTATAATATCAAACATAACAATAGGGGAGTGGTTTTGATTGAGATATATATATTGACTTAAAGTTTGAGTTTCGTTATGTTATGTGAATACCTTTCTTTTAATTATAATGTTAACCTTCTCCTTCTTAAATTTGCAGGGATTGATCTTTGTTAATATTTTGCTATGATGTTCCTGCATAATGGTGTTCAGGTTCATCAATCTAATATATTACCGTTACCATTATTATTTGCTTGTTTCTTTGTAGATCGTCTATACTATTTCATAGAGCCTAACAAACCCTTAGAACTCAAATACACATAACATAACATCAAAAAGAAAGTATAAAAAAACAAATACATGTGACTCTATAAAGTAGAAATCAATTTGGTTATATCAGTTTTATAGATCAGTGATAGAATGGTGGTAGGAAAAGAAAATTCTACGTAACTCTGTTTTTTTTTTTTTTTTGAGATAAATAATGTCTTTCATTGTCTTTACAATACAAATCACACCATTAGTCAAGATCACCATGACATTTGATTATTTTCTTTTTTCTTTCAATATTTTTATGATGTTAGGCGACCAAATTGGCTCGTCATCATCCAGTCTCAAATCTTATTACTGTTTCTTGGATGTGTGAATCATTATTGTTTCTTTAAGTAGGTTCATTATTATTATTTTGAAAAGGGCCTGGTTCATTATTTTGCACGACATATCTTTTTTGTTTTGTCAACATTTTGCACGACATATCTAAATAGAGAATCTACTTATTTGTTCAAATACTCTGTATTATTTTCCAAGAAAAAAAACATAGATACGGTAGTATTAGTGGTAGCATACCACGAACCGTATTACAATGCGCAGAAAATATTATTTTAGTAGGTTGGTGAGCCTAGTGATACCAGACAATCTGGCTTGGGTCGTACAGCATTTTGCTATAGAGTATAGACTATAGACAGAGACTATTGACTCTACTCTTTATAATATGATAATTTTTTGTGTGTTTTTATTTTATTATAACATATTGTTGAAAATGACAATCAAACACATTTTATATTTTATATTTTCTCTATGACTAAAACTAAAAATGATATTTAATATTTTTTTTAGTGACTAAGTCGATTTCTCTAGTGGCAAATCCACGAAAAGTCACCACCACTAGACTAAGATGACGAATATATATTTATTTATTTTAGTATATTTTATCATAAAGTAAAAAAAAAAGACTATAGATATAAAAATCGGCTGATTTTGATTCTGTCAACTAATTTTAAACGATTTGGCCAAAATCAAAACTTTTGGGGTGCTTCAGAGCGTCTGAGTTTTTAAAACATTGGTATGGTTATACATTTTTATTTTTTGGCAGTTAGTTTATATAAATGTTTTCTTCTATTGCTTTCGTTATACATTTATAGGTTATTCTAAAGAATTTCGCCGATACTTTATTACATGTTGTACAATCCTCTATACGTATTTATAGACGCAAATGGGTTTATAACCTAATCACCTGATTAAGCTAGACGCTCAAAAAAAATAAAATAAAAACCCAAATAATAATAACATATGGATGTGACAATCGAGACGGTGGAGAGAACCGATCTCCGGCAACCGTTGGTGGCTCCGACGGACTCGGAGCGAAAACCTCTGACGAAAGTTCGATCACTCGAGAGCGTTTTAGCGGAGAATAGCCTTCCGTACCGGAGGCGCTTGTACTTAGGCGCGTGTATAGAGATGAAACTACTTTTCCGGTTGGCACTTCCGGCGATACTTCTCTATTTAGTCAACAGCGGAATGAGTATCTCGACTCGTATCTTCGCCGGACATATCGGCGGTCAGGAACTCGCCGCCGCATCCATCGGAAACAGCTGCTTCAATCTCGTCTATGGCCTCATGGTACGTTTTACATTATCGTGCACACCAGCACATATATGTGGAGGGCACGTTTATATTTTTAGTAGCGATAATCAATTAGCGAATTTTAAAAAATATATAAATTATGATAAAATGAGGAGGGAATGTTCAAACCTTTCAACTCCTAGAAGTAGTCTTTAGGGCATGTGAACCAACTAAGCAGTAAAAGTACATATTATCCAAGATTTCAAACATGGATTTGGTCCGCTTCCATCCTTGGCCGGGTTTGGTCATACACAACTACTTCCAAAAACATACAATTCTCAAAAATCTAACCAATTGTAATTTGTAAACCAGTTTTTGTGTTAAAAAAAAAAAAAAAAAAAAATCAAACTTTGGAGCACGGACGAAAATGATCTCTCACTTTTTTTTTATTATAATGTCTATCCATATATATATATTTTTTTTGGTCGATCGGTTATAGAACTTGTAACGATTAGATGTTAAAAAGCAATAGTAGCGATTTCAAGTGTGCATCACGATAATTTTTGTTTGTATCATTTTTTTTTCAAATTTTTCTTCTGAAAAATTCTGGTAGGTATGCTTCAAAATAGAAGTCAGATAGTAAGATGAGGGGAGGGTTTATTCTTAAAAGTTTTTATTTTTCTTAAGATTTCATTATTATTAGTGTATAGATTATTATATCCTTAATAAAATATATCATTAGTATGATGATTTTTAAATTCCATTCAAAATTTCTTGTTATTCAAAACCTTCAATTATTATTGTAAATTTTATTAAAATTTAGTGTTATTGAAAGTTTGAAACACCTAAATTTCTTAAAATTTTATATATTAAACACAACTACTACACATATCCTTGGATTCTTAAAGTTTCAACTTTTAAATACACAAAACTTTCTATAAACTTAATAAATCTTTTCACTTGTAACATCAATCAGTTATGCAAATCCACCTCCCACTAAACCAACTAAAAGAAAACATAAATGAATTCTCTCTTTATATCGTCGTGTATGATTATGATTTATTAATGAGCTTTTTTATTTACTCGTGGGCTCATAGTTTCTTTCTTTAAGGAGGAGATTAAATAAAATGATTGGTTGTGTTGCTACATTTCAACGTCTTACCTTCCCACATCTAGCTCAGAAAAAGATGTTCGAGATGTGGAGCTCCAGGAAAAAATAATCAATCACCTTCTTTTTGAATGCTTGCCAGCACTACTAAGTCTGAGTTTTTTTGGATTTTTCGTTCTTTCCGAGTTCGCTTTCTAAGTACATTTTTATATCAATATATAAATTTTCTATTTTGGATAATTAAAAAAGAGATCTTTCCGCCTCAAAAAAGTTTTTTCGTGAATTATCTGATTCATATGGAAGGCAAAAAAACGATAAAGTTTTTAATGGAAAAGTTATCTCATCCTCAGACACTCTTCATCATGCAACTTTAGAAGCGAAAAGTTAAAAAATTGCAAACACAAAAGATGATGAGGAGGAGAGCAAGGATCATCCTACTCCAAAAAGATCGAGAGGTCTCCCCTTGACCCCCAAATCCTGATATGCCATATTGACACCTCTTGGGTAGACCATGGGTGGACTCAGGTAGTGTTTTAGGAGTGCTATGAGACATACCATCTTCGGAAACTAATGATATCGCAGAAGTCTGTCGGCACTTCACGTGGAGATGGACTGGTTCATATGGGCAATGACTTGTCTTAGAGAGAGGCTGGTCGGTTTGCTTCGAAACTGATTGCTTAAACTTGATCTAGATGATTGAAGATCCGGTAAACTGGTATAGTTTCAAGACATAAAAATATATTATCTTAGCTAACTTAAGGCATCCTTCGAGAACTTTTGCACGAGATTTAATCTTTTCCCATATAAGTCATTCATATTTGGACGGTTTTTTGGATTTCTCGGAACTCCTAAGCATCGATTTAATATATGAAGCTAGTTGATAAAAAAATGATTGGCTCGCATTTCTAAAAAAATAAAAGTGACTAAACGATACTTCATTTATTTCATAAAATGTTATTTTACAATTTTCACACTAAGAAAAACTTTATTTTTTCACTTACATATACAATAAATAAAGTTATATATTTAATAAATACATTAAAGTAATATGATTAAAACTGAATTTTATTCAAAATTAGAAATTAATTTTTTTTTTTTTTGTCAACAGGCTCAATTCTTAGAACGGTTCAGATAACCAAACCGGTGGAATTGAGTTTACATAATCTAAATGATAAATGATAAAAAAATTAAAACGATATTTTTTTATAAAACAGAGAGAATAAAATATTATTATTATTTATTTTATTTTTCTGAACTTTCTAAATAATAGATTATTGATGTCTAACATCGTGAAATTTACGAAATTTTACGTTGCAAAATTTTTATTTGGCTATAGTCTAATAATTACCCTTAATTTTTAAATACAGATGAAAAATTATTCTCTTTTTTTTATGAGAACTAGGAATAGAACCCCCGCTTCGCGAGGGTATTTATCGTATATTAAAACTTAAACAAACAAATTATTTTAAATTATTATAAGTGAAAATACATAAAACAAAAAATAATGATAAAAATATGTAAATATTCAGAAAATTATAATTCTTAAAAAAAAAAAGATACGATACGATCTTCTAAAAAAACAAATTTTTGGATTATTAACAAATGGAAAGTTACAAAATAATTCAAATATAAAAATTTGTAAAATATTTTCAAAAAATTTAACTACTAAGATAAAAAATAAGAAAAAAAAAATTATAAGACACACAACTCTATAGAGTATTTTTTTTTTGTAGTGTTAAAAAATTATATATAAAAATATGCAATACAAAAAATATGATGTAAATACATATTTTGTTGGAAAATGATCATATGTTGGATTTTTTACTTTTTTATTCTTTATTTAGGGAAACCCATCAAGATAGATAACATACTTTTTGATAAACCATTATATCAAGGATCACTATAAAATAACCCTTAATTTTATGTGATTTTGAGCGATATAAATAATCTTGAAAAGACATAAGTGAAAAGAAGCAATTTTCATAAAAATGGTTATAACAAAAATATATTTAATTGATGAAAAGACGCAACCACAAATGACATTTATTGGAATAAAATTTGGATTAACAGAAAGATATTAATAATAATTTTGAAAAAACTCAACTTATTTATCTGCAATTGGCATTTATTCAGATTGCTATTATAGATAGATTAATGTCTTAAAAACATGAAGATCTTCATTATTAATTATGTATATTTTTATTAAATAAACGGTTAAAACAAAAAGATATATAATGAATAATAAAAAGATGAAACAATAGAAGATTGTTATCTCTTCTATTTTGAAATGCACAAGTTACTAAAAATAATTTAATAAAAAAACTATAAATATATATTTTGTAAATTTTAAATCACATAAGTAAAAAAAAGTTTTTGATAATTGAAAAGAAGTAATTTTTGATAATTGAAAAGAAGCAACCACAAATGACATTTCTTGAATTAAAATTGGAATTTATAAAAAAAATACGAATAACAATTTTGAAAAGACATAACTTATTGATAAAGGGAGCGATACAAATACTCAAAACTAAGAGACTTAGATAAAGCGATATTATCATGTTGCGCAATAATGTAAGCTAAAGAATATTTGTAAGAAAAAAAAAAACTAAATGCTGACTCCGAACCAATCATATTAGGCCTAATCTTCGAGGTTATCAAAACAAAAAGAAAACAAAATAATGAATATCGAGAACGAATTTGGATAAGGAAAAGAATAAAGTCGAGTAAAACAATATGATCGTTTGACTATCAAAACCAAGATCGTAAATGAAGTTAAGTAACACAAAAATTTATAATCAAAGAGAACGAAGCAGAACATACAAAAAAAAGAATTGAAGCAGATTCCTTGGACTATATTCTGGAGATAAAATTACATCGCTAGCAATAATAACGGCATTGTTTATCATTTTTACCGGTTTCCGATAAAATAAATAAATATAACAATTTGTTTTATAAAGAGTCAAATGATCTTTTTATGTGATTTTCAAAAGAAATAAGTGAAAAGAAGCAATTTTTGATAATTGAAAAGAAGTAATTTTTGATAATTGAAAAGACGCAACCACAAATGACATTTCTTGAATTAAAATTAGAATTTATAAAAAAATAAGAATAGCAATTTTGAAAAGACACAACTTATTGAAAAGCAATTGTCATTTATTCGGATTGTTATTATAGATAGATATATATTCATATACACGTCACGTCAAACAATTTGTTTTACATATACCACTTTTTGGCTTTTTGCTGTCTTTTGTACAGCTGGGTATGGGAAGTGCAGTCGAAACACTGTGTGGACAAGCGTACGGGGCCCACCGCTACGATATGCTTGGGATCTACCTCCAAAGAGCAACGATCGTCCTCGCACTGGTTGGCTTGCCAATGACGATACTGTACACCTTCTCGTACCCGATTTTAATCCTACTAGGCGAGCCCAAAACGGTGTCGTACATGGCATCTTTGTACATCGTCGGGCTCATCCCTCAGATATTCGCTTTCGCCGTCAATTTCACGGCCCAAAAATTCCTGCAAGCCCAGAGCGTGGTGGTCCCCAGCGCGTATATCTCAGGCGCCGCCCTCGTTCTCCAGATCTTGCTGACGTGGATCACCGTTAACGTGATGGGCCTGGGCCTAATGGGAATCGCCTATGTTCTTACTATCTCTTGGTGGTTCATAGTTGTGGCCCAGACTTTGTATATTATAACGAGCCCAACGTTTAGACACACGTGGACTGGTCTTAGCTGGAGATCGTTCCAAGGTCTTTGGAGCTTCTTCAAACTCTCTGCTGGCTCAGCTGTTATGATTTGTCTGGAAATGTGGTACTCGCAGATTCTCGTTCTTCTTGCCGGTTTGCTCAATGATCAAGCTCTCTCTCTAGATTCTCTCTCCATATGGTAAATTAAATCCATTAATCAATAATTATCTTGATATTTAATTTAAAGAAAAAGAATTCAATGTTTTGACCCTTTTTTATTTAGTAACATTTTATGTTTGTTATACAGTATGTCAATTTCAGGATTCTCCTTCATGGTCTCCGTCGGTTTCAATGCGGCTGTAAGGTTAGTATTTATTTCTTAATTAATTTCAAATCATTAACCAATATAGTTTTTTAACCAACATTGCTGAGATTATATCGTAATTAAAATTAAAAAAAAAACTATGACAGTGTAAGGACAAGCAATGAGCTTGGAGCAGAAAATCCAAAATCGGCGATGTTTTCTTCATGGATGGCGACTTTTGTTTCCTTCGTGATCTCCCTCGCGGAGGCATTCGCCCTGATGGCGTCACGTGATTACGTCAGCTACATTTTCACGTCGGATGCTGACGTGGCTAAAGCCGTCTCTGAGCTATGTCCTTTTCTCGCCGTTACCATCATTCTCAACGGAATACAACCCGTCTTGTCCGGTATTTGTGCAATTGAGCTTTAGTTAAAACCGGAGAAAACCAGTCTATACCTTAACCGAACCGGATCAAGTAAATCTCGATTTCGGTATTTGTTTGTAGGAGTGGCAGTGGGATGTGGATGGCAAACATACGTGGCATATGTGAATATTGGTTGTTACTATATTGTTGGTATTCCCGTTGGCTGTATTCTCGGTTTCACTTTCAATTTTCAAGCCAAGGTTCGTTTAAAAAATTACATTTTCTGTTTATTATATGCTTTGTTATCTATATATAGAAATAAAATGTGAATTTGGTTATAGGGAATATGGACCGGGATGATTGGAGGTACCCTCATGCAAACCCTCATCTTACTTTATGTCACGTATCGAACAGATTGGGATAACGAGGTAGATGTTACATGATATTAGGTCGCATCATATTGATTTAAAATGATATTTTAGAAGTTCTGATTTGGGTGTGTTGAAATTATTAAAGATTATTTTAATATTATGATCCAGGTGAAAAAGGCGAGAAAACGTTTGGATATTTGGGAGGACAAGAAGGAGCCAGTCCTTAACTGAAATTGGAAAAATGATCTGGGAGCTTTACATGAACCATGGTTCGTTGTATGACTACAGAGATTCCAGCTAAAATAATAAATGTTTAACCACATCAAAAACAATTAATGTATGATGACATACAGTCATACACTGACAAGTACTTGGTGTAAACTGTATTAATTCGTCACGGTTTCTGTCTAACCGCGACACAGCCCGTTAATAAGGGTTTAATGTTTTTTTTAAAAGTAAACCAATACGAATCATAAATTGACCCGATCTTGTAGTTTGCAAATATTATTTTTCTTTTTCCCTTTTAAAGTAATTTTATTTTGTTAGATATTTTAACTTGAAAAAAGTAGAGTGATGGATTTGAAAAATCACATTAAAAATGCTGTATGGCAATTGGCGGGAAAAAAATTGGCAGAAAAAAATAATGTAAAACAACATTTTTGTTTAAAAAAATAACTCTAAAATGAAGAGAGTAAATTTTTTGAAACAGTTTTTAATTATGTATCCTGAAATTTTTGATGTAACGTAATAAGTTAGCTAATTAATTTAGAAGAGGATATTACTGATTATACCGCCATAATCAAAGTTGGCATTAAGTTGCTTAATATTCTTGGATCCCAAACAGCTTTATTATTAATGTTTTTGGAATCCCTATATATCGTTTGTGCTACGGAGTTCCGAACAAGACTCAGATCAATATGACATACTATTATACAGTTTAAAATTCAAGATTAATTTTGAATTGCTTTCCATTCGGATTCGGTTCAATAAATTTAGTTGGGTAACGCACAAACACACTAATGTATATTCCGATTAGGAGACAATTGTGTTGGCAATCGTGGATCGTCTTTTCTGTACTTAGACCTAGACCTAATTAATAAGACAAATCGTGAGTGGCTATTAATAATTAACAATGTATAGTAAGGTCAGAAATCTAATTAATGATCGTACTATATAATAGTCAACTTCCTACGCAAACAAAAAGAAAGTTAGTCAACGGGAGGAAATAAAACGCTTCGAAAAGCACTAAAGCATCATCACTGACTTTAATTAATTTAGAGGACATGTTCAATGTATCGGGGCCATGTTCACAATCATACAGCTTATTCCACTATTTCACACAACCATTTTCCCTTTCTCATAACGTAAACTAGTTTTAAATATGTCCCAAACTAAGTTCTAAAATCTGTAACGACCGTAGAAATATACAATGACCAAAAACAAAGAAAACGGCAAATTTACTTCTGTCTTGCCAATATAACAGTGATCACTAGATTGCCATCGCTTGATTTATACAAACATGTATCAATAAAAACATTCCAAGTGCTGTATTATGGTCTAGTTAATCATAGCTTAATCGATCTACTCAATAGAACATATTACTTTGTTGGTAGATACGAAGTTTGAGGTATATACGTTAAGATGTAATTTCTTACAACTGATTTGCCATGGACTGTAGTCTAAATTGTGCAAGAGATTGTATAATAGGTTGGACTCCGACTCGAGAAACATGATTAAAAAATGTGCGAGTAACCAAGAAAATGTCTATGTCAAACAGTTACTTTTTTTTTGTTTTTTGGGGTTAAAAAACAGTTACCTAATTAATCAATCATTTTTAATGAGTTGCATATCACCATAAAACACCAGAAATCGATTTTACTTTGATAGACAATTGGATATACTGGATTCTTTTGGTATAATTTATTTACAGTTGATTGGATCTTTATGGACCATAAACTTTATGTCTCATATATAGGTTAAACTACTAAACCATGTCATAATATGCGAATCGAGATCCTTAAAATTTGATAATCAAGTCGTCGGTTAATTATAAATAATCCACACGATTCACATAGTTCAGACTCCTAAGATAAACTGTGAATACACCATTGATGAGGTTTTATTCAATCTATGATATGGTATAATAAGAAAAAAATAAAATGATTAGTTTTAACATTCAAACATGAAGAGCGAAGAGAGGAGGCAGATCAGAGACGTTTCGAGGAGATGAACAGAAGAAATAACGTCTTAGAGATTTAAGAAAACGTGGCAGGATATCACCATGTTTGTTCGCCATTGCACAAGTACTCTTCCTCAGCTTCCTCAGCTTCTTCCCAATCTTCATTCTTATTCCCGCCACTCTAAACGACGACCTTTTGATCAAAATAGTTCTCTTCTGTTGCTGTCTTAACGTCTCTGTGTCGGCTCGTTGGAGAATCTTGTGGATCAGAAACTGAGCTCTCCTGTGGATCATCTCGTTAGGATCTTCTTTCTCTATCTTTGTGTATCCGTTTGGATTCTTCATCATTGCCATTTTTGTTCTGTTTTTGTTTTGCCTTTTGTGTGGACTAAATTAAGGTAATACCATCAGGATCACTGTGCATATATATAGGCATATATGTGGGGATTTTATATTGTCTGACTATATGAGCATTACATGTGGACTATTCATTATTCCAGTTGGTTCATGCACATGTATTATACATACAAAAATACTACATCTACATGTTTGTATAAATTAGGGGGTGATAAACTCGACGGAAATGAAAATAAAAGATTTCATATTTAAAATAAAATTAACAATACAAAATTTTAATTTAATACATAATAAATTTTTTTTGACCATATCTTTTCGCATTTATTACAAAGCACTAATTTGTGTATCAAATTCTATAAATGCTAAAATGTCACAAAGTGTATGATCCAATAGTATATGAGAAATTTCATACAATGTCACATTAGCTATTTGTTTTCGAAAAATACCATAATTTTTTGTTAAAACCAAAAATTCCAAGGAAATTAGTTTTTTCCGAACCTAATTTGTGTATCAAATTCTATTTCACATTAGATTAGGAGAAATCCATGGAATTTCAGTATTTTCAAAAGGTTTTTTAAAAAAAATCAAAAATCAAAAAACTAATTGGAACGTTTTGGTGATTATTCATAATAATAAAAAAATAAAAATAAAGAGAGATAGAAAGAGTTAGAAAGATAAAATGGTTAGATTGTAGGTTATGTTTTTTTTTTTATGGTTATTCAAAAAAAAATCCTAAAATAATTACTGAACATGCAATTAATAGCTTCTTCCCTTCTTTTTTTTGAAGGACAACAATATGAATAGCTTAATACATTATCATACGCTATGAAATTAAAAAAACCTTCACTGCCTTCTTCTTCCTTGCTCTGCTGCGCCGTGCCTCGTTCTCTCTCTGAAACTCGCTCACCCTATAGAGTCATTCCTGGCAGGTTAGCTTCTTCGATTTTCCTAATAGACCAAATACTACTTTCACATTCCCTGTGGCTTCGTTTCAAAATCTAAACTTTTCTGATTTTTGTAAGGTCTTGTGTCGATCTGTACAGAGATTGTTAAACCCTAGTTAGTTCCCTTCAACTGCAGAAACTTTTAACCTAGATTAGCCAGGATTTAAATCGTTGTTTTGTCGTTCTCGAATCTTTCTGAGAAATCTAGATTATATATGTGTATTTATCCAATATTTTTCATGTATGAAATCTGGAAAAATTAACAATTAGACCACCCTTTAATCCTAGAATGTCTCATAGACCTTGAAAAATTGGATCCTGGATGTACCAAGCAGGTGCAAAACTGATCAATTGCAACCTGAACACTTTTTTTTCTGTAGGAAGCTTTGATTGTTCTGTTTTTTTTTACTTGGGTTCTCGTCTCTTTTACATGCACTGAAATATGATAGTATGAAGAGATGAAAACTAAAAAAATTCACAATTTTTTGGTTTAATCATTGTACAAATTGGTGAATTTATCTTCTTCGAAGAACTAGCCTAGTTGTGACTTAGGTTTATGGAGGAAAGCGAAAGATTGATTTGGGAATGTTGCTAATTGGTTTGTTTCTGCTCACTTAAATTTTGGGATTTTTTTTCTTCATTTTGTTCTGGTCAGGGTAAAGATTTCATCCTCCACTTTCGCCAATGCAAAGCTTGTAACTTTGAGATATTGCGCAGCTAAGTTGCACATATATTATCCCATGGCTGCCGCTGACCAACGCCGTTCTCGCCACCACGACGAAAGCCCTTCAAACCCGAACAAGAGGAAGAAGACAAGCCACAAACCAGAAAAGAATCTCCTTGTCAGTCTCCATTCATGTTCCAAGTCCAACGACCTCTCAGCTGCGTTAGCTATTTATGATGCAGCCATCACTTCTGGTGACGTCCGGCTCAGCCAGCAACACTTCCAGAGCCTTCTTTACCTCTGCTCCGCGTCCATTAGCGACCCGTCTCTTCAAACCCTTGCCATCGACCGTGGTTTCCAGATTTTCGACCGTATGGTTAGTTCTGGGATAAGTCCTAATGAGTCCTCCGTCACTGCAGTGGCAAGACTAGCTGCTGCCAAGGGTGACGGTGATTATGCTTTCAAGCTTGTCAAAGACATTGTTGCTGGCGGCGTATCAGTCCCCCGTCTGAGAACTTATGCTCCGGCTTTGCTCTGTTTCTGTGAAAGATTGGAGGCTGAAAAGGGTTACGAAGTGGAAGAGCACATGGATGCTTCAGGTATTGCGTTGGAAGAGGTGGAGATCTCGGCTTTGTTGAAGGTAAGCGTTGCCACAGGACAAGAAAACAAGGTTTATAGATATTTGCATAAGTTAAGGGAATGTGTTGGGTGTGTCAGTGAAGAAACTTCAAAAATTATCGAGGAATGGTTCCGTAAAGAGAAGGGTAGCGAGGTTTGCGATAGCGGGATTGGTTCTGATATTGAGTTGCTTAGAGCAGCTGTTTTGAAGAATGGTAGTGGGTGGCACGGTCTTGGTTGGGTTGGGGAAGGCAAATGGAATGTGAAGAAAGGTAATGTTAGCCCAGCCGGTAAATGTTTGAGCTGCGGTGAGCATTTGGCTTGTGTAGATACTAATGAGGTAGAGACTGAGAATTTTGTGAATTCTTTGGTGGCTTTGGCGATGGAGAGGAAGGCAACGATGAATTCATCTGAGCCAATGCCGGACTTCAGCGAGTTTCAGGTTAGAGAGAAATAAAGGTTTTCTTATCTTTGCGTCTAATATTGTTTGGAATTTATAATTCTAGTAGATAAAATCTTGCTTGTGATATGAATATCGTGGAGTTCTTAGTGCAAAAGAGACTTCGATAGCTGTATTTGTTTCTGCATTGATAACTAATCGCTCTTAACCAAATTATCATCAATCGGGAAACAAACTATGTGTATCTGTTTAGTTCCGAATGTGAGTTTCTTAGCTATATAACAGGCATTATCAAGAAGAAAAGAAAATTCTCTAATGTAGCTTTTGTATTTAAGATCTTCTTGGATGTAATGTAGATATCTCTTATTGTTCATGGTGGGAATTCTATTAAGTTTTGTGTTCTTATCGGAAAAAAAAAGAAGTATTTGTCTTGAATATCATATATTTACATTCAAATGTCAATCTATTCTTTAACTATTTGACAGGAGTGGCTTGAAAAGCATGGAGATTACGAAGCTATACTAGATGGAGCGAATATTGGGCTCTACCAACAAAATTTTGCAGATGGTGGTTTCAGTCTACCACAGGTACTCATCGAATTTTCTTCCTTTGCTTTTTATTCTAATACATTCCTGCGAATACTGACACAATGCACAATGGCGCAAAAGAGCAGCTTGAAGCTGTAGTGAAGGAACTTCACAGTAAAAGTGATAACAAAAAATGGCCGCTAATTCTCTTGCACAAGAAACGGGTCAATGCGCTTTTAGAAAACCCTAATCACCGGGACCTCGTGGAAGAATGGATTAGTAACAATGTCTTATACACGACGCCACCAGGTTCCAATGATGATTGGTATGTACCGACTTAAGCTTCTTTTACAAATCCCTGAAACTTTTTTGGTTTGGTTACTCAAATCTTGGTTTTTTTTCTTAAATATATTTCAGGTATTGGCTCTATGCTGCTGCGAAATTCAAGTGTTTGCTTGTGACTAATGATGAGATGAGAGATCACATTTTTGAACTGTTAAGTAGCAGTTTTTTCCAAAAATGGAAAGAAAGGCATCAGGTAGTTATATAAGTTTTCCATTCTGGCTGAAGTACATATATATTTTTGATGTTTGCTTGACATTGAACCGATGTTGAAAAGGTAAGTTTTGGTTTATGCTTTTGGTTCAGGTTCGGTATACATTTGTGAAAGGTTGTCTAAAGCTTGAAATGCCACCTCCTTTTACGGTTGTGATCCAGGTTTGTTACCATCTCATGTCAAATTTGTTTTTTTTAAAAATTGGTATGAAATGGGTTTATTTCTGTTGTTGTTGAGATACCTGAGTCTATATATATATGTATGTTTTCAGGAATCGGAGAAAGGGTCATGGCACGTTCCGACCACGTGCCAAAATAATGAGGAGGAGTCTTTAAGAAATTGGATATGCATTACGAGACAGAGTTTATAGATTCACTCGCTGCTGTTGTTGCGTTTTGCTCTATTTGTATACGTCAGAATCATTTGACCAGTCTTTGACGATTTTGTCAAAGAGCCAATTTTCCACCGTTCGATGTTAAAACTCACATCAGTTTTTCACCGTCGATCAAAGACTTTTTATATCCCCTTTTAGCAAAGCGTGAAGAATCCTCGCTTTGTCTTATTCTCAAAAAGTAGTTATTTGTTGTACTTGTTGCGTTGAGTTCGACCCTTACGAACCGAAACCAGACTGGTGTCACTATGCAAGCAGACTACGCATAGGCTTGCAGCCTTTAGTTTTATATAAACAATTTCTAAGACAAAACAGCCTATTTTTATGAAAATTTGGTAAAACATCCTATTTTTTTCTGTATACCTTGGAGTCTTCTAAAATTTAGGGCCATTCAGGCTTCTGTCACTGTGTCAGTTTCTACATTGCCACAAGTTTTTTTTTTTGGTAGGCTGCACGAGACAAAGTCTCCCACGATTTATTTATATTTTAAAAATGAAACATTACCCACATATTGCGTGCTCTTGCAATCCCATACATATCCTCCATCATAATCAAATCAACCTCCCCAGAAGGGGAAACTAAAAAACGAATACCCAAAGGTAAATGTAGGATTTGACATTACCGTTTTCGATTTTTGTTTTTGTTGTAATATTTTGCTAGGGTTTTTTTTTTGTGTGGTAAAAAAACTGTTTTATATTTTAATAATTAACATTATAGATTATATGACTTTTTAAATTTAAGTATATTCATTAACTGTATTACTAAATTTAAATTCTCCAAGTAAATGATAAACTTATGACATTTTCATATATTGAAAGATTTTATATATTTTTTTTAAATCATGAAACAAAGAAACTACTAATACTAAATAATGGTGCTATAGTAATGAGGCAAGCCGAATTTAAGTCGATATCTAGTCAATTCTTCGACTAAACGATAAATTTGTGATATTTCCAAATAATGTAAGATTGTCTTTTGTTTTGGTAAAATCATGAAACAAACAAACTACTATATAATGATAGTAATGGGATAAGCCGAATTTAGGTCGATGTTTAGTCAATTCTCTGACTAAATGATAAATTTGTGATGTTTCTAAACAAAAAAATATTGTATTTTTGGGTCAAATCATAAAAACAAAAACTACTAAAACTAAATAATGGTGTTTTATTAATGAAATAAGCCATAATTAAATCGATTTATAGTCAATTTTCCAACTAAATGATTAATTTGTGATATTTTGAAAGTAACAAAATAGTGTTTTTTTGTTGCTATAGTAATGAGTTAAGCCGAATTTAAGTCGATATCTAGTCAATTCTCTGACTAACTAATAAACTTGTGATACTTTCAAATAACAAAATATTGTATTTTTTGGTAAAATCATAAAACAAAGAAACTACTAAAACTAAATAATTGTATTTTATTAATGGAATAAGCTATAATTAAATCGAATTTATAGTCAATTCTTCAACTAAACGATTAATTTTCGATATTTTTAAAGTATCAAAAATAGTGTTTTTTGGTAAAATCATGAAATGTAGTTGAATTCGTTCCATACTTTTGGCATTATTATTATTTGTTCATTTACAATTTTGCCAACCTGTTAATAGTTAATATGATTTTGGCATATTATATGAACAAAAATTGTGAATATTAGGAACCAAAATAAATAAAATAAAACATAACTAAAAGTGTAGAAAAACCTTCAATGCTTAAGAAAAAGCCCATTAAAAGCCCATATTAGGTTGCTTATAAATCGGAAGGAGAAGGTACGAAACCAAGCGTCACAGAAACCGCAAGAGAGAAAAAACTTGAAGGAGAAGAAGAAGAAGAAGAAGAAGCAAAAGGAGGAGGTAGCCGAAGAAGAATATCAGATACACTCAAATGCTTACATTGGTGATCGTCTTTTGAGAAAACAGAGAATTCTTCAATTTTTCGAAGCACCATTTCGTTTGGTTCGCGTCGCTTGGTCTAGAGGTAATTAAAATCATTAATCGTTTTTTTTCTTTCTATAATGCCAAAACTCGGATTTTTCTATGGGGGAAATGTTTTATCTTTGATTTTTACGTCTCGATTAACCTGAATCCAAGTTATAGATTATTGGACTCAGATTTATATATTTTGTTTCGGTTAATCAATACTTTTGGAAACAAATTATCATGTTATTTTATCTTGTTTAATCGTACAAAGGTTGATCTGTTTTATTTTTTTCTCGGTTTAGGGATTCGAATCTTCATTTGATTTTTTTTTACTCTGTTATCCTTAATTGAGAGTCCATGGATCTAATGATTGTTAGGTTTCTACTACGTTCTGATTTGGTCTTAAAATCAGTTCCATAACTTCAATTTTGGTTCGGTGTCTCTCTTTTAACTGCATTTTTGTGACTATGATTATTTCCAAATCCGAAGAAAATATATTACAATTAGATCGAACCAGTTTTAAATTTTAGAAATGTTATCATCGACACTTGTTATTGTTCAATGAACTTTAAATGTGTTCTGTTTATCACTTAGTTTATGGTCTCCATTTCTATTTAATCATCTCTAATAGTATTAAGACTAATCTCAGCAAACCAATCGTTGTTGTGACCATTTGCAGTGTATTTTTTTTATCTGTCTATCATACGTTACAAATCCACAACAGTTTGGGACTTTTTTCATTAATAAATGATTGTATGAAACTAATCAAAAATCACATTTTCTTGTTTTTGTTGTCTCTGTAGAATGAATCCGTTGAATCTAGCCACCACAAGCTCGCCTCCTCCTGTTGCTAATGATCTCTTGGCGAAGCGAAAAAGAGGTCGTCCGCGCAAAGATGAATCCTTAACTCAACAAGAAAAACCTCAAGCGACTCCAAAACCGGACATCAACTTGGTTGGTCAGATGGTTTCGGGTGTCGTCGAAGGATCTTTCGACGCAGGATACATCCTTAATATGAAGGTTAAAGACAGTGACATCAATCTGAGAGGTATCGTGTTCATACAGGGGAAAGTCATTCCGGTAACTCCAGAAAACGACGTGGCTCCCCTTGTTAAAATGTTCGAAAGAGAAGAGATCAAGAACCAGACTGATGATCAGCCTCTCCCTCCTAACGATCAACCGATGAAAGATGCTGTCATCAATGGCGTGGATGTTTCTGAATCTGCTCGAGCTTTGTCTCTGATGCCACAAGAGAGCAACGGTCAAGCATTCGCGGTTCAAGCGAAAGAAGCTGTGGTTGAGAAAGGTGGAGTTGTTGAAAAAGAAGAAGCTGCGACTCGTTTGGTTGAGTTTTTCCCAACTCCGGAGACGACGGTTGCGACTGCTCAACCTAATCCTGTCTTGGCACAGAAAGAGACTACGGGGCAACAGAAAGCACCTGGTGAGACTCGTGGATTTGATCTCATGGCGGTGGAACAGGTTTGTCCAGGGGAGAAAGTGCCGCATGAGCTTCAGCTAGAGCTTGGGAGCAAGACAGTATTGAGTGGAGATAACAATGGCGACAAAATGGAGACGGATCCTAAAAGCCCTGTGTCGAAGAGTGGCTTTATAGCGAACTTGTTCGAAGGGGCTAAGAAGAGAGACTGTGACATGGAAGAGGGAGAAGCTACTCCATCGGTGCAGTAGTTAAGAACTCTGTTTTGGTTGTTATGTAATAGACTCTCTCCCAATACAATTCTGTTCTCAGACTTCAGTGTTTGTTTGTTGTAAAACTATTTCTTCTTCTGGTTTTTCAAACAGTTTGTTTCATTTAAGATTTAAAGTTCTAACGCGGGTCCTACCAAGGCTCTAACTAAACCAATTACCCATGCTAGGTAGAAAATGATGAATTTTTGGTCATTTAATTTTTTTTTTTTTTATTGTTTAAGTCTTTGCTAAAGTATTTCCAAGAAATTTTGTTTTTCTATGTGGGGCTAATAGCAAATGTGTGCAGCAGTGCATGAATTTAAAAATGGGTACAAGTGTGTTTTCACTTTGTAGTTTTTTTGGGGTCTAAATTTCACTTTGTAGTTGGACTATGCTTTGTTTGAGTAGATAGATCGATTCTTTGTGAAACAATCCAAGGAGACTGATGGAGTTATTATATAATTTGACACCAATGTTGGTTTTGTTTTTGAGTCACTATTGTCTCTTAACTTCTTTAATTATCAATATATTGACTTAAATACAAAAAAAAATTTTACTTTAAATAAAGTCATAATTTTAATTTTAGTTGAAAGTGTTCTTATGATGAGGAGTAGTAATTTGATGTAAAAAAACGAACTTCAATTTATGTTTTCTTTACTTCTCGTCAGTTTTGGTGTGTAAATATATTTATATAAATCATTATCAACCGAGCCAAATAATTGTTTTTCTTGCCTGCGTAATATCATAAAAGCAGTTGCGCAAATCCTTAACCCGAAAGAACAAACGAAATAATATCGAAGTTATTTACACGTATCTGTGACCGTCCGACTAGCATCAGGCAGACGTCAATAATAGACCATAAAGTATACACTTGGTCGTAGTAAGTAGTAACATTCTATGCTCTAACTTCTCCTATCTTAATACTCTTTTACTTTTGTCGGTCATGACCGTTTAACAGCCAAACCTTTGTCTTCTAGAATTCATATTCATCTGGGTTTTTCTTTTTCACTGCTTGGGTTTTAGAAACTTCACTCAAAGCTTCTTCTTCACTCAGATCTGACTCTTTTGGGGGAAGTTTTTAGAATGGATTTGCATTTGAAGAACTTGTTTGGTAGGTTTCAGGATCAATTCGGGTCAGGTCCGGGTCTTGGACCTGGATCCGGGGTTTGCCTGATGAAAGTTGAAGGTATATCTTCCAACATTATCCAATCCATATTTAGAGCTTCAGCTTCTTTATACAGAAGTGAGCCATGGAAGAGGCTCAGACCTGGTCATTTGTTCGGTGTTCGGGTCGGAAAAGACTCAGATTGGTCGGGAAAGAGACAGCCTTTTCAATGTGTTCAGTTCTTAGGAGGGGATGGTGGTGATATAGCAGTCTATATGTATAGATCCATGAGCTATGCACTGAAAATGACAGATGATTCATGGGAAATGGCTAGAGTTCCTAATGTTGAGGTTTTTAGGTTTACTTATGAGCTTGAGTCATTGATTTTTCCTTTTAACAAGAGAATGGTTAAGTCTTTGTCTTTAGAAGTTTCTGGATCTGATCGGTTTCCGGTCATAGATTTTGCCCGGTGCATGACCTCTGGTGAGCTCCAGTTCAGAAACCCGACACTCGAAGAGCTCATGCTTGTGTTTGCTGTAATGAAAGCTCTTTCTTTGGTTCATCCTTTGCTGCTTCAAGAGGAGAAGCAAGTCAGGGGATTGCCAAGGATGATGAAGTTTTCGCCTTTTATTGAGACTGTTGATGTTCAGTGGCCACCAGAGATGTTCAAAGGACATGATTTTGTTGCTGTCACGGTTTCTCATCCTCCTGGTCATTCATATGAACAGAAGTGGAAGAAAGCTGCGGTGGTGGCTCGTGAGGATGATGATGAGTTGGAAGTAGTTTCAGGCATGACCTATCTGCGAGTTGGTTATAGTGCAGAAGCGGGTTTAAGACGGTGCACTTTGTGCGAGAAATCTGTTCATAGAGATGAGTCTGTTTGTTGTAGCCATTGCCGTGCTACCATCTACTGTGGTTCAGATTGTGAGAAACGGCACTGGCGAGAGATGCACCGGAGTGTTTGTAGTCTCTATGAAGCTATGATGAGTATAGATGAAGAGCTCATGATAAAGATCTTCACTTTCTCTTGTTATGCTGAAAACCCATGTGAATGGCTTGGATCTTTAGGCATCCATAAAAAGGGAATGTGGAGAAGACAATGCGGTTGCTACTCTCACCGTCCTTTCGGTCTCTTACATGGCCTTTCCTCAGATGCTGAATCATGGGGAGGGCTTGAGAACGGAGATTATCCGCAGGACTTACCGATTCAGAATCTGAACGGACATTCACCTGGTATGATCCCCCTGTCAGATTGGTCAGATTACTATGATCTTCGGTGTTTACCACCATCAAGCCCGGTTTCTGTCATTCTCTCCTACCCTTTAACCCTTTACTACATATTAACAACACTAAGCACCCATTCCAAGAATCTTTTGCTCAAAGGGAAAGAAGTGATTGTCCATTACTTAGGTCCAGAACGAGAACTCGACTGGATCAAAGCATTTGCAGAGATCAGCCACTTACTTAATGGTTTAGGAACCGTGCAGATCATAATGGTCGGACCTGAAGTTCCATCTGACTTATCTGGTACAATAGCAACCACCTCGTCCACAAACAGCAGTAGAGTTAAGGTGAGCTTTGTGAAAGGTTTGTACCAAGACGAGGTAACATACCTAACTTCACCAGACATCGTTGTAGCCTTGAACTGTGACCTGGACGGGTACTCAAGCTGGGGAGGAGCGGTCGAGGCGGTGAGCAATATGCGCATCCCGGGTTTCTTCACTGATAAGACAGAATATGCTTGCGAAAACGCAAAGGCGGCTTTGCGTAACTCAGGGCTGAATATCTCTCATCCGGTTGCTCCTAACCCTTTCCGCTCACCTGTGAGGACTGGTGCCAAGTCCAACAATCTTCCGTGTTACAGCAACGGCTTCATCCTCGGGGTGAATACATAAAAGACTGTGTCCAAATGTTGCAAAGCGGTAGAGAATAAAAGAAAAACTTGGCCATTCTAAAGTGGCAATCGTGTTCATTCCTGTACAAAATCTCAATACAATGGGGGTTCTATGTTCTAACCGTTCATCCTACTTTGCTTGGCGAAATAATTTTTCTTTTTGGACGTTTTCTTTTTTGGTTTTGGAGTAAATACAATACGGATTTCTTTAATTACACATTTAACATCTTTATCATCATTAGGAATCTTCGATACCATTGCCTTTGCACTTTTCGAATCTCCTGCAGCTACTAGAACCTGATACATCCTGTGAAACCATAAAACCAAGAACCCATTATTACATCGCTCTCTTAGCAGAAGACAAATCTCGACTAAGAGAAGAAAATCCATTCTTAGGGCTGTCAAAATGAGCTAGCTCAGTTTTAATGGAGTTTTCTGTAAACATTGCCCATTTCTAAATCACTCTTTTCAAAGTCAGAGGAGATAAAGGAACACTTGCCTTAAATAGTTGAGGACATTGTAAGGAAGTCCGGCAAACTGGTACTCTTTCCATACCATTAGAGCGTTCTTCTTATCCTTGTCATTGACACAAGCTTGTAGAAGAAAATCTAGATATTTTCTTGAAGGACATAACCCAAGCTCTTCCTTCATAAAGCTCACCAAGTCCAGCCCTAGTTTCACATCACTAGGCTCTGTTTCCGCTATCGACTTAAACACCTGATTTCGACAATAAGATGCCAATAGTCAAGAAAATGATACACGCCAGAAAAAATCCAAGATTTCGTCGAATGTATACACATTTGAGACATCTAGAGGTTCTAATATATTACTTAACAATTAAAACAAATGAAGAGCTTGCAAAGTATTTGAAAACTTAATGAGAGAAATAGAATCGGACCTCTTCAAACCAATATTCCACAGCGATGTCATCCCTGGAGAAGTGGTTTTTGGTCTGCTTCAGCAAATCAAGAATACAGCTACACAAAAGGAGTTGAATGAAGCATAAGATAATTAACAATGATTGGGGTACATGTGAACTAAACATAGACCACGCATAATGTACTGTACCTTGACTTATTGTTGCGAACAGCAAACACGATAACTTTGAAGAAACTCTCCATCCACCATTTATAATCACGCAGCTCATTAGAGAGTTGAACCAACGTTCTCAACTCTTCGTTTGAATCAGAGTGATCCTACAGAAAAAAATTTGAGGTCATTGCAATACTTAATGGTATCTCTAATTAACTAACATATGATTAAAGTACAAACTTACTATAAGAGATATAATAGCTTTTGGGTCTATGAGGCAGCCGTCTTTCTTCATTTCTTCATAAGTTCCTAAAGCATCTGTTATTTTTCCATTTGATGCCAGAGCAGATATAAGCACACTTTTCAGCTCATTGTGATCCTTGGCCGGATATCCCCGGTCCACGAGCACCTAAAGTAAGAACAAAGCTTGAGCTCTTACACTAAGTTTTGAATATAATAATTTGAGAACTTTTAAAGTAACATCTAATACGCACGCTTACCTGTTTTGCCTTCTCAAACTGTCCGCATGATGCATATGCTTTTATAAGGGACATGTAAACGTACTTATTAGCTTGAACTCCTGCTTGCTTCATCTCCTCATAATACTTTGAATAAGAAAAAAAAAACACGTATTAACTTCTCACATACTCCAGCAACCAGCATTATTTATTTATGTAACGACTGGTGACAACCGACAACACAACAAGAGAGACTGTTATTAGGTACTCAACCCCAATATTAGAAGAGCAAGGAAAGACTCGGACGAGGTGAAATTTCATTAAAATATAGAAATTGATTACCTCCGCAATAGCCTCCTCCTGGCCGCAAAAGTTTATTAGATAGCTAAAAGTCACGGAATCAGGTTTAACACCAGCTTCTTTCATTTCCTTGAGGACCATTAAGGCTCTGTTCACTTTTTTCTTCAAAACCATACAAAAAACTCAGCCAATAACGACTCAAGAGACAATACGGAGCACAAAGAAATGAACTAACCATCATTAGAGAATTTGTGAATAATTTCAGAGATCAACGTCATGGTCTAAAGCTATATTAATTGGTTTGCTAACTGCCTAGCAGAAATACATTTATGCTACAATAGAGATTCTATACGAGACATGCTTCTTTGAGAATTGCAACAATCTTATTATTTCCATGCATATTTCAGCATTAATGATTAAATGAATCATATAAATAACGCTAAGACGATGGTTATCCCATAACAGGTGAGACAAGGGGAAGAATTGAAAAGAGAGCTTAAGATATTACCTCCCCGAAATATCCTGCCAATATAGGATTGTACATGCTTGAGTTCGGTGCCAAATTAAAATTCTTCAAACTACCAAGCATATTGTATGCACCTTCAAACTGCACGGAACCGAGAAGTTGAGAGCAAATTTTTATGGGTGGAAAAAAATCGTTCCATCTGTGAGAAAATTACATCTTTGATTCTTATGCACAAATTTATCGATCTCCTGAAAGTCTCACTATCGGGCTTCACACTCTTGTTGCTCATTATTGAATATATTCTTCGCACCTGAAAGAGGAAAAGTATGACCAAACACAGCTCTGGTTAACATGAGTATGTGAGAGACGATGTTGGTGATCTCTCAAGAGAATATCAATGACCAGCCTAATTAGCTGTTATATTGGATGTAGAACGGATAATAAAGGCAGTAAAAAAAGTTTGGGACGAAATCCAAGGAACATGCTTCAAGCAAAGGGAGGTCGGTACCAAATTAAACTCAAGAATCTGCTCAACGGCATGTAACAATGACTGCAGGATGTTTGCCGATATTATCAGGCCTGTTTCACACATATTTTCAACTATATCAAGAGCAGTGACCACCTACGACACAGATAATTATCATTAGTTAACTATGGAGAGTACGGGAAACGAAAGTTGAAATTAACAGAACCGTACAAATACCTCATTCGAGTCACAAAGATAACTAACAAGCTTCTCATAAGATGTAGATGAAGGCACGGTATCTAGTTCTTCATGCAACTTGTTAAACTTCAAAATGGCATCCTCTACCTTTAGTCACCAAAATATGTAAGAACATGGACGGTTAGGAGCCATAGGCTATCTTAAACAGCTTAGTGCTACTTGAGAGATCTGAGCAACTTCAATCTCATTTTCTGTAAATGAAGTCTGCTACCATTTCCAAACAATATTAATGATTGGGTAGTTAGTTACTCACTTCAAATTGTACACTGAAAAAATGGCATAGCATTCAAAACAAATATTGAGTTATTTCAAAGACACTGGACAAGTTTGTAGTATATCCAACATGAAAGTATGTTGGGACCTAACAATCTCAAGATCTAGAGGATTGCAGATTTCAAATCCAAATAGATGTAAACATCTTGAGAGATACTAATGGATATATCATTTATCATTCTCGTAGAGAAAAAAACAAATACCAATGTATATGTGGTCAGCAGTTAAGAAATTAAATACCAAAATATCAGAAGAGAGAGAATATTTGGCTAGAAAATTCAATGGATCAAAGGATAGACAGAATATTTGGTTAGCAGACTTCACTTTCTCACAGAAAGCTTGGAATCAAATTGATTTAACACACCCAAGTGATATCTATTTCAGTAACAAAAAATATCTAGGACGAGACTTGGGTGCAAGAAACATTGTAAATGAGCAATAATCACCATATTAATGTTAAATTCAGATGCAAATATTCTAGAAACAAGACAAGGAAAAGACCAGAGTTAACAACAGCTTGATAATTTGGCATGCATTATATATAGAAAGTCCTCACCGTTGAATTGGGGATGCAAGTTGCATAGCTAAAAATGAGATCTGAAACTGTCTCCACTCCATCTGGAAACGTTGAAAACCCATGTTACAATGTAAAATGATTGCATGAGATTTAACATGTTACTATATAATGAGTCATCAGCGAGTAAACTTTTTGGTTTGCATCATATGTGAATTGGTCTAAACCATATAATGAGTATATATCCACCTTCAATATTCATAATACCAATACGGTAACACAACACACAGGTTATTTATATCCACCTTACCACAGTCTCTTAGTTCCCAAAACAACTTCATCGCAACAGACTCCAATAGCGATTTTCCAAGGTATCCAAATATGCTTTTCAATACGTCTGGTGAAGAAATTTTTGTTATGTCGACAATCTCTAAAAGCTTCTGAAGATTTTCCTTTCGGTCTTTCTCACACAGTGCAACCAAATAATATTCTGTTTGACAACCAAAAGTTAGTTTGAGAGTAGAGCAAATGAGATAGATACCAGAGTTGTAAATGAATATAATAATGTGTCCCGTGTATGGCGTACCTTGTAGGATTGATAAACTTATCCCACTATCGTCAATTGTACTGCAAAGTTCATGGATCTTCTCTTCGTCGTTTACTTGAATACACATAAGCATTTCATAGTAGACAAGTTTCCCAAGAGACTCAGGACATGCCTCCCTAATGAAATCTCTTAAAATATGGAACTCCTCTACCATTTCCATATCAACCAAGAACTTGAAAAACGGCCCATAAGTTCCTTCATCTATAGAGAACCCAAGCTGTCTCATTTCTTTGAGAAGCTCAAAGGCCTTCCCAACGTGATCAAGAACATATTCCGCGTCACTGCTTCTCCTGGCGTGTTCTATGCAAAGCTGGATCCTTGAATTGTAATCTTTCTCACCCGCTTCTTTTCCCATTTTAGCGAGCACATCAAGCATAGTCTCGGTGCCCAGCTTCCGAGCAAAACCTCTCGAGAGCTTCTTCATAAGCTGTGACTGGTTATTCTTGAAATTCCCTGTCTGCAACCTACCACGCAGCACAATTTTTATCCTTGTAGACGAAGGAAGTTTCCCAGTCCCAGACCGGAGAGCTAGTAACTCCGATGCGTTCTCCGGAGAACGTTTATAGTCATTTCTTTCCGGGAGAAGATTACTATCCGTAGGTTTAACTGAAACAATCCATTAACATTTCACAGCCGCAAAAAGCAAAAACAAAAGTTGTCAAATGGTCATTTTCATCAAACGACTTGACTTCAATCACATTACTCAGAAAGAAAACAAAAGATATTAGGCGTACATACCATGTAACGAAGACGAGACCTGACCCGCGAGTGCCGTTTCCCCAAAACCTACAAAAGGCATTAGAATCACGATGAAACAAATTGGAAATCGATCGCTTTAAAACATCATCCAGCAAAAAAGAAAAGAAAAATCCAGTTCCGCAATTCTGAAATGGATTATTCCACTAGCAGAGATAGAGAGAGAGAGGAGAGAGAGTAGAGGTACCTTGTCCAGTGTAAGACTTAAGCGGTGAGAGCATCTCCGGCAATGAATTCCATGATGCTGTTCCACAAATTGATTTAACGGGAAGATGAGAAAATCGGATTCAACTCTCGTTTTATTAAAAAGACATTCCCAATTCTGAAATGGCTCAAATCGGAGAAATCTGTGTAAGCAAAGTGAAGTAGAAGGTACCTATTCCAGTAACCTCCATCTCCCCAGAATCTCCGGCAGTCTTAGCGGCGTCTGAGGGTCTTTTTCCGGCGTTTCTCATCGCAACCCGAAATATCGCGCTTAAATTGTTCTTAGCCTTCCTTAAAACCATCTTTCACATTGACAATGTTAACCAAATCGAACGTGCAACGATCAAAAACCTAGAAACGAGATCCCCGAAAACGAGAAAGGAGAAGAAGATGAATCATTCAGAACAGACTAGTATGATAAAAACCCGCCGATAAAACCCCTCCAATATTTCGTGTTCGAGAGCAGTGGTATTAATGTAATTAATCGGTTCAATTAAGGGTAAATGAGTAAGATACACACTAAAAGGGGTCCTGCAATTTCTAACTTTTTTTCTTACCGTCCTGCAATTTTTCCTCTTTGAAAAATTAATATAAAAAATAAGAATAAAATTTCAAAAAACCTAATAGTATTAGACAAGTTGTGTGTGGTATCTGCAACTTGCGACTTGCAAGGTCGAACCTAGAGATGTTAATATGGGCTCAAAACTCGCGGGTCTAAATGGGCATATGATATAAATAAATGTCCATTTAGACCCATTTACAGAATTTTGGTTAAATGGGTTTAAATAGGGACCCGGTTAAACCCATTTACTAAATGGGTTCAAAACATAAATAAATGGAGATCCAACTAAACCTGTTTATTTTTTTTTTTATTCATCAAACCAGAAACGACGTCGTTTTTAGTGTAGGGTTTTTTAATATACACGCCCTCTTCTTCTCGATTCATTTGATATAGCTAAAGCTTTTCCATTAGCTTCACATCGAGAGAGATCAAGCTTCTTCTTGATTCTCACATCATCTTCTCGATTCCCACATCATCTTCTCATCCACAAAAATAGAGCCATCAACATCTTCGACATGTAAGTTACTATTCTGACATCAAGCTTTTTCTTCTAATTCTATTCTGAAATTGGGTTCATTAATAACAAATCAAGGATGGGTACTTTCGAAATTGGGCAATTGTTTTGGTTTTGGGCATTTGAGGTCTTAGAGATTTCTGGGTTTTGTAAGATTGGTAAACGGAACTTGCGTTAGGAACTTGAAGGAGACACTCTGTTTTTTGCTTTGTTGGAAGTACTTACGGTATATGATATATCAGTATATGCACTTATTTTTGGTTCTTCTTCTCTTTGCACTTTGCAGCATGGATATGTAAACTTTAGAAATGTTGGCAATTCTTAGTGCTCAAAACGAGTATATAGACATGAATGAGGAAGATGCTCAGATTGAAACAGCAATGGAAGTAACAGAGCAAAGTGAAACTCAAGTCACTCAGCCAACACAAGCTGCACGGAAGAGACGCAAAACTTCACCTGTTTGGACAGATTTTGAGTTGATTGGGCTAGAAAACGATGGAAAAGAAAGGGCCAAGTGTATTCATTGTGGCACCAAGTTAGTGACACGAAGTGAAGCACATGGAAATTATGGAACACATCATTTGAGTCGTCATTTGGAGACGTGTACAAAGATGCCTAAGAAGGGAGTTAGGCCTGCTTATGATCAGAAGATAGATCGTGAGATGACTAGTGAGATCATCATTTACCATGATCTGCCATTCCGATATGTGGAGTATGAGAAGGTCAGAGCGAGAGACAATTATCTGAATCCAGCTTGCCAGCCTATTTGTAGACAAACTGCTGCAAATGATGTTCTTAAGAGATATGAAGTAGAAAAGGAAAAGCTGAAAGAGGTACTTGCAAAACATCGAGGTAGGGTGTGTTTTACTTCAGATTTATGGTCATCTCGCCCCACTCTTATGGGATATATATGTGTTACTGCACACTTCATTGATGAAGGCTGGAATTTAAACAACAAGATTCTTTCTTTCTGTGATTTTAGCCCTCCACATACTGGTGAAGAAATTGCTAAAAAAATTCTTGGATGTTTGATGGAATGGGGATTAGAGAAAAAGGTATTCTCTATTACTCTAGATAATGCTACTAATAATAATAGTATGCTGAGGATCCTTAAGGGGCAGCTTCAGATGATGAGTGGCAGTGGTTTGTTGTGTGATGGCAAGTATATGCATGTGAGATGTTGTGCTCATATTCTAAATCTAATAGTGAAAGAGGGTTTGGAGTTAGGGAAGGAGCTTCTGCAGAACATTCGTGAAAGTGTTAGATATGTGAAAGCATCTCAAACAAGAGTGCAAGCGTTTGCAGCATGTGTAGAGAGAGTGGGGATTCAAAGTGGAGCTGGTTTGTCACTTGATGTTCCCACTAGATGGAACTCTACGTATGAAATGCTTGCTAGGGTGTTGAAATTTAGAGAAGCATTTACAAGCATGGCATCCTTTGACACAAGTTATATTTCATTACCATCAGAAGAGGAGTGGAATCGTTGAGATAAGATATGTGAATTGTTAAAGCCTTTCAGTGTCATCACTACTTACTTTTCAGGCTCAAAGTATCCCACTTCTAATGTGTACTTCACACAAGTATGGAGGATTGAGTTGTTGTTGAAGAAATTTGCTATTTGTGATGATGCTGATGTGAGAAAAATTTCTGGAGATATGCAGATTAAATTTACTAAGTACTGGGAGGATTATAGTATAATTTTGGCTATGGGAGCTGTTTTGGATCCAAGACTGAAACTACAGATGCTTGAAAAAGCTTATTAAACAGTGGATCCTACTACTTCTAAGTCAAAGATTGCTAAACTTAAAAAAAACTTGGAGGCGCTTTATAAGGATTATCAGGCTAGGGTAAGTTCTTCAAGTGTTTCAGTTGCACCAACTCCACATGAGCTAGTTACTGAATCTCCTCTTGAAGATGATTTCGATAATGTAAGTCTCTCAATATTGTTCTTTTGTGCCAGTCTCTCAATATTGCTAACTTGTCTCTCAATATTGCTAACTTGATTGATATTTGAATATTTGAATATTACAGGATCTATTTGAGCTGGAAAGAAGCATTATATCTGGTGTGAGAAACACAAAGACTCACTTAGATATCTATTTGGAAGAGCCAAGGCTAGAGAGGGCATCTTTTCGAAATTTGGATGTTTTGAGTTATTGGAGGGATAACCAACATCGCCTAGGAGATTTAGCCTCTATGGCATGCGATGTGCTTAGTATTCCAATTACTACAGTAGCATCAGAATCAGCTTTTACCATTGGATCTAGGGTGTTGACTCCATACCGAAACCGCATGCTTCCCGAGAAAGTTCAAGCTTTAATTTGTACTCGCAATTGGTTGCGCGGATTTGCAGAATATGAAGGTAGCATAGAAGATAATGATGACACGAGCAAAGAGGGTGTAAGAAAGACGTCAAGTAGTTCAGGAGCAGAGTGTTCAAGATCAGAAGATTCAAGTGTGCCATAAACACGGATGCAAGTGAGTATCTCTTATTGATCTTATTTTTTACACTATAAAGGAATCAAAGACATGAGACAATGTTTCGCATAGCTTGATGGGTTCTTGAATGTTTAAAGTTCTCAAATTTAAGTGAGTTTGGTGATTTCAGGCGGTGGAATGTTCATATTAGATCCAAAGAAACCAGCAGGTGGTCATGTTCTTGCTCACGCAGGTATAATGCATTACTTTCTTTTTTTCCTTAATAGAAGTAATCATATGTATCATTGAATCAAAACGTTTATCATATGTATGCACCGAATCAAAACGTTTATAAGTCCTTTATTATTAGCTTCTTATTACCAAAGATTGACATAACTTGTTTGTTTGAAGTCTTAAATGGATTTTAAGAGAAAGTCTTAAATGAGTTTAAATGGGTCTAAATGGGTCTAAATGGGTAAGATTATTTCTGGCAGATTTAAATGGACAGTCCTAATAGACCTTAAAAACTAAATGGGGTTTAAAATATTTGGGTCTAAATGGAATGGGTCTAAATGGGGTGGGTCCGCCCATATTAACATCTATGCTCAAAATAATTATTTATTATTATTTACAGTAATACTGAACCTAAATAATACCTAAGATGTGTTTATTTGAAGGGAACCATGTATTATTTAGGTGGTCAGTGACAACCCCATCAAAACTTTAAAGTAGAAACATTTTTTGGCAAATATTTATTTTTCGAGAATATCAAGAATTGCGACCACTCGCGAGTCGACAAGATTACTTCTTCTTTTTCTTTTCTTTTTTTTTCTACAGCCCCACCAAATTATCGATTTTTCAAGTGTTTTACAGTATTATATTTTATTTTGTTTCATTCATTAACAACTTTAGAAGTTAAGACAACAACTTGCTCAACTGGTTCAAGTGGTGGTGGCAACTGTTTACTATAAATACGAACCAAAATCCGAAATCAATCAATCCACAAGAAAAAAAAAGAAGCAAATATAAAATGGATTTTCAGACAATCCAACCGACACCATGGGAATATGTTATATCTTCTCAGTCTCTTAATAGCTACCAATTATCTCAAGAGAATCATGTTCGTTGGTCTCAGTCTCCAGATTCTCACATTTTCTCGGTTGATCTTCCTGGTACTAACTAACTAATTTCTCAGTTGTGTATATTCATTACCACACGTTGTAAAGATAACAATCTTGGAGGTTTTTATTTACTTTTGTATCTGTGTTCTGTTTTTTTTTCTTTTCTTAATCACAGGTTTGAGGAAAGAAGAGATAAAAGTGGAGATCGAAGATTCGATATTCTTAATCATACGGACAGAGGCGACGGAGAGATCGCCGGATCCACCAGTTAGGAGTTTTAAGAGAAAATTCCGGTTGCCGGAATCGATAGATATAATCGGAATATCAGCTTGTTATGAAGACGGTGTGTTGACTGTGGTTGTACCAAAGATGGTTTTGAGAAGGAGAAGTTTCTTCATTGATCCTTCTGATGTTCCTGAAAGTCTTCACGTTCTTGCAAGAGCTGCTTAAAACGGCGGCGCTTTTGTTCTTCCTTTTGTCAACACGATCGAGTTTAATCTTTTTTGCTTTAAAAAGTCTGTTTCTTCTTCTTTTTCTTGGTAGTTAACCGTTATGTGCAGTTTATATATTGACAAATCCAAATCCCAAGTGAATGTCTTAAAAGGAAAGGAAAAAAAATGGTTACATGAGAGTGATTTTGATTGATCTCCTCATTATTGTGGTTTAAAGAATGGGTGAACTCTCAAAGAGCATACCAATGGCCAAGCCTTTTAGAACAGATAATGAAGTCAAACAAGGCCAATTGTGTGATGTTGAGACAAAAGAAAATCGCATTTTAAACCACTCACTAGCATTTTAAATTTTCGAACATTTGCACTCTCACTCTAAAACATGTGCATCTTATATAGCAATTTTTATTAAAAGTGTGCTAATGCTTAAAAAGATAAATCAAAATGTAAAAACGTGAATAACTGGTATAACATTCATCATATATATTGTTTGGTTTCGTGAGGTCCTTGATGGAAGCATGGGGGAATCTTTAAAATCATACGACAAAACAAGTTAAAATCATTTGTGATCTCTAGAATTGACTATCGATTGCTTAGGGACTACACGATGTGAAATCTTCACATTGCTATCAATACTCTTACGATGAGAAGCTCTGCTCGAGATATGACCAATATTACTCTTCAAACCCTTCTTAGCTTTCCTTTCTTCGATCTTGTTTATGCTGCCGATTATTTCATCATTATCTAAACAAGAGAATTCGAAAACAAAGTCATTCTTTTCGGTAATATTGAGTTCAACATTGTATGACACTAAATAACCATATTGCCAGTAAACTATTAAGAACGGAAACACTATATATAGATCGAGAAGCAGCTCAAAAAAGCCATACCGGGACTTGATACAACAGCGCGTGGGCGAAAAATCGGACTGGCTTTGGTTTTTTGTTTTACTTCAATATCAGCTCCTCTTATATGCTTTGTCATTTCGGTGGATTCATTTTCAGACAAGAGGACACTTGGTATGTAAATCTTTGGAATCTTTGCCACATATATTTTCAACTCTTCTTCTTGATTATTCTCTGTCCAAATGAGAAAAGAGAGAATATCAAAAGTAGTTTCTTCTGAAAAGTTGCATTTGATTGGATTAGCAATCTCTCTAATGGTAAAACAATCGAATTTAAGGACAAACACAATTCATCTAGCTCTAAATCTCCCATCCAAAAACCAAGTCAATGTTTCTAAACATACAAGTATAACCGAGTCAACCCTAATCATCTAGCTCTAAATCAAATAGAGAGAGTCAAACTCAACGGAGAAAGAAAAAAAACAGAGAGAGAGAAGTTACCAGATGCATGAGATAGGAGATAGTTCGAGTTCAGACAGGAACCCTTCTGCTTGCAATTACCAACTTCGTCAGCAACTTTCACTTTCGGGTACACTACAAAATTCCAAGAAAAAAGGAAAACTTAGGTTAAAAATTTCTGACCTTTAGTTTGGTTCAGCTGATTTTGATTCATCAGAAACAAACAATTGAATCGAAATCGACGGTCGAACAAAAACGGTGAAACCTAGAAATTTTTTCGAGCAAACCCACTTACTAATTTTGGTTCCAACCTCGATCCAATTTTCGTTTGGTAAGGAACCAACCGTCTGATTGATTGTTCTAATGGCGTAAGGTTGGAAAAAGAAAGAATATGAATGAAATTTATACTCTTAAAAAAATCCTTTTTTTGGTCATTGAGGTCAAACTCGTCATGCTCCTTTTTTTTTTTAATGTCAACGTTTCAAATACGACTCTTCTTCTCTCACCAGCCGTTTCTTCTTTTTCCATGTGAATTTTTTCCTTTGTCAGGTTCCATGTGAATTTAACTTGGGATCTCACTCTCCTCCTCTTGGCACACGTGAAGCAGAAGAAAGAATGACCAAATACTGCAAAAACCGGTTTCAAACACGATTGGGCTTTAAGGCCTTAAAAATTAGGCCCAAGTTAACTGAAGATTCGAGAGCGAAAACAAAAGAGAGAAGAATGAATTCATAAAAGGCTCAATCGAAAGAAGGAAGGAAGGATAAAAAGGCAACAATGGCGTTGAATGTCATCACATCTGGGCGTATATCTTCAGCCACGTCTATTACCTTCGCTTCCGCCATTAGAGCCTTCGTTAGACCTTCTCTCTCACTCAAAACCGCTCGATTTGCTTTCTCTACGTCGCGTAGCTTCCACCGAGGTCGTATTGTGGCAATGGCTTCTTCTGCTCCTGGATCGGTTAATAAGCCAGAGGAAGAGTGGCGTGCGGTTCTGTCTCCTGAGCAATTTAGGATCCTGAGGCAGAAAGGCACCGAGTAAGGACATTTTCGTGGCTCAATTTCTCTCTGGCTTTGGAGATTTTTTAGTGTTTGTGTTATTGAATGCGTTGAATTCCGATTGGATTAAGCATCTGGCTTTGATGATCTAGTGTTAGATTATAAATTGTAGAAAATGCTTTCTGGATTTCAAAGTTTAGTATTGTCTTAGATCCATCTTCATTCATTGAATTACGATTCTTCTCATGATGCAAAAAACATGTTTATGTTGTTGATGGATATGAATGATGCACAGTGTTTTGTTCATATGTATATTTTGAAATTACAGCGATTTGAATCACTTGGGCATGTAATTGCTTCAATATCTCTCATGAAAATTGATGGCAGATGAGTTTAGTTAGCGTTTGTGGAATTAACTTGTTACTTGATCATTAGATCAACAGTTAGGAGACACGTTTTCCGAAAGATTAGAGCTTCGACATAATTTTCAAAGTTTCCACTTTTTTTCTTCTGACATTAAAACTCTGTTGCTGTTGTATCTGGTTGTCTCAGTTGCTATGAACCTTACTCTTATAAGATGAGATTTCTCTGTGTGAACATGGAAATGCTCCTTAGTCTTGTGTCTTAGTTTGGTCTGCGTTAATGGTCTTTCTTGGTTCTCTAACACTAACAGTAAGAAGCAAAAAGAAGTTTAAGTAGAATTTTTCTCTGTGATTGAAGAATCAATGAATATCATACAGTGTGAAGTAGAGTTCAGCGAAAGCAAACAGGTCCAATAACATCATTTGCTATTCTAACGGTCTTTACATACGTAAATGTAGATATCCAGGAACAGGAGAATATAACAAACTATTCGAAGACGGCATCTACGGTTGTGCAGGATGTGGAACTCCTCTATACAAATCCGCCACCAAATTCGACTCCGGTTGTGGCTGGCCAGCTTTCTTTGACGGGATCCCCGGTGCTATTAACCGAACCGTAAGATTCTCTCAATCAAGAAATCATTATCAAAATTCATGTTTTTGAGAAGCTGAAAATATCTTTTTACATATTTTGCCCAGTCCGATCCAGATGGGAGGAGAATCGAGATCACATGTGTGGCTTGTGGAGGACATCTGGGACATGTTTTCAAAGGAGAAGGTTTCCCTACTCCTACCGATGAGCGACACTGTGTGAACAGTGTCTCTCTCAAGTTCACACCTGGGAATCCAACCCTGTAATAATGGCAACTTTGTGTTGTGATGATGTCTCTCTCTCGTACGGTGTTTTTGTCTTGCTCGGTGAAACTAGTGTGTTTAATTAGTTTCAACGGCTAGGAAATAAGGTCGTTGAATAAAGTCTCCAGACTCTTTTGTATCATACTACACGGTTTGGTTTTATACTCTATTCTCTGCTATACAAAAGTCGAACTAATTCGTCTAAATCATACTGAAAGTCAAACTTTGTATAGTTCGTCTCAATCCTCAATTTTTTTTTTACTCTTTTAATTTTCAGATTCTACTACTATCTCTCTCTGTGTATCTGGTTTTGTTCTCGTCTCTTAATATTCTATTTTCACTTCTGAATACATTCTCATCCGCTTTTCAAAGGAGAAGGTTTAATTTCTCTCCTCCTACCGGTGAACGTCACTGAGTCAATACTCTGAATTGACTAAAAATCTCAAAATCTAAGCGCTTTCTTCTTCTTCTGGAACTGAAGAAGGAAAGCATGAGCTCAATATTTGACGACATGACACTTAAGAATCCGATTCATGGTAACTTGGTAAGTCACTCATATCTAATGAAGAAGCTGTAACAATGGTCATAGACAAATGAAATGATGCTGATTAAGCCGAGTTAATTACAGGAACCTAAACAGAGTAGAGTTGTGACAGTGCAGTTTTGAAACCAAACCAACAAAAATTCATCTGCTGGTTATAAGGTTTAGAAGCTCAACAGCATCTTTTAATCTCCTCTCACTCTTATCTTTTCCACTCTGACCCTTAGCGTTCCTGAAATCACAATCAGCTTCTTTTAAGATTAGGACATCTTTGAGTCATACTTACTTATTTGAATTTAACCTAATGTTTCTACACTACATAGTTTTGGTTCGGAGTAATAGAGTAAGCATTCAAATCATTTCAGACAAGAAAACGTGGGGAAAAAAGAAAAAAACTAACCGTTTCTCGATGTTTGCCTTACGAGTTAGCTCATCAACTAAGGCGTGTAACCGTTTTACCAACGCAGGAAGCTTTCGAACTGCTTCGACGCCTTTATGGCTGTTGCATATCTTCTTCAGAACATCTGATGCAATGAAATATGCATCTTCTTTGTTCCTGCAAAAAGAGAGAAGCAACGCAAGAGTGAGAAAAGATGAAACTTCAATCTTAAAGAGTGAATTCTACAAGTAAATGAAAGACCTGAGTAGTTCCCAGAAGATTGTCTGGATGGATCCTTTCGTGTCGATTAGCTCATCTGCCATTTGTGGATAACGAGCAAGGTGTCTCAAAGTTGAGAGTGCAAGTTTTGAAACTTCTTGATCAGGGATGCTTCTGCTTGCAGACCGGATCAGTGTTAGCAACTTGTCTATAGCTCCAGCTGCCACAATCTCTTCACAGCATTTGTCAGAGTATTTTGTTGCCGAATCTGCAGAGGAAACATATGTACAATTTCACGGTAGTGAGGGTTATAGTCCCCATTCAGGCATTCACATGATTTTGTAAATAAAGGAAGCTGATAAAACTCACCCAAAATCTCACAAATGTGAAGAATGTTGTGGACCTTTTTCATGCTCAGTAGTTCCGAAAGCGCTGAAAGAAGCTTGTTTATAAGCCGTTTCTTGTCATCTATGTTAGCTGCAGAAGTTTGCATTCTTACTCTCAGATCTAGAACTTGAGCTTTTGAGGCTTTGCGTGTGAGATAACCTCTCCAGTGTGCCTTGATAGATTCAAGGGTGGAAAAAGAGAACTCTTAGTCAATAATGACACGAAGAAACTTCAAAATTTTAGATTCAAAGAAAAATACTAGTGAAAGTGAAGAAGGACAAAAAGATGAAAAGTAGCTTTGGTCATTTCTTACTTGAATTATGACAATGCAGCGTCTCTCCATAGAAGTTCTTCGCCTGGCAAACAAACCTCGAATATGCCTCTGTATTAAGACTGCTGATTTTCTTCTCTTTTTCTGTGAATGGAGAAATCTCCACCAACGCTGCAGTTTAATGACGGAATGTAGCAGTTTTGTCATCCCAGAGCTGTGTTGTGAAAGTCTTGGAACGCCATTGTCGAGTTGTGAATAGAGATGAGAAGCTCCTGGGATAAATCAATTTGAATACCACATGTATGTTAAGCAACCAATAGTCCATCCAGAAAAAAGTATATGCAATCAGCTAAAAGTAAGGTCCTGAAAGAAATGGCTTAAGCACCTTGAAGCCTGCTTCGAACAAGTTGTCCCCTAACGAACCGTTGAACCTCCATGGCTGCATGTTTATAGCGATGAAATGAAATCATGCAGTTAAATTTTCGGATAGCACTCTGAATGCATATCGTTGCTTCTCTCTGAAGATAAAACTTCCTTCTCGCCAACCAACCACGGCAGTATCTCTGCAGTTAGTTGCAGGAAGTTAATAAAGCAGGGGTAGAGTGCACATTGAAGGAGCAATCAGAGATACAGATTCTCGCTGTGGATTTATGTAAGAATAGCTTAAAATCAAGGGACACCTCCATCGAAAAAAAGCTTATGAGCAGGAACAAAAAATATCAAAAGCAGACAAAAAGAGGAAGAGAAAGCTGGACGATGAAACAAACTGGGACAACCAGAGGGTAACAGAAGAGCTACAATATGGACTTAATGATCAACTGAGAACTGAATAATGGCCAGGACATAAGCAAAATATCGGATGACCTGAATGAACTTACCTGAATAAGTATGGAAGAAAACTTGTATGTCCAATTCATTCTGCGTGTGATCCACCTACGAACATAAGACTGGATGATGATAGAAGAGCTAACTTTTACTTTGTAACTTCTCCAAGCTAGCTGAATTGTGAATGCTGCTTTCAGCTCATAATGAAGGTTGCTCTGATGTGGAGTGCACATATCATAAGCGGTTAAAAGCGCTTGATTATGCCTCCTTACAGCTTTCTGAATGACCAAAACAGATTTCCTCAACTTGATGAAGCGACTTCGGTCAACAATAAACTTGACATATCTCGCTACAGGATTTAAGTTGGCCGATCGTTCTGCGGGAATAACAAAAAACTTACCAGAGAGTAACTTGTTGATCTTTCAATGAAAATTATTACTCAGAATCTGATAATTACCTGATAAATGCAAAGTAACTTCCTCAACAGTTAACTTTTCAAGAACTTCTACATGTTTCACTGACAACCATGCCCGGAGAGCAGCGTGTAAGTATATGATTGCACTCATCTTCTTTCTAAACTTGCAGCGTTCATGAAATGCCCTAAGATTGGCTTGTATGACCACTGCTGCAATTTCTGTAATCAAGAGGCAATAAATATGCTGAAATCAAATTCTGGAAGATTCCAATATTCAATATTCTATCTACTAAGAAACAGTAAGTAGATGAATAATTACTAAATCAAATACAATGATACAATCAAGTACCATCTATAATAGTTAGATCATAGCAAGGTGATATTTATCGAAATCAAGCTTTTGATGTAAAGTTGAGAAGAGTAGATATAGAACTTTAATCACCTCTTTGGACATCTGTAGTGCATTTGCTAGACAAGGTGCCTTGCAGAGTATGGCTACTAACTTTTCCAACAGAACTCTGGTTTTGGTTGGCCATGTCCTGCCACCAGGCTTTGATTGCCTGGAACCTTTTAGAAGTATCTACAAGTAGCATCACACTTTTGAAAATCAAGACCAGCGATACGCGTATATTATCACCAAGCATGCTTGCTTCACTCAACCAATTGTAAGAAGCTGAAAACTCTATAAGAAACTAGGGTGGCAACTATGAGAAACAACAGAATAATAAAAGGAAAGAAAAAGACATCTACATGTACTTTATGGCAAGTTAGATATAGATGAATGGGAACCTTCTCCGTTTTCTCTGTCCGGTTCCTCATCTCTAACTGCTTTGGAGCTGCTGCAACTGATGCGCGAATGTCTCTTCTCCTGAGCTTGACATCTAGAGCACAGCAACTTATGAAAATTCAGTTTCTCCTGAGAAAAGAAGGAATTTTTAAGATAACATGTCAATGTTAAAGCTAACTTCCATCCAGAAATTTAATCAAGTAATTCCATATTTTGTTGTTAATAGAGCAGTACCATATTCTCCTTGACGATCATCTTTGATGATAGGAAAGCCAGCAGTATAATCACACTTTGGTTGCTAACTACTGCATTATGTTCCAGTAGGTCACCAATCTGTAGAACCTACAGAGATCAACATTATTGTCAAGAAATTGATAGCACTAACGTGACGCCATACATACAGAATATGTTAGCCTAATTGAAGCAAATCATCTATTGCAAAAAAATAAATAAAGGGCACCTTACTGTAATTCAGTTTTCATATCTCTAGTAATCTTTTTTTCTTCATGATAACTTAAGAAGAACTTAGACATTCACAGGCTGAATATTATTACCTCAGGAAAACTTCCCAAAAGTGCTGTCAACTTTTGCGACAGAATGAAATTTTGAACTGCATCATGGTAATCGGTATTCGACATTACTGATCGAGGCCCTTGTTGACCACCAGGATCCTGGATAAAAATATTTATTCAGAAAATATAGCACGGCCTGTATTATAAGGTACATGAAGAGAAATGGCCGATGTAAACTTCAAAGCAATGAAACTGATTTCGAATTAAGAACATTTCATACCTCTTTGTGAAGACAGGGACAGCAAACTTCTCGACGAAAATAGTAGTCAAGCAAGAACCATATCCCCTTTCCATCAACCAAGGATGCAAAGCTTTCTAAATTGAAGTCATTCTTCCTGGTAATTGACTGAGTGAACAATGCAAGACATGCAAGTATTGTACATAGTTAGACATATAGAATAAAGGCAAAGAAAACCCACAACTTGGATAAAATATCAAAAGATGATCATAGTAAGGAAAGTAATAAGAAAACGTTGATATAATAAGGTACCTGGATCCAGTTCAAGAGCATTTCCAGAGGAGTAGACATGATAATTTGATTATTCTGCAAAGAAACTCAAAAAATAAATAATTGAACGAGAGAAAAACAGTGTAACTAGAGAAGTGTCACCATTAAAGCTATGATTGAGAGTCTTCTAGTTGAAACTACATATAGATTCAAAATAACTAACAATAGCTAGAAATTGGAAAGAATTATCGGAATCGTGGAAATCAAGTGAGCTTTAGCCTTACCTGTTCCAGCCCCTGGACTTTGTTGATTTCCTCCGTCAAGAGTCTCCCATTGATCAGAAGAGGCAGCTGCCCAGTTCAAACATCACACGTAACCAATGAAATTCAGAAGACACGTGCAACAATCCACCAAAAATTGGACAAAGAAAAACAAGAGACACTCACCTGCAAATGTACAAAAATGTTCCAAAGCAGTGAAATAGTGAGCTCTCTGTCACCATCTGCAACATCTTCTCCAGTTATCATCATTCCTTCGTCATCTTTCAGCGAAACACCAGCATCCTTCAGATACTGAAGTGCAATTCTACAATTGGCCAAGTTCTTCTTTCGATTGTCGGATGGAACTACCATTTTCTGTTGATCAAAAGCCTCATGCGATAAAACTCACTTCTTCAATAAGACATAACTGGAGGTTCTTGGTTAAAAATCAATTTAAAGACAAACCGTGAGAATTGACGGATCATGAAGAAGTAGTTGAATGGCTCTGCAGAGCAGCACGCCATCTTGGAGGTCACCAAACAAGTCTCTCACTCTGAAGTCATATTCAACTAGAGAAGACTGCAAAAGCCAATCCAATTATCGAAGTGAGTGATATACTTGGCAATCTAATATAAGACACTGCATTGACTCTTAACTAAAAGCTACCTGCTGATAAGGTATTTTGTACCCTATAATCACTAGATGCGCTAGAAGATTCCCTTCTCCATGCATTACATCAGAGGGCAAGAATTCTATATTCAAAGCAGAAGATGAAAAGTTAGCCACTATAAACATGACAAAGGCAAGAAAACTGACAAACGAAAGAGCAAAATCTAAGAAAGTACCACATATAAGCTGATGGCTAGACTTTATGCTAGATTTCACAGAAAACAAGAGGGGTGAGCCGCCATCTATCCCATCAATCCCATACTTGAGTGAAAGGCAGCTTTGAGATTTAGCTCTGTCGATTATAAGGACGAGCAACAGAATCCTCTTTAAAATCACGGTTCCAAGGGCTTCATAGTACCCTGGTCTGTATAAACCCTCAACCATCTTGTTATAGGCATAGGCTCTAGCAAGGCCATCATGGGAGAAAAACTGCTTATTAATTACCATCTTCAAGAATGCCATTTCTTGATCTGAGTTAACTTCACTGTCAGACAAAAAGGAATCACCGCCAAAGATGACATATAACCCTAAACGAAGCCAAGCTTGGTTATAGCACATCAGTGCCTTGATGGCCTTCTCCTTCAGTCCAAAATCAGTTACAAGAGGGCATTGTGGTTTCATTTTTATCCTCCCTTCATCGATATTCTGAAACAAAAACAATAAGATTGAACCCGCTTAACTCTCCTAAATTAAAAACACCAACAAATCCATGTTCAACACAACCCAAAGTGATATGCATAAACAACAAAAAATTCAGATATGCTTACCTTTGTAACTCGGGTCATCACATCAAAAATCTCCTTGCAACTTGCCAAAGTCAAGTGAAATTGCATTCTTTGCTTCAAATCATCTAAGCTACACAGATCTCTTAAAGATTCCCTCAGCGTGGAATACTTGGAACCAGTCAAGCACGAGCCAATCTCTGATCCTTTCTCACCAGACCAACACAATTTCCTCGACCTTTTGGGGCTTCGCCACATTGTATCCACTCCCACAGATTTACTGTTTCGTAACGCCTCGCAACTATCTCTCTTCCCCTGACCTAAATTTCCTACGCTACCAACGCCAGAGTCATTCTCAAAGCGATCGCAACCGCAACTTTCAGGGTTTTCAAACAGGAAATTGAGCCACACGGTAAGTGATTTAGCAAGAGATCTAAGACTCTTCTCTTTCCTCAACTCAGCCTTGCGAGAAGATTGCGATTGCTGAAGTTCAAATGCCCTAAGCCGCCTCGACGAAGGTGCGACCTTAGACCGAGACGTATAAGAGGGAACGATGGAAGGACGACGGAAGTTAGAAGACGAAGATTTTGGGGTTCGCTTGGACGCAGTGAAGAACTGAGGATACGGAGAGTTACTGAAATTCGGATTTACAACGGAAGAACGCCGCGGTGTTTTGAAATTGGATATGTCAGTGAGTAACGATGACGGCGGATTACGGGGCGGCGCCGGTGAAGCGCACGGTGGCTCGTTTTCATTCATCGGTGAAGAATCGGAGATTCGTTAAGAGTGAGAGAGAGAGAGAGAGCAAGAGACGTTCAAAATCTCTCCACAGAGTGTTTTTGAATTTTGAATTTCGGAAGTTAGGGAATAAATTGTAAACGGTAAAGACACTAGGCAACTGTTCCAAAAAGTTGGCAATCGCGCCGCTTTATTCTATTCCGTATAAACGTCTTGCCGTTGTTTAAAAAGAGAGAAACGCTGAGACGTTTTACGATCGTTATTTACTTCGTAGAAACGCTGGCGTCAGGGACCTTTCGTGATTGATCCGTGTAAACCACGCGCTTTCCTATTCGTTGAACTACTGTCACACGGATAAATATGAATTTTATACGAAAAGGAAAAAAACTTATCTCCAAGGAACACAAAAAAAACGAGGCAAATTAAAAATCTTTATAAGTCGCTTTCGTTAAATCAAATTAAAGCTTTTGTAAAGCTAATTCAACACATCTCAAAAACATTGCGACATAGAAGCTAAGATTTGGTTTGGTTAAGATTTGTCTGTTTAATTGCTCTTGGTGATCGAATTGAATCGATTGTGATTGCGAGGTAGGAGGAGAAATTATGGCTCAAGCCGTAGAAGAATGGTACAAACAGATGCCGATTATAACCCGGTCGTATCTCACGGCGGCTGTAGTCACCACCGTCGGATGCTCGCTCGATGTATGTATGCTTCCTCTTTCTCCGTTTTCGAATCCTCGTGTGGTTTTGCCCGAAAACGTTTTAAGCCTTTTTACTTTGCTCTAATTGATCTGATTAGTTTTGTTCTCTTGGAATCGATTTGATCTCTTTCTTACGCAATCTTCATTGACCTCGATGTGCTTAAAATTACGTTATGAACAGTTTTTGTTGAAAAAAATCGAATCTTGGTTTCTACTTTCTGTACGCATTTGTGTGGATGGTTTTGTTTTGATGGAAAAAATGTCACTCTTTTATTACATTTAGAGCTGGAGTGTTGTGGTGTTTATGGCTTATGTTCTTCTTTTTCTTCTGTAACATTTTTGTGGAACGTTTTTGCAGATTATATCTCCTTATAACCTCTACCTAAATCCTACTCTTGTGGTGAAGCAATACCAATTCTGGCGCCTCGTTACAAATTTCCTTTATTTCCGAAAGATGGGTAAATTTTATCTTCAAAACTCTTGAGTTGGATACATTATTAGTATTCTAGAGACATGTAATTGTCAAATAACGATTTAACAATCTGTCAACCTTTTTTCGCAGATTTGGACTTCTTGTTCCATATGTTTTTTCTGGCTCGATACTGCAAACTCCTCGAGGAAAACTCCTTCAGGGGAAAGACTGCGGATTTCCTCTACATGCTCTTGTTTGGTGCAACTGTTCTAACCGGTATTGTTCTCATTGGCGGTATGATACCTTACTTGTCCGTCTCATTCTCCAAAATCATCTTCCTCAGCAATTCGTTGACTTTCATGATGGTACCTACCTTCTACCTCTTGATACTGCAATTCCAAACCAATTCTCTCTAATGGTTTAAACAGCGTGTTAACATCTTTCCTCTGATCTGCAGGTCTATGTATGGAGCAAACAAAATCCTTACATCCACATGAGTTTCCTTGGCCTTTTCACTTTTACAGCAGCATACTTACCATGGGTGAGTTGGACTTTCTTGTGTCTGATCTGTGTTCCCTAACTAGAAGCGGTTGTTTAAATCGCCTCTGAAATTTTGCAGGTGCTTCTTGGGTTCTCTATCCTTGTTGGTGCAAGTGCCTGGGGGGATTTTCTGGTACACACTTTCTTAATTCCGATTTCACTTATTTCTTCTTCCCTTTTTTTACTATCATCCTCGTCCTTATCCTTTTGAGCTTTATCCAATATGCAGGGAATGATAGCAGGTCACGCGTACTACTTCTTGGCATTTGTGTATCCGCGAATGACGGATCGACGTCCCTTGAAAACTCCATCTTTCCTCAAAGCCCTATTCGCTGATGAGCCTGTCGTGATTGCACGGCCAGAAGATGTGAGGTTTGCTCATGCGCCTTTTGATGAAATCCACCAAGACTGAATCTTTTTGTCTCTTACAAAAACCAGCCACACAGCACAGTTCAAGTGTGTTCAGACAATGTTAAAAGGGCAGATGATGACTCATTCATTGACTCTTGATTTTGATAGTTGTGGTCCTCGTGGATAATGTGGAAGTTTTTGTTAGTTTTCTCTGACTTTCTTGTCGACGCATATGTGTTTCCATTTGTGCATATATGAACCAAATTGTGTACAAAATCTCCGAAAATTCTAGTTTATAATTATAGTCATTAGATCATTAGACAATGTCTCACAAAGAGATCCAGTTCCATGGTTTTACTACACAACGGGGAAAACAAGGCAAAGAAGCAAACAAAACCAATTAAAGCAACTTGATAGTCTGAAAGGTTTGGTTTTTGAATTTAGCTTATAGGTAGAAACGATTCATCTCTTCATCTTCATCATCCTCATCTATGGCATCATCCCTTTCATCGTCTTCAATCTGAAAATCCTCATCATCCTCCTCGAGCATCATCTTCTCTGCTGCATCTCTGTCTTTCAATCCAGTGTTTAACACTACAGTCCCTCCCTGAGAACTCTCCATGTCCTTTCTTAGTTTCTCCATTTCCTTTTCTCTTCGCTCTTCTTCCATCTGCTCCTTCTCTGCCTTTCTCATGTCCAGATCAGCCCTGAAGAAAAAAATACAAAACATAAGCATGGAACTTGCGTACAGAATTACAGATCCTGCAAAGAAGGCAAATATAGAAGAGAAAGAGTGCATCATTACTTGTAAGTTTCCATGTATTCCTCAGCACTTGCTTCAACGGCTTTAAAGTAGTCATCCATTCCGGCACCGGTGATTGCAGAAACACCAACGGATCTTATGTTCCGGTAGAACTCGAAGAGTGCAAGGGAGAGACTGTTAGCTAAGGTCGACGAGTACGAGTTATCAGACTGTAACGCTGCTTGAAAAACCTCGAAATCTTCCATCCACTGCTCAAACCCAAATCAATACCAAAGGATTAGAGAATATAATACAGCAACAAAAAAAAGGAATTCTGCTCGGTGATCATCAATAGATTCATTACTGATAAACAGTTAAAGAAAGATAACCTCTAAAGCAAACTTGTGATCTGCCACATCGGTTTTGTTGAAAGCCAAGACGACAGGCAACCGGGTCTTGTAGAGAATGCTACATGCGTAGAGCATGTTGCTCATAAAAGTGATTGGGCTTGTGGAACGTGGAGTGTCAACCACATAGGTGACAACAGTGGGGAAGGTTGAAGCGAAAGCTTCAGTGATTATAGCCCCAGAAGCAGACCATGTAAAGATTTCAATCTGACCAGGAGTATCCACAAGGACATAATCAAGCTGGTCTGCACGTTTCTCAATCACATTGATAACCTAAAACAAGTGGCAAACAAAACACAGAACAATCAAGAAAAGAAAAACCGAGAGAACCACCACAGTCATCGTTTCAGGGCATCTTTACCTCGTCGAATTTTGTAGCAAACAAGTTGAGTGATGTGAGAATTCCACCGTTAGGCCCCAAATTATACTGCTTCATAACTTCCTTGTACTTGACTGTGTCCCTTATATCGATGTTGGCACCAAACGGTAGAGACATAACAGCAGGGTCAAGGTTCAGCACATACCCACGGCTCTTTGAATCAAAAGTATGGCAGACCAAACGATGAAGGAAACTGGTTTTTCCGCTGCCTACGCATAACCAAAATAGCTCACATCAGACTATTTTAAATTCTACAACATAGTTAATTTCAAGAACATTATTATTAGTCAAATAACTCACCTGCCATTCCAACAACAATAATAATGACAGGCTTCTTCTTGAAATTGGAGGATGAGCTCCCAGCAGTAACACGAAGGTTGTCCAACGAGTCAACCAGCTTTTGACTCTCTTCCACAATGTTCTTTGGAAGACAAAAACATTTCAATGTTATTTTGCAGTAACTTAGGCTGATAACACAATGTGACCTCTAAAGCAAAATCTCCTCCAAAACAGCAAACACGTTTTCCATTGATTGTATAAGCAGATAAACTGAGAATAACCCGCCATTAGAGTGACAGAGATAAACCCAATTACCTCTTCGCCAGACGATTCCATGGGATCCATCAGTGACAAATTGCTTTTTTCTTGTGTGATTTTAACTGGCAATAATCGCAAATACAGCATATTCAGTTTCCTCATCTCAAAATTGTTCTATTCAAAAGCTTATTAACACAGCTAACTATAAACTAAAGAAGCAAAACGAAGAAGACGAAGCAAGAGGTGAGTCACGGACGCAGCAAACTTTCACAAACCTAGTACCTCGAAAACACCACAACTTTCAAGTTTAAAGTTTCAAATTTCGCCTATGTCAAATAGTTCAGGTTCAACATATTCGAGAAAACGAAAACAGAAACATAAACTTGAAAGGGTTTTTTTAATTTTTTGATGAACTGTGGAACTGCAGTTGATTCGATAACCAAAGAGATTCAACACAAGTATGACATGTGGATTAAACATCTTAGCGAGCGAATTTATACGAAATTTCCGATCTCTTTACAGGTTTAACATCAACTAAACTCCAGAAAAGAGAAAAGAAGACGACGACGAAGACGACGACGAAGACGAGAGAGAAAAGACCTCGTCGCGGAGGAACACAGTTTTAGGGCAGTGATTTGTGAGTTTCACTTGTAAATCGCATATAAATAGCAAACGGGGATTTTCTTCATTTTTTTAGGGAAAATAAGAGCATATTTGGTTTCTCTTTTTTAATTTCGACGTCGGTTTAAAATATCAGGCCCAATGCCCGTTAAGCTATATGACCGATTGGAGTATATCAGGCCCGTTTAAGTCCCAATGCTAATTTATTTATTAAACACATCGGAGGAGAAAAAGTATCGGGCAATCCATTTACGGTTCGAATTTGTTGTTACAGTTGTAGTTTAATTTTAATTCAATTTTAGCTTGATTTGGTTGAAAATTCAGTTTGGTTCTATTAATACTATGGTTAAACCAATAACGAGTGAATCATCAAGAGAAGAAGATGAGAGAAAAGTACACAAAAGTAAACAAGTTGTTATTTTCAATTCAACATAACATAACAATCAAACAACAAATGTTAAGACCTCTTCTTGTCCTGACCAGATTTTTTGAAGTAGCAGCAGAACAACATGTACTTTAAAACGACATACTAATAATAACTAACAAACCAAAAGTCAAGGCGGGCTTATGATCGTGCATTCCAAAAAAAAACTCACGCAGATTCCACACCGATTTCTTCTTCTTCGCCTTAGAATTCTTTTTACTCCAATTTTCTTAACTCACGCAGACTCGGCGTGTGATGGTTCAGAGACAAAAGTCTACTGGATCGGATGGTATTGAGCCGATACTCTCTTTGGAGGTAGCTTACGAAGAATGAAGAGGACTAGTGCCGATGGAAGTACTTCAACCACCTGTGTAATTAGTTTTTGTTTTTTCTTCCAGTTAGTGAAAAAAAACAGAAAACAGAGATTAAGAGATAGATGGTTAGTGAAGGTTTTGGTTACTTACCATGTAGTAGATTAAGTTCAGAACTGGATGATCAAGAACATCGAGCGTTAAATCCCTATCAAAAGCTGATACAGCCACCTGAGGTTTTGCAAGAAAGAAACATAAAAAAAAACACTCATCAGCATAACTGAAATAACAATTGATGATAAAGATTTGATTTTTTTAGGTTTTATATCAGAGCTTACCACAATACATCTAATGAGGAAGCAGGTGAAGCATATGGCTGTCACAGATCCAACCTGCATTGGAAACCATTTCAATTACAAAGGCTAATCCGTGTAAAGCAATGAATTTGGAGGCAAAGATGTCCGTGTTCAAAGTTCTATGTAACTAAGACAAGGATGCGCAAGCACAATGAATAATACCTCATGGAGTTTCTTCCTTCTTCCTTTCGACTCGATAGGGAACCTTCTTAGCATAAAGAACAATCTATAGCATCCAATGAAAAACATGAGAAAAGACGGGCCAGAAAACTATTGAAGAACTTCCATACGACGAGGCATGTGGAAATAACAAAAACACATACCTTCCTCCATACAGCAAGAAGCCTAATGCGGCAATGAAAGACACGACTAGACGAAGAAGTAAAGTTTAGGTTAAAGAGAGTATTGAAGATTGATCAGCAACGGGTTTAGCAAACTTGCTTGACCACACAAAGAACCTACCTGCCATAAATATCTTTGCAGCTAACTCCACAGTGCTGTTATCGTTTACCCAGATGACTACCCAGATAGCAACCTGATAGAGACATCAATTATATGTCAACTTAAGTCTTTTGATTCACTGAAGATCTCTACAGAGGTGACTAAGCTAGTAAGCTTCACACAGATTCTTTTAAAGAATGGCTACAAAGTTAGATAGACAGCGATAAGGTAGAAAACATGCACAATCTATAGTTTCGATCATTGTAAAAGATGTATCATGCATATAGATGGGTCTCAGGAATCTCGGAATTAAAACGAGGAACAAAAAAAGAATCAGATATGAACCTGAGCCAAATATACGGCCACATTGACTGAAATGTAGGTTATCCGCAGCTTATCCGTTGGTAAGCTTCTTGCCTGCTCATTAGTGGCAACAACATCTATATTCAGACTGAGCTTGTCTGGCGCAGGTTTAAAAGAGTGTCTAAGCATATCAAAAATTTACTTTTAGGTGTTTTTACTTGCCTGGTGATATATCTCTGCCCAGAACAGCACGAGCAGTGTGTATGCTGAGAAAAAGAGGAGGCCCGGAAGATCCAATAATATCCAGCAAAGAGCCTGCATTACCTCAAAAGCAACATTAGTTAAGTAAAGATGCAGCCTTCAAAATCCAGGCTTAGGTTGAGAACACATAAGCTGAGCGGAGATACAAAAGAGATAGAAAAATCTTATCATTTCTGTTTCTCAAAAATCTTTCAAATATGAACCAACAACCCTGGTTAATGTCTCCAGAACCTCACTCAAATCTTATGCAGGCTCTCTCTCACCTTGGGATGCACGAGAAACACTTGTTTGTGAAATCCAAATAGAACAGCACGAACTGCACACACATAGAAAGTCAACAAAAACGTAAATCGAAAGAGCTGGAAACAAAAACGAAAACTGTTAATCATTTGTCCACGGGAAACACACACACACACCTCCATTGACGACAAAGTTCATAAGATGAAACACCTTCTGAGTGGTCCAGCCATATTCAGGCACTCTCATTTGGATCCTTACCAATTGGACCTGCCAACGACAATCCAATACAGAAAAGGTCAACAGTTGCAACACAGAGAGAAAAAAAGAGTAACTAAATCCAGAAGTAAAGTATAGAACAATCAATCGACTGTAAAGTATATAACTTCCCCAATCGAATCATTTCCTCAGTATTTTCTAAGTTCCGTGATTTAGACAGAAAACGATGTTTCATCAACGAACACGATAACAAAGAATTGCCACCAGATTTTATGCCCAGAAATGTTCATTTATCCGAACAGAAGAGGAAAGACAGGTCAAGCACGCAAGAATTTGACCTAGAACCCACTCAAATCAAGCGTAATTGAAAACTGATTCGCATAACCCCAAAACAAAAATTCGAAGAAGGAAATTAAAAAAATCTGATTTCGTTTGTATCAGGAAGATATAGAAATAGAGATAAATCGTACAAGAGCGATGGCGGAAACTAGAGCATAAGCTCCACAGAGAGCGAAGAAGATCCCATCCTGCCACTGAGTTGACTCGTTAACGTCGTCCCACCAATTCGTCATCGCCGTCGCGAAGATTTCCGCCATCTCCACCGGCATCACCAGGCTCGAATCGGTCATCCTCCTCGTTATCTGCTATCTCCCTCTCTTTCCCGGAGGGATTACACACTTCCCCCAGGAGGAAGATTCCAAAATCCGCCGAACCGACCAGGTACGATTTCCACCAAATCCAGAAACCCCAAATCAGCTCTTCACAATCCGAGAAGGGAACAAAGGAGGTGAGTTGTTTGAATATCTGCAACTCACAGGTCAGATTGCAGGGTGAGAGAGATGAAGATCGACGGTTGTGGGACGTTGCGATCTTTTCGACACTGTAGCTTCTGGCTTGTTCTCTCACACGTCCTCTGAATATTTTATGATTTCGTGACCCAAAAATAAAAATTAAATTCATTTTCTTACCCCACAAATGGCATTTTTTTTTTCTTTACAAAGTAAAAAGGTAGTAATAAAAGCATTAAACATTTAAACATAAGCAAATGATTCCTTGGTTAATGTTTCATTTTTTGCTGAGTCTTTTGTTTTTTAATTTTTCTGTTTAATTTTTTTTTGGTATAATATAAAAAGCCCATTTTTAGTCTTTGATTTTATGCATCTTGATGAAATTTTGAATGGTAAGATGAATTTTTTAAAAAATATATATATATTTTGCGCTGGAATTTATTGAATTTCATATCCAAGATTTTTTACTCTAAAACAAGACAAGTTTTCCTAAAAAGGAGATGTAATGAGAAGAGTTCATTTAGTCAACTCTTTTCAAAAATTCTTTAATTTATAGTCATAAAATACTTATTTATTTCCATAAAAATTATATTATTGACATATTTTAGATTTAACTTAATAAATTAATAACACATATAACTGAAATGTACTCCTTCCGTTTTTTATTATAAGAAGTTTTAGAGATAAATTTTTGTTCAAAAATATCTGATGTTTTCAGATTTCTATGCAAAAATTAATTGTGTTTTCTTTGTTTTGACTTTTTGAATTCTTTATCCTATTTTTTTATTGGTTAAACTGTTTTGAAATTGACAAAAAAATATGTTTTATTTTGAGAAAATAAAAAATTAATTAATTTCTTAATTTATGTGCAAATGAGTAAAACATCATATAATAAAAAACGGAGGAAGTATTTAATATTATTGTTATTTAGGTAGCATTCATACAAAGTATTCAGCTGATTTTAACATATTTTGAGGGGGGTGCCAAATAGGCAAATATGTTAGGGCATGTGCATTGATAACTTTAAGAAATCTAATAAAATTATTAAAATAATAAATCTTAAGATTAAAGATCCAAAATTGATAAAAAGCGTCTAATATAAAATTTATTTTTGAGCTTTAGACATGTCTCCATAACTAAAATGTCTTAAAATATTAACCTTATTTAAATTTAAATCAAAAAAATAATTTTTAGACATCCACTTTTAAAGTTACCAATGCACATGCCCTTATTGCTTTGTCTATTTTATTATTTTTTTGAAACATATTTTGCTTTGTCTCTTTTGCATAACACATGCCACATGAGATAAGGTGATATTAGGTAGGCGGCTTGACTCGTTTGAATGTTAAAGACGTGTTTGCAGTTTGATTGTGTATCAAGAATTATGTACACATCAAAAACACGTGTGGATGTTTCGGACACTTTAGCTGTAGCTTCATAAAATCATAGTAATATTTGATAATAGTTACGACTTACACGACAAAGGAAAAAAGGGTAAACAAACAAACAAACATGAAAAGAAAAGAAAAAAACATGAAACTGGGGGAGTTAGTTAATCAAAGAGGCTAATGAAAGAAACGTGGAACCGTGTATATATATAAATAAACAAAAAAAAATCCAATGATTTCAATTTCGACCATCCATGTGGCTGCGTCATTTCCACCTCAAATATCCTCAGAACCAGACAAATCTTTAGCTTCCCGAAGACAGCGAAGAGATCGTTTTATTAGCATCTCGCTGTAGTTGGAAACTCAGAGCCATTAAAAAAACTTTTTTTGTTTTCATTCTCTTCTTGACCTCTGGGTTCTCTGTGTTGTTGCAACGTGAATGTGTGAAGTCTTATCAAGAATCCAACACTATATATGATCTCTGAAATATCGTAGCAGTGGTTCTGAAAACTACGTACGGAATTAATCAAGAAGATCATTAATCAGAATTCAAGAACACTTCCACAAATGTGGTTGCTGGAGAAACCTTACATTAGAGAAGTGATCCATATTTGGAGTTCTGTCTTCTCAAATTCGGTTTGAAGGAGAACGGCCGATACTAGAGCCTGCTGCAAAACCGTATTCACTTGTCCCAAGAGATGGTATTATCATCTGTTCTCTTCTCTGAATACAAGGCAGCTAGGTAGTTATGTCCTTTTGATATAGTTGACATGAAAATGAAGTTATAATCTTTCAACGTGTTTCATACTTGAAGCTGTAATAAGGTCAAAAGAATCCTCTGAACTAAACTAGAAAGTTTAATCTACAATATAGCCCAAGCATTTCATCAGGAACAATGGGTTCAATAGTAACGACATTTGCAAATGTTAGACAAGGAGAAACATTTGAAGCAAGGTAAAAATCTAAGTATGTCGCAGTAGAAACAACACAACAGAATAATCAAACGAGGCTGCAAGAGATTTACTAACTTAAGCATTCTCGATATACAAACCAACGATATACCGTAGGGGAATTGCATTTAAACCGGGAATATAACCGAATCCGAATTTGGATATAGACCGGGCCGGATCAAATGACTTTACCATACGTCATGGCCAACCCAAAACAAGGAAATCCTTGAAGCAAATCAAATAACCTCTTTTTTTCTTTTCATTTACTGGTGAAAGAGGTTCGAATATGCTCATTGACATTGTGAAATGTAACAAATTCACACACATAATTTAAAATTTCAAGAAGAAAAAGTTTATGCAGATGACATTGTCTTTACCGTAATCCACATATTATATAATAACTCTTCTACACACGCAAGCCCTCCTCATCACTCCTCAAGATCCTATAGTTGAAACCCGGAACTCGATTCTCGCCGGAAACCTCCACCGCCGAGCACATACTCGCCAAAAACCTCCCACCGCCACCGCGGCTCTGCCGCTTCTTCTTTCTCCACTTTGTTCTAGAGAACCAAGAACTCAGCCGCGACGAGCGATCTCTTTGTTGAAAACTGTTGGTTTTTTCTTCAGAATTGCCTCTCCGTGGATCGAACTGGGGACATGTATTGAACTTTTTGAAGTAGTCGATTTCTTTACGTACAAGCGATCCGATAGTTCCTCGTGTCCCTATGGGGATTTGAGCTGCCATTGATAAAGAGTTTTGTGTGTAGCTTCTGCGTTTTTATGTTTTTGTTCTATTGATCAAGTAGTGGTAGTAATGAACTGATGTGAAAATGCTTTAAGGTTAAGTAATATTAAAATCTTTAAAATGTATCTTCTTTTTAATATGATTGATTTGGTTGGTCATTCATTTCTTTATTTGTTTTCTTCCCATTTCTGTATTTTCAGAATCAACCTAATTTTAGGGTTAATCTTTTTTACCGATCCTACCAACATTTTAGAAGAATTATTTCAATGTATATAATGTACTTAATAATTTAAATATGAATTATTAATTTAGAAAATCTAATAGAGACACATTATTGATAACAAAAAATAAAATACAAACTGAAGATTTGAGGATTTTAAGTGAATAGAGCAGAGCGGTCGATGACTTTAACCAATAAAAAGAAAATAATAGAAAAGTCGATTGTTGCAAAATGAACAATGCTCTAGCCTCTATGTAATGACCATTTTTTGGCTACACCCAATTTTTTGTTTCTTAAAAGCCTGTATTGCATAAATATGACCTTTCTTCAAATTTAAATGATGATGGTTAATTAATTCAATCACTTTTCCTTCTATCATGCCATGGATTAATAATTTTCACGTAAGAATAATATGTTTCTCTTTTTTACTCTAAAGTCAGGGAACATAATAATTTCAAAATTTCAATCAAATCCCACTAAATCTAAAAGACTGCGTGGTTTTTATTAATAGTCATAATTTAAGGAAAAAGTAATTATTCGGTTTATCAACCAAAATAATACGGGCAACAGACCGAAATTAACACACCAAACCAACCAAATTAATTACTGAACCAAGTTTCTATCTCGGCCCAAAAGTAGGCTCGTCTCGGCCCATATTTCAGATTGGCGCGATAACGATAACGATTCTTAGGGCAATTACCAAAGCATCAAACCATCAACCATGGCTTCGCCGGCGTTAACAGGCGGTTACCGGAACCTTGCTGCGCCGGTTTCTCTCCTGCGCACTTTAGCATCCACCCGTATCACTACTCCGTCGTTTCGTTACAAACGCTCTCCGCGTTTCATTTCTTCTTCAAGGAGATTCACTTGCTTGTCCTTACTTCAAACCGATTCTCCGAATCAAACCACACTCTCCTCCTCTTCGTCCAATAATGGGTATGCTAAAAGTTTCACTCTTTTCATTGAGTTCGTTCAAATTTCGCTAATTTACTCTGAAATTCAGCTGCTTTATGTGTTCATTTGGGTTTTTTTTTTCTCTTCAGATATCCTGAATACAATCGATTGATGCCATGTCCTGCGCATAACTTTCCTCCTAGAATTGAGCATATGGTTGTTTTAGAAGACGTTCTTGTGGCTGATTATATCTGTAAACAATTGGATCTTTCTCCATTGTAAGTACTCATTGTGCTAAGATATCATATGTTTTAGAAAGAACAAAAGCTGGGATGGAGTGATATAGTATATAAAATTTTCATTCTATGAAGATATGTTGCAGATCTTATCCGATTTGGAGCTGTACATTACGCTCTTGTATGCCCTAAACCTCCACCAACTGCGACTCCTGAGCAAATTAAACTGTTTTAAGAAGTAACCTCTCCTTCTGTTCTAAGCAAGAGATCTTCTATCAAAGGAAAAACTGTCAGAGAAGCTCAGAAAACGTTTCGTGTGACTCATACCGATCAATATGTCGAAGCTGGAACTTACTTGCGCGTGCACGTCCACCCAAAACGTTCCCCAAGGTAGAACACATTTTGAAGAAATTTTGTTTAGAAATTGAAAGTTTTGGAGATGACCAATTGACATGAGAATTTTGCATTTTTTTAATCAGGTGTTATGAAATTGATTGGAAGTCGCGGATTATTGCTGTGACTGACTCTTATGTTGTTTTGGATAAACCTGCTGGCACTACGGTATGTAAAATTCATTCACCAGCCTTTCTTCTCAGTATTCTTGTTCACTGTAGTTGGTAGTTGCATTAGAAATCTTGGATAAAGTTACCTCATCTTGTGAGTGTAGTTGGACTAGTTTTATACTTTATCGGATTGAAACTATCGATCAAAATGTTTTTATTGTGTTCCATCTCTTGGTAATTTAAAGTTCTTTCTTTCTTCAACTCCTATGAAACGCTTGATTTGTGTTCTTTATGGGAATCATGGTGCTCAGCAATTCAATGCGTTGACACACATTTACTATTTTATCAGGTTGGGGGAACCATGGATAACATCGAAGAGACTTGTGCCACATTTGCCTCACGTGCATTGGATTTGCCAGAACCATTGAAAACAACACATCAGATTGATAATTGCACAGAAGGCTGGTACTGTCCCGTTAATAACTTTTTTTTCATGCTTTGAACTTTGTTAATTTAACATCTTTAAGTGACCAGGTCACATTGCGTTTCTTCTTTCTCCACAGTGTTGTCTTTGCTAGAACAAAAGAGTACTGCTCGGTCTTCCACACGAAAATAAGAGTGAGTTTGCTTGCCTCTATTTCGTTTTACTGGAAAACCAAGAAGACTTGGTGAAATATTTAATTGTTTTTCTATATGGTTTTTCCTTCTCTTCAAGTATAAAGAAGTGAAGAAACTTTATCGAGCTCTTGCTGCGGCACCTCTTCCCTGTGGAATTATCTCACTTTATATGCGCCCAATCAATATGGCTCCAAGACTCGTATCTGAAGGTAATTTTGATTTGAAATTGTCAAGAATCTGAAATGAATATATGATTCTGTGTATTTTCCTAACAATGTGAATATTCTTTGAGTTGCAGATCTGATTAAAGGCTGGCACTTGTGTCAACTTGAGATTTTAGAGTGTAAGAAGATACCTTGGCCCGACGCAGCTACTGAGAAGAAACATGATATCGAAGACTGTGGATGGCCTTCAAAAGAATTTGCTTACGAGTGTACAATAAACCTTTTGACAGGAAAGACTCACCAGGTCGGTTCGTCGCACTTTTCTCCTTCATAAAACATGAATCTCATCTGAATATGTTAAGGATCATCTAATATCTGCGTTGAATTTGGAATGGGTTTTCAGATCCGGGCTCAGCTTGCAGCTTGTGGGGCGCCGTTGGTTGGTGACTCTATGTACATGCCAGCTGCAATAGCAGAGACGGTGGATCCTGGGATCAACCCTTATGGGAAAGAAAAGAAACATTCCACAATGGAGGACGACGATAAGGAAACCGCAGTTGCTGAATGGATTGATAGGCATGGGAAGGAACCGAAGGTAGGAATCGGTCTTCAGGCTTTTCAAATCTCGTGGGACGATAATGATGGAGAGCATTTCTATGAAGCTGGGACTCCGTGGTGGAGATGAAAAACACTAGTTCCTGATGTTGATGATCTTATCTAAACTTGCTTCAGTAAATGAGAGAGGTGAAGAATTTTTCTTGTTATAAGGAATGAAAATGTCTTGTTTATTGGAACTTATTTTCATGAAACACCGTTCTGTTACATTATTACTTTCCTGCTTTGTTGAAGGATCAAACAAGAAAGACAACAAACATGGGTCTTCCTTTTGTTTCAGGCATCATCATCTTTGGATTGAGCTCTGTGCTGGAAAATGAAGTTCTTGTACCAAGAAGCCGAGAGTCTTGGGGTTCTCTCTAGAGTATTGAAGTCGACGTGGTACATACCGAACCTTATGGTATAACCGTATACCCACTCGAAGTTGTCGAGTAAAGACCAGGTGAAGTATCCTCTTACATCTGCTCCTTTCCTGTTTTCAACCATTAACTTTCAGGTTTTATAGTATCAAGACAGATTTTTGAGCTTTGTCTAAAATTTAAGCATTATTATCATCACCTCATTGCTCTTTTTAGTGCATCTAAATAGCTACTCATGAACTTCACTCTCGGGTAATCGTTTAACAAAACTCCAGTATTGTTCTCACCAAAACCTGCAAAAACAAACTCTCTCTAAAACCTGGAAACATAAACTTCCTCTAAGACCGCACAGAGTAGAGAGTCTGCGCCACATGCTTACCGTTTTCTGTTACATACAATGGAATGTTTTTGTATCGCTCTGTTGCATACATCAACATCTCTTCCATTCCTTGAGGATAAACCATAAGCCAATTCACTCCACTCTGCATCATTACCAAAACTAAACAACTCAAAAAATAAAAATAAAATTCTGGAAAGTGGGTTTTAACTTTTGATTGGTCGGTCTTCATACCGGTTCTCCTAAAGCTAAACCGTCTTTAAGTGCGTTTGAATACACGAAACCTTCAGCTCTCGAACCTCCTTGGCCCTGTTCACATGCGGAATGTAGACAGTCTTTCGCGTATCTGCTAGTGTACTGGTTAATCCCGATGAAGTCTAATCCATTCTTGGAGCTTTTAAGATCATCCTTTGTGAATTCTGGAAGATCTTCTCCTAGAATTTCCTGCATTTCTCTTGGATATCTTCCAAACACAACTGGGTCCAAGAACCTGCATTTCGCACTCTTTCGATTTTAATGTCCGGTATTTGGTTTAATGTGGTAAAATTAGAATCTTTAAACCGATCTGGCTTACCAAGTTAAGTAGAAAGCTTGATCTCTCTCAGCAGCTATTCTATCTGCTAAAGATTCACTAACCGGTTCAAACCAGATCGCGTTCATAACAATACCGATCTTTCCTCTTTGTTGTTCCTATATAAATTTAATCTAATTTTTTTTTAAAACCTTTTTTTAATTTTCTGTTAGAGTTATTATTTTAGTTACCTGATATTTCTTCCGGTATAAATTGACGGCGGCTAGTTGTGAACGGATAATGTTGTGAGCAGCGACAAGTGGCTCTATGTCGGAACCGCCACGTGTGCAGTTTCCGAAAGTCTTGGAACAACGTGATGGCGGGTAAGTCCCTTTCCGGTAACCCAAAATCACTTGAACGTTTGGTTCGTTGAAAGTAGCCCAATACTTAACTCTGTCCCCGAAGTATCGGAAGCAAATCTCCGCATAATGTTCGAAATCTTCCCTGAAAAACAACAATTATTTTGATTTTTCACGTGTATCAGTGTACGTACCCACGCGTAACATGTGTGTGTGGATACTTACCGGATTTGGGGGTTTAGCCAGCTTCCGTATCTAAATTCGAGTTCTTGAGGAATGTCGTAATGTGTCAACGTCACAAATGGCTCGATCCCTGAGAATGATTGAGCTAAGTTTGGTGTCTCAAGAAAATTTCTTCTAGAAAATCTATCGTTCATTACCTCTTTTGAGAATAACATTGATCATTCTGTTGTAATGATTAATACCTTCCATGTTCACATCTCCAAATCTTCCCTCTTGCAACCACAAAAAAAAAAAGGATAATGAAAAAGACAGAACAAGAATTTGAACAATAGAGATCGTATCAAAAAAAAAAAAAACAAGAATCTCACTTGGAAGAATCCGAGCCCATGATAAAGAAAATCGATAGCTGTTAACTCCAAGATCTTCCATCAGATCTATATCTTCCTGTTCGAGACACTTATTTAGAGATTTGTATCGAAACAGATCAATATTCGATGTATAGAGTTACACAGTTAAAAATTGACCAAAATATATATAAAAAAAGATTTACAGTTAATTTACCGGATATCGATGGTAATGATCAACAGCGACTTTCCCATGGCTTCCATCTGCGATATTTCCTATACAATGACATATCAAGAAAGGTATATAGACAAAGTTTCATTTGGTGGTGACTTGAGCAACAAGAATGAAAACAAAGCCCTAAGAGTTTGAAACTTTTTTTTTTTTTTGTAAAAGATCTAACCAGTGATGTTTGTGAAAACGTCCCAATTGCTTAGGGTTTTGCCGTCGGTTAAGTAAGCTCCTTCATACTGCATATACCGTAAGGGCAAACAAAACGAACGTTAAAAAAATGAAGATTGTTAACTGAGCATTGAAGTAAAGGAAAGAAGATTTAAGAACCTGGTAAGCAGAAGAAGCAGTGCCAAAGAAGAAGTTTTTTGGGAAATGGAAAATTTCGTCTTCGTTAATCTCTCTCAATGAAATATGATCATCATACCATGTTGAGGATGATGATGATGATGATGAGACGAAGGTTATGATGATGAAGCAGAGGAACCAAAATGGGAACAGAGAAAGGTACATTGATGATTTCGTCTCCATTGATTCAGTTTTGGTTCAAGAGTAGATGTCATATAATTAAAAACAGAAAATGAGTGGCTTTGTTCACTTTTGCGTTGATAATGATATTTCAACAATTCAGCTACTTTTGATTGGAAAATATAAAAATTCTGACGAATGAAAAACTGGCAATATATATAGTGTGCAAGATTTAATGGACCGGCAAAATATATTTTGTTTCTCTTGGGAATGATTGATCTAATAATTCTACACCATGGATCACTTCTAAAGAAAATGACTTGAGATATCCAAGAACCGACAACGATCTTTTTTAATTATTACTGGTAACAAAGCACGCATATCACAAATGATTGGTGGTACATCAGTGTAGCTATCGTTGCCTTCAATAAAAGGACCAACCAAATTGTTTATTTTTCTGTGAAATTTGAATCGTTCTTTTATTATATTGAAAGAGATGTGAAAAGTAGAAGACAATCTCAAGTTGTTTCACCGGCCATACCACACACAAGTGGCTAGTGAATAACAGGAGTAGCAGCATACACTTTGCAAGTAGACACGAAACGCAAAACGCTAAGATGTTCGCTAGTGAATGATAATTGATAACAGACAAAACGCAAAACGCTAAACGCTAAACCGCCAGATGCACAACGAGACCGACTTTTTTTGTTTTTGATGAAAATTGGCAATACTGTAGTATGTAAGATTTGATTGTCCAACAATTTTTTTTTGTTTCTTGGCAATGATTAATTTGTTAAATTGATTCCACTTCTATAGAAAATGATTTACGATTGCCAGAAACGAGACAACGATAGTTTTAAATTATTAGAGCGTGACAAAGCTGATTGGATACTTCATTGTAGCCATTGTTGTCTTCAATAAAAGAAGAAACTACATTGGCTCCAATTGGTATACATAATGGCAAAAAAACAAAAAACTGCAGGATGATTTAACGTGGAATATATTTTTTTTGTGCGATTTGACATATTTTGCAGAATGGCCGTATATGAGTATTTAAAATAAAATTTTAATAATTATATTATGAGTATTTGACATATATGAGTGTCTATAATATATTTTAGATATTATTTGATATTAAAAAGTTAAAATATTAATAATTGGACTAATTATTATAAAAAATGACATAAATTAAATATAATTAGAAAAAGAATTAATTTTTTATTATAATTATTTTTAATTGATTTTTCAATACAAAATATATAAATATCTAATAATGTTTCAAAACTCAAATCATATATGTAATATTATTCATTACATAAATATTTGTAGTACAAAAGTATTTATTTAAAGAGTAAAATATGATTAGTTTAACAATTAAATAATATAAAATATTGATTTTACAAATAATTTATTTGAAACACGCTTTTTTGTATAATGAAATTTTTTTTTCTATTCCGCAAAATTTTCTGATTGGTAAAATACTTGAAGGATTGCATTAAAAACGAAATTCCACCATTACACAATGTTACCAATAAGAGTCATTGTTTATTTATTTTTTTGTAAAATTGGGATATTCTTTTGATTGTATTGAAAGAGTTGTAAAATGTAGAAGACAATCTCAAGTTTTAATAAACCAAAGAAAAAAACTAATAAGCACGTTTTTTTTTGAACATTAACTACTAATAAACACGGTTTCATCGACAATAGAATAATATCAGTACCACAAGAGTGGCTTAATAAACTACATGGAGTAGCAGCATACACTTTGACAGTAGACGCAAAACACAAAACGCTAAGATGTTCGCTAAGATAGATAAAATAATAACAGATAAAACTCAAAACGCTAAACCGCCTGAACCACAACGAACCGATTCTTTTTTCTTTTTTTTTGGTTTCCAGCAGAAGTCAATACCCGAACCTCTTTACCCTTTCTTTCTCAAGCCTTCTTTTGGCCAGCCCGCAAACAAACGCGGTATGAGATTAAACGCAAAAGGTGCGTTCTTGACTTCCTTTGGAGAATCTCAAACGAGACTATAACAACCAAGAAACAAATATTACCATGAAAAAAACTCCTAAACCTCCCTCCCTTTAACTTCTGCAAAAAACACAAACCAAAACAAATCAAGAAGATGTGATTATCCGAATAAAACAAGGAAATGTAGAGAAAACTTGCTTACCTGAAAAACATTTGATCAGGCTCCGTCGCAGATCACGGAAGTTTTGATCCTCTCTACGGTGCATTTGATCAGACTGTTGACAGTGGCCACCGAGCCGAGAGAGAGTTTAGCGGTTGGAACAGAGTCAACAAGTATCTGAAACGCAACCGTGAGCAGCGAACCGCAGTTACTTCCAGTAGAAGTAACCACTTCGAGATTATTATTTCCTTCTCCGGCTCCGGCTCCGGCTCCGGCATTTCCTCCTTCTCCGGCGGAGCCATCAGGCAATATAGCGAAACCGGATGGTAACAAAGCGACGTAATCTGGATCCCCGCCGCTTAGGACGACATTCATAGCCATTATGTCGACTGGTGCGTATATCACGTACGATCCTGATGCGTCCGTACAGCTTTCTTGTAGGATCAACATGTTGCTCTGTCCAGAGTTGGCGCTCTGTTTATTTTTATTTTTTACAAAAAGAAATAAAAAAAGATTATTAAAACAACAAAAGCAAAAACCTCAAACAAATTAAAGAAAATGTCTTACATTGACACGGAGCAAGGAGACGCTGTTTCCAGGATCACGACCATTTGCGATATGAGCCATTTCTTGAACCAAGCCTCCGTTCGAAAGTATATCCCACTGCCAAAATCAAACCCAAATCCTTAAATCAAAGAACTTTCGATCGAGAAAAGAAATGGTTTTATTTTATTCTTTTCCTTTTGATTTGATTACCTCGCTTCTGGAGTTTTCGTTTCGGAGGAAATCGAACACTCGTTTAGGTGCCACTGGGATCCAGAAAGAAGTAGCGGCGCTCAAGACGATTCCCGGAGGCCTTCCCGGATCATCCATGCTCTTCCGGGTCATGACCCGAACGTCGTCGGATCCTGTGGTGGTCAATGTCGTCCAGGCGTGCGCAGTCGAAGCGCCGACTCCGGTACAGAAGCTCAACACCATCCTCTCCGCCAGTTTCAGCATGCTCTTTCTCCCTTCAGGGCTTGTTATCACTATTCATAATTACCACAAAGTAAAAGGACCCAATAAGTAAAATACTTTATCTCCAATTTATCCTAGAATTTACAAACTTATAAAAAACGACCCTCAAAATAAGCCAATTTGAGGGGTGTACTTACCTGAAAGATCACCGGCCGGAATGTTGCTGGCCATCGAGCTAGCTAGCCGCTCGCATTGGCGATCAAGTGTGGCCACCCAACGTTTCGCACCGAAAGCTAAACCGGTATTAACCAACGGTTTATACATGGTGTGAACCGATCTGTCATCCACCTCCGTATGCTCTACCCATGTCACCTTTAACCAAATGCCAACAAAAAAAAACTTAACCCCAAAATTATTCAGTTACTGCTTTTTATAACTATCAATTTAGACCTTTTAATTTTACCTTGGAATAACCATTCTGCAATTCTTGAATCAGACAACCAGACGGTCTTCTTCGGCTTCTAGTGATCGGACTTGGTCGTAGGCTGTCCAAAGAGACATCAACAACCGCCCAAATATTGTCGCTATGCTGCTTACAGTACCTTACAAAGTAGTTCTCACGCGTCGGAACAAGCGGTGATGGGACTTGGAACTCTGCTGTCATCTTCGCATACCGGAAAACAAATATCAAACGCACAAGAAAAAAACCGATTCATACATGATTTAGAATAATAGCTTGTAAAGCAAGTAATCGAATCGATAGTTTTTTTTTTTGTAAGCCTCATACCACTTGTAATGCCCCATTATAGTTCCCTGCAACGCCGGTTGAGAGAACTTCTAGTGTCAATGCTCTCGATACAATCCCACAGAACACAGAAGACCATTGATTCTATACAGAGAAAGAAGATCAAAAGTGTCAACTAATTAATTAATATGTTAGAATCTTTGTTAAATATGAGCAGATAAAGAAACAGATAGATACCACATCCATTAGAATCTCAACGAGATTGATATGATTCATGATGACGACCGTGGACTCTCTCGAAGCTTCTGATCTCAAACCGATAGGTTTAGGTCCGATTCCTCTAGGGAAGGTTCTGAAATACTCTTCTTCATTGAGAATCTCAACCGAGTTATCGCTTGAAACCCACAAGGGATCACCAGTTTGAGCCATTCTCACAAGCTCCTCCATTGCTGCAACCGCTAACTCGACAATCATCGGCTTATCAGCCTCAGAAGGGATCGAAACCGACCTCATTATGTCGCTTGTCCCATACATTTCCCCTACGAAGCCCGTCTGGCTATTGTTATTGTTCCCAAAGTTCCCAACTTCAAGATCAAGAGACCGCGAGGGGATGTGGTGTGAAGAAGTGAGCTGAGAGAAAGGCGATGAACTAGCCAGTAATGGCTTCCCTACGTATTTAGCAGCTATCGCAGAGATCCTGTCGATTTCTTCGCGTAGACGCGCGTTTTCGATCCTCAAATGCTGTTCGTCGAATGACATTTCTCCTATAGCCGCAGGACCGCCACAGTTTGGGCATGTTGCGTTGCTTAGAGCATCCTTGTACCTATTGTTCTCTGCTCTGAGCTTGTCGTTGTCTGACTTCAGAATCCCGTTCTCGTGCCTCTCGTGTTGTGCCTATAAAGATGACAACTTTCTCTTCTTTATGTTTGATCTTAAGAGTATAAAGCAAATTAAACGGATAGTTAATTATACTATATATGACCAAAAACTTCTATAATCTTGGAGCGATATTCTAACAACCAAAAATGAAAAAACCACATACTGTATAAGGTTTGTCTTTTATGTAAGCTAATAATAGAAAATCTAGGCTTATAGGGATCAATGTTATTCCACCAAAATATCATTTGATTTTAATGGGAAAAAAAGAACAGCAACATTGAAGAACCGGGGCTATTGCATAGATATTAATTGAACATAAATGAGTCAATAATCAAAATTAGCCTTAGTACATACCTTCATTTGAGTGCGTTTGTTTTGGAACCAAAACTTGACTTGAAGAGGTTCTAAACTTAGCTCGCGACTAAGCTCTTTTCTTTGCTTATCGTCTGGATGAGGACATTCTTTAAAGAACCTATAAAATCAAAACCAAACAAACAAACATAAACCCTACATCCCAAAAAAACATTAAATATCGTTTTCAAGTGGAAATTTTTCTTACGACTCGAGCTCTTGAATTTGGCGTTGCGTGTGACGGTGGTAACGCTTCTTTTTGTTAGGACGCTGATTAGGATCTTGGAGTTCTTCTTCTAAAGGATTCTCCATGGTGACTTCTGCGCCAGACTTAGTCTCGAAATCGTCTTCTCGGCTCCCGGTAAGACCCAAATCGTTATCGGAGTTTTTCGGGGTCATATCGAACATATGATGCTGAGACTCAAACATGTTTGGATGATACATGATGATGATGATTGTTGGTCGATTTTGGAGTTTTTTGGAGTTTTTGAGCTTTTGGGTTTCCTTTAAATCTTCAAGATGATTATCCAAATCATTTCCGTTGATTTACCTTTGATTTTCGACTCCTAAGTATCTCCCACTGTCCAAAATCAAAGATCAAATGGTCATGTTTATATATACGAGGATCAAAGTAGAAACGGAAGATGGATCTTGGTATTATGGAAAGTAATCCTTTAGATATTTTGAAACTATACTTACCTTTAATGTAGTAGATTTTTATATGGTCTTTTTCACATTTCACAAGTAACCGAAAAGCAAAATATTGGTCTTTTTCTCTATTTTTGATAGTTATTCATATCTATACGCTTACATAAGCATATGTATACATCTTATCAAAAAGGGTATGGATATAAATGCAACCACTACCTGACATAACCTCGTTGCATATAAACAACAATTTATCGGGAAATCAAGTTAAAAAATGAGACACGAATATTCGGATGAATATTTAAGTATATAATGTTCAATAATATAAGAAAAATAGTGAGAAATTGAAGTAAAACACTAAAAGAACATAATGTTTTTAGAAAATTCAAGCGCATATCTATCCATTAGAATATACATCTACACCTACACAACGCAGACAATCAATAAACAAGCAGAAGCGTTTGATAGAATTAATCTTGAAAGTCACAAACATCATCGGTTCTACAAGAAAACGCAGAGGTAAAGAAAGAAAAAACGGTTGAAGAGATTGTCGATCTCCAGAAAACCCTAATTTTCGATTAGCTATCATAAAAGACAAAACTTATATGGTTTTACTTACTTTTTTAAGTGAATCATATATCGATATTATTTGGTTGAGCCAAACTCGAGTTGTAAGGGAAAAAAATCGAAACCCTACTACACACAGATCTCTTTTTCTGTTTGAAGTTGGTTTAGCTAGTTTCTTGAAGTTTTAGATCGAAATTAATGATATTTTGCTCTCTCTTTCCTTTTCTCTGTCTACATAATAGCTGGCGAGATAGATAAATTCACAGGCTACCGAAGCCAAGAAAAAACGTTTTTTATATATATTTTCTCTCGTGGAATATTTTATTTAATTGACCTTGGTCTTAGTGTAACAAAAATAAAAAATAACCGTTTTCAGTAAAAAAAAAAACTAGTAATTGAAAAAAGGTAAATCAATTGAGAAAAACAAAAAAACTAATTAATATAAACAAATGTGTACATATATGAGTTGACATTAAGTCAATGGCCTTTTACTACACAATTCGTCAAACTCAAAACCCCTTTTACACTTCTATAACTCCAAAAAGATTTATTCTTTTGTAACGCTTGTTTTTAGATCGCTACAAGAAAACAGCCAGTAGGTAATTTTTTAAAAACAAAAGAAAAGGCAGATCTTGAAAAGATTAAAAAAATAACGGATATTAGTATGAACAAACATGCAATATAGATCCCATTCCTCAACCAAACAAAGAAAATTTACATGTATAAAGTACTGGTTATATATATGTGGGGAGCGAGAGAGAGAGAGATCTTACCTTTGGATACACAATGAAACCCTAGCTCGGAGTCTTCTCTAATTTTGGTTATCTTCTTTCGGAGAAAAAAAGAGATGGATGAGGAGATATGAGCAAATCAAAAGGGTTTCCTAGGGCACCGGTTTATAGCCCAGTCAAGACAGAACCGGCGGTTTTCATTCTCTTAAATCCGGCAACATGTAGTATCACTATTCAGAACAAACAAATGGAGAATTTTTGTTGTTAAAGAAAAAATGGAGAATTTGCTGAAGGAGGAAGCAAGGAGAGGAGGAAGAAGAGAAAGAGGTGAGGAGGGGATGTGTGGCAGAAGGAAAAGGAGTTATTGCGAAATGCATAGAGAGGGTGCATTGCATTTATGATTATCGAAAGGTCAATTAATGCTTTTAGTGAGAGAAAATTCATACCACTACTTATATATTTTCTAGAGAGAGAGAGTTTCAGTTCATCAATTTTCAAAATGTTTTTAAAAAAATCACTGTTTATCTTGACCTCACGAATTTTCGTAGGGTACAAACAAACAATAGAGGAATGACGAAAACTGTAAAATGATCGCCATTTCATGGCTATTATATATATATGTTCATGTTATAGTTTATCAGATTAATAGTATTTATATATGTGTTGTGCCTATGCATATTGCACATTAATTACATATATGTCCAAGAAAAATATGGACATATATATGCTTTGTATTGTTTACACACTCACTTAGTACTAGTATAATTTATGTCAGTCAATAATGCCATCATGAGATTCTGATTCCTTAATTACACTTTTAAATACAACTCTATACTATAAATGAGCATAATGTTTGAGCTTAGTTAATTAAATTTATACGAAAAATTGCAGGTATTTATTACATTCTCTATCTCGTTAAACTTTAAGAGTTTTTTCCGACAGTATAAACACCTAAAACTAAAAGATGTTGGAGTAAAGTTTTATTTGTTTTATTTTATTTGACTTTTTAAGTTTTTATGTAAAAGTTAACTTAAGTTGATGTTTAGTAGTAATCATTTATATTCTGTAATATTCTTGTATTGATTGATTTATGTTTAACTATATATTAAAGGCCCTATATTAAATTATATTTATAATGTAAAAAAAACAACAAACTATAATTTATGTATTTTAACAACTTCATGCTTTTAATTATAACTTCTTATATAATGGAACATAGGAAATAATATTAGCTTCTTTCATGGTTGATTAGTGACGAGATTAAATATTTGATCTTAATCATACTGTCAGTCTGTCACTATAAAGGGAATTAAATATTTTATCTCAAAGTAAGATTCTATAAACACTTCAACTGGTTGGTGCAAGTTTAAGAGAGTAATTTTATGTTTCAAAATCCATGACATTAACATCTAGATTATAAAAACAACTAATCAATCAATAAAATTTGCTGGATTAGGGCTTTGTTCGTTTAGATAACGCTGCGATAAAAACTCATAACTTAAAATTTAAACAGAAAGAAAAAAGAAGAAAGGAAAATACTCGTTGCTTTTGTGTCGTTGTCACTGGAGAAAGAGAATAGAGATGAAGAGTAGATTTTAAAATCAAATGTTTAATTGCACGACGTTACATATTGTCCATATCTCTCTAATTTTACACTCTTATATTATCCCAAATTGATCAATCTAAAATCATGTTCAATCAGTATATAAAGTACATCCTCTATATGAAAATAAAAGATGCTTAGGTTGAATGAAGGCCAATTATTTTAATACCTATTAATTATAATTAATCGTCTAAATAGTATTAGTGAATTGTATGAATAAATAAAGAAAATAAACAAGGAAAATAAATTAAGTTATTTCATTAAAATACAAAACATTGTTTATTTAAAAAACAAAATTAATATTAAAACATCACTTATTATGGTATAGAGTAAATATTAAAATCCAAAAGACTAGAGACCAAATAGTTTTTATCACAAGTTTTACAACAATTCCAGCCTTTGGCTGATGTCAAATTGAATGTCTCAGGTTGGCTGATAAATTACTGAAACGAAAAAAACACCATGTACAGTAAAACCTCTATAAATTAATAACGTTGGGACCATGAGGTTTTATAAAAATTTATTAATTTATAGTGATTATTAATTTATAAATATATTATTTGGTTGAAAAATTAATTTTGGAACTGACAAAAAATATTAATTTATCGAGATATTAATGAATTGAATATTAATTTATAGGGGTTCTACTGTATGCTATATAGTGGTGTTTTTTTTGGAGTCAACCTGTATAATTATGCGTGTTTTGTACCGGAATACAAGAGATATGAGATAACTTTTGTGATTGGACCCACTTTCGAAGAACAGAAGAAAGGGATGAGATGGAAACTACGTAAGTTCCAAGAATATCTAAAAATGAATTAAAAAAAGGTCAAACTTATATTTAATGGCAGTTTGGATTAGTTGTTTTAATTATAATTGGCCAGTCGATTGACTCATGTAGTTGGGGAGCAATATCCTTGTGGACCATTGTCCAAGAAACAGCTCATACATTACAATTTCATGCATGTGTGTGTGATATGTGTAAAATTAAGTACATGTACGCATATACAAACTACATATAGATTGCCAACGTTGTCTAGATTTGCATGACGTTACTTTTAAGTGTGTGTGGTATTGGATTAAGCTATGCTTTGTTTGCACATACTATATATGTTTTCAACAAGAAGATGAGAGTATATTCACTTTTACGAATGCTCATATATATGTACTACGTGTCCAAAATATTTGGGATCTGTCGTGGATTTTGAAAACAGATCGAGAACTCTTCTAAATTAATGTAAACAAACCTAGAGTTTAAAAAACTCGTAGTGCAAAAACATAAAAGTTTCTCATAAAACAAATTTTTTAAAAACACATTATAAAATTATTATTTTCTATACTAAATACAGAGCTCCCAAAAAATATTTAATAATTTGGGGGGTCCTATGTTCTTTCTCACGCACGAGCCTGCATATACTTATATAAATTTTTATATCTGTACATAATGTATTAAATATTTGTGTAGCAACCCAAGATATCTTGGTTGGAAAAGGTTGGTTGGCACTCGTCTTATATAGAAAAGGTTGAATATTTGTTCACAAGCTCGAGATTTGACAGTACCTCATTTGGTTGACAATCATTTTTTGGAAAGTGGTGAATTTTTGTTCTCAAATGTATATGATTTTTATGTTCGATGACACTATCGATCAAAATTCTAAAACTATTTGACTAATAATTAAAAAAAAAAAAAGTTGTGTGTGCCATTATTTGTATTTTAGCTGTTGACCCCTTCATGATGGTTTAATATATTGCAACAACTTTTGCAATAGTTGATTAGATTGGCTATAAACCGATCTGAAAATAGATATTTTCATCTTAAAATAAATGGATGATGTGTGAGATGAACATACACATACATGCTAATTTATGCCCACTTTTAATGTGATATAAATTATGCACTCATTCATCCAATCATATGATTATTTCAAATATCTATTGAGATTATTCGTACCTGTGTTTTTTTCTTGCATTTGTCGTCTACCTCGTGAATTTCAGATATAATTGGCCGTTTCGTTTTATTTCGATTTCATATATGACTTGCACATTAATCTGGATGACCAAGTACTTAACTTATTCCGTTAATTATGCTGATCGTTTGATATTAAACTATTAATTGAGTTTATTATGCTCCACGACTGTGTGATGATTCCCCGCTTGCGTAATTAAAAATTTTCAGAACTGATACACACTCCATGTACATAATTTAGCATTGTTAAACCCTCGTAGAGGGGAACAATAGCTATTTGACTTATTATATTGAGTATATATCATGTATCGAGATATTTATAGGTCTGATTAATTTATATTCTACATATTTCTCGATGCTTAGTTGTTACATATACATAGATAATTTAATCATCACAGACTACAAATTTGTAATAACAAACCTAAGTGACGCCGTATTGTTTGAAAGGGTTCCTGAATCGCAGAGCATCCAAGATTCCAAATGACACGCGTGTTGCGTGGATGTGGCAGCCGAGAACCCGACAGGTAGTTCAGTTCATTTAGAGAGAAACGACATGATGTGTAAAAGATGCATTGAATTACCGTGGTAATAATAACTGAGTAAAATGAAAGGATTCAGCTGAAACGGTTTGGAGTTGTGGGGACGTCATCTTCTAATAATAAGCTAGTGGGAAAGAGTGACTTCTGCCTACCAACTAACTCATTTATTGCCTTCAAACTATTTTTATTGGTGTCATTTTAAACACCAAAATCCAAATTCCAAATTCAAAAAATCCTATTATAATATTTGTTTGTTTTTATATTTAAGTTTTTTAGGTCCAGTGAATGATTATTTTCAGTAATTTGGAAACAAAAGTTTCAGACAGTGAATCATGTCTCACATTTTGAATCTTAACACATTTTTGAAACTATGCATCGTTTTGTTCTTGTTTTTTTCTTAGAAAATTGGGTACACTTCATAATCAATATAAAAAGGATTAATACATATCAAAGAAGAAACGAAACTTTACATTCTTAATTACTACTTTATTTTAAAAGTTATGAAAGTTATTTACGTTTGGTTACTTTTGATGAAGATACCGGTAGTTAACATGTGCCTCTAGTTTGATAAATACCATTTGATCAAGTGCAAAGACAAATTTACTCTTTGAAAAAAAGGGAAACGTTTACTATTATTCACTCTGTAGAATGTTTCACTTTCGTGTTAGCTATCTTTAAAGAAATTTGGTAAGTCATTTGGAATTACTTTTGGTCTAGTGGTATATAAAATTTTCGAAGTTCTTATAACAAATCTAGGTAAACCTCTTGGAAATCGATTTTAGATTCAATATGTTCTTACTAGTAGTCTCAAGGTTGAATCATTTATTGTGATCTCATGTTTTATACATCAAATCATCCATATTGGGATTGTTAAGCTCAGAATTGTATATGTGATTAAAATGATCCTGTTTAACTAATAGATGAAAAAACTAATTATATACAATTTTTATTCCAATCATTTTCTTCACTTCTAAAAAAATAAAGTATCGGGCCGTCGATGCTCTAAGCCTCGGCCTCATGTTATTGATGACGTCTCGGATCACTACATATTTGTAGTACGTTTCTTTGTCAGAATATGTACTTCTAAATTTTTACATGTCTACAGATTATCTATCTTCTCTTTACATGTCTACACAGTATAACAATATGTATCATGTATGTGTTTGGTTATCTACACGAGTTGGCAATATGGGCCTTTAGGCAACCCAAAGCATCACGTTCGTTGCTTGGCTTTTATCAAAGAGTATCATTGTTCTCTTTTTTTCCTCTCTTTTTAGGAGTATATAAAAAAAATTCCTCCTAAGGGAGTATATACACCCTCTCTGTTGAAGCAAATTAAACTTGAACAGTCTAACTCCATAATTCGTCAAAAGAGAGAGATGTTTAAATTTTGCTTCTTGTGCTATTAAATTTACACTAATATTATTGATTCTCCCTAATAAAAAATCTATTAAATCCAGATTACATTAGAAAAACTAGTTAAACTAACGAACTTTTTTCTACCACACAAATTAATATTTCTTTCCATTTTTGTATACTTCTTTCTACAATGTACATAGAAGTTGTTCAAATCCGAGAAAACTACAAAACAAAAACTTTGAACAACAGGAAAATCACGAGGACTACCAAAAAGTCCCTTATGCATACATAATATGTGACACAAGCTTTGATTTTTTTTTTGTTTTTTTCATTGCACTTTTGAATTCGCCTTTACGCATTAGAGTTTAACCGAGATGTATTTGATTTAAACGAAGGTTTAGATAAACCCGTGGATCTCGAAGATTTTGGAGATGGTTTGGATCTTGGTGATGATGTCGAAGATGGTTTCTTTCTCCTATTCTTGCTCTTAGTATGAATCTTGGATAGACCCACTGGAATTGGAGGCACATCTCTTAGCCTATCCGATATAGTTAGTTGGCTTGAGCTTTGATCAAAATCTGTATTTCAACAAAAATAGACAGCTCCACTAATTATTTAGCTCCAATTAAAATTATTTACACACTCAGCTAATTTAAATGCAAAAAAAGAAAAGAAAAGAAAAGTACCACTGGAAGAAGAAGTGGTGAAGAAAGAATTTGAATGTCTTGTATGACTAAAGGATGATGCTCTTGGAGATAAAAGCTCTGCTCCTGCCTTAAATTCACTCATCTGCTCTCCCCGGAAATAAACATCATCATAGCACTAAAACATCACTATGTGTATACATATTATTTAATTTCATATCAAAATTTAGTTTTAGCATGTACTCCTAAATTTTAGTTAGTGCTTGATAAGTAGGAGTTAAATAAATATAATTACATTATTTTTTGTGACATATATAAATAAAAAATAACAAAAAAAAGGAGAGAGAGAGCTTACCCAACCAGGAGCACTGCCAGAGGAGCCCTCCCAGCCAACATGAGCCACATGTTTTACTTCTGTCGGGTGCCCAATTTCCATATCTCTTTCTCTCACAACTGTTGACCAAATTAAATGGATTTTTTTTAATAAATAAAATTTCATCATTCAATAGCTGTTTTCTTGTAACATACTGTTTTAATCACATAAAACATCTCTAATTCTAAGATAATTGAATTCTCCCATATAGATGAAAAACATGAACCATAGTGGCTAAAAAAAGGAGCCTGAAATTATATATATATATTGGAGTTTATTATAAGATTATATGCATAAGTAAAAATATATGGAAATTAAGAATTATACCAAATATTTGAGAGATCGATTTGAAGCTTTTGTAGATGCCCTTCATCTTCATTGCCATTGTTGAATGTTGATGGAGAAGATCACAAGCCAACTCCAAAATGTTTATGAAAGTTTTTCTATTGTAAGAAGCTCAACACAAGCACTATTCCTTATCTATTACAAAAGTAAGAAGAAGAAAGAGAATATACTCCCTCCGTTTCACAAAGGTTTTGTTTTTGTTTCCCAAAGAGTGTCACTTTGTATTTTCAATGCAATTTTTAAAACAAAAATCCAGTTTTGACCTTGTAATATTGATGTATTAATTAGAAAGAGAAATGAGTTTAGTGTATTAATAAGGGGTAGAATAGGATTTTTATCAGTTTTCTTAATATGTGTGAAAAAGAGTAGAATGACACTTTTTGTAAAACAGAGGGAGTAATAAAAAGTAGAAAACATATATAGAAGAAAAAAAAGGCAAGTATACATATGCATGCGATGGTGTCCCATGGAGTATTTAATTTATGAACACTCAAATTTCAACAACTGATGACCCATTTCATTAACATATGAACATTAGTAACCTAGGAATACTTAATTTTTACCTCTGAGACAACATTATAACTCTCAGACATTAGTAATCCCATAATATCATTATATAATTGATGGTTTATTTATTGTGAAGAGAGTTTGCATTGAGATCAAAAAGTACCTGAAGATAACAGAGATTGACTCTCGCTTTTTGGTTTTAATGTGACGGGCTCTCCTGTGAGAGAAGCTCTTCTTTCATTTGATGGAGAAGCCTCTCGATGAATATTCACAAAACATATGAGTTTAAAGTTCTCACGACGCAAACATATAAATTTCCATACAAATTACACAAGAAAATATCAAGATATAGCCAAATTTAGAGAATTATTATTATGGTGAAGATGAATGAAGGTGAAGGAAGAAGAAGTATGGCTTGATGGGGAAAGAGAGAAGAGAGTGGAGAACCATGACACTACTTGTAGTATACAAATCATATATGTTAATAGTTTATCCAGCAAAAAACTGATTTCTTAGTTTATTTAAAGAATGTTTCAGAGAATAGATAAAACATTGTTGTAATATGTGGAATGACTTAATGATTTGTTATTTCCTCGTATAATGTTACAGAATCAACATTTTTGTTCAATGATTCCGTCATCCCCCTCGTTTTTAATTATCTTCCCTCGGTTAATCGGCTTTTATTAATTGCTTATACAATTTTTGTTTCATTTTATTTTAGTGCGTTATATATCAACTAGAATCATGATTAATAATATTTGTACAGACAATACATCATCCTTTTTTTACATCCTACAAAGCGATATATTTAATCATGAGTTGTTTAATAATTAAGTTTTTTTCCCCTAACCAATAGTGTATTATATCAATCTACTTCAGCTAATTTCCTAAGAATAACCTTAAGTTTTATTTATAAGGAAAGTCTAGGATTTGAAGCACTATGATAGTCAACTGTAGACAACTGTCTAATGCATGCATGTTGGGTTAAACAATGCAACTTTCACATATACAATTGTTCAACCCACGTTTGGTGTTTTACCGTTCTTCGATTCCTCGACAATTCTAATTTTTTTAGCTGTGTGTATATATCCATATATATACTATGAGTGTGATATAATTTTAAATTTTAATGAAAGGCTGTAATTTACATGAGCTCACAAAATCATACTATTATGACGTCACAGACTATAATATGACGTGGGGAGAGACTAAATTCCTGGTTTTACTCTGTGTATTTCAATAAATTTAAAAATTATTCACTGACACGTCACAAACACATCTAGCTTTCACCAACTTCGCTTACTGCTCGCCCTTTGATCTCCGTCACTTCGCTGTTCCCGGCTCCGCCGATCTCTTCCTCGCCAACGTCGCCGATGTCTTCATTCTTTCGCTCTCATATCCCGTTTTTTAGTTTATCTTATTACTTTAATTAGGAGATGTTACACTTGCTCCTCGGGTGTTTAATTGTTAAGTTACTACTCAATTTGTTTGTTTGTAGACTTAACTGTTACGTACTGGGCACGAGAGGATCAACGATGGAACAATCGCTCTGAACGCTGTTCAACGAAGACATGCTAGGGTTTCTATTGATTGCATTGTAACCATCAGCAGGTAATTATCATACCAAGACATGCTAGCCTAGGGCTTAGTTAAGGTTGTTGTCTTAAAGACTTGCGCTGTTCTTGCAGATTCGTTTCTCCAGAAAATTTTGACCTGGCTTTGCTGGTGCTTGAGTTGGAATCTGTGAAGAAGGGTACTAAAAACGAAGAGGTATGGTATGCGTTTTGGTGCGTCTTAAATGCGTCTACATATACTACATTTTCTCTGGATTTTGATCTGCTTATGATCATGATTATGTCCTATATTTACAACGTTTTTATAGACCTAGGGGATTTGTGGACTGTGGTGATCGGCAAAAGCTCATCTACGAAAGAGTCATGTTTCTTGTTGAGCAAGTTAAAGTCAACGAAAGAGATCCTCCAGTCACTTGCCTTCTTCAGGGACCTAATGGATGGGATCTTTCAAACTTATGATTATTTCGGATGTAAATGTGTAAACTAAAATCCTAAACCTATATCAACGCTTTAGCGTTTTGGTTCTAGCGTTTGCTGATTTTTTAAGCTTCTTGGGCAGTGGGAAAACTGCATTAGCTGCGACTATTGGTATTGGCAGTGACTTCCCATATGCCAAAATAGTAAGTGTCAAGTTTGTAATTTTGAACCTCGTTAATTAAATTCTCCTCTTTATTAATCTGTGTTGATATTTTGTTTCACTGTACTTTGGCAAGATATCTGCAGAGGGTATGATTGGTCTACACGAGAGCCAAAAATGCGCACACGTACGTTATCAAGGTCCGTAGCTTTCAAAAGTTTATTAATTTTTGTTTTTTGCTAAACATGCTTTTTTTATAAACGTAATCCATTTTTCTCATAATCTGTGGTGAGACTGATCGACCATCGGAAGCCATTGAAACGACATGAAAAAATTGGCTATTTTTTAATTACTTTCTCAAAAAAGGGTTTGATAAAAGTAAATCAAACTACGATTGAAAACACACACAAGATATACACCTAAAAACAACTTATATCACGCAATCTGATTCATCGAGTCAGAGATGAAATAAATAAATAGTTTAAACAAGGACTGATAATACTGGAATCTCAGGCATAGACAGAAGCAGAATATAAGACCTTAATGTTATAAAAGTGTGGGAGGCGATCAAGTTTGAAGACCGCACCAGACCACTCAATCTTCCCCCAAATCTCTGGTCCCTCGCGTCTCTCCACTGAAATCTCGGTAGACCAAAGCTCCAAACTCTCAGGATCTTCTTCAACCTGCTTGTTACAGAAGACGACAATGTTCCCAGCAGCGTTGCTGCTGAGTTTGCTGATACCGTATTTGACGTTGGTCGTGGGCAGACTCCATCGATGTCTCAAACCAGAGAGGTGGTCTTGCAGCTCTTCCAAACCCTTGACTTCCTTCCAATCCAATTTACGTGGCTCACACCACAATATTCTCCCGCGAGTACCACGGCAGTATAATTCTTTCCCAATGACGCACCAATCGTTTCTGCATCCTGGCAGAGAATCTATTTCGCAAGGCGCTATACCAGAACTTGGAAAGAAGCGGAAGCTCTGACCCACCTCATCCACTAGATAAATAATCTTCCCATCTATCACCACACTTTGTTGGATATCCGCCGCGTAACGTTGATTCTTCTCGGACCAGGACTTGCAAGTTTGGGTCTTTGGATCGAATACCTCGAATCCCTTTGCCCAGTCTGAGCAACCAGCGAGCCCTCCGAACACGTGTATCTTCCCGTCTACGAGGCCTGCCGATGCGGAAGCGCGAGCCATCTTCATGGACGGGACGCGGCGCCACGTGTGGGTGAAACAGTCGAGGAACCATACATCCGAGGTGCGTTTGCCGTTTCTGAGTCCGCCGATCACGTAGATCCCCCAATCCACCACCACGAAAGCGGATGAATCCGGAGCCTGATGGGGATTCGATGGGATCGGGCTCAGCCGGCGAAGATTAGGGGTGAGGATGAACCAGCGTGGGGTTCGCTCGGAAACGATGCGTAAGCAGACGTAGAAAGATGCCTCGGTGCAACCCATGCGCCATCTCAAGTCGCGGAGCTCAGGGGAAGCTACGAGATTGCGATAGCTCTTGGAGGCAATAGCTAGGGACGCGAGGTCCGATCTCGAAACCTGAGCCATGCAGCTCAAAGCCACCGCATCTGGTAACGACCGTAACCCTGACGACGGCGGAGACGCCTCCTCCATCGTCTTCTTCCTCCTTTTATTGGGCGGTAGCAATTCGGACGCTGTCAATCCCAGTTCACTACAACGCGAAAGCGCAAATCTTCGATTCATTGATTGATTAACGGATTCGTCCATATTCTTCTTCTCGCTCGATTTCAAATTCGGGTTTAGATAGGGGATCTCTATTTTATAGTTTATGTTTGTTTTGTCCGAAAAATAATAGGATTAGTAAAACAGTAATTGCCTCCTCTCTTCATTTTTTTTTCCTTTTTTGTTGAAAAGGTAATTTCCTCTTTTCTTTTGGTTGGAAATATTTAGATGATTTGGATCAGATCAAGTTAAGTTATTGGAGCTTTGGACTAAGCGTTCCGATGATGAATATAATCTGGAGTCTAAATCGATCGTGATTTTTGATGCATGCATGTTGGGTTAAAGAATGCAACTTACACATATACATAACCTGGGCAGAATTTATTATTTATTTAGTTTTATATAATTTAAAAATTAAAGCATAATAAAATATTTTAGTCCAGTATTTTTATATAATAAGTTGTTATATATTTTTTAAAATATTTTATGATAAGAAAAAATAAAATTAAGCAAAGTAATAATTGGATGTGTCATAGAAAATTTCGATTTCGTTTAATTATTTTGTATCAAATTTTAGAAAATGAATTATAACAGAAAATAAATTATAATTTTTTGGTTATATTAAAAATTAAAAATTATATTTTTATGTATATCATAAACTGTTTGTAAATTTTGATTTCGTTTAATTATTTTGTATAAAACTATTGGTTCTGAATTTTTTTTGGAAATGAATCATAACAGAAAATGAATTATAAATTTATTGGTTATATTAAAAACTAAAAATGGATAATAACATATAAGGTAATTAGTTTATTAAAATAAGTTTTTTAGAAGGTTGGTGAAAATGAATGTGGTGGTGATACATCAGCAGAATGACACTCACACCACTGTAAATATTTTTAAAAATAAGGGTACTCTCTAAAAATATTTCTCAAATAATATATAGGGGATTTGTTCAACTAACGTGTTTTACCGTTCTTCAATTCCTCGACAATTCTATTTTTTTTTTGTTAGGTGTGTATACCCATACTATGAGTGTAATACAATTTTAAATTCAATGAAAGGCTACAATTTAGAAAAAATACAGTTTTAATTTTAGAAAATTAGAGAAGCTAATGTGAAATATTTTTCAAACAAAAAAACTAATGTGAAATATTTGTCAAAAAAAAACTAATGTGAAATATTACAAACCTATAGTAGATATAAAACTTGTTACGAAAACTACCAACTCATAGATAGAATGTTGTGATTTTTAGATTTTTAGGTTCAACCTTGATTTTTGATGTCTATGACTAATTTTTTTTTTAAAAGGCTTTAGACGTCTACGAGGATGTTAGTTTTTTTTTTTTTTTTCAATTTGCAATCCCAAATAGGCAAATATATTTGTGATTTTTAATCTTTTTTAGTCTGTTTGATTTTAAGATTGTTGATGAAAAAGGTTTGCGCATGCTTTGGTTCCAGTACCAAGGCGATGTTTCAGTACTCCTGCCATCACATGACAATTTGCTTTGACTGTGGAAAAACCATGGCGCATAAGGCGGAGAACTGTTCGGTGTGCAAAACTCCAATCACCCGTCAGATTCAGGAGAAATCGTTGGTCATAAAGAGAAATCACCCGGCTAAAGGGACTTTAAGTTTTGAGAAAGTGCATTTTTTGTTCAATAGCATATATGTGATTTAAATTCAATAGCTCTCTACTCGTAGATTAACAGGTTTTTATGAAATTTATCGAATGCAGTAAAAAATTTATAATTATGGAGCTTATTTTCAATTCTTCTGTTGAGACTAAGATTTATTTGGGTGGGGGGGGGGACAATTTTCAAATAATTATAATTACCGTTCTGCGGCACAACGTTTTTATTATAATTCACAAAGAACAGTACGTTTGTGGCACACAATATCAAGGCTTTGTTCTTAATTCTCGAGATTAGGGACTCGACAGTCAACGACACTCTTCTCACAAATTTTCTCTCTTCATACCAATTTTCTCTATTCCTCGCCGAATTTACCGAAAGAATCTTCCTCTTTTGATCCCAATTATCTTCTTAGTTCGGATCATGAGCGCAAATCTGATCTTGATGAAGCTTCGCTAAAGTTATGTACTTTCCTAAGCGAGTAAATAAAAGATTGATGTTTACCCTAATATCTTGGGGTTTCTATAGATAGAAGTATATAGGGAATGTTCTTTTGTAAGAATTTAAGGAATATGATAATGAACAGGTTATGACCACGGTTCAAACGTCTACAAAACTTTGTTGATCATGAAGAGAAATCACTCAGCTAAGAAGGCTTGGATTTTTACATTGGGAAGAGATTGGATGGAGGCTGATTGATCAATGCTACTCCTGATCACTGTCCTCGAGCTGAGGAAGTGTGCCTCAATCATGACTTGTTTTACCTAGCAGGTACAAATGTACAAATTAATGTGGAATGAAATCATCGAGGGGCCAACTCGTAGATAGAGAATATTGTGAAGCTGATTTTTAAATTTTTAGGTCCAGCTTTGATTTTTCATGGCTATGGCTAATAAAAAAAGGTTTAGATGGTATTGTTCGTTGTTTTTCTTTCTTAACATTTGCAATTCCGAGAATGTTCTGGTTTGTGACTTTTTGAATCTCTTCTTGTTTGATTATTTTTTAGTCACTAAAACAAAAATAACGATTATTGATTATCAATTACAATAAATATACACCTTAGCATTAGTAGTATAGCTTAACTGGCTTGTACCACAGATCAAGCTTGTATCTAGTTGTTAGAGGCACATACCTATCACCCCAAGGAGCTTGTGAGAAGTATGTTTTCTTCCTTTATATATGTTTCTTTAACTTTTGTTTCATCTTCTAACTTGTCTCCAACTTGTCTTCGCTCAATTACTTGCTTATCAGTTGCTTTCTTTCATCGAATCTCGGATTTGAGCGAAACAATCTCAGATCTCTGCAAGTGAGAAGAGAGAAAATGAGGGAGAGACCCTAATCTCGAATCGATTTTTATCCTTAATCTCAAGATTAAACGAATCCTAATCTCCAATTGATTTTTACCCTACATCACTTATCTCGAGAGCTAAACTAAGAACCGGAATCGGTGTGCCACAAAACGGGTTCTTTGGATTATAATTTCCTTTTGACCAATTCGTCTTTTGAATTACAATTTATTTACAAATCAATTCAATTGTTTATTTTCCCCAATAAATATCTTCATAGTAGTCACTAATTTGGCTGAACACTTTAACAAAACCATGCATATGATAAATTGAAGAAATTTTTTTATCATGTAACAATTTATACACGCATTATTGGATCCGTGTTATATCGTAATTAAGATAGTAGTTACAAATCAAGGGGGGATACCACATGCTATTAAAACAACAAACAATTGCCAGACAACACGATCACTAGGAAAAGAAAACAAAAATATCTGATCAGATATTTGGGTCCCGTTGCTAGGAGAATTATGAAAACTGGCCAACTTAAAGAATACTATTTGATCTTCTGTCATAAATAGAAGACACTTATTACACATGCACGTAAATAAAATCATACTCCTTTCAACATTTACGTATAACACGTAAACTGGCCAACATTCAAGTCGCTCAAAACTGTTTTCATCGTACAGATTCAAACAACTATAATCTCAACCACTTAGACTGGCAAAATGAGAGAATCATTTAAACCTTAACCAAAAAGAAAATGATTCTCTCAAGTATTGGCATTTCAAGCATAGACAGAAGCAGAATATAAGCACTTAACGCTATATATAAGTGTGAGAGGGGATCAAGTTTGAAAACCGCACCAGACCACTCAATTTTCCCCCAAATCTCTATATAGTCCCTTTGCGTCTCCAATGGAGATCATCTCTTATGTTACATATCCCATGTTGTATTCCATATCGGTATACACCGGTTAAATTGGGATTTAAGAAGTTTCATCAATTATATATGTTGTTTTTTGGGCACGAACCTTCCATTTGTATAAGTTATTTATAAATGAACCGACAATAATAGTCCTTTTTCTTTTTTCAAATCATTTTATATTGGGACATCGGCTAAAAAGTTCGAAGCCTCACAGATCCTCATGGCTAGCTGATAGTAACCACATAATATTATAATTCTTTTTATAATTAGAGAATATGTGGGTGAAAACAAAACATAAAAGTCTTCGAAATAAAGCAAAGTGCTCTATATTTTTTTAAAAATATTAATAAAAAACAATTTAACGTATACACAGAAAGTAAAAAAACAAAACCAAAATCGAATTTCTATTTTGAATCGTTACAGGAGGACTAGTTCGATCGATTTGGCTTCCGGTACCTAAAGAAGTAAATCAAAGTGAAAACCACCAGAAGCGCAACGCCGGAGACCCCGCAGATTATGCTCGCCGCTAGAAACACGTGCCTCATCACATGATCGCGTCTGTTCCCAGCTCCGTCCCGCCACCACGAATCGTCGTCGCCGCCGTCCGCCGCCGTAGCTTTGGGGAGGAGCTGAGAGTGAGAAGGAGGTGGAGAATGAGAATCTCCGAAAAACGACATCATTTTCCCCGGCGGTGAGTGAGATTCAGTCGGTGGTGAGCTGAATTGATACTGTAGGCCATGCTCGGACGGTCGTAAGCCTTGAGCGAGTGATTTCCCGGCGAAGATGAAGAGGAATGTTACAGTGAAGGGAAAGATCGACGCCGATCTAACGCGGTTTAATGGGAGAGCCATGTGAGAGAGAGAATTTTCTTTTTCTTTATTTTCCTCGTTATAACTAGTTAAAGTAGCTTTATGTGCTGTGATGAGACCAATGCGACACCGTTTTTTTCTCTTGTGGGGTTCATAAATAGTTGGAGTATTTTACAAATTTTCATTACGGTGAGTGATAGGGATATAAAGTTATAACAGAAAAGAGAACAACTTTGATGTGAGAAAGAATTGACAAAGATGATACCAAAGCCACCGACTCTTAATCGAGAAGAAATGAATTCACTATTGGTGATGATGAGCGATTCCGCGAAACCTAAATATTCAGTTTTTAAAAAGCAAACACTAGTATTGTATTTGGATTTGGATTCTAAAATGTTAGAGTCTTCTTTCCATGGTTCATGCATATTTTTTTTTAATAGCAAAAAAATTCATGGATATGATCAAATTAACCAAGTAATTGGTGGTCTAGTAGTTATGAGAAATGAGGTACTCATGAAGTCATGATTGCCAGTTTGACCATATATAAGAAAAATAATTTATGTGTGGTATTATTAAGAGCTAATCTCGGAGATACTGTAAGAGCATCTTTAACGGAGAGTTCAAGTTTTTCAATTAAAAAAAAAAATTGATATGGCAGAGGCGCAGAGTTTTTGGACAAGAGTCGGTTCTTCCCGAAGAACGTTAATTGGTTCTTTCGACTACGTGGCGAGACGTGATTCGCCAACTTTTTTTTTTATTAAATCTTTGAAAGAACTCATATGGAGTTCTCCATTGATGCTCTAAAAGACTGTAGATTAATGGTTAGAAAGTTTTATAGTTTAAACAAAAGAAATTTCGGTTTATGTGCGGCGTAAAGTTATGGTTGTTGTTTGAAAATGATATACTTAAGCTTACCAAAATTGGTGTCAAAAAGAATATTAATAGACGAAATTAGTTCACAACCTGATGTTGATACTTGATACCCGTTCATCATCTAGTCTGGTTTGGAACAAATGAGTTTCAATGTTTCATTGTTTTCAGTTTGTTTAGACAGACTAACATATAGTAAATCGTTAAACAAACTAAAATCATTATTTTTAAACTCCAAAAACTGAAGCCAAAACGATAGCATTTTTATTGAAACCGAAACAAAATGAAATCTATTAAAATTTAATTTAATTTACTTTACATATTCAGCCCTCAGCAATAGAACATGGTACTTATTGGTACGTAACAGATAAACCTTTACGTAAACCAACAAATTTTTTTCACTTATTGTACCAAGAACCATTAGGTGGTTATAGTTTTATTTCATTACTATATGATTTTTTTAGTGGCTAATTAAATTACTAGAGAAAATGTTTTCACTTTTTGACTAGATAAAATGTGTTTAAAGGTTTAGTTTGAATGCTCAAGTGGTAATGTTGGAGTTACGGTTAGCATTTAAGAACATGAACTTGAGCTTTTTGTGAAGTTTTAGTTCATATATATGCCTCACGGACTAAAAAGGTTGCAAGGTCCATCCATGGGGCGAGTCCCTCCGATACAGAAACTTTTAGAAAAATGGAACAAATGTTCTGAAGTTGGCTACTCTGAATATTAATACTCCCTCGGATGTTAGATTACCACAAAATTGAGGAGTTTCAAGAAGTTAGTTCGCAAAGGGATTGATGTCAAGCAGAAGTTGTAGGAACGTCCTCAGTAGGAGACTGCATTGGTCTTTTAGCTCGTGGTGGTGGTTGTGGCTTTGGTGGTGGTGGTGGTGGTCTCTTTGGTTTCACCTTATTGACTTCCTCAGATTCAACTTCAAACTGCATTTGATGACGATGACACAAACAGCCACACACGTTAGCAAAGAAGAAGCATATTTGCAAAGGCATCAAACTGAAGGTCAAAACAAGGATAACCAAACCTTGTAACCACAGCCTGCGACACACGCGTGAAAGCATTCCTGGATTTTATAAACAGAGGAACATGTAAAACAAGTTAAGATATGGTTCGGTCTATTTCCCCGTTCAAAGAAAAGGGTTTTCTTCTAGAAGACTGTGGATACCTCAGAGTAGCTGGCAGCTCCAGGAGACCGATCTATGTATGCACTCCATTGTCGGTCTTTTAGCACAGGATCTTTATAGCATATCTCACTGCAGTCTGATACACCTATAAAGAGTACAACCAATTCATTAACTTGGAAACCAAAACCCGAAAAGAGGAGATATCTTCATGAACATAAATAATGTAGGAGACAAGTTTGGTTATATGATGTTGCATAGTGAGGAGGAAACATGTATTTGCTCCTCAATTCATTAACAGTTTCATCATGGATTTAGAAAGAAATGCTTACAATCTTCCCATGAGTCACTATCGGCATCACATCCCTTTTTGCAGAACACTCTCCCTACACGGATTCAGGAGTATCATCAGTGCCTAAACTGATGGTAAATCGTAAAATAAAAACCGGATCTCCTAAAAGAGTTTTACACAACAACATGGAGGATAGATATAAATTCAGCTAGATTTTGTGACCATGAATGGAATTGAGAGAGATCAAGAAATGAAAAGCTTTCATCAGAAACAGCTAAACCAAGCCCTTTTACTAGCTAAATCATTCATATGTGTCGATAGTTCACAGAAGCAAACATTGATGCGGAAGCATCTTTAATACCGTTACTATGTATAATCCTCATATTCTTCGATGATTCGATCTACATTATTCAACCAAGAAGAAAGAAGATGTTCTTAAATACTTGCAACTACAACTATGAGTCGTCTCTGGACCAATATCTCTAACCAAAGAAGCGATCATTCTCTATGTTCAGTAAAGTTGTATGAAAGCAAAATTCGCCAACAGTTGATTAGGGTTTATAGCCAAAAGAATCTGACGAAAAAGAAACCAAAACTATCAAGCAACAGTTCCCAATTCAACTCCAATCAAAGAAAGAGGAGACCCTCGGAAGATTAATTGACTTCTGAATCATCTCCATTATCAAGAAATGAGAAATCAATCAACAATCGAAACCGATATCAACGAAAAACCCAATTCACCAGCTTCAACACACATTCCTAACAAGAATTCTCGAAAGAGCGATCGTAATCATCGAGAACTAAAACATCAAAACAAACGAGCCTAGAACATAAAACTGAGTGAGCCATTACGGATCGAATCAGAATCAAATTGAGAGAGAGACATACATGGAATCTGCATAAGAGCTGCATACTTATGCGTGCATTGACTCCCACACGGCGGCGTCCATTTCTGCGGTATCATCTCTCGCTTCCTCCGCCTTCACTCTCCGTCGTTTTCTCTCTTCAGCCGAAAATATCGCGGAAGCCATAAAATGTAGCTGAGACCTCCTTTATATAGTAAGGGCACTTCCGTCATTTTACAGTCCAAGCGCTTTAACAATTCGAACCGATCGTGTTAAACCGGTACGTATCAAACCGGTCGTTTCCATAAATAAGCCGACTCTTCCTCAATGCCTTTTTCTTTCTTTTTCATATAAAACTCTCAAACTCACAAGGCCGTCTCATTCTGTGCGTATCCCTTTGTTCGTCGCCTTGAGTAGTGTTTTGCTCCGCTCTGTTCTTCAGTGAGGGGATAATAAAAATGGAGTACAACGAATACGAACAGGATCCTCCTACGTATATTGAAGACGATGACGATGAGGAAATTACCCAGGAGGACGCATGGGCCGTTATATCTGCTTATTTCGAAGAGAAAGGTCTCGTTCGTCAGCAGCTCGATTCGTTCGATGAGTTTATTCAGAATACTATGCAAGAAATCGTCGATGAGTCTGCTGATATCGAGATCCGACCTGAATCCCAGCATAATCCTGGCCACCAGTCAGATTTTGCCGAGGTTTTTTAGCTGGTTCCTTCCTCGGTTTTTCTTTTCTAGGGTTTATACGAGGAATTGAAATCCTGTGTTGGTTTTATCGTGGTTTTGGATACTGTAAGTGTTTCGGATTTAGCTTGTACAGTTTTGTTGCAATTAGGGTTTGCCCTTCTTGAGTAGTTGATCTCATTGATATCCTCACATTATCTTTGTAGACGATACTTGAGCTAATCGCTTTTAAAGTTGTACTTTTAGTGGTTCTGAATATTTGTTGAAGCTCAAATCAGTGTTGACAATCGTGTATTGTTTTGTTGCAAATAGGGTTTTCCCTTCTCGTGATGTCCCGGTTTCAATTTTGTATTCCCTGCTTGAGCTCTTCGTTTTCTTGAGGTGTATTTTCAGTGGTTTCATTGGTTGAAGCTCAGATCAGTTTTGGCACTAGGAAAATGTGTTTGGTATTTTTTTTAGCTGCACCTCTGATAAAACTAATTTTCCTGCAGACAATATACAAGATCAGTTTTGGACAGATCTATCTGAGTAAACCCATGATGACGGAATCTGATGGAGAGACTGCCACCTTGTTCCCTAAGGCTGCAAGGTTGAGAAACCTCACGTACTCGGCTCCTTTGTATGTCGATGTTACTAAGAGAGTTATAAAGAAAGGGCATGATGGTGAGGAAGTTACGGAGACACAGGATTTTACCAAAGTTTTCATTGGAAAGGTTCGTGAACTTAGTTTTTGTGCAAGATTTAATAAGCTGCATCTATTATATGGTTCTGACAGTCGAAATGTTTTCTTCTAGGTTCCCATCATGCTCCGGTCTAGTTACTGTACCTTGTTTCAGAACTCGGAGAAAGATTTGACAGAGCTTGGAGAATGTCCTTATGATCAGGGAGGATACTTCATTATTAATGGCAGTGAAAAGGTCCTGATTGCTCAGGAGAAGATGAGTACGAACCATGTTTATGTTTTCAAGAAGAGACAGCCAAATAAGTATGCATATGTTGGTGAAGTCCGTTCCATGGCTGAGAACCAAAATAGGCCTCCAAGCACAATGTTTGTGCGCATGCTTGCTCGTGCTAGTGCGAAAGGGGTAAGATAAAGCTAATTGTCTTAATTTTACCATAACTTTCCTCAATATTTTATCTGTAAATTCTTGAATATGGTATATAAGTTACATTCTATCTCTATGTGGCAAATGGATGCAGGGTTCATCTGGACAGTATATCCGGTGTACTCTACCATACATCAGAACAGAAATTCCTATTATCATAGTGTTTCGTGCGTTAGGATTTGTTGCCGATAAGGACATATTGGAACATATTTGCTATGATTTTGCCGATACTCAGATGATGGAGTTGCTCAGGCCTTCCTTGGAAGAAGCTTTCGTTATTCAAAATCAGCAGGTACCCACTCATCCTTCACTTGGTTAATGAAATTTTTCATTCTGACTCTTCTCATGTTAGGTGCTTGAATGATAAATCCTGCAATCAGTTGATAACTTTAATATTGCTTCAGGTTGCGCTTGACTATATTGGGAAACGTGGTGCAACTGTTGGTGTAACCAAGGAAAAGAGGATAAAGTATGTAATAATCTACACCAATTAAGTTAGGCATTATGATCTAAGATGTCAACTACGGAGATATTGACACTGGAGATTTGCAATTGCAGGTATGCGAAAGATATCCTTCAGAAAGAAATGCTTCCTCATGTAGGAGTTGGGGAGTTTTGTGAGACGAAGAAAGCTTACTATTTCGGGTACGTATTCAGCTCAATCGTATTCTTTAGATTTCATATGGTTCTGCGTTGCTCATATTATGCTATAACCCTTAGGTATATCATACATCGGCTGCTGCTTTGTGCACTTGGCCGAAGGCCAGAAGATGACAGGGATCATTATGGTAACAAAAGGCTGGACCTTGCTGGTCCTTTACTTGGAGGGCTGTTTAGAATGGTTTGTTACCGTCCCACAATCATGCATTACTGGGAAAAACTTAAAGAATTTTAAGCCTCATTTAAAGTTATCTCGTACTGACCTAACATCTTCTTTAATGCAGCTTTTCAGAAAGCTAACGAGGGATGTGAGATCTTACGTTCAGAAGGTCTCTTACCTAGTTACTCTTTCTCGTGCTGAAGAGTTTAAGTCTAGCTTGTTATCCTGTTTGGAAGTCTGATTCATGTCGTTTTGACAGTGCGTTGACAATGGCAAAGAAGTGAATCTTCAATTTGCCATTAAGGCTAAAACAATTACTTCTGGCCTGAAATATTCTCTTGCTACTGGGAACTGGGGGCAGGCAAACGCAGCTGGCACAAGAGCTGGAGTTTCTCAGGTTAGGATATTTCATTGTGTCTTATGTTTTTCAGCTCAAATAGTTTTTTGATATATGTTATTAGGTTTACAGTTTTGGTTTATACATGGTTCTAAAATCTTAACTAACAACAGGTTCTAAATCGGTTAACATATGCTTCCACTTTGTCGCATCTGAGGCGTCTCAATTCTCCTATAGGGCGTGAAGGTAATGCCTCGTTCTTTTCCTGCACCTCTATTTTGTCTCAGTGTATCTGTTAGTGCAAATGTGCAGTTGGCCTATTTTAGTCATGGTTCTCTTTATTATCCACATCCTTGCCAGTTTAGATTGGCTTGTAGTTCTGTTTTTCCCACTTGAATCTTAATCGAGTCTTATATGCCAGGAAAATTGGCAAAACCAAGACAACTGCACAACTCACAGTGGGGAATGATGTGCCCTGCTGAAACACCTGAAGGACAGGTAAAATTGTTGCATTTATAGAAATTTTGTTGTTTTTGTTTTCATTTAGTTCCATTACTTATTGTGGCTTTGCTGTGCCAGGCTTGTGGTCTAGTGAAAAACTTGGCGCTCATGGTCTATATAACAGTTGGGTCAGCTGCTTATCCCATATTGGAATTTTTGGAAGAATGGGGTACTGAGAATTTTGAGGTATGTGGCACTTCACAATCAGTTTCTTACTCAATCTCTGCCACTTCATTTCCTGTGATTTACTCAAGGTGTTAACTTGAATGTAGGAAATCTCTCCATCTGTTATACCCCAAGCCACAAAAATCTTTGTCAACGGAATGTGGGTTGGTGTTCATCGAGATCCTGACATGTTAGTGAAAACGTTGAGACGTCTAAGAAGAAGGGTAAGCATGCAATCTCTTTCACGTTACAAAATATTTTAGTAAATAAATTGCAACTTTTAATATACGTGATTTACAATAATACTTTTCCTCTTGCAGGTTGATGTTAACACTGAAGTTGGCGTTGTTAGAGATATCCGTCTAAAAGAGCTCCGGATATATACTGATTATGGTCGTTGTAGCCGTCCGTTGTTTATTGTGGATAATCAAAGGCTCTTAATAAAGAAGAGAGATATCTATGCTCTGCAACAAAGGGTAAAGCTCTAGTCATCTGTTCTCAGAGTACCGTTTGTTATAGCTTCATTGTACCAATAATTGTTTTCACAGGAAAGTGCAGAAGAAGATGGTTGGCATCATCTAGTTGCCAAGGGCTTTATAGAATACATAGACACAGAGGAAGAAGAGACGACTATGATTTCCATGACTATCAATGTGAGTAATAGAATGTCTAGAGATTGAATTGATGATATGAATAAATGCACTTGTAATGCCCTTATTTGCAGAGTAAACTCAACTCTAATTTCTTTTTTAGGATCTGGTTCAAGCTAGACTCCGTCCCGACGAGGCATATTCTGAAACTTACACACATTGTGAAATTCACCCGTCTTTGATATTGGGTGTTTGTGCTTCAATCATACCATTTCCCGACCACAATCAGGTTTCTCTCTCTTTAATTGACTTGTCTATGAGAAGTAATTTAGTTATGTTAATTTAAAATTCAAATTTATGGTAACTAACTCGTGTACACTTTTCTGCCACCTCTGTGTTTTGATGAATTAGTCACCCCGTAATACATATCAATCTGCTATGGGGAAGCAAGCAATGGGTATTTATGTCACCAACTACCAATTTCGCATGGTATGTTCTATGATCTTAATTTTTGGTCTTTTCCTGCTCGCTCTTGTTATACATGCTCTTATTATATTATTATTATTGTTCTGTCAACCAGGATACCTTAGCCTATGTTCTCTATTACCCTCAAAAGCCTCTGGTCACCACTAGAGCTATGGAGCATCTTCACTTTAGGCAACTTCCAGCAGGAATTGTGAGTTATTTTGCTAAAAGTCTGCAGAAATCAGCTTTTACTCTTCCTATCAAATCTCTCAATTGTTGTTTATCTTCTTCTTGTGTAGAATGCTATTGTTGCCATTTCTTGCTACTCTGGATATAATCAAGAAGATTCTGTCATCATGAACCAGTCTTCAATAGATCGTGGTTTCTTTCGGTCCTTGTTCTTTCGGTCTTACAGGTGGGTATGCCATACTTGTGGACATTTGCTTTGGGTCGTCTTTCCATTTATTTATACTGCAATATGTCTGCTGGCAGAGATGAAGAGAAAAAGATGGGGACGCTTGTCAAAGAAGACTTTGGGCGCCCAGACAGAGCAAGTACAATGGTAAGACATAATCTGACACTTATGGTTGATATTTCTGTGGTGCTTTTTTTAGTGAAGTTTAATACTTAAGGTTCCTGTTGCAGGGTATGCGCCATGGTTCTTATGAAAAACTGGACGATGATGGTCTTGCACCTCCTGTAAGTATATAAATTTTTGATCCTTATGGTTCTATCAGATATTATTAGGCGAATAATGTTAGAAAGCATATCATACCATTTTTTTTCCTTTTCTGGTATAGGGTACTAGAGTTTCAGGTGAAGATGTAATCATTGGGAAAACCACTCCAATATCTCAAGATGAGGCTCAAGGACAATCATCACGATACACTAGACGTGATCATAGCATAAGCTTGCGACATAGTGAAACTGGAATGGTTGATCAGGTAACGTTGGTATTTTCCTTGCAGTTGGAGTTTAGAAAGTTTAAAGACTCAACTATGAAACTGATTCATAAAGCTGGGTGGTCTGAAAGTTCTCTAATCTTATAACTTCTGAACTTCTTGTAGGTGTTACTAACCACAAATGCAGATGGTTTGAGGTTTGTGAAAGTGAGGGTTAGATCCGTTCGTATTCCTCAAATTGGAGACAAATTCAGTAGTAGACACGGTCAGAAGGGAACTGTTGGCATGACCTACACACAGGAGGACATGCCTTGGACAATTGAAGGCGTTACTCCCGATATTATTGTGAATCCACATGCTATTCCGTCTCGGATGACAATTGGTCAGCTAATTGAGTGCATCATGGGAAAAGTGGCAGCTCACATGGGAAAAGAAGGAGACGCGACTCCTTTTACAGATGTCACGGTAACTTCCATTCTCCCTTAGCTGCCTGGTTAGTCGTGGTTTTAGTACATATTTGACCATTGTCGTGTCTTCAGGTGGATAATATAAGCAAGGCTCTTCATAAGTGTGGGTACCAAATGCGTGGATTTGAGAGAATGTACAATGGCCACACGGGCAGACCACTCACAGCTATGATATTCCTTGGGCCAACGTATTACCAGAGACTGAAGCATATGGTTGATGACAAGATCCACTCGCGTGGACGAGGTCCTGTGCAGATCTTAACAAGACAACCGGCTGAAGGGCGATCCCGTGATGGTGGTCTCCGTTTTGGAGAAATGGAACGTGATTGCATGATTGCGCATGGTGCTGCTAACTTTTTGAAAGAGAGGCTGTTTGATCAGAGCGATGCGTATAGGGTTCATGTTTGTGAAACCTGTGGGCTCATCGCCATTGCGAATCTGAAGAAGAACTCTTTTGAATGCAGAGGTTGCAAGAACAAAACAGATATTGTTCAGGTAAGTTTTCCAAAACAGATTTTGGCATTTCATCTTTTATCTCGTTCGTGCTCACTTGTCTGATGGCATTTCATCTTTTATCTCGTTCGTGCTCACTTGTCTGATGGCATTTCATCTTTTCTTTTCACAGGTTCACATTCCATATGCTTGCAAGTTACTCTTTCAAGAGCTTATGTCGATGGCTATTGCGCCACGGATGCTTATCAAAGACGTGAATGCGGTTAGAGGCAGAAAGTGAGAGGAGCTTTGTTCTCTGATTTTGTAAACGCTTTGGAGTTTTCTCTCTCTTTTGGCTAATAGCTTTGTAACAAAAACTAAATTACAAAAATATTGTGTACCGTTTATATTGTATCTTTCTTCTGAGACCATAAAAAGGTATATTTTCAAATTAATTCTTTATCTATGTTGGAGAGATTCTCCTAATAAGTCTTTTAAGTGTGATTACGTATGGGATTCTAACAGAGATTATCCTATAACAGATTCTCAAGTTCGATTCTCGGTTGTAAAATGTCTTTTTCATTTTGACCTGTCTTTTTTTGTTCTTCTTAAAGGCAACTATGTGATTGCTTTTTTTATTTTTAAAGCTAACTAAGTATTTTAAACTGATGTTGAGCATTAGATCATATGATTTCACCGGAATTAGGAATCCGAATATATATTAGTTTAAGTTTATTATGATAATGTGATATAGAATGCAACAACTGTCAGATTTGGATAAAGCATAATGTATTTATGCTGCGTTAGAGCCAAATTATCATAAATGTTACTCGTAATTATAGAGCCCAAAAAATAGAAGTTACTCGTAATTATAGAGCCCAAAAAATAGAAAGAATTATTCAGATATTACACAAAAATTGGTTTATTATTAGAATATTATACATTTTTTAAAAATTACTCAGATATTTTGTGCTCTTGTGTAATTATAATAAACACCTTTCATTAATTTGCAATTTTTTAATTTAAAAATGATTAACCAAAAATTAATTTAATCCACCTCATTAACATCTAATCCACCTCATTAACATGAAAAAACTAAATCCACGTCATAAAATACAGTTTCGGGAAAAAAACTTATCTCTCGCCGGAGAAACCTCTCTCTCGGCGATTCCGAAGTCGAACCCTAATTCCACCGTCGTATCGTCTCTTCTGGCCGCTTCTCTTATCTCCATCGCATTTCGTCTCCTTTTTCACGAACTCGAGTGGGGATTCTTCGTTTTCTCGGCTAAAAATCTCTCTTTTTCACGAACAAACTTGCTCCGGTAAGTTCGCGGCTGAATTATTATACTTCACGGCTGAGTTATTATACTTCACGGCTGAGTTATTATACTTCACGGCTGAGTTATCACACTTCACGGCTGAGTTATTATACTTCACGGCTGAGTTATAATACTTCATGGAAGACGAAAGGTTGCGTAGGTTAACTCGGCGAAACTTCTCTCTCGGCGAAACCTCGTCTCTTCCGGCCGTCGTATCGTCTCTTCCGGCCGTCGTCGTATCGTCTCTTCCGGCCGTCGTATCGTCTCTTTCGGCCGTCGTCGTATCGTCTCTTCCGGCCGCTTCTCTTATATCCGTCGCATTTCGTCTCCTTTTTCACGAACTCGAGTGGAGATTCTTTGTTTTCTCGAGGGGACTCTTCATTTTCTCGAGTGGACTCTTCATTTCCAATCCATAAGTCAGCCGTAAACAATCCATAAGTCAGCCGTAAACAATCCATAAGTCAGCCGTAAACAATCCACAATTACCGAAGTGGGGACTCTTCGTTTTCTCGAGGGGACTCTTCGATTTCTCGAGTGCACTCTTCGTTTCCAATCCATAATTCAGCCGTAAACAATCTATAAGTCAGCCGTAAACAATCCATAAGTCAGCCGTAAACAATCCACAATTACCGAAACCAGATCCATCATATATCGAAGAAGGATGAACGAAAATGAAGAAGAGCGAGGAAAACGATGACGAATTGGATGTTCAAAATTTAAGTTCTGGATATCTCTATTGATGTGAAGAACAAGGTGAAGAACAATGACGACGAGAAAGACGATGACGGCGACGAGGAAGACGAAGACGACGTTTCGTATTTCTCTGTTGATGTGAAGAACAACGACGGCGAGAAATACGATGACGACGACGAGGAAGAGAAAGACGATGTTTCGTATTTCTCTGTTGATGATGACATGGAAATATGCATCCGACGTCATTTTTTAATTGATGAAGTGGCAAGTAAGCCTCCAAGCGATCACGTAAATCAACTGTCTTAAACCAGCCATCAAACAAAACTTTAAGTCAGCCGTAACATGAATACTATTACAGTAATTAAAAACGAAAAAAACGGCTGCCAAATTCAGCCGTAACTCAACTGAAAATCTTTAGCTCAGCCGTATCGTTTGATAAGTCAGCCGTCAAAACATGCTATTGTAGTAATTAATCTTTCGCTACTAAATCAACTGTAATTAGGCCGAATTTTTCGTTAACCCAGCTCATTAAGGCTGAGTTATGACACTTACACGAAAATCAGCCGTAACGAAGCAATAACTCAGCCAGCCGGAGAAAGTTAATTCAGCCGTGTCGAGACAATAACTCAGCCAAATTTTGACAAATCAACCATCGGTTTATAACTCAGCCGTAACTTATGGCAGGGTTATCTCGTAAGTCAGCCGTTTTCTCATAACTCAGACATATTTCGTTAACTCAGTCGTAACTTATGTATGATTTATCTCGTAAGTCAGCTGTTAGCTCATAACTCAACCATTTTTCTTAAATCAGCCGCAACATACCGTAACTCAGCCGTGATTGCCACTGTAGCGCTTTACGGCTGAGTTCATTAATACACGTCAGCGATTTATGACGTGGCGGCGCGTTTTTTCTGATGTGGAATTAAAAAGTAATGACATTCTTTGTAATTACGTTTTTTCCTATAACATGTAACAAGGGCACGCTGGGTATAGAAAATATAGGCGAAATATGATAGTAATAAAAAACTTTTTGTATGTTTCTGTTCATTTCACCTAATTTGTATGATATCTGAGTAAACTTCCCAAAAAAATATCAAATAAATAAAATTTCAAATTTTCACCAGAACTCGGTATGATCATCGGGCCACAGGAGTGTAGCGTGACGTCGAAGAGAGAAACCCATAACGGAGAATCCCTCAGACCGCATAAGCTTATCATAGAACATGGAGATCCGAACCACACCATAACTAGTGGACTCGTCTGGTGATCGGATGGCTAGGATCTTACGATGCATGGGCAAAGAGAAAAGCCTCTTCATTTGGCACTCAACGTTTTGGAGTAACGAATGTGGGACCCCATGGTCTGTGATATGAAACACACCCCATGGCCATTCCTCACAGGTGAAAGTGTTTTGAAAATGAAAGAGATGAAAAGAAACTTTTCTGAATATTTCTGCTTAAAGAGATAATGATTACATCCGAGAGTTTATATAGCCTTAGGCTCAAAAGAAAAGGACAAAGCTATACACGTTTTACACACACACGATAGCAGGAGAACAAAGAGCATCAAATTGGTTACGCAACGGAATCGTATGAGCTGTGTGAATGGTACGACACTTAGCTGGAGCAACGGTACGGATTGACTGAGATTCCCTCTTGTTGCCGTTGCAGAGTTGTGGCGATAAGGATGAAGATGAAATGGGCTTGATATCTTGATTAGAGCCCATATCGTATGACTTATTTTCTGTTGTCAAAATCTGGGCTTTAGACATTGGCCCAAACGCAGAAAGCAAGACTTTTGTTTGCAGAGGTGGTTCTTGTTGTTTAACAACAGGCATGTTGTAGTAGTACCTGCTCAGGTCTGGACAAGCTGATGACGGGAATGGCTCGGGTCATGGGTTCAGGTTCGAGTTCGGGTTCGGAATCAGACCAGACGTGAGAGTCAGGTAGGGTTTTGGTGTTGGTGAAGTCTAGTGGGATGATGCGGTCACGGTTCACGGCGTTGTTCTTGAATAGCTGTGTTACCGAGCTCATGATTGCTATTTCTCCTTTCTTTTGTGGCTTGTAAATTGTAATAGAGAGAAACATTGTAGCCGTGGCACAATATATAGACTTGAGAGAGAGGTATACAGACGTCACACTTGTGTATTTAATATTTATGTAGAGAAAATATGTTAAATTTAATTTTGACTCCTTTATCTTTCTCTGCATCTCTATGTATTAAAAATATGATTAAGATGTTAGAAAGAGGTATTTGTAGTGTAGGGAATGTAGAAATTAACTGTATGGATCTTGTGTATTTTGTGTATTTAAACATCATCAATTATAATAGAATCAAGGGAGAGATAATTTGTGTGTTCTTAATAAAGCTCTAATGTTCAAAAAAAAAAAAAAGAAGCTCTAGATTAAACAGAGAAAAACCGACCGAACCGTATCTTAACTTGTGGTTACAAAGTTTGGTTATCTTCGTTTTAGAATACGGAAAAACAATTAAAAAACATGATGCTCTGTTATCGAGAATCGAATTCGGGACCTTTAATTTATTCGCAGATACTAGTAAGTAACGAAGCAGAGTTTCCACCGGGATCTTCTTCGCCGGGAACTATGAATATACTGAGGCGATTTCCGGCGAATTTGATCGCGAGCAGATACTACTACACTAACAGAGTGAAAAAGACGACGCTCTATTCCAAAATCAGTCCTTTAGGAAACCCTAAATCAAGCGTCTACCCAGAACTTCAGAACTGGGTTCAATGCGGGAAGAAAGTCTCTGTTGCTGAGCTTGTTCGCATCGTTCACGATCTTCGTAGACGCAAACGCTTCCTCCACGCTCTCGAGGTTCCTTCTCCTTCTCTCTCTCTCTCTCTCTCTCTCTCTCTAAAGTGATTCTTTTGAGAAAATCAAGTCTCTTTCTCTCTTTAGCTGCCGAGAAAATCTTCCCGACGAATTCTAGGTTTTGTTTCCTTCAGGTTTCAAAATGGATGAACGAGACTGGTGTATGCGTCTTCTCTCCAACAGAGCACGCTGTTCATCTTGATCTCATAGGCAGAGTCCATGGATTCGTCTCTGCGGAAGAGTATTTCGAGAACCTCAAGGAGCAGTACAAGAACGACAAGACTTATGGAGCGCTTCTGAATTGCTACGTTAGGCAACAGAACGTTGAGAAATCTCTGTTTCATTTTCAGAAGATGAAGGAGATGGGTTTCGCTTCTTCCTCTCTCACTTACAACAACATCATGTGCCTATACACGAACATCGGCCAGCACGAGAAAGTCCCCGGTGTGTTGGATGAGATGAAAGAAGAGAATGTTGCCCCTGATAACTACAGTTACAGGATCTGCATCAATGCTTTTGGTGCTATGTCTGATCTCGAGAGGATTGGCGCCATCTTGCGGGATATGGAGAGGCAACAGGATATTACAATGGACTGGAACACTTATGCTGTTGCAGCAAAGTTCTATATCGATGGTGGAGATCGTGACAAAGCGATCCAGCTTCTGAAAATGTCGGAGAATAGATTGGAGAGTAAAGATGGTGAAGGTTACAATCATCTCATTACGCTCTATGCTAGGTTAGGTGAAAAGGGAGAGGTGTTAAGGTTATGGGATATGGAGAAAGATGCTTGTAAAAGGCGAATCAATCAGGACTATCTTACCGTGTTGCAGTCACTTGTGAAGATCGATGCTTTGAAAGAAGCTGAGGAAGTGCTTACCGAATGGGAATCATCGGGAAACTGTTACGATTTTCGAGTCCCTAGTGTCGTGATCCGTGGGTACTCTGGAAAATGTATGGAGGAGAAAGCAGAAGCGATGCTTGAAGATCTAGCTAGGAGAGGGAAAGCTACTACACCAGATTCTTGGGGGCTTGTGGCTGCTGCATATGCGGAAAAGGGTGTTTTAGATAACGCTTACAAGTGTATGAAAACGGCCTTAGAAATAGAAGTGGGGAACAGAAAATGGAGACCCGGGTTGAAGCTGGTTACAAGTGTTTTGAGTTGGCTCGGGGATGAAGGAAGCTCGAAAGAAGTAGAGAGCTTTGTTGCTTCTCTTAGGAATTGTATAAGTGTGAACAGACAGATGTATCATGCTCTTGTCAAGGCTGATATCAGAGAAGGCGGAAGCAACGTGGATACTCTGTTGCAGCGCATGAAAGACGACCAGATTGAAACCGATGCAGAAACCACTGCAATTCTCAGTACAAGAAGTCCCTGCTGAGAGTTTCTTCTTCTTACTTGATGTGATACCAAAAATGTCTTATGAGACAAGGATTCGTGAATGGAATATGCTCAAGAGATGAGTTTTGCTTCAACGATATAACATGATACCACAAGCATTCGTGAATGTGATATGCTCTAGACTCTGATTTTCGTAGCATGAATTGAATAAACTACAAGACAATCCTTTGTTCTTCTTTAATTCCCGTTAACTCTCATATCGAATCAGCAGAACGCAAAGTTGGAGCTTCGGCAACTTGGTTACATTTTTATTGAAGTTTATATTCACTCCGTGACAATTTGTTTTCCCACAAACAAAAAAACTGTATAGATTACAGCCGAAAATAATAATAGACAACATAATTGAATGGTATGTCAACAAAACTGTGTATCTATATATTGTCAAGAATCATTGGTATTGGGTAGCTCAGCAGTTTGCTGTAGCTCTACAACTTTCTCATATCTCACATTCTCTCTGAATCTCTTAGGAATGAAACAACGACCACCGAATCTCTGCTGCAAGAAAATCAGAAAAGCGAAGAGGAAGCCGATGCAGATGATAATGATATCCCATGCCGTGGAGTAATAATCCATTTTGTGGTTTGCATAAATGAATGACCAATCAAGAATCTTCCCGTAGCTGTGACTTCTGTACAGATCATAAGCATGAGGGAGCAATCGAACGATGCTGTTTCCACCGTAAAACCAAGCAGCAAGAGACTTTGACTCCGAGTTGCTGAATCCGTTGAAGATTATTTGAGGAAGAAGGAAAGCGTCAAGCATCAAACCTCCATAAGATTTCAGATCTTTCCACAAAGAAGGACGTTGGAACGAGCGTTTCAGGGTCACCGGATGGTACAAGAGATTCCGTGCACGCGTCTTTCCTATGTATACAACTCTTTTAGGAGCTCTATTACGGTTCACTAACCAAGCAATCAATCCACCGGTGATGTAGAGAGGTAAACACACATAAGTAACCTTCTTCTCTGCATTCCACACGCCTTCACGGAGATGATGCTCTTCGGTTTTTCTAGCAGTCCAAGCTAGCTGGAGAAGACGGCACTCGAGTAAGAATGCTATCATTGTCACTATCCGCACCACAATCTCCTTGGCTTCAAGCCATCTGTCATTCTCGAAGAACAAGCTCTGCTGGTTATGGCTGCTTTTGAAGAGTTCTTCAAAGTTTAACAGCAGAGGAATCATGTGACCTAGTGTGAGAAGCATCAGCATTGTAATGGAGATGAAATGAAGTGCTTCTTGGTGTTTCTTCATATGGTAGAGCTGCATCCCCATGAAGAGACATGAAAGTGTATTGGATATTATAACCATAGCAACCTCCAAATCCATTCTCCAAACAGATTCTTTGGCTTGATGAACATAGATCGACCTCGACAAAACCTCCATACGTCCAACATAAAGTGTATCTGTCTTTTCCCGTGTGCTTTCTATGGTTCCTTTTAAACGGTCATCGCTTTTCGAATCAATTGGGGAAAACTTGATCTTGATTGCAAGACTGCAATCCACAGCCTTGTTTCCCATTCCCACTGTGCTCTTCATCCTAAGTGTTTGACATCCTACCATACATAGCTCACCTGTATCCCTATCTTATGTTCCTTCTGCATAGATATCTCCTCGAGATTCAGAAACCGGATTCAATAATCGGATTCTGTAAGTGATATTTGTGAAGCTTTTGGTGACACTGTTGACATTCATAGGGATTCCAGTAAGCCCTGCCCCTTGCCCACGAACCAAAAGATCATGATACAATCGATCTCCCACGAAGTAAGGGCTTGCACGGGCAGATCTCAACACATTACCTCCTCCAGAATATTTCACTGACATGACAAATCTCATGTCTGAAGTTTGAGCATCAGGGTAATTCTTTCCTTTGCTCTTGGGGTGACTCTTTCTAGTGCCGCATAACCTACTCACTCTCTCGCTTTCTGTATACTCATACCTCAGACCCGAGAAACGCCACAACGGATCGTTTAGGCTCGAGAACTCGATTCTTCTGAAGTAGCTTGGATCACTCTCTGGTTTGGCACTCCAAAGCTGCCCAAATACCGGAGACATGCTTTTAATCGACAAGACAGCGGGAAACCTCAAACTTAACCTCAGCGAACAATCACCAACCACAGCATTACTCAAAGAATCGGAGAAATTCAAGATCCTGCACGCAACACCACAGAACCTATTCTTCTCTACATCCCAAGTTCCCTCAGCAACCAAAGTGGCGCTCGGATCAAACGGAAACAACCTGCTAAAACTGCTTGTGTTACTAAATGACAAAAGCAGTCGCATCTTCTCACCATCACACAGAAACGATAAGAGAGACATGAAACCAGGTATGTACTCTATGTCACTTCCAAAAGGACTACAACTATGGTTAATCCCACAACCAGATGAGTACATCAGACCAAACATATGGCTTCTGCCTTCAAACACCTTACACATTCCTCCCAAAACACTCTCTAACGACAAACTCTCGCCACTGTTCGTCCCGCAATCCGATTTCGACTCCTCTAACAGCTTGTACTCATAGTTCAAAGGAGTATTTCTTGCACCAAGAATCGAGATCGTTTCGAAACTACTCTGGTTATTCACAATCTCTAACACTCCCTTAACCAAACTTCCATAGATATTAGAGTCCTTGGAATAGTTAAGCATGAGACGAGCATCGAAGGACTTCAAGTCACTACCTTCCCCAGAGAAAACTTGGGTTGATCCGACCATACAGACTTGTCCTGTAGATTCCTACTAAAACCCAGAGAAATCGAAACTGGGTCCGCCCCAAGAGCTCATCGGAATCCTGCGTCCGTCGATCTGCGTTACCTGAATCTTTCGTTGGCCAAAATCTCCGGCGTAATTAGAGGAGGAAGCGGAGGTTCTGGAGATTTGTAAAGTCAATCTGGCTTCGACCTTGTAGTTTTTACCATCGCCCAGAGTTTTGCGGACGGATTTAGGCCTAAACCTAGCCGATTTTATGTCACCATTACCTGGTTGATTCCGATTGAAGAAGGAGTCGCCGCCGGAGAAGAAGCTGACATCGAATGCAAGCGACGCGCGGCTAAAAGCGGCGGAGGGGGAAGGATCGATCGGAGATTGCGGAACTATGTGGTTGCAGTGATCGGAGTAAGGGATTCGTGGGGTTTTGAAGGAGTTAGGATTCACTAAGGATGAAACGGTGAGTGAAGCTGCAGAGCTCAGAAAGAGGAGGAGGAGAAAGAAGGGAGAAGGGCATGATTGTAAATAAAGGAATTTAGCAGGGTAGTTTGAAGATGAAGAGGGCGGCCGAAAAGTCGCCATTGTAACGAGGAAGTGAGAAACTTTTACATACTCTGTTTCCTTCCTCTTTCTGCGATCTCATTTTCAAGATCCGCTTACTTCAAATTTCAAAGTTGCACCTTTTTTTAATTACTTCATAAATCCTTTATTTATTTGCTTACATTAGAAAAATACTTTAAAGTAATTCTTTTTAGGATATAAAGTAATTACTTCATAAATTTTATTGATTTAGGGAAAAAACCTTAAAAATATCTGATGTAAATATTATTTGCTGAAAAAATACACCAACTATTTAGATTTTCCGAAAAATAACCAACGTATTTTAAAGTATCAGATTAATACACAAACATTTTTGAAAGTTTGACACAGCGATTTAAACGGTGTTAGCTCGGTAAATGGAAACAGTAAACGGTGTTTAGTTTTTTAACAGCACGTGATTTCAAAATTTGAATGTTTGTGTATTAATCGATACTCTGAAATACGTTAGGTATTTTTTGGAGAGCCTAAATAATTGGTGTATTTTTCAGCTAATGTTATTTACGTCATGTATTTTTAAGGTTTTTTCATAAATAATATCACAAAAAACTACAAAATCGATTAAACCCTAATTTTTCTTTTATTCTCTTTCAATTTCTTGGCTTCTCTCTTAGTTATCATTTCTTCCATTTTCTTCTCTTCTCTCTCATTTCTCTTTTCTTCCACCTTATTGGTTTACAGATGGACAATGCTCTGATTGATGATCCGTGCCCAAATACTACCGTATTTGTATAAAAAACGGCTGCTCTTTGTAATTATTATGAACCCTTCTTTCTCTATACATATATGCACATGACAGTATATCCATATATATATTCATGGTACTATAATTAAAAGTCAACTTCTCATGATGCATGATACACAATACATTTCTTTAAAATGAATAAAAAATAGTTTTAAAAAATATTATTGAATGAAATATAATTTATACACAATTTATGATACACACGATACTTTTTTTTTATTAGACAGAAAATATGTATACAATAAAAAAGACTTCGACATATGTGATTTTAATAATAAAAAAATAAAAAAAAATTATGACAAAATTAAAACTATAATTTAGGTTACAATAAAAAATACTTCGATATATGTGATATATGTGATTTTAATAGATATCCATATTTATAAATATTTTTGTTTATATGGTTTGTTAATAAAACCATATAAATTAACCAAATAATATAAATATTTAAACTTGAAAACAAGTTAAAAATATTATGTCAAAAAGTTGAAATATTAAATTATATTATTCACAGATATATAAAACTAATTAAATTATTTTTACTTTAAATAATTTCAAAATTATTTTTAATAAAATTATTTATTAATTTTTCATCATACGCATGACGCAGATTATCACCTAGTTAATCTAGTAACATAAGTCAATTTTTGTATGTTTATTGAAAATGATTATGGTGATGACACATCAGTATAATGACGTTACTGTAAATAATATACAAAATGAAGGTTACTCTTTAAAAATGTTTTTCAATTAATATATAAAAAATTGAAGGGAGATGGAGAAGAGGAATAAAAACCACAACCATTTTCAGCAATGAATTCCATTGGTGTATTTCGTGAGGGAGAAATCGATGGAAAACCATTTCACAATTACACTTTATCATCTCAATAGACATCCCAAGCTCCTCCGATGATGAAGCCATTGATTTTGGTGACAAAAACCTCCCTCTTCAACTCACGGAATGTTTCGAAACTACTCTGGTTATTCACAATCTCTAACACTCCCTTAAACCAAACTTGCATAGATATTGGAGTCCTTGGAATAGTTAAGCATCAAATGACTTCAAATCACTACCTTCCCTAGAGAAAACTTGGGTCCTTGATTTTTAAGTGTGCTTGGATCAAACCCAACACTGAGCTAAATACAATACCAAAACAAAACTCTTCAACATTTATGTAGAAACTTTGACATAAAATAGGAAACAAATAGATTACACTTATAAATGCAGCGACACAAATTAAAACAATAACTAAAGTAGACGTTACTTATTATTTTATGTTTCAGCGACGGAACAAAGACAAGGCTTTGGTAAAGTGTGTTGCTTTGGCTGCAAGGTACTCTTCCCATATCAAACGCCGATAGATAGGAGGATGGTCCTTGTCGTCGATCAATGGACCGATCTGAAGGTTCTTGGGTGGGCCGGAGAAATATGCGGCTGAGACACGGTGGTGCGTCTTGTTTACCACCGCTCGGTGCATCGTACTTTTGAACCGTCCATTGGATATGATATGAGACAAATCTCCCATTATAACAACAAGACTTCCTTCTATTGGCTCCACTCCTATCCATCTCGACTCTCCTTCTTGTGGATTTTGAATCTCTAGGCCTGACCAATGCAATGATTCGTAACTTGTTATTTTGGAATGAACGTATATATGCTTTTTAATATATTTATAAAATCCATAGGGATTGCATATCAATTATAGAGTTATATATATAACGTCGATTTTTGTTAATATCTCGAATATATATATATATATGGGTGTCAGTGAAAGTATTAAATTCGATATATACAACTACAAATAAAAATTGGTGAATCTCCTATAATCTCTAACCTGGAATGTTGCCTTGATAGAGGAGGGTGAGTAGGGAAGAGTCGGTGTGTGGGGCTAAGCCCATGGCTAGATGAGGGTCAGGGCAGACCGGATAGGAGTTCAACTGCAGAAAAGATTGGACCGAGTCGGTTTTTGAACCGGTTATTTCCGGTACAAGCCATCTCAATTTCTCCTGTGTTAGTCCTAAGGAACCCATCACCATGCTTACTAGTCTGTGACTTAGATCATCCATTGCCTTTTGATAATCTTCCATCACATTGCTGCATTTTCCAAGAAACCGTGTATAAGATGTTTTAACAGAATGAATTTGATTATTTAAACTGATGTTGAGCATTAGATATGATATCTCCGGAATTAGGACCCAATTATATATTAACTATTAATTTATGATATTATATAGAATGCATTTAAATTTGGGTAGAACAGCATTCAAATTAAACATGTACTCTATATAGCATAGTTTGTCTACGGTAATATACTCACTTAAATATATTTTTTCAAAAATAACCATGTTTGTTGACAAACAAACAAAACAACCCTGTCATGTTTAGATTCGTCCAAAGAATTTTCTAGTTAGGGAGCATAGTTTAAGATATAATAATATATCGTTATTTATACTTCGTGACAATATGTATTTATATGATGCGTTAATTAGGGCCATATTATCATAAATGCTATTGGTAAATAGAGCCAAAAACATATATATAAAATCTATAAAAGTTCGATTTTTCACCAGAACTCGGTGTGATCATCGGGCCATAGGAGTGTAGCATGACGTCGAAGAGAGGAACCCATAACGGAAAATCCCTCAGACCACATGAGCTTATCATAGAACATGGAGATCCGAACCATACCGTAACCAGTGGACTCGTCTGGTGATCGGACTGCTAGGATCTTACGATGCATGGGCAAAGAGAAAAGCCTCTTCATTTGGCACTCAACGTTATGGAGTAACGAGTGTGGGACCCCATGGTCTATGATATGAAACACACCCCATTCCTCACAGGCATGTCGTAGTAGCACCTGCTCCGGGTTGGACAAGCTGATGATTGGAATGGGTCGGGTCATGGTTTCGGGTTCGAGTTCAGGTTCGGAATCTGACCAGACGTGAGAGTCGGGTAAGGCTTTGGTGTTGGTGAAGTCTAGTGGGATAATGCGGTCACGGTTCACGGGGTTGTTCTTGAATAGCTGTGTTACGGAGCTCATGATTATTTTTGTAGTTCTGTATCTTTTGCTCTTTCTTTCTTTCTCTTGAAGCTTGTAATGGAGAGAAGCATTGTACCTGTAGCACAGTATATATAGAGTTGATCACTTTTGTATTTATGTAGAGAAAAGATGTTAATTGAAATTTGACTCGTTTTCTTTCTCTGCATCTCTATGTATTATAAATATGATTAAGATGTCAAAAAGAGCATTTAAAGTTCATGTATGGATAGAGAAAGAAGGGTTCATAATAACTATGGAAGAGCATTTAAAGTTGACCAAAAAAAAAAAAATTGGAAGAGCATTTAAAGTTGTTCTTTCCATGAGTCTTGTCTAAACAGCTCAGGTGCTTTCTTTAACCCATTCAACCATACACAACTCTAACATACTCTTATACACATCTAGATGTGTATAAGAGACAGGATTTAAACTTGAAAACAAGTTAAAAATATTATGTCAAAAAGTTGAAATATTAAATTATATTATTCACAGATATATAAAACTAATTAAATTATTTTTACTTTAAATAATTTCAAAATTATTTTTAATAAAATTATTTATTAATTTTTCATCATACGCATGACGCAGATTATCACCTAGTTAATCTAGTAACATAAGTCAATTTTTGTATGTTTATTGAAAATGATTATGGTGATGACACATCAGTATAATGACGTTACTGTAAATAATATACAAAATGAAGGTTACTCTTTAAAAATGTTTTTCAATTAATATATAAAAAATTGAAGGGAGATGGAGAAGAGGAATAAAAACCACAACCATTTTCAGCAATGAATTCCATTGGTGTATTTCGTGAGGGAGAAATCGATGGAAAACCATTTCACAATTACACTTTATCATCTCAATAGACATCCCAAGCTCCTCCGATGATGAAGCCATTGATTTTGGTGACAAAAACCTCCCTCTTCAACTCACGGAATGTTTCGAAACTACTCTGGTTATTCACAATCTCTAACACTCCCTTAAACCAAACTTGCATAGATATTGGAGTCCTTGGAATAGTTAAGCATCAAATGACTTCAAATCACTACCTTCCCTAGAGAAAACTTGGGTCCTTGATTTTTAAGTGTGCTTGGATCAAACCCAACACTGAGCTAAATACAATACCAAAACAAAACTCTTCAACATTTATGTAGAAACTTTGACATAAAATAGGAAACAAATAGATTACACTTATAAATGCAGCGACACAAATTAAAACAATAACTAAAGTAGACGTTACTTATTATTTTATGTTTCAGCGACGGAACAAAGACAAGGCTTTGGTAAAGTGTGTTGCTTTGGCTGCAAGGTACTCTTCCCATATCAAACGCCGATAGATAGGAGGATGGTCCTTGTCGTCGATCAATGGACCGATCTGAAGGTTCTTGGGTGGGCCGGAGAAATATGCGGCTGAGACACGGTGGTGCGTCTTGTTTACCACCGCTCGGTGCATCGTACTTTTGAACCGTCCATTGGATATGATATGAGACAAATCTCCCATTATAACAACAAGACTTCCTTCTATTGGCTCCACTCCTATCCATCTCGACTCTCCTTCTTGTGGATTTTGAATCTCTAGGCCTGACCAATGCAATGATTCGTAACTTGTTATTTTGGAATGAACGTATATATGCTTTTTAATATATTTATAAAATCCATAGGGATTGCATATCAATTATAGAGTTATATATATAACGTCGATTTTTGTTAATATCTCGAATATATATATATATATGGGTGTCAGTGAAAGTATTAAATTCGATATATACAACTACAAATAAAAATTGGTGAATCTCCTATAATCTCTAACCTGGAATGTTGCCTTGATAGAGGAGGGTGAGTAGGGAAGAGTCGGTGTGAGGGGCTAAGCCCATGGCTAGATGAGGGTCAGGGCAGACCGGATAGGAGTTCAACTGCAGAAAAGATTGGACCGAGTCGGTTTTTGAACCGGTTATTTCCGGTACAAGCCATCTCAATTTCTCCTGTGTTAGTCCTAAGGAACCCATCACCATGCTTACTAGTCTGTGACTTAGATCATCCATTGCCTTTTGATAATCTTCCATCACATTGCTGCATTTTCCAAGAAACCGTGTATAAGATGTTTTAACAGAATGAATTTGATTATTTAAACTGATGTTGAGCATTAGATATGATATCTCCGGAATTAGGACCCAATTATATATTAACTATTAATTTATGATATTATATAGAATGCATTTAAATTTGGGTAGAACAGCATTCAAATTAAACATGTACTCTATATAGCATAGTTTGTCTACGGTAATATACTCACTTAAATATATTTTTTCAAAAATAACCATGTTTGTTGACAAACAAACAAAACAACCCTGTCATGTTTAGATTCGTCCAAAGAATTTTCTAGTTAGGGAGCATAGTTTAAGATATAATAATATATCGTTATTTATACTTCGTGACAATATGTATTTATATGATGCGTTAATTAGGGCCATATTATCATAAATGCTATTGGTAAATAGAGCCAAAAACATATATATAAAATCTATAAAAGTTCGATTTTTCACCAGAACTCGGTGTGATCATCGGGCCATAGGAGTGTAGCATGACGTCGAAGAGAGGAACCCATAACGGAAAATCCCTCAGACCACATGAGCTTATCATAGAACATGGAGATCCGAACCATACCGTAACCAGTGGACTCGTCTGGTGATCGGATTGCTAGTATCTTACGATGCATGGGCAAAGAGAAAAGCCTCTTCATTTGGCACTCAACGTTTTGGAGTAACGAGTGTGGGACCCCATGGTCTTTGATATGAAACACACCCCATTCCTCACAGGTATGTCGTAGTAGCACCTGCTCCGGGTTGGACAAGCTGATGATTGGAATGGGTCGGGTCATGGTTTCGGGTTCGAGTTCAGGTTCGGAATCTGACCAGACGTGAGAGTCGGGTAAGGCTTTGGTGTTGGTGAAGTCTAGTGGGATAATGCGGTCACGGTTCACGGGGTTGTTCTTGAATAGCTGTGTTACGGAGCTCATGATTATTTTTGTAGTTCTGTATCTTTTGCTCTTTCTTTCTTTCTCTTGAAGCTTGTAATGGAGAGAAGCATTGTACCTGTAGCACAGTATATATAGAGTTGATCACTTTTGTATTTATGTAGAGAAAAGATGTTAATTGAAATTTGACTCGTTTTCTTTCTCTGCATCTCTATGTATTATAAATATGATTAAGATGTCAAAAAGAGCATTTAAAGTTCATGTATGGATAGAGAAAGAAGGGTTCATAATAACTATGGAAGAGCATTTAAAGTTGACCAAAAAAAAAAAAATTGGAAGAGCATTTAAAGTTGTTCTTTCCATGAGTCTTGTCTAAACAGCTCAGGTGCTTTCTTTAACCCATTCAACCATACACAACTCTAACATACACGTGTGCATGTCTTTGTCCTTTTCTCCTCTTCTCTTAATTCTTTTTTTGTCGTGTTTTTAGTCTATTTTCAGCTTTGTGCCATGCATGTACGATTTCTTTCTTTTCGTCTTCTAGTTGTCAAATAATAAAAAACTTTTAAAATAATTGGACAGCTCTATACAGATTTAGACTTTTGGCACGAGTAATGTTCGAGAAAGCGGTATCGGCGCTGTCATGCGCGTCTGCATGCTAAGCACTCTATGATCACTGCAATTTTTATTGTAACCGGTGGCTTTAGGTAGTTACTAGCTAGATACGCGGATTCAACGGGCTAGCTATAT
>JAHZTW010000001.1:337708699-337753817 GCA_020283515.1 Alliaria petiolata
GAGCTCATCGGAATCCTGCGTCCGTCGATCTGCGTTACCTGAATCTTTCGTTGGCCAAAATCTCCGGCGTAATTAGAGGAGGAAGCGGAGGTTCTGGAGATTTGTAAAGTCAATCTGGCTTCGACCTTGTAGATTTTACCATCGCCCAGAGTTTTGCGGACGGATTTAGGCCTAAACCTAGCCGATTTAATGTCACCATTACCTGGTTGATTCCGATTGAAGAAGGAGTCGCCGCCGGAGAAGAAGCTGACATCGAATGCAAGCGACGCGCGGCTAAAAGCGGCGGAGGGGGAAGGATCGATCGGAGATTGCGGAACTATGTGGTTGCAGTGATCGGAGTAAGGGATTCGTGGGGTTTTGAAGGAGTTAGGATTCACTAAGGATGAAACGGTGAGTGAAGCTGCAGAGCTCAGAAAGAGGAGGAGGAGAAAGAAGGGAGAAGGGCATGATTGTAAATAAAGGAATTTAGCAGGGTAGTTTGAAGATGAAGAGGGCGGCCGAAAAGTCGCCATTGTAACGAGGAAGTGAGAAACTTTTACATACTCTGTTTCCTTCCTCTTTCTGCGATCTCATTTTCAAGATCCGCTTACTTCAAATTTCAAAGTTGCACCTTTTTTTAATTACTTCATAAATCCTTTATTTATTTGCTTACATTAGAAAAATACTTTAAAGTAATTCTTTTTAGGATATAAAGTAATTACTTCATAAATTTTATTGATTTAGGGAAAAAACCTTAAAAATATCTGATGTAAATATTATTTGCTGAAAAAATACACCAACTATTTAGATTTTCCGAAAAATAACCAACGTATTTTAAAGTATCAGATTAATACACAAACATTTTTGAAAGTTTGACACAGCGATTTAAACGGTGTTAGCTCGGTAAATGGAAACAGTAAACGGTGTTTAGTTTTTTAACAGCACGTGATTTCAAAATTTGAATGTTTGTGTATTAATCGATACTCTGAAATACGTTAGGTATTTTTTGGAGAGCCTAAATAATTGGTGTATTTTTCAGCTAATGTTATTTACGTCATGTATTTTTAAGGTTTTTTCATAAATAATATCACAAAAAACTACAAAATCGATTAAACCCTAATTTTTCTTTTATTCTCTTTCAATTTCTTGGCTTCTCTCTTAGTTATCATTTCTTCCATTTTCTTCTCTTCTCTCTCATTTCTCTTTTCTTCCACCTTATTGGTTTACAGATGGACAATGCTCTGATTGATGATCCGTGCCCAAATACTACCGTATTTGTATAAAAAACGGCTGCTCTTTGTAATTATTATGAACCCTTCTTTCTCTATACATATATGCACATGACAGTATATCCATATATATATTCATGGTACTATAATTAAAAGTCAACTTCTCATGATGCATGATACACAATACATTTCTTTAAAATGAATAAAAAATAGTTTTAAAAAATATTATTGAATGAAATATAATTTATACACAATTTATGATACACACGATACTTTTTTTTTATTAGACAGAAAATATGTATACAATAAAAAAGACTTCGACATATGTGATTTTAATAATAAAAAAATAAAAAAAAATTATGACAAAATTAAAACTATAATTTAGGTTACAATAAAAAATACTTCGATATATGTGATATATGTGATTTTAATAGATATCCATATTTATAAATATTTTTGTTTATATGGTTTGTTAATAAAACCATATAAATTAACCAAATAATATAAATATTTAAACTTGAAAACAAGTTAAAAATATTATGTCAAAAAGTTGAAATATTAAATTATATTATTCACAGATATATAAAACTAATTAAATTATTTTTACTTTAAATAATTTCAAAATTATTTTTAATAAAATTATTTATTAATTTTTCATCATACGCATGACGCAGATTATCACCTAGTTAATCTAGTAACATAAGTCAATTTTTGTATGTTTATTGAAAATGATTATGGTGATGACACATCAGTATAATGACGTTACTGTAAATAATATACAAAATGAAGGTTACTCTTTAAAAATGTTTTTCAATTAATATATAAAAAATTGAAGGGAGATGGAGAAGAGGAATAAAAACCACAACCATTTTCAGCAATGAATTCCATTGGTGTATTTCGTGAGGGAGAAATCGATGGAAAACCATTTCACAATTACACTTTATCATCTCAATAGACATCCCAAGCTCCTCCGATGATGAAGCCATTGATTTTGGTGACAAAAACCTCCCTCTTCAACTCACGGAATGTTTCGAAACTACTCTGGTTATTCACAATCTCTAACACTCCCTTAAACCAAACTTGCATAGATATTGGAGTCCTTGGAATAGTTAAGCATCAAATGACTTCAAATCACTACCTTCCCTAGAGAAAACTTGGGTCCTTGATTTTTAAGTGTGCTTGGATCAAACCCAACACTGAGCTAAATACAATACCAAAACAAAACTCTTCAACATTTATGTAGAAACTTTGACATAAAATAGGAAACAAATAGATTACACTTATAAATGCAGCGACACAAATTAAAACAATAACTAAAGTAGACGTTACTTATTATTTTATGTTTCAGCGACGGAACAAAGACAAGGCTTTGGTAAAGTGTGTTGCTTTGGCTGCAAGGTACTCTTCCCATATCAAACGCCGATAGATAGGAGGATGGTCCTTGTCGTCGATCAATGGACCGATCTGAAGGTTCTTGGGTGGGCCGGAGAAATATGCGGCTGAGACACGGTGGTGCGTCTTGTTTACCACCGCTCGGTGCATCGTACTTTTGAACCGTCCATTGGATATGATATGAGACAAATCTCCCATTATAACAACAAGACTTCCTTCTATTGGCTCCACTCCTATCCATCTCGACTCTCCTTCTTGTGGATTTTGAATCTCTAGGCCTGACCAATGCAATGATTCGTAACTTGTTATTTTGGAATGAACGTATATATGCTTTTTAATATATTTATAAAATCCATAGGGATTGCATATCAATTATAGAGTTATATATATAACGTCGATTTTTGTTAATATCTCGAATATATATATATATATGGGTGTCAGTGAAAGTATTAAATTCGATATATACAACTACAAATAAAAATTGGTGAATCTCCTATAATCTCTAACCTGGAATGTTGCCTTGATAGAGGAGGGTGAGTAGGGAAGAGTCGGTGTGTGGGGCTAAGCCCATGGCTAGATGAGGGTCAGGGCAGACCGGATAGGAGTTCAACTGCAGAAAAGATTGGACCGAGTCGGTTTTTGAACCGGTTATTTCCGGTACAAGCCATCTCAATTTCTCCTGTGTTAGTCCTAAGGAACCCATCACCATGCTTACTAGTCTGTGACTTAGATCATCCATTGCCTTTTGATAATCTTCCATCACATTGCTGCATTTTCCAAGAAACCGTGTATAAGATGTTTTAACAGAATGAATTTGATTATTTAAACTGATGTTGAGCATTAGATATGATATCTCCGGAATTAGGACCCAATTATATATTAACTATTAATTTATGATATTATATAGAATGCATTTAAATTTGGGTAGAACAGCATTCAAATTAAACATGTACTCTATATAGCATAGTTTGTCTACGGTAATATACTCACTTAAATATATTTTTTCAAAAATAACCATGTTTGTTGACAAACAAACAAAACAACCCTGTCATGTTTAGATTCGTCCAAAGAATTTTCTAGTTAGGGAGCATAGTTTAAGATATAATAATATATCGTTATTTATACTTCGTGACAATATGTATTTATATGATGCGTTAATTAGGGCCATATTATCATAAATGCTATTGGTAAATAGAGCCAAAAACATATATATAAAATCTATAAAAGTTCGATTTTTCACCAGAACTCGGTGTGATCATCGGGCCATAGGAGTGTAGCATGACGTCGAAGAGAGGAACCCATAACGGAAAATCCCTCAGACCACATGAGCTTATCATAGAACATGGAGATCCGAACCATACCGTAACCAGTGGACTCGTCTGGTGATCGGACTGCTAGGATCTTACGATGCATGGGCAAAGAGAAAAGCCTCTTCATTTGGCACTCAACGTTATGGAGTAACGAGTGTGGGACCCCATGGTCTATGATATGAAACACACCCCATTCCTCACAGGCATGTCGTAGTAGCACCTGCTCCGGGTTGGACAAGCTGATGATTGGAATGGGTCGGGTCATGGTTTCGGGTTCGAGTTCAGGTTCGGAATCTGACCAGACGTGAGAGTCGGGTAAGGCTTTGGTGTTGGTGAAGTCTAGTGGGATAATGCGGTCACGGTTCACGGGGTTGTTCTTGAATAGCTGTGTTACGGAGCTCATGATTATTTTTGTAGTTCTGTATCTTTTGCTCTTTCTTTCTTTCTCTTGAAGCTTGTAATGGAGAGAAGCATTGTACCTGTAGCACAGTATATATAGAGTTGATCACTTTTGTATTTATGTAGAGAAAAGATGTTAATTGAAATTTGACTCGTTTTCTTTCTCTGCATCTCTATGTATTATAAATATGATTAAGATGTCAAAAAGAGCATTTAAAGTTCATGTATGGATAGAGAAAGAAGGGTTCATAATAACTATGGAAGAGCATTTAAAGTTGACCAAAAAAAAAAAAATTGGAAGAGCATTTAAAGTTGTTCTTTCCATGAGTCTTGTCTAAACAGCTCAGGTGCTTTCTTTAACCCATTCAACCATACACAACTCTAACATACACGTGTGCATGTCTTTGTCCTTTTCTCCTCTTCTCTTAATTCTTTTTTTGTCGTGTTTTTAGTCTATTTTCAGCTTTGTGCCATGCATGTACGATTTCTTTCTTTTCGTCTTCTAGTTGTCAAATAATAAAAAACTTTTAAAATAATTGGACAGCTCTATACAGATTTAGACTTTTGGCACGAGTAATGTTCGAGAAAGCGGTATCGGCGCTGTCATGCGCGTCTGCATGCTAAGCACTCTATGATCACTGCAATTTTTATTGTAACCGGTGGCTTTAGGTAGTTACTAGCTAGATACGCGGATTCAACGGGCTAGCTATATGCCATTTAATTGGGAATAATGGATGGTCTAACACTTTCAAAGTTTTAAGATAGTTTTATTCTTGAATTGACAGAAAATTATATAAAATAGCTCAATTTTACATCTGAACTAACATAAACATATTTGTAGTAGCATAGAAAGAAACTTATGTTGGAAAAAAAAAAAAAAAACTTATTTGTTAGATTGACGGTGTGTTCAGATTTTAAGTTACTTTGAAATTTTGAAATTCCCGAACCCAAAGTACCGAATCGAACCAATCCGAGCTTGAAGGTACCGAACCAAATTGAAACTGACGTAAATATCCGAATAGATCCTAAACTCATATATATGAAGACCGAATCCGAATCCGAACCGAACCTAAGGGTGTCAATTATGACCAAAACTCGAAGTCCAGCCCAGCTCGGCCCTGAAAATACCGGACTCAGACTTTGATATATAAGTTTTAAAAAACCGGGTTTCTCAGGCCACGCCCATTCACGCTAATAGATTTTTAGGCTTGAACCCAACCCGACTCGAACTTACCCGAAAAGTCCTGTAATTTATATTATAGTTCATTTATAGATTTTTATTAAAAAATTATTTTGTCTAAACAAATGATTTGAAATATTTTTTATTGATTGAAAACCCTAATTTTCTAGTTGTATACCTCTTTATAAATTTCAGACAAAACTGAATTTTTATCTTGAATCTATAATCTATAGTATCCTCCTTCCTATTAATTGAGAATACATTTTAATGAAAAAACTGATTTGTCACCTCTAGAATCAAAGTTAGTGTATTTTTTTGATGACATGTCAAATTCCCTAAAATAAACGAAATATTTTGATTGGTTGAGATAAAATTAAATAAATTATGAAATTAAAACATGAATACACTAGATTATAATTCTAAAATTAATACATTTAAATTAACAAAAATAATTATTATTATGATCAATTTGTTTTTACATATATTCATAATAAATTGCATAAAATATGATTACGGAAATTTTACAAGCAATATACATTATATTTTTATATAAAAGTTAATAATATATTATCCAATAGGATAGTAAATAGGCCATACCATTTTTATCTCTTATTTTTTTTTAAATAAATAAAAAACTTATATCATACTCATATATAATCTCATTGTAGATCGAGAATTTGAGATCAAAAATAAAATGAAAAGTAACTGGATGAAAAAATAAATTATAATAAGATAAAACAAGAATAAGAAATAGAAATAAAAATAAAAATAAATCTTTACAGTTTTGTTTTTCCGTAACATTCTCGTGCTTTATTTTATGAATTCATTTAAAAATCTTAAGAAGCAAAAATTATAATAAACACATGTGCAACTCAAATTTTATAATGAACACATGCGTGCATGCCAACCATAATAAATTTATTTTCTTCATCAAACCAATTCCTCAATATTGTTCAAAGAGAAGAGCGGAGAGCTACCGGAGAATTTTATAAAATATGATTTCACAAATTTTATAACAAATATTTTTCTAATTTTTAATGAAAATAAAAATTACTAATAGATTATCCAATGTACTATATATATTTTCATGATAAAGTTAAATATTATATTTAAATTTTTAAATTTTGTTGTTTGTTATTTTTTTTAATACTTAATATAAATTTTAATTTGAAACCATATATAATAAAATGCTGAAAATATGAAATTTTGATTACATAAAAACGATAGAAACGGTTTTCGTGATTGTTCTTAAATGGCAAAAACTGCATCGTGTAAAAACATAACGTTTACGGAAAATATCAGAAAAACTAACTAACACGTAAATATTACAATTCACTTGTTTTTAACTCATAATTACATGCAAAAATATATGTATTTTTATATATTTAAAATTCAACCATACATTATAAAAATATATATTACAAAACATATACTTTGTTATTTTTTTAAACACATAAAAGACATACTTCGATTTTTTTCACAAATATGCGGTGGATATAAATATTAATTATGCAAAAGTCAAAATCGCATGCGAACTTGTCGTGCATGCATTTTGTTAACCTCGATTACAATCTAATTTTAATTTTAGTTATTAAACAATTTCTATATTTTAAAAATTTATATATGTCTTTAGGGTGAGGTGGTTGGTACGCACGAATGTGTGGACCAACCATCTACCCGCTCTTATGATAAGTAAAGATTATTATTTAATATAACTTTTAAAGGTTTTAAAATAAATCAGTTTCAAAAGACACAAAATGATATGAAACGTTTATGTGATTGTTGTTAAACATTAAAACTGTATATGTATACAAATATAACATTTACATAATATATAAGAAAATTAATCAATAATTTAATATTACAACTATTTATGTCTATAACAAAATTAACCTTAAAAATAAATAAATTATTATATGTTTTAATATTTTTCAGTTTATTTAGTTATCATATTTACACTTTTTATCTTAAGAAGTATTTTAAAATTTTGGTTAATGGCTTTTTATCTTCAATTTCTATTCAAATCTATAAAAAAAATTATTTGATTTATGGTTATTTTTTAATTATTAAATATTTATATAATGTTATTGTTAATACATAATTAATTATATATTGAACAAATAAAATATTTTATAGCTTGCACACGGTGCGGGCCGATCACCTAGTACTATTTAAATTTGAAACATTTTTTTAATTTTATTGTTATTTGATATTATAAATAACTAGAATAGCACCGGCATATATGCGGGTTTTTAATAAAATATTTTAAATTCGTAAAAATAAATTGAAAACAAAATCGGATAATCTATAAAGAAAAAATAAAATTTTATTTTATTAATATTTGCAGATATATATGTTTTAATATTCTTATATGAATTATGTTTACTTCTAATGCTTTATCTATATATAGATATAATAATTTATTCTAAAATTTTAACGAATTATTTATCCTACTTTTATCATAATTAAAATCTATATTAGGATCCGCGAATACATAGATTTATTATAATAAAATTTCAAACCCGTTAAAATAATGTTTTTAAAAATATAAAACAAAATCGGATCACTACTGAAATAAAATATATGAAAACACACAAAATCTAAATCTAAGAGTTATTTATTTATTTTATTTCTCATTTATTTTTAATAAAACATTCAAAACACATAATCTGTTGCGGGTGCTAAACAACATTAACCATATTTCTCATATATTTGACACACTTTATCAACTATGTTTTTCTGTTCCGCTGCGTTAAAAACTTTGATATGCAATTCGAATCCTTCAAGTATGTTTGTTAACGATCTCCCATTAACTCTTTTCAAGCAAATAAATATCTCCTTCTCTTCACATTCATCTCCCGTATATGATTTCTCTGCTCTCTAGAGAAGTTATGCTTCTCAAAACTGGCATCAAAAGGATATTTACAGGATTATTGCTATCTTTCTCTAAATTGAGCTCATCATCATCTAATACAAATCTTTTTGTTTTGTTTTATTTTTCTTAAATTGAAATTATGCTTCTCAAGACTCGCATCAAACGCCTCTCTGCATGATTTTTGATATACTCCTTCTCATTGAGCTAATCATCATTAATGCCATATCAATAGTATCTAATTTTTTTAATTGATATATATATCCTAATTAATCTAATTTACTTTTTGTTTTTATTTTTCTTTTTTTAAATTGAAATAGATCCTTTAGTTTTATTTTCTTTCTTCTTAATTGAAATATATCTTACTTAATTTTATTTTTCTTTTTTTTTAATATAAATCGATAAATTTAACATTTTTTAATTTTTTAAAAATATTTTTTAAGGAAATTCATTTTTATCTTATTATATAAATTTAAAAATAATATTTTACCAAGACACGTGTCAAAATCTAAATCGATAAACTTGACACATGACGAAATCTTTTTTTATATTTTATTTATTTCTCTTTTAAAAATAGATAGATGTATTTTCCTTTTTCTTTTAGGATTAGAATTTTTTATAGTAGATTTTAATCAAAACACGTGTCGAAATCTAATCGATTAACTTGACACGTGTCACAATCATGTTAATTAGCAACTTTGACGCATCCTACTTTATATAATAAAAAATTTGAATTTATTAAGTTAAAATTTTGCTTTTAACTTGTTCGATAAAACCATATTAATAATTTTTTAATTTAGATTTATTTTTATTAAATTCTTTTATTTTCTATGTATTTTTTTAATTTTTTTTTTTTAAAGTCTGAAAAGCGCGAAATCCGTATGCCCAGCCATTGACTACACTAGCCCTAAAAGTTTCGGGTTTCGGTACGGGAATTTACGGGAACACGAATTTGAGAATTGAAAAGCAACTCCCAAAAGGGAATCCGATAAGAACGGGATGGGAACGGGACGGGTTTGGTAAATTTCCTTACCTAAAAACTCTTCCCAAACGGGTAATTATTTCGGGAAATTTTGGGAAAATTCGAGAAAATTCAGAAAATTTCAGAAAGTTCGGGTATCCGATCTCATTCCCGTTCCCTTCCCGTACCTTTTCCCGTACCCGTTTGAAAAAATAAATGATCGCGAGTGAGAATTTTTTTAAATGGAAACGGGATCAAGACGGAAAATTTAAAACGCGTACGGGTGGGAACCGGGTACCCGTCCCGAAATTTCTAAGGCTAGACTGCAACAAAGACGTGTTTTTCTGTGTGGTAATATTAAAAAAAAAAAAAATTTAGTAAAAAAACGTTGGAATGGGCCTACGAGAGGGCTTGATTCGAGAGAATTTGCAATCTAGGATCCAGTCGTCTTTACCTCGCTTGATTCTATGTAGGCACTTCAAGGGAATTGTCTGAGCTTTATCTGTGTCTGTGGATTACTTGGACTTTTCGTGGGTTGTAAAACCCTGACATGTGTTGTAGTTTTTGTAAGTCTACAAATTTTTATTTAATTTGAAACTTGTTTGTTCCAACATACCCAGCCTAACTACTCTCCTAGATACTCCGGTTTTCGACATGGATCTTGATAAAATTGGAATCATAACGGAATGAGATAGGACTTCATTTTCTCACATGTACTGTATTATGTAAAATCTTACCATAACTTATCTTATAACGAATTAAATTGAGCTTAGTTAGTCTACATTTTTAGTCTTAATTAATTGACTATCCTAAGCTACATAGCTGCATGTAGAAATGAAGAATGGTCAATTTAGTCCTCTAAGTAATCCTTTTCGTCTACTCCTTTTTTTTCGTTGTCATTCTTTGCAATTTTAAGTTTAGTATCACATAAAAAAATTGGATCATAATCTTTAAAGACTTGAGTTCCAAATTAGACTGTATTTTATTTATATGATTAAAAATTAAGGTGCTCTTCTATCTGCAACTTATTCACCATCCTGAAATCAAAATTAATTAGAATGGTGATATGTTGAAAACATTTAACGTGAATCAACCCGCTAGAAAAAAAATTATATACATAGTCGTTAGAAGTTTCTTTCAAATGGGTGTTACTTTGGTTGAGCTTGTTAGTTCATCTGTTTCCGTAAGTCTATATTTGAATGTTTGTTGTTTTAGCTTTACAATTTTCTTGAGAAATCTGTTGGTCGATGCTTTGGGTTGTTCAGCTCTTTGTATAATCATGTTGTATCTTCTTCTAATATAGGTTACACTCGTTTGATTTAAATACAATTTTAGTTCGACCAAAAAAAACTATCTTATACATAATGTCGTTAGAAGTTTCTTTCTATGGGTGTTACTTTGGTTGAGCTTGTTATTTCATCTGTTTCCGTAAGTCTATATTTGAATGTTTGTTGTTTTAGCTTTACAATTTCTTGAGAAATCTGTTGGTCGATGCTATGGCTTGTTCGGCTCTTTGTATAATCATGTTGCATCTTCTTCTAATATAGGTAACACTCGTTTGATTTAAATACAATTTTAGTTCGACCAAAACAACTATCTTATCTTTTAATTCAGTTTATATTTGTGTTTGAAATCTCAGTTTTCATAGTTCAATTTTTGTAAATAACGTTTTCTGAAAACAAAAATCAAGTCGTTATTTATGCTTTGGTCTTATTTTTCAAACGCAACATATACGTTTGAAGAAGTTTTTTATATGAAATAAAATTTTACAAAATTTCAAATAAAATAAATTGGTATACCTAAGAGATTGAATCACGCAAATGAAAATGAAGTTACCCATAAAATAAATAGCAACTTGCTTATCCCGAAATAAATAAAAAGAAAACCCAAAGTTTGATAAGATGAATGATTCGACTAGATAATTCATTGTGCTTATAATATGAGTTATTTCTATTTACGCATTTTGTCCTGTCTAGTTTTAGAAAATTATCAGATATATAAGCCGCCGTCTCCTCGATATGTATAGTCTAATAAATTCCGTCACCGAACCAAAGTAACATTGAAGTCAGAGATCTAACATCAGCCATTTTGTCATTAGTTCTTCTTCTTATCCTTTTAAAAGGTAAAAAAATAATATAATATCTATTGACTTTAGAAACTACAGATCGAAGAAGAAAACAAAATACACATTTGTGTGTTTAAACAATGTGCAAGTGATTTCGTTTTTAATTAGGTGGATGCAAGATGTATTAGGTGGACAATATATAAGCTCCCATGTTGATAACCACAAGGACGTCGATCTTGTTTTACATAAGCTCTACCTTGAATCATTTGACTTTACATGATCATTCCAGCTAAGCTAATCTCCAAGCTGCTCAAAATCACCACGATCATGTTCGGCGAATTTTGTTTTATCTGTCAACAACAAAGTGTAGATTCATTTTCCAAATTAAGAGCTTTTTAGCATTTTACACAAACCTTATGAAATAACTTATATACCATTAGTTCCCTATAATTATTCTATATCGGGAAAAGTTTGAAATCTGTAATATTGTACTTTTTATTATAAAGTAATTTCAATTCTGACTCTAATTTTTAAAAGAAAACATTGCACATAACCGTAAACTATAATATTAATAGTGGTTTGATTTAGGAAGACCCAAAAAACATTGGTCTAGTAACATTAACACATATCGAATAGTGATGGATCTAGGTCATTGATCTAGTCTAATCTACGGATGTTCACTATTATAATTTAGTTTCTTTGCTTGACAGCTACAGATGTATTTAATTAAATGGTATAAAAACTCTGTTTTTTTGTAGGTTCTAGAGATTGATATGGTTTCGACATGCGATTCTTCGAGTTATATCTTTTCACTGAATCAAGATAACAATTAATGAAGTCGATGTCGGCCAATTTCTTCATTTAATGCTTCTCATTCTTATCTTTAAAATGTTATGAAAAATTATCTACTGACTTCAGAAACTACATAAAATACAAAAAAAGTGTATGTTTGTTTAAAGATCGAACATGTGGTTCTTTTTGTTCTTAACTAGGTAAATTAAGACGAATGAGATTGGTAATAAACCTCAATTCTGTAGTGTTAGTATAGTATTGATAACCACAACGACGTCGTTTTCATTTGATATAAGCTCTATGCTATACCCTAATATCATTTGATTTTATATTCATGCACTCTAATCTCCAAGTTGCTGGGAATGAAGACTTTCATGCTCTGATAATTTTCTTAAATCTGTCCACAACATAGAAGCAATTTCGTGTATATATATATATATAATAATAATAATAATAATATATAAAGTTGAAGTACAAAATTACGTTAATTACGTACGTAGACACTTTAAACCACATCGTTTTAGTTTTACAAAATCATCAAGTACGTGTTACTTCGTTTGTTAAAAAGCTTACTTACGTTAATGTTCGTTTGTTAAAAAGCTTACTTACGTTAATGTTCAAAAAAAAGCTTACGTTCCAAATTTTATTGGTGTGAACATTTAGATGATTTATACATTTGGTATATCTAGTTAGCGCATACTAATTTTCTAATATTAAAATCGATAAATAATAGACAAGTTATTCAAAACATGTACGGTCTTATTTAAATTCTTATCATATAACTTAAGTTTTATAAATGTGGAATATGGTTACCTAAGATTCGAAGGATATTCTAAGTAGTACTTATGATTAATTAGCAATGTCACTCTTGAGTGATCTATCTCTAACTATAAAATATTCATAATATGTGGAAAATAAATAAAATGAAGTAGAAGCAACAAGCAAGCAACTTGCTTGGTTTTCTTGACAACTTTAAGAAATTGGGTTTATATAATGATAATAAAGTTGATAAGCGATATACAAAACGGAATAGATAATTGAAAGCGCTTATAATATATTGACCATAAGCACTTTCTTAATCCCGTGGTTTAATGACTAATCATCACACATTAATTATTTATTTAGAGAGCTGTTGCCCGAAACGCCAGATTGCAGACGCAAGCAAAAGTTTGAGCTGTAGAATCAAAGTCAAAGCTGCAACCTTTGTATTTGGTAAAATTTTGTTCTTATCGTTCTCGCAGTTTCCACGCAGTAGCCGATCGATCACTAACTACAAAAATTTATTAAAAAAAAAAAAAAAAGATCGACCAAAATCGTAGTTGGTAATAAATTTATAAATATGACGCCAAATAACTATATAGTATGTTATACATTTACATGGGGACTAACGTTGTACCAGTGATATTTATATATAGATAATAATAGTACACATTTGGAACTGGGTTGATACTGCTTTTAATGAAAAGTTTTAATTATATTGATTGAAGTCGAAACTGCTATATATATATGGTACCATATCATATCTCTTTGATATAAATTATAAGACTAATCTTAAAAATAAAAAAACCATATTAACACAAAAAAAAAATCAAAACCTATAGACTATTTTAGTCTATTAAAAATTATTTAATAAAAAACCTTAGTCTACTAAAGTTTTGATTTTCTGAAGAATGTCGTTTTCATTGGAAGACATAAAGCTTCTTGGTTGGATGAATTTAAAATATATTCAAAGTATCTTTGGAAAACAGCTTGCAAACGACAACATCCTTCAAGTTGCCACTTGATTCCTCAAATTGGCTGCTTAATTAGCATATCTCAAATTATATAATTTAAGTTAATAAACGTCACTTGTTAGTCTTTCTTAAAAAATATATATATATATATATATATTATATTTTTGTCGCTATGTATAAGTTGGGTAGTTGGCATTTTGTCTTACGGTCCACGTTAATTTCGTGAGAAACCTTTAGCGTGTTTCTTTTGAGTTTTTTCCTTAATTTGTCTCCTCAAAAACAGGCGGAAATTGAATCAGATTGTTATTACGTGTTCCTTAAATTTGTGTTCTGTTTGTTTAGAAGATTTCGTATGATCAACTTATTCTTGCTAACTTGTAATAATACGTTCTACTTATATTAACACATGCATCAAACAATGAAGATGCATGTGTTATAAGAATCTGTGATAGATTAGTATAGTTTTTTTTTTGGAACTATAGTATAATTATTTTGCGGCATGTAATTTTCGATGTTGCTCTATTTACAATAAAATTATATTAAAAGATGCTGTGTTGGACGTAAGTTTTACGAGTAGGATTGGTGGGTATGCGAACTTAAATCTGTAGTGTTCTTAAGACAATTATGGTTATATCTAATTCTGCCAAACTCAAAAAGGTCAACTAAAGATTTCATTAATTTAAACTGCCACATTACTCAAGAAAAGAGGGAATTATCCATTCTGTTTGATTAATTAAAGCATATAATTCTTCATAAAAACTTGACAGCGAATTTGAACCATAGTTCGAATGCATCAATAGAAGAGTCACGGCAAAACCAGATAGTTTAGAGTTAGTCACTTTGGGAAGTGACGTTGCTAGCCCATCCTCACCTCCAAAATTCGTCAAAACGAATTTAATTGCTACACAAAAAAGCAAAATGGTGAAGAAAATGGCAAATGTTTTCGGCATTGAATCCGAAGAAATACATCCTTTCATAGAAAGGGGAAGAATCGTCAAAGATCTCTCCCGGTGAAAGGAGGAATTTGATGAAGGTCTCTCCCTAAAAAAGGTGAAAGGAGGAATCGCCAAACTCGTCTTTTATTTTTCAATATTTGATGATTAACCATAAATCGGAAATCCAAAAAAAAAAACTAAACAGTAAAATCAGGGTAGGATTAGATCAGTTTGGTCCATCGCAATATTTATAGTTTTACCATTTTAATGTTTAATCTACATATCTAAAATTTTATTTATTTTGACAACTGTTAATCATTTGGTTATATATAGTCCAAAATTTTCGTCCAACGGACGGCAATCTTCACGCTTTCAACAGGGTATACACATGCACCACATATACTTAACGTGATGAGTTACATATTTCGATTAGTGTGGCTTTAAGCTAAATTAAATATACACGATTATCCGGCCCAAATTAATATTACATCATTAGAGAGATCTATTTTTATGTTAAAACAAAAAAAAGAGAGATCTATTTTTTTTTTTATGAACTAACTAATCGAGTTAGTAAATAGACTCAACAACGTCTACCAAGAAGAGAAGTTCAACCAAACTGCAGAGGTTGAAGTTTAGAAGAAAATAAACTTAATTAGCAAATTAAACAAAATGGTCAAAACACTAAAAGAGAGAAACTCCAAGTCCTTTGGGAATTAGGAATTTATAGTAACTCTTAATGAGTCCTATTAAAAGAAGGTATTGAACTGTGCAACATATACTAGTATATATTACGAACTTTCTTATTGCTAAGTAAGTTTTTGTGGGCAAATTAGATTTTAATCAACCGATATCGACACTTCGACGACCGATCCATGAAACTCTAAATCAAGGTATATCCTTTTTTTTTGTTTGCTATCGTTCTACGTTAAGTATCTACATGTAATTTTGTTCTTAACCGAGTATGTATGATAGCTTTATAATGGTTAATTAATTAATTTAGTAAAACGTATCGTTATGCAGAGTTTTGGGACATTATTAGACCATAGTTTTTTTTTCTTCTACGGGTAATCTTTTTAGCCATTGCAATGCGAAACCTAGATAGAGTTATAGGTTCAAAGTTAGATCTAATTTTTAATATCGAAACGTTAAAAATTTGGAAATATTTCGCAACATACACTGATAATATTTGCGTAAAATACTAGATTAGATTGGCTGTATTTCATAAAAAAAATTTATACATATATCAACAAATAACAGAACTGATATCAACCTTTTGATTATCAATACCAAACGCGTTTGTGTTTATTTATATAAATATATATGAAATAAAACATAACTTTTGAAAGATAAATATATATGTGAGACACAAAATACATCTAACACAATTACACAACAAAAAGGAAATACCGAAACGTCTCAAAGATTGGATAGATTAACGGTTTAAGTTGGATTAAGAATGACCAATTAAGGAAGATGTAAAAAGTAGAAGTTAGGAGTAGGAAATGTCGCAATCAAAGACAGCTACACACGAGCGTAGCGTGCCTGAAAGGGACACCAAATCCTGTTTTAATGGGGAACAAACTTACTTTCACTTTTCTTCCCCACTTGATTTTTAATTTTTTAATTTTATTTTAGTTCTTGTTTATACATTTTCACTTAATTTTTTTTCCTCACGTTTTTAGGTTTTTTCAGACTCTTCCAGCAGCCCTCCAGGTGTAACTGGGCACACATTAGCTTGGCTTACATTTAACCAGGTGTTTTTCTTTCTCTGTATATATTTATATTTTCAAGATAAATATTTCGAGGGGTTTCATATACCATACTATTTTATTAGTATTTTTTATATATTAGTGGTGTTGCTGATTTTTCTTTAAATAAATAAAATAATTCTCAATTAAAATTTACTAATTCCTTATATTTTTATTTTTAAATAACTAAAATAAATCAAGGTTTGATAAAACAATCATTAGGATTTATCTCTTATCAAATTTATATTCATATAACGTTAAAAAATACCTTGATAAATTTTATTTCAAACTAGCATAATACATTTAAAATTCTGTTGAGGAAAATCAACTAAACCTACATATTTTTGGCAGCCCGTTTTTAATGTTTTGAAAGAAATGATTTAAATTAAAAACCAGAGAAAGAAAGAGACGTCAAAGAAAGGATCTCTTCTGACTCTAATTTCGGAGATCTCTATAAATAATACCTCTCTCCTTCACACTTTTATCGCAACTAAAAACATCAAATAAAAATCTCTTCTCTTTCACTTGCTCTTCTCTTCTTCACTTTCCTCGTTTCCTGTATTTCGTTCGTTTTGTCTCCTCCTTTGATTCAGAGGTTACTCTTAACCGATCTCTCTTTGCAAATCAAATCTTTAGGATCAAGATAAGGAATCTTTTGCCAAAAGAAAAAAAAGAAAATAGATAAGGAATCTTTTTGAATATCCGCACACAAAATCGAATCGATGGATCAAAAAGTAAGACAGCTTGAGGTTTGCACTCAGGACGGAACCGTTGATCGTCACGGAAATCCAGCGATCCGAGCCACAACCGGCAAATGGCTCACTGCTATTCTTATCCTAGGTAAATCCATATACACACACACACATACACGTGTACACTGTTCTTTGTCTTTAAGTGTTGTGTTTGAGATGCTAAAGAATCGTGTTTTTTTTTATTAATACAGTGAATCAAGGGCTAGCGACGCTTGCGTTCTTCGGTGTAGGAGTGAATTTGGTTCTGTTTCTGACGAGAGTGATGGGACAAGACAATGCAGAAGCTGCCAATAATGTCAGTAAATGGACAGGAACTGTTTATATCTTCTCTTTGCTTGGTGCTTTCCTCAGTGACTCTTATTGGGGACGTTACAAGACATGTGCAATCTTTCAAGCGAGTTTCGTTGCTGTAAGTTCATTTCAACACTACTCTGTTTTTTTAGGGCTTTTTTTTCTTGAGCCGTAAGTTAACACTGTTTTTTGGTGTTATATAGGGATTGGTGATGTTATCTTTATCTACTGGTGCGCTCTTACTCGAACCAAGTGGTTGTGGTGTTGAAGAATCACCGTGTAAGCCTCACTCGACGGTCAAGACTGTTATTTTTTATCTATCGGTGTATCTGATCGCGTTAGGGTATGGTGGTTACCAGCCTAACATAGCTACCTTTGGAGCTGATCAGTTTGATGCAGATGACTCTGTTGAAGGGCACTCGAAAATCGCGTTTTTCAGTTACTTCTACTTAGCTCTGAATCTTGGATCGCTCTTTTCGAATACCGTCTTGGGTTATTTTGAGGATCAAGGGAAATGGCCGCTAGGGTTTTGGGCGTCCGCAGGCTCTGCTTTTGCAGGTTTAGTACTTTTCTTGACTGGTACTCCAAAATACCGACATTTTACGCCTAGAGAGAGTCCTTGGTCTAGATTCTGCCAAGTCTTGGTTGCTGCAACAAGAAAAGCCAAGGTTGATGTAAACCATGAGGACTTGAATCTCTATGATTCTGAGACACAACGAACTGGAGATAAGAAGATTCTTCATACCAAAGGCTTCAGGTAGATAATTGATTTTAAAGATTCTGTTATAATCTCTGAAACTATCAAGATCAGTTTTTAACTCTTTTTTTTTTATAATGCAGATTCTTAGATAGAGCTGCGATTGTTACCCCTGATGACGAGGCCGAGAAGGTGGAGAGTGGATCGACTTACGATCCATGGAGGCTCTGCTCAGTGACTCAAGTTGAAGAAGTGAAATGTGTGTTAAGACTCTTACCAATCTGGCTTTGCACCATTCTCTACTCTGTAGTTTTCACTCAGATGGCCTCACTGTTCGTCGAGCAAGGCGCGGCGATGAAGACAAACATCAAAGACTTTCGGATCCCAGCTTCAAGCATGTCGAGTTTCGACATTCTCAGCGTTGCCTTCTTCATCTTCGCTTACAGGCGGTTTCTCGACCCGCTCTTTGCCAGATTTAACAAAACAGAGCCCAACAAAGGTCTCACTGAACTTCAGAGGATGGGGATTGGGCTCGTGATTGCGATAATGGCGATGATATCAGCGGGAATCGTAGAGATATACAGACTGAAACACAAGGAATCGGTTGCAAACTCGAGCTCTTTGAGCATATTCTGGCAAGTACCCCAGTACATGATGATAGGTGCATCAGAAGTGTTCATGTACGTTGGTCAACTCGAGTTCTTCAACAGCCAAGCTCCAACAGGTTTAAAGAGTTTTGCAAGCGCGCTATGTATGGCTTCGATATCGCTTGGGAACTATGTAAGCAGTTTGCTAGTTTCCATTGTCATGAAAATCTCTACAAAAGAAGATTTGCCTGGTTGGATCCCTGGGAATCTCAACAAAGGACATTTAGATAGATTCTACTTCCTTTTAGCTGGTCTAACCGCAGCTGATTTCGTGGTATACCTGGTTTGTGCTAAATGGTATAAGTATATCAAATCCGAAGCAAGTTTCTCTGAATCCGTGGCAGAAGAGGAAGTCTGAGTTAGAGCCAAAAAGTTTTTGGGTTTTACGCTGTGAAGCTCTGAACAGTAAATGTTCAAAGCTGAGCTTGTTCTGTAATATAAACTAGTCTTGTGGTTTTTTTTTGGGATACTCTTGTGCAAAGTTTTGTACTTTTGTTAATGCTTTCAAATAAAAATAGTTGATGATTCCACTCACAATTATTGTAACTTTTTCTCATAAATATAATAGGTTCGCTAGTCATGTGATAAAATCAGGCAAAGTCTAAACAGTTAATTGCACAGTAAAAGTAACATTAACAAAATCAAGATCTCTTACTAATTGTTTGAGTGAGAACAGGGGCTGTTGATGGTAAAAAAACTGCAGAAAAAGCTGTGAGGAAACTATTAAACTAACTTTACTGATTTCTACCGAGTAACTTACAGCCTGAGAAAAAAGCCAAACGTGCATGCTTAGGTCTTGTCTGCCTGGTACTCGTGTCCCTCAATACAAAAATCATGATTTGCCACACATGTTACCATTAGAGAGACGAGCAGAATCTTTCTCTCTCTCTCTCTCTCTCTCTCTCTCGTTCATCGTTTGGCGAAGAAGAGAACTTAGCAAAGAATTTGTCTTGGTAGCTGGTCGCTGCTTTTACCAAGAGACGATGGAACTGATGTAGAATGTGCTTTGTTCTTTACGTGATTTTGGCTAAGAGTATCTTCCTGAAGATGGCATCCGTTGCATCGACCGTTGAAAGTCTGGCTTCTGACGCTTGTTTGACATCCCAGCGAACGATCTAAACATCAAAATGAAAAAAACGATTCTAATATATATACCAATCATTACATATCTATTTCGATAATCAAAAGATAAAAGAACAAACCGTGGAGATCCTTGTCGTTTTTGCATAGGAAGCATTGATCTCACACTACCAAGTGCTCTCTCAGCAGCCTAAAGGTAAAGAACATCAGACAGAGGAAAAAATGGGATCAGAATAAAACCCGAGGCAAGGATTTAGCTGGGTTTACCTGCATTTTAGCTTCGTCCCATGTCGATCCAACTCCTTCCCCTAAAACACGCCCATCTATTTCAACCTGAAACACAGTACAAAGAGAATCAAGAGGGGTATGCACTTCAGATACTGCAAACCAATTGGAATAGACTGATGCACGTCATGAATCTTCTCTTTTAATGGCTGCTTTCTAGAATTGAAAAATTTCTATCTATCTTTTCGATTCTGTGTTATAATCTTCATGGGTGCGAACCTGAGCATGTAATTCTTCCCTGTGGACAATGTCAGATGGAACTGGACGCTGAGTTTGAAAAGCCATCTCAAAACCCTCCGATGCACACTGGAATTTGGTTAAGAAGAGGTAGTAAAGATGAGAAAAATGATATGCGGATGTGAGCAAGCAACAGTATCCAGATTAAGGAGATACATACCAATTCCCTGAGCGCAGTAATGGAGCCGTTGTGCCTCATAGAGCCTTCTAATCTCGGATCTGTAGGTCTAGAAGGAACTGGCATCGCTGTTTCATCTCTGCCAAATGGCTGATTATCAAGTGTGTTTGCATTTCCCATAATCACATTTCCATTGGTGAAGGGGCTAGCATCCCTGTGGCTTGGCCCTGGGTCACCATTTGCACGAGACATATAAAAACCTGCGGAAGAGGAGTAAAAACTCAAGAAACTGGAAACAAGCGAAAAAAAACAAATCCACAGATAAAGCCTCATCCCAAAAACAATGTGAATGAATCCAGCCAATATTAAACCTAAGCCAACTGCCAATAAATCCAAGATAGGTCTCACCCTTATAAGGGGAATGGACCCACAGTTTTGTAATACATTTAAGTTCAAACACCATCTGTTGATGTGATATCATAACATACCGACACATAACCATCTGTGGTGGCAGTTCTCATAGTCATTGATATAAACCCATTTACGAGAACCAACAGGAAGCAATAATAGGTCTATTAATAACAATGTCCACTCTTATGAGTGGTTGAGGTTCTATTGCAAAATAAAGATTGGTCTTAGATTGAGATCTACACCCTAGAATAGCTACAAACAATGTGAAGGTGGTTTAGCAACGTCAAACAAACAACATCCACCTTGAGATTCAAACAATATCTCAAAACGTATATCTCTGATTTAAAACACGAGTAAATCATAAGTCAGAACGTCTTACCAGCTAAGTTCTGGATAGAAACTTCAGCAGCCTTGTGCAGGGCTTCTCGTCTCGATTTGCCAATCCCTTCTCCAATTTTTTCACCTGATAACCAAGTCTGCAAAGAAAAACATAGATTAAACTGACGGTTGACACAATCAGCAAAAGTAATTCATCTAAGGGGAGAGAGAATCTCAAAGATGCGTGGCACAGTAGCATAAAGTCTACCAAATTACACAGAGCATACAATATCCAAGAGCGAAAAGCTTGGTAACTGCAAACAGGTGGAAGTTTGAAAGCTATACGTACCTCAACAGAGAACCGCAAATCTGTACTAGCAACCAAACCCGGTTTGTACTCCACCTACAATGTCAAGGAATATATATATAAATCAACTCGAAAAAGGAATTAATGGTAATCATAACGACGTTCACACTTCACACACCTTAATTCCACATTTGATAGCAATATCATGTAGAACTTCAGCTGGATTCTCTGTTGCTGAGACACTTCGTCCAGGTATGAAGTCAACATCACTGTTCCTAGAAGAAGATTGATTCCAAGATGCATCCTCCCCTAGAGAGTTTAAGTCAGTAATTTATCTCCAGAACCAAATGATACAAGAAGAAACAACTTTGATGGCTTACCATAGAAAGGATGAGAGCCTGGTAGATTGTTGTTTGACCGTAACTGTTCATCTCTCCGGAGAGACTGCAAATATATGACAGTGAGCACTGAACAGTATAATGTAGCAGTATAAAGACCAACAAAATTGACGACTGAAATTCATTGGTCAAATAAGAATAGTGGTACCTCCTTTGGCAGCCTGCGATTCTCATGAGGCATCCAGTCAGATTGAGTTGAGTTATCAATCTTAGAAAAAAAGGATGGATGGCGAGGCCTGTGCTTTTCCATATGTATCATTTCAGAATCCAACGGATATTCTTTGGGGACTGTTCGACGAAGTGGAGCTGGATCCATCTCCTCCTCAACAGGAAACCAACCATTTCTTGGCTGCACATGTGGAGGTGGAGCTTGAACTGGAGGTCTCTGAGGAAATGGAGGTTCACTTGGAGCAGGATCTCTAGTATCTTGTCCATGCTGCAATATGAGGAGCCTCCTCCTAGTATCTGGATCTAACTCTGATTCAGGTACCTCACCTTCCTCTCTAGCAGGAGAACTCTGCAAGCTTGGTTCTGAAGGAACCAAGTGTTTAGCTATTGATGTCGGTTGCTGAAAATGAATACTTGGAAAGGCCATAGCTGATGGTTGTGGTGCTTGTTGCACGACTGGTACTGGTAATGGAACTGAAACAGAAGAAGCAGAAGCTATGGGGTACTGAATGGGAGCAGCCATCTTTGGATCGATATTTGCCGCCGGCAGGACAACCGAAGATCCAGAAATTGCCTCCTGAATAAAAGGAAAGATGTATTTAACTTTCATTATTGAACAGAAAACATTATACCAGAAGACATGTTTACTGCAGTTGGTATCCTTAATGGATCACAACAGTAACTTTGTTACAATCGAGTCTAAAACCGTAATCACCTTCAGTCTTCTCTCCACTTCAGTATCAGCCATCCCGTCAAAAGAAAGTGGATCTTTGTTCCCATTTAAACCCGATGTTTCGTCCTATATTGCAAAGAGAATGAGCTACTGGGAAGCCATTTGGAGAGGGTAAAATTTATATGGTAGCATTAAAATGACACAAGCTACCAGAATGCCTGGAAGAGAATTAAAAAAATTATCTGCTCGCTATCATTACAAGAATCACGACTAACCTCCGGTACCAAGTAATGGCTGACATCAGGCGGAGAAGGAATATTCTCAACATCATTTTCATAAGATATTTCAGCAATCCTTTGTAGCAGACTATCGTCGAAATCCCTGTTACCAAGTATAAATACCATTTCACCGTCAGAATGTACTAAGCAAGCACCCTTGGTCTAGTAGAGATGTCAAGGAAACAAATGTCTATTATCAAATTTTACATCTTACCTGAAAAATCCACCTCTGACACCGCAAGCAACATTTCTGGCAACACACAGTACCGGTGTTGTAGCTGCCTAGAGAAAAGGAAATGAGCTATATGTAATACCATTCATTCAAAAGATTCAAGACTATGGCTTCTGATAGGAATTGGGCCCAAACCAAGCCCACCAAGACCCTTGTGTAGAACACACCACAAAAGCTTGCCAATCTTATGGTGCGCTTAGGTCTTAGAAGGCTTGGATTGTTTCCTTCTAACAATGTGGGATGATTCTTTGAATACAAATATTCTTATCAGATTCACATGCTTCTGCAACATAACCAATTTCAACCAAAGTAAAAAGTATACTTACTTCAGCTTGAGGAGAATAATAGGGAGCAAATGCAGGAACCACATGCACCCTCGGCTGATCCTTCTCATCCCAAACTTTCAGTCGATCATCAATTACCAATGCCATCTTGGGATGGCAGGTTGCATCGAGAAACACATTGAACAGTGATTTTTTCAAACCTGTCATGGTTAATTACAAGCTTGTAAGAAACGATACCATGATGAATAATAAGCAGGTACAAGTTAAAAAAATAATGTACCAGGTTTCACACAAACTATGCGAGCCAGCAAGTCATTTGCGTTTATCAAATTCCCTTCTGGATCAAGGAGCCTCCACATCTCTAAGGCGTAATCTCTTTCAGCCATCGTGCAAACATATACTTCAAAACGCTTGCGCCCTTTTGCTGTCAAATAGCTTCGAAGCTCCTCCCATGAAGGCCTCAACCTCACAAGAACACTTGTATCACGAATCTGTGTGCAAAGATAGGAATTGAGTCTCAGCCACAGGAATTAAGAACGATCTAGGTGCTCATGAAAGGAACGAACAAATTAAATTGAAAGACTATTTTTCCACTGTAATCTAGCCAAATTTTCAAGGAATCACCACATGTTGCTTGCCTGTCATGGAAATCCACCACACAGCACACAACTAGTTAATTGTCTTTTAAATGTGTAGTAAGCACCAAACATATAGGTATACCAGGAACAGTTACTTACAGACATATACTAACTTCAAGAGTTGCATACCATTGGATTAATGCGAGTCAGGATAATATTCTTCTCTTGCAACCTTATCAGGGGACGAACCAGAGGCTGATGGTTGTCAGACAAGGCAGGAACAATTTCAGATTGCACCTTAACCACCTCCCCGTTCTCAATAACCTGGTCACTTTCAACATATTGCTTCAACAGATTTTTGTCATCTTGATAACGCTTCATCTCAGCCACCATAACGGCAATGCGTTGAGGGTCCATCTCGTTGTTTATTCTCCGCTGCAACATCTCAATCCTATCCTCAAATGAGCGCATGGTATTCGCCACTACGAGGGTTTCATCAAGATCAAAGACAATACCAAGACATCTAAGGTTCAGCATGACTAGACAGGAATCGTAAATTCCAGGAGCAACACTAAATGCCCAGAAACAAGGACGGTCATTGTTGATGTTTTCAGAGTACATGGCAACCAAATGGAGTTCTTCCTCACCCATGAGCATTACTGCTGTCTGCAAGAACCAAACGTTCAAAAATCACAAATATGAGGATAATTTGTCACATCGCTCATATCCAATCCCGTTAAAGCTGGAAACAAGATAATTCAGTCGATTATGTATCCAGACATTAAACCTCTACTACACTATCGTGGGAATTTTTTTCCTAAAGCCTCAAACTTGATGCAACTCTGACACTGAGGAAGTTAAACGATGACCGAAAATCCAATTTTTCATAAGTTTAGTTCATAAAATCTCAAAGTCTGGGTAGGGCTTAAAAGGTTCCATAAGGTACAGTATACCTTGTTGTCCCTGAGACAGGACGAGTAGAAGAGACTGAGTGGCTCCTGAGCAGGAGAAGCTGAAGCCTCCAATTTGAAACAAAGGCCACAAGATGAAATTGTAGTGAGCACTGCAAGAGGAGGACACCTCTCGCTAGGTTGAGAGAAATGGCTAATTCTGATTCCCATCTTCGCTTCCTCCTTTACTTTCTTCTTCCTCTGCTTCGTAACATCGTCTGCTTGCTGCTGCTGTGATTCTCTTGGATGGTGTATCTCCATTTCCCCAACCCTACCATCTCCATTGTACACTTCTACTCTATTACTATTATTATACATAACTTGCCTTCTCCTTCTTCTTCTCTCTCTTTTCTCCTCCTTTTCTTAAGCAGTCCGTACCAGAAATTTACAGATCAATGGATGTCTATTGTTGTCTCATCTCAAATTGGTTCATCAAAACTTTTTACTTTTTTTTTTTTTGTTACCCCTTGGCTTGATTGATTGATTGATGGCCAGTCCACACTAGTTTTTGAATTGGATCCGAGTTTTTTGTTAGCAGAAAATCAAGAAAAAGGAGACGATTTGATGGATGGACAGAGAAAATGATGGAGATTTAGTGTTTGTTTTTAAGATTTTGTTCCCTTTGGATGTAGATCTGTAAGTACCGATGATGAATCCAACCAACAAAAAAAAAAGAAAAAACTAATTCTTCTTCTTCTCCGGTGATGATGAATCTGTTGTTGATGGAAAAAGTTTATCGGATGAAATTAGGTTTTTGTGGCTTTTCGCGTTCTAAAATCAGAAGCGGGCGATGTTGCGAGAGAGAAACCCTAGATCCCGATAAGTACCCAAGGGGTCAGATTGTGAATACGCATTGGCCTTCGTCACTGGGTTTTAAAGGGAAACACGAAGGTCCCTTCATTTTTTTCTAACCATTTGTTTTTATTTATTTTTAATATATACTATTTTTATAATTAATAAAGCCTTAAATAGTTTTCGTATCAAACTCAAATCCGTCAAATTCTGGTTCTCGACACAAACCGTACTTGTTTGTAATGACATACTTATTTCTGATTCAGATGTCAGACTCTAGAATTGGGAAAATCGTAAAAATTCAGATACATACTTATATTTCATTCTAATTTCTTGTATGAGAAAAACAATTAATTCAAAAGTTATGTGTGTTTTCACATATGCATTTACTCATTATGTTATGAAAACATTTATACATACCAAGAACAAATATATTTTTCCATAAAAAAATGTTTTGGTATCGAAAATTTATTTAGTTTTGCGGATACTATGTTTTTTTAGTTTTGTGGATATTAAATTTTACTTAGTCTTGTTTCGTATAGTCTCTATAATTTATTTATTTTTAAAACATTTGTTTATATATATGTAATTTAAAATAATAAACGATTTTTTTAAAATAGCTGTTACATATCAATATCCGTTACACAGTTTTTTTTAAATAGATTCTAAAATTTTACATATAAAACTTTCCAAAACAAGTTTAAAATACTTTATTACGTGTTGCTTACATACTTCTATTTTTATAGTCTTTTTAAGATTAAATTTTCTTATTATATTAACAATACCTACTAGTTTTTTATAAAAAAACTAGAATAGGATCCGCATATATGCGGATTTTTAATCAAATATTTTAAAACAAAATCGAATAATTTATAAAGAAAAATAAAAATTTAATTTTATTAATATTCCAAATATATATGTTTTAATATTCTTATATGAGTTATGTTTATTTATCTATATATAGATATAATAATTTAAATTTTAACGAATTATTTATCCTACTTTTATCATAATTAAAATCTATATTAGGATCCTCATATACGTAGATTTATAATAATAAAATTTTAAACCCGTTAAAATAATATTTTAAAAAATATAAAACAAAATCGGATCACTACTGAAATAAATATATGAAAACACACAAAATCTAAATCTAAGAGTTATTTATTTATTTTATTTCTCATTTATTTTTAATTAAAATATTTAAAACACAGAATCTGTTGCGGGTGCTAAGCAACATTAACCATATTTCTCATATATTTGACACACTTTATCAACTATGTTTTTCTGTTTCGCTGCGTTAAATACTTTGGTATGCAATTCGAATCATTCGAGTATGTTAACGATCTCTCATTAACTTTTTTCAAACAAATAAATATTTCTTTCTCTTCACATTCATCTCCCGTATATGATTTTTCTGCTCTCTAGAGAAGTTATGCCTTTCTACATGATTTTTGATATAATCCTTCTCATTGAGCTAATCATCGTTAATGCCATATCAATAGCATCTAATTTTTTTTTTAATTGATATATATATCCTAATTAATCTAATTTACTTTTTTAATTTTTATTAATTGATATATATACTAATTAATCTAATTTACTTTTTGTTTTTATTTTTATTTTTTAAAAAATTGAAATAGATCCTTTAGTTTTATTTTCTTTTTCTTAAATTGAAATATATTCTACTTAATTTTATTTTATTTTTTTAATGTAAATCGATAAATTTTTTAAAAAATATATAATTCATTTTAATCTTATTATATAAATTTAAAAATAATATTTTAGCAAGACATGTGTCAAAATCTAAATCGATAAACTTGACACAAGTCGAAATCTTTTCTTTTATTTTATTTATTTCTCTTTTAAAAATAGATAGATGTATTTTCTTTTTTCTTTTAGGATTAGTATAAATTTTTTATAATAGATTTTAATCAAAACACATGTCGAAATCTAATCGATTAACTTGACACGTGTCACGATCATGTTAATTAGCAACTTTGACGCATCCTACTTTATATAATAAGATATAAGATATATATACATATATATATATATAATTTTGACGAATTAATTATTATTTTTATCATAATTAAAATCCAGAGTAGAATCCGCACATATAGCTCACAACATTAACAATACTTCTCATATAGCTCACACATTTTATCAACTATTTTTTTCTCTTCCCCTGCGTTAAAAACTTGGGTATGCAATTCGAATCTTTCCATCTAATTGGTTGAATTTTTAACACGTGTCAAAATCTAATAGATTAACTTGACATGTGTCACGATTATGTTAATTAGCAACTTTGACGCATCCAACTTTGTATAATAAGATATATAAAATTTTGATGAATTAATTATCTTACTTTTATCATAATTAAAATATAGATTAGGATCCGCGTATACGCAAATATATTTTAATAAAATTTGAAAGTCGTTAAAATATTTTTTTAAGAAAATAGAAAACAAAATATGATCACTACTAAAAAAAATATATGAAAAACACAAAATCGAAACCTAGAAGTTATTTATTTATTTTAAATTTCATTTATTTTCAACTAAAATATTCAAAACATATAATCTGTTGTGGATCCTAAACAACATTAACTATACTTCTCATATTGTTCACACACTTTATCAACTATCTTTTTATGTTCCACTGCGTTAAAAACTTAAGTATGCAATTCAAGTCTTTTGAGTATGTTAACAATTTTCCCATTAACTCTTTTCAAGCAAATAAAGTCTCTCTTTCTCTTCACATTCTATATCCCTTATATGATCTCTCTGCTCTCTAGAGAAGTTATGTTTCTCAAGACTCGCATCAAAAGCTTCTCTGCATGATTCTTGATATCCTCCTCCTCATTGAGCTCGACCATCAGCGTTTAATGTCATATCATTAGCATCTAGAATTTCCTTTTTTTAATTGAAATATATCGTAGAATTTCCTTTTTATTTTATTTTTGTTTGTTTTTAATTTACTTTTTTTTCTTCCTTATATGATATTTCTGCTCTCTAGAAAAGTTATGCTTCTCAAGACTCGCATCAAAAGCTTCTCTACATGATTCTTGGTATCCTCCAACACATTGAGCTCATCATCGTCTAATGTCATATCATTACAAGTTACAACTTTATGCTTTCTAAAGAAGTCTTAAACAAAAGCCATATGTTACAACTAATATTAAACATAAACTAGATTTCGACGCAAATAAAATATCCTTCCTTTTTTATTAAGATGTCAGAAATTGGAAAGATCGTAAAAATTCAGATACCAGCAGAAATTTATATTTCATTCTAAATTCTTCTATGAGAAAAATAATTAATTCAAAAGATGTGTGTGTTTTCACATTTACATTTACTCATTATGTTATGAAAACATTTATATATACCAAAAACAAATATTTTTGTATCGAAAATTAATTAGTTTTGTGGATATTTTTTAGTTTTGTGGATATCAAATTTTACTTAGTCTTGTGTGGTATAGTCTCTAAACATTGTTTAAAAAAGCATTTGTTCCTATATATGTAGTTTAAAAGTAATAAACGATTTTTTTAAATAGCCGTTACATATCAATACCCGTTACACAAAGAAGCATTTGTTTCTATATATAGTATGTAGTTTAAAAATAATAAATGATTTTTTTAAATAGCCGTTACATATCAATATCCGTTACACAGTTTTATCATAACATTTTCCATATGAAACTTTCAACTTTTTTTTTAAAAAAAATACTTCATTACATGTTGCTTACGTATTTCTGTTTTTCTAATATTTTTAAAATTAATTTTTCTTATTATATCAACAAAACCTACTAGATTTTTTTTAAAATTTTTTTGCGAAGAACTAGAATCAAATTGATGTACAAATTTTTTTTCAAATATATAGCAACACCAATTGCGCTACCAAATCCCGACATTTAAATTATATTTTCCAATAACCGCCAAAGTTATTCATTTTCTATCGATTACAAAATACTCCTCAAAGATTTAGATACAAGTTACAACTTTACGCTTGCTAAAGAAGTCTTAAACAAAAGCCATATTTTACAACTAATGTTAAAAAGAAACTATATTTCGACGCAAATAAAATGACATGCTTATTTATGATTCCGATGTCAGACGTTGGAATTGGAAAGGTCGTAAAAATTCAGATACCAGCAGAAATTTATATTTCATTCTAAATTCTTCTATGAGAAAAAACAATTAGTTCAAAAGATGTGTGTGTTTTCACGTTTACATTTACTCATTACATTATAAAAACATTTATATACCAAAAACAAAATTTTGTTGTTTCATAAAAAATGTGTTGGTATCGAAATTTATTTAGTTTTGTGGTTACTAAGTCGTTTTAGTTTTGTGGATATCAAATATTACTTAGTCTTGTGTGGTATAGTCTCTAAAAATTATTTTAAAAAGCATTTGTTTCTATATGTAGTTTAAAAATAATAAACGATTTTTTTAAATAGCCGTTACATATCAATATCCGTTACACAAAGAAGCATTTGTTTCTATATACAATATGGAGTTTAAAAATAATAAACAATTTTTTAAATAGCCGTTACATATCAATATCCGTTACACAGTTTTTTTTATAAAAATTACATATAAAACTTTCAAATTGTTTTTTAAACTTCATTACGTGTTGCTTACGTATTTATATTTATCTAATATTTTTAAACTTAAATTTTCTTATTATATCAACAAAACCTACTATATATTTTTTTTAATTTTTTTGCGAAAAACTAGAATCAAATTGATGTACTATTTTTTTTTTCAAATATATAGCAACTCCAATTGCGCTACCAAATCCAGACATTTAAATTATATTTTCCAATAACCGCCAAAGTTATTCATTTTCTACCGATTACAAAATACTCCTCAAAGATTTAGGTACAAGTTACAACTTCACGCTTGCTAAAGAAGTCTTAAACAAAAGCCATATTTTACAACTAATATTAAAAAGAAACTATATTTCGACGCAAATAAAATGACATGCTTATTTATGATTCCGATGTTAGACTTTGGAATAGGAAAGATCGAAAAAAAAATCATATACCAGCAGAAAATTATATTTTATTCTAAATTCTTTTTTGAGAAAAACAATGAGTTCAAAAGATGTGTTCGTTTTCACATTTACATTTACTCATTACGTTATGAAAACATTTATATATACCAAAAACATTTTTTTTTCATAAAAAAATGTTTTGGTATCGAAATTTATTTAGTTTTGTGGATACTAAGTTTTTTTAGTTTTGTAGATATCAAATTTTACTTAGGCTTGTGTGGTATAGTCTCTAAACATTATTTTTAAAAACATTTGTACCTATATATGTAGTTTAAAAATAATAAAAGATTTTCTTAAATAGCCGTTAAATATCAATATTTGTTACACAAAGAAGCATTTGTTTCTATATACAGTATGTATTTTAAAAATAATAAATTATTTTTATAAATAGCCGTTACATACCAATATCCGTTACGCAGTTTTATCATGAAATTTTACATATAAAACTTTCAACTTTTTTTATAAAAAAATACTTCATTACGTGTTTTTTACGTATTTCTGTTTTTATTGTATTTTTAAGATTAATTTTTCTTAATATATCAACAAAACCTACTAGATTAAAAAAAAAAAAATTTGTGAAGAACTAGAATCAAATTTTTGTACTGAAATTATTTTCAAATATGTAGCAACACTAATTGCGCTACCAAATCCAGAATTTAAATTACATTTTCCAATAACTGCAAAGTTATTCATTTTCTATCGATTACAAAATATTTCTAAAAAAATATCGAGTTGAAAAATATCAACTACAAAATATTTCTCAAAATATTCATTTTATATCGATTACAAAATAACAAGTTACATGGTTTTTAACAAAAAATTGGAAAATATGTTGAAAAATACGATATAAACATATATATTAAAGAAATATTTTGTTCAGGTTTATAAAGTATCAAATTATTCTTCTTCTATTATTAATTTTACACATGACATATAACTCAACGTGTTAAAAAAACAAATTAGTTATTTAATCAAGTAAAAATCAATTGACTTATTCTTATTTTACTTAACAAAATTTGAAATCTTATAAACAAATACAAGTAGGAGAAAATAATACATTGTATATTTAATATATTTTTATAAAAAAAATCAATAAATCTATTATGTATTCGGTAATTTAAAAATTACTAACAAAATTAAAATAAACTAAATCATTAAAATACCTAGTTTAGGTATAAGTTACAGCTCTACGCTTGCTAAAGAAATCTTAAACAAAAGCCATATGTTACAACTAATATTAAAAAGAAACTATCAACGCAAATAAACAGAATCAAACAAATCGACCTATGCATCAAGAAAAACCAAAAGATGAGACAAAACATAAAAAGCTTAATGAAATTTCAACACTATAAAATAATTCGTTCATAAGAATGGGCAAACGGAATCATGAACAAATAAACCAAAAGAAGTTCAACCTTGCCTGTGAGGAGAAGTGGAGCTCTTATTTGTCTATTTATGAATTTTACTTGGGTTAGCGAGCTCAGTTTCTTGATTAGTAGTGTAAAATACTCGTATAATTAGTCCACTATTACAAATCCACAAACAATACGTCAAAATCAAGACAAGTGTTTAACCTACAAAGACCACAACATTTATAGTTTTTTGATACCTCTTCTAATTTACACTACATCCGTAATTGAAATCAAAATTCTTTTTTTTTTGGAACTGAAATGAAATCGAACTCTAAAGTCTAAACTAAAGGGAATCGATAAATAAATAAGATGTGCCTGCCCATTCGTTTCCTTTAAAGACTTGTTCAAATTACTAGAAGCTAATCCGGCCCAAACAAGATCAAATCAGCCATGAACTGGAACCGACTCTTATCAGTTAACCGACTTGTACCAAACCGATTCTAGAATAGAATCGAAGATAAATTTAGCCTAGCTTCATTGGTATATAATCCTCGACTAATATCCTTGTTCATCTTCTCTTCCGTTCTCTTTCTCTCTTCGTCGCATCACTGACGCTGAGACTTGACCCAATATGACCGCCGAATCAAAACCCGTCGCACACGATAATAGCGTCGCTCCGAACGGGGATGCCTCCAACGGTGACATTACCGCTTCCTCGAAGAAATCCCGTGAGAAGGATCGTCGCCGTCGCAGGCGGAAGCAGAAGAAGAACAACAAAGCATCCCAGGCCGACGAAGAAGAAGCCGACGTTTCTGGTGCTTCTGATTCCAAGGAGAACGCGGATCCGCAGCAGCAGGTTAGCTTTGTGCTCTTTTTTCTCGCGCACTCTATTCATGAGATTTGAGATTTTCTAGGGTTTGTGATTGTTTTTCGAAGTTTTTATTCGTACTGATTTTTCTTTGATGATATTTGTCTCCTCATAGGTTTCTGAGCAGATTGTGATAGAGTATGTTCCAGAACAGGCCGAATTTGAAGAAGGTTTTAACGACGAATTTAAGCAAATCTTTGAGAAGTTCAACTATCGGGAACCTGTTGCCTCTGAGGTACGAATCTTTTCTTTTGGCTCTTTAGTGTGACTGAGAAAGTTCATCAATGCTTAAATTTTGACGAAACTGTTTTTGCTTGACCAGGACGACGCTAAGAAGGATGAGTCTGAGGAGAAAGAAGCTGTAAAAAGGCAGGATAACTCAGATTCAGACGCGGAAGAGCAGGATAACCAACAAAAAGAGAACGGCATGTCTAACAAGAAGAAAAAGGTCTAATCTCAAAGCTAATTGTTACCTCTGATTTTTTTTTTCCCTTGCATTCGACAAGATAGTATATCCTCTAGAGTTAGTTTCTTGTTCTAAGCTCAGTATACTGCAATTTTTTAGATTCCTAAAATCCTGAATTTCTGATTTCTCAGCTTGAGCGGAGGATGAAGATTGCTGAGCTGAAGCAGGTCTCCGCTAGGCCTGATGTCGTTGAGGTAAGGATGCTTTTTCCTTTTTTATTCCAACTCCCAATTGTTGGTATCTTTCTTAAGGGAAAAATCTTTGATCTCGTTGTGTAGCTTTCTATAATTTATTCATAAGTTCAATTTGAATGTTCTTAGGTCTGGGACGCTACTTCAGCAGATCCGAAGTTGTTGGTGTTTTTGAAGTCGTATCGGAATACAGTTCCTGTTCCAAGACACTGGTCCCAGAAGAGAAAGTATTTGCAGGTTTGTGATATTTCAAGTAATCGTGCTTTTTTTTATTTTTTTTTTTTTTTTTTTTTGGGTTTTGGCTCATAGGGTAATTATACAAACAGTTATAGAACTCATCTTGATAATTGAGTTTCCTTATACCTATATATGTGCTTCTTGCAGGAGAACATCTGTCATAACCATGGAGCCTGGAATTGTAGGTGTAACCGGAGAGGGCTCTTAATTTTGTTTGTTTTTATATGAAATCTGTGGTGCTTAGGTTTTGGAGACGTTTGATATTTCTCTGAGAAAAGTGTTTTATGTATCAGTTGGGTGGGATTTTTCCTTTCTGAAATCCTACTTTCTGTTTCGTATGCATTTTAGTGATCTTGCTTTTAGATGCACCTGGTTTTGTAGTACTCTTAGGATTAAGTCAAGTTTCTTTGCGTTTAAGGCTATTATATATTGTTGCTCTTTCTTTCTTAAGTTTGTGGCATCTCAGTGGGGTTTTAATTTTGCAGGGAAAGCGTGGTATAGAGAAGCAGCCATTTCATCTTCCTGATTTCATTGCTGCAACCGGAATTGAGAAAATCAGACAGGTATATTGTCTTGGACCCCATGATTTTGCTCATGATTTTGCTCTTCTGTTGGCCTGCACATATATCTTCCAGAGTTAATTCTTTTTGTGGTTCTTGTGCAGGCTTACATTGAGAAAGAGGATGGTAAAAAGTTGAAGCAAAAGCAACGGGAGCGAATGCAACCAAAGATGGGAAAGATGGACATTGACTACCAGGTTTCCCTTTATAAATATTTGTTTTGTGGTGAGCATTTGTTGATATTTATTCTATAACTGATAAGTGAAAATAATGCCTTCCTTTTCTCAGGTCCTCCATGATGCATTCTTCAAATACCAAACAAAGCCCAAGCTGACATCTCTTGGGGATCTGTATTTTGAAGGGAAAGAGTTTGAGGTACTTCCTTGTGACATGTTTTGCATCGTTATTGTTTCTTACATTGCTTGATTTTGCTGCTTTGCGTACCTGAATCTAATTACAATCATTTGGGAAATAGGTTAAACTGAGGGAAATGAAACCAGGGACTTTGTCACATGAATTGAAAGAAGCTCTTGGTATGCCTGACGGCGCTCCTCCCCCATGGCTAATTAATATGCAGGTGAGTTTTATTGTAAATTGTCTTTGTAATTATTTCTGATTTAAATGGAATTATTCACCTTATATACCCTTCTCCAACAGAGATATGGTCCTCCCCCTTCGTACCCACATCTGAAAATTCCTGGTTTGAATGCTCCTATTCCACTTGGAGCTAGCTTTGGTTATCATCCTGGTTGCTGGGGGAAACCTCCAGTTGATGAAGTAAGTACTTTATCTATATTCTTCTTCCAATTAACTTCTATACCTTTTTTTTAGTTTGGACAAAAACTTCTATGCCAATTATTAACAACTTTTGTTTGGTTGCTTCTCCTTGCTTGTGTTATATAGTTTGGGCGTCCATTGTATGGAGATGTATTTGGTGTCCAGCAACAAGATCAGCCTAACTATGAGGTATTTGTTTTCATCTCTCTCTGTTGTTCTCCGTAGTAATAACATATAGTGCTCTGTTTTAAAATTCTATGTGGAAGGAACCCAGCTTAACGAGTAGTTGGTGCGGTATTAAGGATGGGGATAAAAAGTACAAAGTATAAGCATCTTGTTGAATATTTGGTGATATAATATTATGGTTCTTTTTATCATTATTTTAGGAGGAGCCTATTGATAAGAGCAAGCACTGGGGTGATTTAGAGGAAGAGGAAGAAGAGGAGGAGGAGGAAGAAGAGGAACAAGACGAGGAGATGGATGAAGAGGAGCTAGACGACGGCATTGAATCGGTTGATACACTGTCAAGGTATTGTTTTGCCTTAAGCGGTATACATTTGGTGAGGTGATTTTGTATTTGTTTGCTTATCATAGAATATAAATAAATATGAAACTGATGATTTTTGCCTTTCTTTTCAGCACTCCAACTGGCATAGAGACCCCAGATGCAATTGAACTTCGTAAGGAACAGAGAAAGGAACCCGACAGGGCTCTATATCAGGTAGGAAACGTGTTTTTAAATAATGCAGTTTCACTTTGTCCAACCACCTTGTGAGATATTGTCTCATTTTGATTGACGAGAGAGATATTTTGCTGTTAGCTATAATTTTTGGTTTGGTTTTCTTAATGCTGCTCTTTTAATTCTGAAGGTGATCGAAGCAAAGGAAGAGAGTGTTGCTCCTGGAACATTGCTGGGAACCTCACACACATACGTTATTAAAACTGGTACTCAAGAGAAGACAGGAGCGAAAAGGGTAAGCAAAACACTGTTTTGGTAACTTGTTAGCAAATATTTGTGGTGCTTGGGATACTAAAAATTGGTGCATCTTTTGGTATTCGGTATAGAGATTCAGTTATGGTAGTGACTCTGAAGCTTGGTGGTATATGCATTGTTACATCCTGTGTTTGCTGTTTGCTTTATGACAAGTGGCTAATTATGCAATTGTATCTTTTTGGCCAGGTTGATTTGCTGAGAGGACAAAAGACAGATCGTGTGGACATTAGTTTACAGCCAGAAGAGCTGGACGCTATGGAAAATGTTTTACCTGCCAGGTAAGAAAATGTTCTAAACTCTACATTTTGACTTTATTGACTGTAATCTCTTAACACAAGATAAAACTGTAAAATAGTTCTAAACTCTACATTTTGGCTTTTGAAGGTACGAGGAGGCAAGAGAAGAGGAGAAATTACGCAATAGGCCAGAGGACTTCAGTGACATGGTCGCTGAGGTAATGACTTTGGATTCGATAATATCTGTTTTAACACTAAAAGTATGAGTGGGGGATGATTGAACTTTGGTATATTTAACTTTTTTGGAATGGTTTACTTGCAGAATTCGAAGAAAAGGAAGCGTGACAAGGAAGGAGGCAAGAAAAAGAAAGATTTCAAGTTTTGAGTTGGCATAACACTGAGAGAGGGAGATGAATTAGAAATCTTGGGTTTTGTCTAAATGCTATGATATGTTGTTGTTACGTGAACAAATCTTGAATTAAAACTTGTTTAGGGATTTGAACAAATTCAGAGCCTGGGAAAAAACTTCGAACAACTAAAAAAAAATGAAATTACTTTATTGCCAAAGGCGTTGTCGTTTTCGTAGAGGTCGTTCGTAAAAATCTTCCCTCGTTTCAGATGCTTTGTTGTCGATAAAATATCATTGATTCCTAATGATATAGGTGAACTTTTTCTAAGAAGATAAAAAAAAAATCATTGAAAGATCGTTGTGATGAAAACGATCACACTTGTTTCATCGTCTCCCACCTTGGGACCTTTGAGTTTGAAGATTCAAGTATTCAACAATGTTTAGATTCAGTATATACAGTACTTGAACGTAACAGAGTTTGAAGGAAAAATCAACATAACAGAAATCGGCGAATTCAAATCCAATAGAGATGGAAGCGGTCAAGTGGCTCAATCGTCCACAACGTGAGCTTCTACGGTCGTCTAGCCGGAGGTATTGATATTTAATCAGTTGGGCCCAAACTAAGCCCACAACGTTGGATTGTATTAGTTAACCACAAAAGTTAGCTTGAGAATGAAGGTACTGATTTTATAAGTTTGTTTTCTTCTTGACCTAACCGATGTGGGATTATTACTAGGTACGGTCCGAGGTAGTGCTCCTCTGGCCCGCATAGCCTCGTATAAGGTGTGTTGGAACCCGCCAATAGAAAACGACCTTTTCTAACAAAACAAACTCAAATTAAAAAATATATAGCTCAAAATTTCAACCTTTTTCAGCAAAAACTCAAATTAGTTTGAGAAAACAGTTAAAGTTTCGACCTTTTATTACCGCAAACTCAAATAAGTTACAAAAGTAGTGCAAAGCTTGGAACTTTTCTAACTTCTTGTTCTTTGTTGGTGTCGAATTAGGCAGAATCTCTGTACACTGGACCGGAAATTTCAACCGGTTTAGCTTGTTTTCGTTACTCACATCTCAGAGGAAATAAAGATCTTGGTATAAATAAATCCATTTGTGTCTCTTATCTATGTTTACCTCAAAAGTTGAACGCTTTTTGATACATGATTGATCCCTTTTTACTTTGTAGCATGCTATATTTGACTATCACGGAGGGGACTTGTAAATCCTGAGAAAGCCGCAAAACCCGGACTTGTCTACGATATGGGGATTGAAGGTTACATCAATTATATGTGTTCCCCGGGCTACAACGACTCCTCAATCTCTCGTGTGCTCGGTAAAAAGACTAAGTGCCCAAATCCTGAGCCATCGATTCTTGATATAAACTTAACCTTCAATCACAATTCCAAATCTTGAGCAAGAAGTCACCCTCACAAGAACTGTAACCAATGTTGGACCCATCAAGTCAGTCTATAAGGCCGTGATCGAGTTTCCTCTCGCTATAACTCTCACCGTGAACGCGTCCATGCTCGTGTTTGACTTTGCAGTTAAGAGATTCCTCACTTTCTCGGTGACGGCTAAAACGAGCCATAGAGTCAACACTGGCTACTTCTTTGGAAGCTTAACATGGACTGATGGTGTTCATGCTGTTGCAATCCCTGTCTCTGTTAAGACAAAGATCATGATCAAGGCTTAACAAGAGACCTCAAGACTGTCTAAGAAGATAAACGATTTCGATCGACTCCATGTATTGGAAAGAGCCATATGATGATGCTCATGGTCTTTATTCCTCTGTAATTTGTGTTTGTTTGTCTCGAATTTTACATGAGAACTCCAAGTTCAATCCCTGCATGTGGCATATAATTTTTCTTTTTTTTTGTATTATTATTATTATTTTTTTGTTGCTAAAGCGTTTATTTTTATATTCCCGCGGATCGCACTCCGCTGTCCCGCGGAAAACGAATAAATTCGATCTGGATCAGAAGGAGTATATGTTTTTATTTTCTTATAATTACCGTCCAATAAAAAGAGATATACGTAAATAATTTTACACAATTCATTCGGGTAGAACAATGAAACAGTGACACATGGAAGGATGTGACGGCCAATGTACTCATTGTATTCATTCGGGGAGAACAATGAAACGGCGACACATGGAAGGATGTGACGGCCAATTAATGGTACTCATTGGACTGCAACCATGCATGCATGAGCATCATCATCACTTCGCCTTTCTTTCAACATTTCTCTTTTCTTTTCTTTCACACCAAGAAAATAATTATATCGTGATGAATTTTTTGTCACAACAAAAAATATTTCATAACAATTAAAATAACATGACGTATATATGACGATTTGTAAATGGTTACAATATGATCAATATAATTTTATTTTTAACAAAAAAGTCACAACATTACGACGACTTTAGCTAATAACTGTACTATTCTATCATACTTAAAAGTAACAAATGTAAAAGTAACAAATATGACACAATTATTTTGGTAAAACAATTTTTTTTTTTTTTCACAATTACCAACAATAACGTTCTAAAACCATCGCGAGTGCAATAACGTCTCAATTCCATTGTGACAGAATTATAGTCACAAATTATCACAGTTAAAGACTGAAAAATCATCGCTAATTTGTTTTAATTTATGACTATTTTAGTCTAAACATGGTCATCTTAGTTTTTTTTTTTGAAAAGGGCATATCATCTTAAATTTGTCATGATTCATACTAAATTTTTGCCACAAATCTATTCTAATTAGTTACTGATTTTTTATCTCAAATTTATCTTAACTAAATTATTGTCACAACAATACATTTAATTATAAAAACAATATGACATAAGTAGAGAGAATGAAACAAAATTAAATTACGTATAGAGAACAAACTAAAAGTCAATTAAGTAGTAGCATAAGCAACCAAAGCTTGTAGCAAAGCAAAACTCCTCTATAACTTAACTCGATTATTTGGCAATTTAATTTCAAGGTTTTCCACTCGACCAGTTAATGCTCAAACTTCTGCATTAGCTTGTGAAGAAATCGACGAAGCCTCTAGAGACATTAAAAGAGCACTTTAGAGTGATACAAATCCAAACAACCGACTTTGTTTTAATGTTCCAACGATAAAAAAAAACACCAGTAAACCAAACAAATCTATAATATTTGAATACATTTAAACAAAAGAGCATGGAATTTAAAAGACATATCGTAATATTAAAACAAATTAACAATAACAACAACAGTACAAAATTTTGAAATTTACTTTAGTATAAATTTCATTTTTTTCATTTTTGGTAAAACAATTCACTGTCAAAATATTCATCATATATTTGGGAATATGTAGCTTTCCCATATGAGAGTCCACCAACTAATGATAAACGAGTCCTCTACAAAACCAAAACATACATAAACAAGTGAAGCAAATTCAATATGCCACAACGATACAGCTTAGAGCCTATATTCAGTGAAGAACTTAGTTGATAAAAAAACAGCCTAGAGTCTATATAAGCACAAAGTTGAGCAACCTAGAGCCTATATAAGCACAAAGTTGAGCAGGAAATAAAAATAAAATCAGAACTGTGTTATAATTAGAAAATTAAATCATTTATTATGACGAATTTTTATAGTATGGAAAAATTAAAACATTAATTAGAGAATGGAAAAAAATAAAATAAAAATGGAAAAAACTGGTTGCAACTCATAACATGTTATTATGTCACAATTGATAGCATAATACGTTAGTAAATTAGTTTTTATTATGACGAATTTTTTACACAATTATATTACTATTTAAAACGAACAGTAAGTCTTTGATTAGTACCAATTAGTGACCGATAAGTATTCACGTTTATCGTTATAGACTGAGACTCAAAATCGCATCACAAGTTCGTAACTAATGTACGACGAAAGTTTGTCACATTACTGTCATAGTTGTTACAATTGCCATTTTCATTACAATGTTGCCTCAAATTGCAACAAATATTGGTGACAACATATTATGACGAAATTACTACACATAAAAATTTGGTTATAATATCGTATCTAAAACGTTATAAATTTGTGATAGATAGCTTTTGCCTCAATTTTCCGTCATAATAGCTCTAATTTTTTGGTAGTGTTCTCACTCCTTAATCACTTAACAAAAAGAATATATATATATATATATATATATATATGGGAGAGATTTGCAAAAGAAAACCTTAACCTAGAAAGAAAGTTACGTATTTAAAACTTGAAACTTATTTTAGCGATGTAAATAAAGTTCTAAGATTAATTCTCACTAATTTTAACACTTTATTTTCTAAGAAGATAAAAAAAAACTCAATAATTTTATCTTTTTGCACGTGCTTAAAAACGAGTAACATAAGTTGTACTAGCGGTGGTCACTGGTCGTCACTTAAAATTTTATCTTTGAAGATTATATCCACTATGAAAGAGAGAGATTCAACTAGCGGTGGTCACTGGTCGTCACTCGTCACCATTTATCTGCCAGGGTGTGAGAACACACATTCAATTCAAGGCTGTGTACACACATATTATAGTACATCTGATCATATCATAGTTTAAAAATATCGCTTTGCAAACAACCATGAAAATGTATATTTTTGAACGTCACAGCTAGAAGTTTTTTTTTATATAGTGATTTACTATCCATTGTTTTGAAAAAAAAATTATTAGATTTATTGTATTTTAATAGCAAATTAAAAGTAAAACATTTATAAAAGCATATATTGGATCCAAATTTTAACGGAAATATATCTTAACATATAATTTCATGTTGTTATACACGTTCAATGTTAATTCACTCTTTGCGGTCCAAACACTTGGTTGCGGTCCCGATCCGTACCTATACTTCTGACCTGTGCGAAAATATACTCATACTTTATATTTTCTATAATTTCATACCTAAACTCTAAACAAGCGGCCAAAACATACATTGACCATAAATCCGTCAGTCAACCGTTTGATATTGCTGACGTGGCTATGACGTGTCTGCTGAGTCAACAAAAATCAATTTTTTTTTTAAATAAAAAATGTGATGTGTCCGGCGAATCACAACAATACAAATAAAAATAAAATTAGAGACTTTTAATTTTAATAATTAATAAATTTTATCAAACCGGTTTAATATATATATAATTTTCTTCGTAAAAAATGTGAAGTATGCGATAAGTGTTCAAAAATAAAAATAATTTTTTTTATAAAAATAAAAATAGAATAGAAAGTTTTTTTTTATCCTAACAAAGAAATTTTTTTTTTTGTAACTCGAACCTGTGATCTCCAATATCCCTACATTTCGGTAATCAAGGGGCTTAAAAACCCTACATCTTGGAGACACATGTTGGATTAGGTTCAATTTACGTTGGGAGGGATCTCCTCTCCAAAAACGAGTAATGAACCTCGCCTTGGGGGAACGTACGGTCTTTGGGTCCAAAACCTCCAGGTCATTTAAAAAAAAAATGCTGGTAGTTAGAATTATTGACATGTTTAGAACGCAAAACTTTACATATAATTCTATCCAACTAAAATATTTTTTCATTGTAAATTTACTTAAATAAAAAGAAATCAAAACTATCTATGATATTTATATCTCTTATAAATTTATATTATATTTTTGAATTAAAATAAATATAAAAGAAGAAATTTATTGTCGACAAAAAATAAATTTATTTGTTAGGATAAACAAAACAATTTTATCCTATTTTTAACTTTATAAAAATATTATTTTATTTTTATTTTTGGAGAATTACTGCATACGTCACATTTTTTACGAAGAAAATTATATATATATATTAAACTGGTTTGATAAAATTTATTAATTAATAAAATTTAAAATCTCTAATTTTATTTTTATTTTATTTTTTGTGATTCGTCGGACAAATCACATTTTTTATAAATTTTGTTTTTGATTTTTGTTGACTCAGCAGACACGTCGTAGCCACGTCAGCAATATGAAACGGCTGAATGGCGGATTTATGGTCAATGTATGTTTTGGCCGCTTGTTTAGAGTTTATGTATGAAATTATAGAAAATTTAAAGTATAGGTATGTTTTCGCATAGGTCGGAAGTACAAGTACGGATCGGAACCGCAACCCAGTATTTAGGTAGGAATTGGCTGTTCTCACCTCTTTGTGTCAACACATTACATATATAGTATTTATTACCCATAATGCAAAAATTGGAATTGGTTTGCTTTCCTATGATCCTATATTTCGGTTTAGAGTCATGTATCAAAATATAATCATTTCTATAACTAATTCAGTCACTCTTGGTCTAACAACTTCCTAGCCATAGTTTAACCAACTAACTACGTAACTGAATTAGTTAGATTTGATATATCCTTTCTCTTATAGGCAAAATTCAGAATATATATTTTTTTTTTGGTCGAATAAATTCAGAATATTTAAGTCGAATAAAAATCATATGTTTTCTAGAAAACAATTTTAAGAAAAGATGGGCCTTTAAAGAAAGTGGGTATCTAAAAAGGAGAGCAAATTTTTTGGGTAGAAGAGATAAAACCGGTCTGACTCCAAATGACTGACTCTATACCCGGTTTAACTCGAATAAACCTAATTTCGATTTATTCTTATATTTCCAGAGTTTTGATCCTATTTTCTTTCTAATCGTGGGTGAGGCGTGATCACAACCCGATAACTATTTGAAACAAAACGAACCGGAATGAGTTTTGGTTTTGGTTTTGGTCAGCATTTTCTCAAACCAACAAAAACAAAATAGAGTTCTCTCCTCTCAAACCTAAGTAAGAACATGTCTAAAATCGAATCCAATCCGATTTCGAGTCTAACCCAAAACTCCACCTCTAATAGTGGTGGGGTGGGTCCTGAACCGTGTGAACTGAACGACGAATGAATTATTGCTTATATATAATAACCACAGATGTTCCTATGACACACACACACAAAACACACTTCTCACTTATGAAAATGGAGAACTCTTTACGAACTTACAAACTTTTGCTTCTATTGACATTTGCGTTGGTCCTATACCTTAACACGGAGCTGAGCTTTCTTGCATCTGCAAGAGCCCTAGACAACAACAGCAAGGCATGTAACGCAAAAATAACTTTCCTTATTTGCTAAAATATTACCGATTTATATTTTTCTAACGTTTATTTTTCAAGGATTTAATAGGTTTATATTGTTTATCTTGGCGAAAGAGAAAATTATGATCCCGAACTTGTTACAGCCTCTCATCATCAAATGCTTGAATCACTTCTTGAAAGGTACTTAATCATCTTCAAAAGGCCAAATCTTGATAGAGATACCGACGCGGAAATTTTATATGTATAGTGTGATTAGTGACTGTGTCATCAAAGTTGCCATATATATATTTTTATTCATTAGTCAGTAAAAAAAAATCAGACATCTGGTAGGTTGGTAATCACATTCGTTTCTTGTCGCACAAGAAACTCAGTTCCTTTTTTTTTTAAATGTCGATCATGAGTTCTTCTCTCACTTGTATCTCTCATGTGATATATAGTAAAGAAGGCGCACATAACTCAATGATCTACAGCTATCAACATGGATTCTCCGGTTTCGCAGCACTTCTTACATCTTCCCAAGCAAAGAAAATCTCAGGTACATAGCAAAACGCCAAAACCTAAACTCACATCTGTAAAAAATTCATATCTTTGAGCATTGAAGATTTTTGGTTTCTAAGCCGGAATCTTGTATATAAACACAGAGCATCCAGAAGTAATCCATGTTATTCCAAACCGGATTCTGAAACTGAAAACCACAAGAACTTGGGATCACCTTGGCCTCTCTCCAATTCCAACTTCTTTTTCTTCACCATCATCAGTAAAAGGTCTTCTTCATGACTCTAACATGGGCAGTGAAGCTATCATCGGCGTCTTGGATACCGGTCTCTCTCTCTCTCTCTCTCTCTCTCTCTCTCTCTCTCTCTCTCTCTCTCTCT
>JAHZTW010000001.1:337755219-337770809 GCA_020283515.1 Alliaria petiolata
CATCATTGATCCTTGGAACCACAGATCGCCCACGGTGAGAATCAGCGCGGCTACAACATTAACGGGTCTGCCTGCAACTACAAAGGTTGCTGCATTCTCATGCAGAGGGCCTAATTCTGTTTCACCAGCCATTCTCAAGGTTATAAATAAAGCCATTTGTGTCTCAAGTCTATGTTTACTTCAAAAGTTGCAACCTTTTTTGATAGATGATAGTTGGTGAGTTTGTTTACTCTGTAGCCTGATATAGCAGCTCCGGGTGTGAGCATTCTCGCGGCGTTGAGTCCGCTTGATCCTGACGCACACGATGGATTTGGACTCGATTCAGGGACATCAATGTCGACTCCTGTTGTTTCCGGAATCATAGCTCTCCTCAAATCTCTACACCCTAAGTGGTCTCCTGCTGCACTCTGATCAGCTTTGGTCACAACAGGTTCTTTCTTCATCCCATCTTCTTGTTATTAACCAATTTGTTTTCGACTAATCGATTTCCTTTGAAGCTTGGAGGACAACTCCATCTGGAGGACCCATGTTTGCTCAGGGATCAAACGAGAAGCTTGCAGATCCATTCGACTATGGAGGAGGACTTGTAAACCCTGAAAAAGCTGCGAACCCCGGGCTTGTCTACGACATGGGGATCGAAGGTTACATCAGTTATATGTGTTCCGCGGGCTACAACGACTCCTCAATCTCTCGTGTGGTCGGTAAAAAGACTAAGTGCCCAACTCCTGAGCCATCTATTCTTGATATCAACTTACCTTCAATCACAATTCCAAATCTTGAGCAAGAAGTCACTCTCACAAGAACTGTAACCAATGTTGGACCCATCAAGTCAGTCTATAAGGCCGTGATCGAGTCTCCTCTCGGTATAAATCTCACCGTGAACCCGATCACACTCGTGTTTAACTCTGCTAAGAGAGTCCTCACTTTCTCGGTTAAGGTTAAAACGAGCCATAAAGTCAACACCGGCTACTTCTTTGGAAGCTTAACATGGACTGATGGTGTTCATGATGTTACAATCCCTGTCTCTGTTAAGACAAAGATCATGATCAAGCCTTAACAAGAGTACTCAAGATAGTCTATAAAATTAAACGATTTCGATCGATTCCATGTATTAAAAAGAGCCATATGATGCTCATGGTCTATGTTTTTCTGTAATTTCTCGGTTCGAAGTGTGTCATTATAATAAAGATCAAATCATAAAAAAAAAACTCAGAATATCTCATACAACAAAACACACAAATTGAGAAAACCCTAAAGTTTCCTCATTTATTCATCACATTCACAACCATATATCATGCATATAAAAGCTACTAGAATCGAATCAAGAAAAAAAGATTCTTAGGATCTCATCAACTATAGCTACAACAACAACATAGCAAATATATAATCATTATAATGACTATATATTATAAAGATATTTTTATTTTTCTTTTTAACAGTAAGCGATACACTTATTCTTACAGTCCATGGTGCATCCACCTCCACCGCCTCCGCCGCCGTATCCTTTCCCGGAGCGGCTAAAAGAGTATACAGTCTGTAAATCTCTACTATTCCCGCTGATATCATCGCCATTATCGCAATCACGAGCCCAATCACCATCCTCTCATCATCAAATGCTTGAATCGTTTCTTGACTGGTACTTAATTTAATCATCTCCAAAACGCCAAAACTCTATTGAGATACCACTGACTGTATCATCAAAGTTTCCATAAATATATGTTATAAACAAAAGACAAGAATTTTTCTTAGATATGAGTTTGAGTTTAGTTGAGTACCTGACATTTTACCTTAACAGATCAAAAAACATTTCTATTAGAGACTTCTCAAGTCTCAGACTCTCAGTTGAAGCCTCTTGTTGTGGTTGACTCACCAGGTTTCAACGATTAGAGATGGAAGCGGTCAAGGCACGCATACAGCTACCATAGCCGGTGGCTCAATCGTCCCACAACGTGAGCTTCTACGGTCTAGCCGGAGGTATTGATATTTTATCAGTTGTGCCCAAACTAACCCCACAAATTCCATTGGATTGTATTAACCACAAAAGTTAGCTTGAGAGTGAAGGTACTGATTTTATAACTTTTTTTTCTTCTTAACCTAACCGATGTGGGATTATTACTAGGTACGGTCCGAGGTAGTGCTCCTCTGGCCCGCATAGCCTCGTATAAGGTGTGTTGGAACTAAAACAAAAAACAAACTCAAATTAAAAAAAAAATATATATATAGCTCAAAGTTTCAACCTTTTTCAGCAAAAACTCAAATTAGTTTGAGAAAACAGTTCAAAGTTTCAACCTTTTATTACCACAAACTCAAACAAGTTACAAAAGTAGTGCAAAGCTTGGAACTTTTCTAACTTTTTGTTCTTTGTTGGTGTCGAATTAGGCGGAATCTCTGTACACTGGACCGGAAATTTCAACCGGTTTAGCTTGTTTTCGTTACTCACATCTCAGAGGAAATAAAAATCTTGGTATACACAGTTGCAGCAACATTAGTGTAGCAGGAGTCATATTTTCCCAAATGCCCAAAGAAGATCTTTCTCAGTGCTATGCTTTTCCTCGCATTTACACAAACTACGAGCTTGGAACCGACATTTTACAGTACATCCGTACGACCAGGTCCTCTATCTCGAAGCAAATAAACTCTGTTTATTAAGTCAATTCTCTTTTTTCCTACAAACATCATTGATCCGACGACGAACCACAGATCTCCCACGGTGAGAATCAGTGCGGCAAAGTCATTAACGGGTCTGCCTGCAACTACAAAGGTTGCTGCATTCTCAAGCAGAGGGCCTAATTCTGTTTCACCAGCCATTCTCAAATCTCAAGGTTATAAATAAATCCATTTGTGTCTATGTTTACCTCAAAAGTTGAACGCTTTTTGATACATGATTGATCCCTTTTTACTTTGTAGCATGCTATATTTGACTATCACGGAGGGGACTTGTAAATCCTGAGAAAGCCGCAAAACCCGGACTTGTCTACGATATGGGGATTGAAGGTTACATCAATTATATGTGTTCCCCGGGCTACAACGACTCCTCAATCTCTCGTGTGCTCGGTAAAAAGACTAAGTGCCCAAATCCTGAGCCATCGATTCTTGATATAAACTTAACCTTCAATCACAATTCCAAATCTTGAGCAAGAAGTCACCCTCACAAGAACTGTAACCAATGTTGGACCCATCAAGTCAGTCTATAAGGCCGTGATCGAGTCTCCTCTCGGTATAACTCTCACCGTGAACCCGTCCACGCTCGTGTTTGACTCTGCAGCTAAGAGATTCCTCACTTTCTCGGTGACGGCTAAAACGAGCCATAGAGTCAACACTGGCTACTTCTTTGGAAGCTTAATTAACATGGACTGATCGTGTTCATGATGTTGCAATCCCTGTCTCGTGGTCTTTATTCCTCTGTAATTTGTTGCAAATCTCAATTCTCAGTCTCAAGATCTCATTAATTCATTTTTAAAGATCAAATCACAAAAATAAAACTTATAAGAATCTCTCACTGATAAGCCTCTTAGCAGCTACGTCAGTCGAAAGAAGAGGAGAAGAGTGAGCTGGCAGGCGTGCATAAGTGGCTGAGCTGTCACTTTCTGGATCGTTTATTGTTTTGCTTATATTGTGAGAAACCAGAACAACAATGGAGGATTATCGTTTATTTTGATTAAGAGAGAGAGACGTTTGTCTTGAGGCGATACTCTGTTTAGAGTGATCGGATTTCTCAGGTTGTGGGAAGATCCGATACTCAACCTTCTCTTTTGATTTCCTTGTACTCGATTCCCGATTTCAATATCAATATACGTATTATTCAGTATTTGTGAAGTTAAGAGAGATCCGAGGTATCAAACTTAACACTCACACAAACACACAAATTGAGGAAAAAAAAACCCACTACAATCGAATAGAGACCAAAGAATCCTTATGATCATCAACGATATATAGCTACAACAACATCGCAATTAAAATTAGAATATATTTAAAACCCATATTCTAGGCTTATAGCTAAAGCTGTTTATATGTTCTCTTAGTCCATAATAGTTAATTTAATTAATTACTCGTTGTTTTAGCCATTGCTTTCTCCTCCAATAAATTTATAAATATCTTATTTCTATATCATCTTTAAATATATGATTAACCACTTGACAGCAAATGTTAAACTTAATCGAACGTTTGAGAATTATTTTGGTTAATCTGGATGGGAACAAAATCACTATAGTTCATAGTATTGTTACCATGAGGATTGAACTTATTTGAAAGTAAAGTCATCTTGGACACCAGAGTGTGTACATTTTGCATATCTATCTATTTATATTGACACGCAGTAATAAAAGGCCAAATTGGAAAACTAAGAAAAAGATACATTAATTTAAACGCATAAGCAATCATATTTTTCATGTTGACTTTAACAAGAAAACTTTTATATATATGGTTTTATTTGGAAGTTAGTCCAAAATTTTAATTTTTTTTCCTTTTAATTTGTTTTAGTTGTGTTAGATAAGAATCATTTATTATATCAGTGACTCTTTTATTTTCATTTAATGTATACACCTCATAAAAGTATCAGGTACGTAGAAACGCAACGTATCAAAACGTGTAAATGATTTTTTTAGAAAAATACAAGTACTGAAATATTTTAGAACGTATATGAGGTGTACACTTATTTGTTATTTAGGGATGTTTAAATAAGTAACTCGTTCATGTTGAAATATTTTAGAAACGTATATGAGGTGTACACTTATTTGTTATTTAGGGATGTTTAAATTAAACTAACTCGTTCAGCTCGACCCTAACTTATATATATTATTTAAGAATGTTGAAATAAGCTAAGCTCGTTCAGCTCGGCCCAACTCATATTAACACATATACATGCTTGCGCATTTTAACATCAAGAACACGATGTTAACTATAATGTATTTATTAAAAAATATAAATTTATTTAATGTATTTTTTCTACATGCTTGCGCATTTTAACATCAAGAACACGATCTATCATGTGAAATTTGGAGGCAAATCCAAATAGTTCATGATATATTTGTTTAGAATTTCTTTTATAGAAAAAATGTAAAAAGATTACGCTTTCTGTGTGACTATAGATTATAAAGATGGGATTTTTTGTTTTTTTTTTTAACAATAAGCGATACATTTGTTGTTACAATCCATGGTGCATTCCACCTCCGCTGCTGTATCCTTTCCCGGAGCGGCTAAAAGAGCGGAAACACGTGGCCGGACATCTCAGCTTCTCCCGTCCTTTCCCGAATCGATGCAGGTCACCGTCGGCCTCACCACATCTCAACTCATTCGGGTAGAACAATGAAACAGTGACACATGGAAGGATGTGACGGCCAATTAATGGTACTAATTGCCCTACCACCATGCATGCATGAGCATCATCATCACTTCGCTTTTCTTTCAACATTTTTTTTTTCTCTCTTTCTCTACAAGAAAATTATTATATTGTGATGAATTTTTTTTGTCACAGTAAAAAATATTTCATAACAACAAAAAATATTATGACGTATATGTGACGATTTATAAACGATTGCCATACAATCATTATAAACTAGTAACAAAAACGTTACAACATTGCAACAACTTTAACTAGTAACTATTCTATCATTAGCTGTAAAAGTAACAAATTTGCAACAATTATTTTGGTAAAAACAAATATACAAATTTGTCACAATTACCAACTAACAATAACGTCATAGAACCGTCATATTACGCAACTGCAATAACGTCTCAATTCCATCACTCATTATGACAGAATTATAGTCACAAATTGTTACAGTTAAAGGACTGAAAAATCGTCATTAATTTATTTTAAGTCATGACTATTTTAGTCTAAACATGATCATGCTTTATTACTAAAACTTCGTCACACACCTGTTTTAATTAGCTACTGATTTTTCATCTTAAACTTGTCATGATACATTACTAAATTTTTTGCCGCAAATCCATTCTAATTAGTTATTGATTTTTATCTCAAAATTTTCAAGTTTCTTCACAAAACTTGACTAAATTATTGTCACAACAATACATTTAATTTTAAAAACAATATGATGACATAAATTAAGAATCTGAAGATAAACTACCAAAAATCATAATTCAAAATAAAATTATTCTCATAGCATGAAACATACATAAATATATAGAGAGAATGAAAGAAAACTCAATTACGTATAGAGAACCAACTAAAAGTCAATTAAGTAGTAGCACAAGCAACCAAAGCTTGTAGCAAAGCAAAACTCTTCTATAACATAAACTCGATTATTTTTGCAACTTAGCTTCAAGGTTTTCACTCGACCAGTTAACACTCAAACTTTTTCATTAGCTTGTGAGGAAACCGACGAAGCCTCTAGAGATATTAAAAGGACACTTTAGAGTGATCCAAGTCCAAACAACTGATTTTGTTTTGATGTTCCAACGATTTACAACAAAAAAAACACTTAAACAAAAAACATGGCATTTAAATGATATATCGTAATGTAACGAATTAACAATAACAATAAAAGTATAAAATTTTGAGATTTACCTTAATATAAATTTCATTTTATTCATTTTGGGTAAAACAATTCACTGTCAAAGTATTCATCATATATTGGGAATATGTTCCTTTCCCATATGAGAGTCCACCAATTAATGATAAATGAGTCATCTACAAAACCAAAATTCAATATGCCACAACGATACAGCCTAGAGCCTATTACATACAGTCTAGAACTTAGTCGAGCAAAAAACAGCCTAGAGCCTATATAAGCACAAAGTTGTGCAGAAAATAAAAATAAAAATATAAATCATAACTGCATGTGTCAAAATAAAAAATTCAGAACTGGTCTACGAATTATAATTAATTTCAATATATACGATTTGTTTAAAATTGAAACATGCATATCAAAATGCTCACCATCAAAATAAATTTTTGCTTCTTATTTGGATTTAAATTACTAAAATAAATAAGAAAACATATCTTTGAAACAGAATAAACTAATTGGATTCAATAAAGCACATGATTCACTTTTTTTTTATTTTGTTTTTTTTTTTAAAAAATCATTTAATTCCTCCTATGATTTGCTTTTGTAATGCAATCAAATTATGATGTATTAAGAACTATGACATAGTGGTAAACAAATTCATTAAAAGTAGTCAACCAGAATAATAATTGGATCCAAGCAGAAGAGATAAGAGATTGTAACTGAGAGTTTCTAACAATTTCCAGAAACAATTTTAATGATTTATTAAAAATAGGGAAGAAACACATAAATCAAGAGATTAAGGGTGATGACAAACAAACCATGAAGCGGACAGATTCAGAAAAAGTACAAGTTAGACACAAAAAGGGGCCTCTCCTTAAGAAATTTTGATGGCCAGTTATGAAGTTATTTACTCCCTCCGTTTTATAATAAGTGTCATTTGGAAAAAATGTATCTGCAATATAACTGGATGTATCTGGATGTGTTTTGAGTTTAATACATCCAGATACATTGCAAATACATTTTTTCCAAATAACACTTATTATGAAACGGAGGGAATATATATTAAGGTAAAATTTTAGGATTAGTTATGTTCTAGATATATTTTGTCACAACCCAAATTTTTTAATTTTTTGGTTTATACTAAATAGTAGATTTTACCGTCTTTGTTGTCCATTTTTTTGGCAAATCATATTTGATTTACATTAAATTATTATTTTTAGATAAAATTAAGTAAATTAATATATTCATAATAATAAAAAACGTCTTCTGTGACACTTGTATAACGAGAGCTAATGAAGATACTCTCGTATGTCTATCAATCAAGAGGAAAGTTCTTTGTACAAAACAAAATTATTCTACAACGAGCTAATATGAATTTTCAATTTTGGATAAATTGAACAAAAAAAATACTTTGGGATCGTGAGAGTGTATGATTTCTTTTAGTCAGTAACTGCTTTCTCTAGTCTCTTGTCATCAGTTATCCTTTGAAGATCATCATCAAAAATCAAAATGTGCAACATAATTTGTTCTTCATTTTGTTTCAAGAAATTGCAAATGCATCGTGTGTTCAATTTTATTTCTCTTCGAAAATAGAAAGTAAAGAGAATAAGTTAGTTACTTATTGCTTAAGAAAAAAGGACTACTTTTTTTTGTGCATGCACAGAAAAAGCTTTATGATTCGTTATTTTAGATTTTATTAAAAAACCAAACTACATATGACTTTCAAGAAAAACAAAATATTTGTAGAATATATAACATTCAAAGAAATCGATTTCAAGTAAGGCTTGAGTAGAGAAGATCAATATATATATATATTCAAGTGAAAGAAGAGGCATATAGTCTTTTCTCTATTTTTTAGAACAAAAGTTTAAATTTTAGAAAAAATTATCATTCAATGAGGTTAACTTAAATCATTGACACCTAATCAAAACTGGCGCTTCCTTTAACTCACGAATCACGATCACTGTTAATGTCATTGCTAATGATCGGTTATTATTTAAAGAATGGAAAATATTAAAATTAAAATGGAAAAGCTGGTTGCAACTCATAACATGTTATAGTAGTTATTATGTCACAATTGATAGCATAAAACGTTAGTAAATTAGTCAATTATTGTGACGAATTTTTTACACATGTTACTATTTACAACAAACAGTAAGTCTTTGATTAATACTAATTAGCGACTGATAAGTATTCACGTTTATCGTCATATACTGAAACTCAAAATTGCATCACAAGTTCCTAACTAATGTGCGACGAAAGTTTGTCATAGTTGTTATGATTGCCATTTTCGTCATAATTTAATCTCAAGTTGCAACAAATATTGGTTTACAACATTATGACGAAATTACTATATATTTATGACATAAAAACTCGGTCACAATATCGTATCGAAAACGTTACAGATTTGCGACAAATATCTTTTGCCTCAACTTTTCTTCACAATAGCTCTAATGTTTTGGTAGTGTTCTCACTGTTAAATCATTTAACAAAACGAAAATATATATATGGGAGAGATTTGCAAAAGAAAACCTTAACCTAGAAAGAAAGTTGCGTATTTAAAACTTGAAACTTATTTTAGCGATGTAAATAAAGTTCTAAGATTAATTCTCACTAGTTTTAAAACTTTATTTTCTAAGAAGATAAAAAAAGAAAACTCAATAATTTTATCTTTTTTGCACGTGCTTAAAAACGAGTAACATAAGTTGTACCAAAGATTCCATCCACTATGAAAGAGGGGAGATTCAACTATCGGTGGTCACTGGTCACTGGTCACCATTTATCTGCCAGGGTGTGAGAACACACATTCAATTCAAGGCTATATGCACACATATTATAGTAATTAAACATGAAAAAAAGAAATCAATGAAAGATATATAAAAAGAAAAATTGAAAATGATAAATTAGAAAAGTTAAAAATATTTAAGAAACAATCTAAAAGATACCAAATTATTAAAAAGAAATGCATAAAAAAATCTACAAAATTTTAAAACATGTAAAAAAAACATATTATTTTAAAACACACATTAAACAAAAACCGCAGATTCTCTCCCAGCATATATAATAACCACATAGGTTTCTATGCCACACACACACGCACACACTTCTCACTTAAGAAAATGGAGAACTCTTTACGAAGTTACAAACTTTTGCTTCTATTGACATTTGCGTTGGTCCTATTCCTTAACACGGAGCTGAGTTTTCTTGCATCTGCAAGAGCCCTAGACAACAACAGCAAGGCATGTAACGCAAAAATAACTTTCCTCATTTGCTAAGAGATTACTGATTTATATTTTTCTAACGTTTATTTTTCAAGGATTTAATAGGTTTATATTGTTTATCTTGGCGAACGAGAAAATTATGATCCCGAACTTGTTACAGCCTCCCATCATCAAATGCTTGAATCACTTCTTGAAAGGTACTTAATCATCTTCAAAAGGCCAAATCTTGATAGAGATACCGATATCGCGGAAATTTTATATGTACAATGTGATTAGTGACTGTGTCATCAAAGTTGCCATATATTTTTTTTATTCATTAGTCAGTAATAAAAAAATCAGACATCTGGTAGGTTAATCATATTCGTTTCTTGTCGCACAAGAAACTCTTCTCGCCATGCTCTGTTTCTTCACGAAACTTAGGCCCTACTCTGTTCCTTTTTTTTTTTAATGTCGATCATGAGTTCTTCTCTCACTTGTATCTCTCATGTGATATATAGTAAAGAAGACGCACATAACTCAATGATCTACAGCTATCAACATGGATTCTCCGGTTTCGCAGCACTTCTTACATCTTCCCAAGCAAAGAAAATCTCAGGTACATATCAAAACGTCAAAACCTAAATTCACATCTGTAAAAATTTCATATCTTTGAGCATTGAAGATTTTTGGTTTCTAAGCCGGAATCTTGTATATAAACACAGAGCATCCAGAAGTAATCCATGTTATTCCAAACCGGATTCTGAAACTGAAAACCACAAGAACTTGGGATCACCTTGGCCTCTCTCCAATTCCAACTACTTTTTCTTCACCATCAACAGTAAAAGGTCTTCTTCATGACTCTAACATGGGCAGTGAAGCTATCATCGGCGTCTTGGATACCGGTCTCTCTCTCTCTCTCTCTGATCTCTCTCTCTCTCTCTATCTATATCTATCTATATCTCTCTCTCTATCTATCTATCTCGTCTTGGCTCACATCATGTATGTATATGTAGGAATATGGCCAGATTCAAAGGTTTTCAACGATCAAGGCCTTGGACCAATACCTAAGCGTTGGAGAGGAAAATGTGAATCAGGAGAAAAGTTTAACGCCACAATTCATTGCAACAAGAAGCTAATAGGAGCTAAGTACTACCTAAATGGCCTACTAGCCGAGCTGGGAGGAAAATTCAACAGAACAATAGTCTCAGATTTTATATCAACCAGAGATGCAAACGGCCACGGCACGCATACAGCCACAACAGCAGGTGGCTCATTCGTTCCGAACGCGAGCTACTATGGTCTAGCCCGAGGTACTGATATGTGGCAGTTGAGCCTAAACCAACCTTTGGATAGTATTCACCAACAAAGCTAACTTGAGAGTGAAGGTACCGAGTTTATAAGACATTAGTTTGTTTCCTTCTTAACCGACGTGGGATTCTTATCGACAGGTACGGTCCGAGGTGGTGCTCCTCGGGCCCGCATAGCCTCGTACAAGGCGTGTTGGAACATAGTGCGAGAAGACAGAAGTGGAACCGATGGAAGATGCACATCTGCTGATATGTGGAAGGCTTTTGATGATGCTATACATGACGGGGTTGATGTTTTGTCCGTTTCTATTGGCGTGATTTTTCCCTTGGATTCCGAGGTTGATAAGCTCGATTTTGTCGCGGCTTTTCACGCTGTGGCTAAAGGGATTCCGGTTGTGGCTGCGGCTGGTAATGAAGGGCCTAATGCTCAGACTGTTGACAATGTTGCTCCTTGGTTCTTGACCGTTGCAGCAACTACTCTTGACCGGTCTTTTTCTACAAAGATCACACTTGGCAATAACCAAACCCTTTTCGTGCGTTTTATGCCAAAAAAATAAACTCTAAATTATTTAAGAATATAGTTGAAAGTTTCGACCTTTTTTAACTTCTTGATTTTTGTTGGTGTCTAATTAGGCTGAGTCTCTGTTCACTGGACCGGAGATTTCAACCGGTTTAGCTTTCTTGGACGGGAGTGATGATAATGTAACTAATGCTGATGTGAAGGGGAAAATAGTTCTTGTTTTCGATAGTGCCGCTGCAGTTGCAGGGAAAGATGTAGGAGGAGTCATCTTTGCCCTACCTCCCAATGATATTCTTGCTCGATGCAATCCTAGTCCTTGCATTTACACAGATTACGAGATTGGAACCGATATCTTACAATACATACGTACCACCAGGTCCTCTATCTTGAAGCAAATAAACTCTGTTTATTAAGTCAATTTTTTTATTTTTCTACTTACATCATTGATCCTTGGAACCACAGATCGCCCACGGTGAGAATCAGCGCGGCTACAACAGTAACGGGTCTGCCTGCAACTACAAAGGTTGCTGCATTCTCATGCAGAGGGCCTAATTCTGTTTCACCAGCCATTCTCAAGGTTATAAATAAAGCCATTTGTGTCTCAAGTCTATGTTTACTTCAAAAGTTGCAACCTTTTTTGATAGATGATAGTTGGTGAGTTTGTTTACTCTGTAGCCTGATATAGCAGCTCCGGGTGTGAGCATTCTCGCGGCGTTGAGTCCGCTTGATCCTGACGCACACGATGGATTTGGACTCGATTCAGGGACATCAATGTCGACTCCTGTTGTTTCCGGAATCATAGCTCTCCTCAAATCTCTACACCCTAAGTGGTCTCCTGCTGCACTCTGATCAGCTTTGGTCACAACAGGTTCTTTCTTCATCCCATCTTCTTGTTATTAACCAATTTGTTTTCGACTAATCGATTTCCTTTGAAGCTTGGAGGACAACTCCATCTGGAGGACCCATGTTTGCTCAGGGATCAAACGAGAAGCTTGCAGATCCATTCGACTATGGAGGAGGACTTGTAAACCCTGAAAAAGCTGCGAACCCCGGGCTTGTCTACGACATGGGGATCGAAGGTTACATCAGTTATATGTGTTCCGCGGGCTACAACGACTCCTCAATCTCTCGTGTGGTCGGTAAAAAGACTAAGTGCCCAACTCCTGAGCCATCAATTCTTGATATCAACTTACCTTCAATCACAATTCCAAATCTTGAGCAAGAAGTCACCCTCACAAGAACTGTAACCAATGTTGGACCCATCAAGTCAGTCTATAAGGCCGTGATCGAGTCTCCTCTCGGTATAACTCTCACCGTGAACCCTACCACACTCGTGTTTGACTCTGCAGCAAAGAGAGTCCTCACTTTCTCGGTTAAGGCTAAAACGAGCCATAAAGTCAACACTGGCTACTTCTTTGGAAGCTTAACATGGACTGATGGTGTTCATGACGTTACAATCCCTGTCTCTGTTAAGACAAAGATCATGATTAAGGCTTAACAAGAGAACTCAAGACTGTCTATAAAAATAAACGATTTCGATGGATTCCATGTACTAAAAAGAGCCATATGATGCTCATGGTCGATGTTCATCTATAGACTGTAATCGGTAGCAAATCTCGATTCAAAGTGTCATTATAATAAAGATCAAAATCACACAAGCAAAAAAGGTTCAGAATATCTCATACAACTAAACACACAAATTGAGAATACACACAAATTGAGATAAAGAGAGGTAGATAGATAAATTGATTAGTTTGTAGGTTTTGGTTTATTTTGTGGTTATCGAAATTATCAAAAGAATATCATTACATTTAATCTATCAAAAAAATGAAGATAAGAATCTAAGCTGCATGGAATCAGAAGCGGGTACGCGGAAGCGGAAGCGTTTGGAAACGCGGAAACGGCTTTTTAAAAAAAATTAGGAAGCGGGTACGTGTTGGAATCGTATGCATATATATATATATATATAAAGCTAAACATTATATTACATTAATAAATAATTATAAAAAATTCAAATTTAATTAGTATATTTTACATAATTCAACTTAATCAAAATAGAAGATTAAAACACTATTTTTATTCTCAATTTTTTTAATTTTATCAAATAAAATCATTTAATTTTTTTTGTTATCGAAATAAAAATTATACAACTCAACTTTTTCAAGATAATCTCATTAATATTATCAATTTATCACTTATGATATCTCATCTTGATTAAAATAATAATTTCAAACAATATTTTTTATAGATAAAGATGAAATATATTGTATACATATATTTTTAATATGGAAGCGTAAGCTTCCAAAACGGAAACGCAAGCTTTCAACGTGTTTAAAAAATATATTTTTGAAATCGTTATGAAAGCGAGATTTCGAAAGCTTCCGATTCCGATTCCGAAGCGGGAAGCGGACCTCGAGAGAATCTTTCGTGCTACATAGATAAGAATGCAGAATGTGCAAATATTTTAATCAAAAAATTAATAAAATCAAAGACAAAAAGATCAACAAATAAAATGATTTAGCAACTACGAAAGAAGATAACATTAATGATATGTAACAAGAGACTCCAATATTCAAAAGGACACAAATAAAAAAGAAGAAAAAATTGACATCTATACTCTTAATACAATGTTTAAAGAAAAAATAATTTTTATATCTTATATTTAAATGATAATAATATTGGATTTAAGATTTAAATAAAGTTGTACAAACAAACAACTTAATTTAGATTTAATTAACATTAATACATAGTTTTAATATCATTAAAAAAATCATTTACTTTTTAATGAATATAATGTGTTTTAATAACTAACAAATATATAATTATTGAAGTTGTCAAATATATTCAAAACTTTCAACCGCAAGCCTCAATCTCATATTTGCGGTAACATAATCAGAAGTCCAACTAAATTATAAAGACTATCAAAAATACAAATTATAATAAATAAAAACACATAAATCGAATTTTAATGTCTCGAGACATCACAAATGGTATTCTATTTTACTTTATAAATACAAATTTATTAAATAGTTGAAATAAATTTATTAGAAAGTTAATGATTTGTTTGGCCGAAATTTGAATGTTGAGGATTTGTTTTATTATTTTTTACTAAAAAATAATTATCTGCACGTTGACGTGCGGATTTGTTTTCTAGTATAAATCTTTTTAAATTAGCAGATATTCGTGAATCCTCCGATCAAAATTTATATACTCGGACATACCCCGCATTTTTAAAATCTCCATCCCGCAAAACCTGTATTTTGCAGACTGAAATTTACTCGATTCACATCCGTTCTGCGGCGGATTAAACGGATGGAACCCGCAGATTGTGACTCAAATTGACAGAACTACTACCATGCATGAGCATCATCATGACTTCGCCTTTCTTTCTTTTTTTCTTTTTTTTGAACTTTAACTTCGCCTTTCTTTCAACATATCTTTTCTTTTTCTTCTCACTGCTAAATCATTTAACAAAAAGAATATATATATTATATTAATATATACACTTGCATGGGAGAGATTTGCAAATAAAAACCTTAACCCAAAAAGAAAGTTACGTATTTAAACCTGAAACTTATTTTAGCGATGTAAATGAAGTTCTAAGAATGTTAATTTCAAATAGAAAACAAAAATACGGTCGTTTTCACACTCGACCAGTTGAACAAATGGATTTTGCTGCTAGCCCAAAAAAAAATATGTTAAAATGAGAGAAATTATAGCTTTACCACATATACAGTCAAAAGCCCCACTCGTGTGAAGACATTCGAATGGATTTCGCTGTTACAATGATTAATGTTTTGCCAATTTGGTTTTTGTTGACCAAATTTTTTCATGCGGAGTATAACTAACTTGGAGCCAATTACTCGCCAAATATAATGGTTAATAATTTTATTTTATTATATAAAGTAAAATGCATCAAAGTTAGTTTTTAACATGATCGTGACACGTGTCAAGTTAATCGATTAGATTTCGACACGTGTTAAGAACATTCAACCAATTAGATTTTAACATAATGTTTACAAATCGATTAATAATACAAAAAGGAAAAAAATCAGAAAATTAAATAAGAAAATTAAGAAAAGGAAAATAAGTTTTT
>JAHZTW010000001.1:337771262-338296078 GCA_020283515.1 Alliaria petiolata
TATATATATATATATATATCTTTCATTAAATCCATCTCATTTTTACCTGTTTTTAAATTTTGTATATTTTCTTGTATTCATTTTTTTTTCTTTATTTCTCATTTTTCGTGTCTTTTGGTTTTATAGGTTGAAGTTAACTTCTTAACTTATACTCTCCTAATTTTTTCCTTTTTCGTTTGCATTTAAATTTAATTATCTTTATTAATTTGGAAATTTTGAGGATTAAATTCCTTTTTAAAATGGAATGATACATTTAAAATTTTATATTTTATAATATTTATATGCTTATGATGTTTTAAATTAATTTCGAATTTTATTTAATTTTTATGTTGTATTTATTTTTGTAAATAGTTATATTTAAATCAAATGAATTCTATATATTTTAATAGTTGGACTAATATTTATTAGTGTTATTTGATGATTTTTGTTAAAAAAATTATTGAGGTTGAGTGATGAGAGAGGGAGGAGGGGGGGAGGCTGATGTGTCAACAGTGGAGAGCCCCTTTTTATCCTTTATAGTATATATGATTGTTTGTGATTTGTGAAAGTGTTATTTTTTTTTTTTAATGTTTTTTTTGTGTTGAATATTTTTTTTATTATTTTTTATACCGTGATAATTGACATTTTATTAAATATATAAAAGAAGACACAATTTAATCAGAAAGAATAAGAAAGTGAAAATTGTTGTTGTTTATAATTATGTTTATTTTATATTTTTTATCATATAAAGTTGGATGCGTTTAGATTAGTATTAACATGATCGCGACACCTGGAAAGCGAATCGATCAAATTTTGACTTTTGTCACGATTAGAATATATTAAATAGGTAAAATTTGAATTTATGAGTAGTTAGATTTTAATAAATAAATGAGTGTTAGTATATTATCAACTAAGCAAAAAAAAAATAAGATAAGTAAATGAGATTAACTTGAATTTAAGAAAAGATAAGCGGAACCACTATTTTTTTTTAAAAAAAATTTTACGGTTTTTTTTTTTTTTTTTTTCTTAAATTTTGTTATTCATTTAAGTTTCTTTTGATTATTAATACAAAAAGAAAAATATTCGATTATTCGTTTTTCTTTAAAAATTATTCGATTTTGTTTTTAATTTATTTTTAAGGGTTTAAAATATTTTATTAAAAATCCGCATATATGCGGATCCTATTCTAGTATACATATACGTGAAAACGCAAGCACATGCAATTCGTTTTCTTTAGCAAAATGTCACTTTTTTTTTATTACGAAGTTCACTTTTTTTTTTTTGAGGATCCCCATTAATATTTAGAAATCTGTTGGGGGAAACCTTATACCTTTATGTTAAAAAAACGGCACAACCATGATAGTTTATGGAACAATTCCACGAGAACTTTAGTATTAGAGAATAATATCCTATATCAAATTTTTTTTTTAATATATAAAAGATATAGACTAATCTACATTTGGAGTTGAAAGAATATGTAATTAAACATGGTATTAGAGTTCGATCTATGATAGCGGGATTTTTCCACTTTCAATTAATCCCTACTACTCATATCATTGTAGCACTTAGGATATCGAATCCACAGGGAACAAGAGATCTAAGACACTAGGAATGCACAAAATTCTTAAGCTAAACAAATAGAAAAGACTTGGTTTTAAACTAACAACCTAGGTGAACTAAAATCATACAACCAAACTCAAAAGGTAACTAACAACTTAAGCATTTGAAAATAAGCAACTAAAACAAGACAAGAAACTAATCAATACACTAAACTAGATTAACAATACAAAAATCGAATCAAGGGATGAGGCTATGGACTTTGGGTGATCTTAGAGCTAACTTATGATGTTCAAACAATGACATAAATGCTAATCCTTAGGTTTAGAACTTTAATAAGACTAATCCACTCTCATGGCACTAATCCCTTTGCTAATTATCTAATCAAGAACAAACTTTCATTTGTGAAAAGATAACAACCAAGCATTAAGATTCAGTTCTAATCTACCAATAAACACCCTAGACAATCACTCTCATGAGCTAGGAATGCAAATCTCTTGATTTAGTTGGTTAGAGAATTTTATCAAACACCTTTTGGGTGAGAAATTCCCTAAGATCTAAATCACTTTTCTCAAAGCTAATTTAGCATTAAGATCACTAAACAAGAAAGGATCTAAACATTATAATCTCTAAACATCAAAGATTAACTCTCTAATCACCCTAATCTACCTCATCCAAAGATTCTAGAAAAGACTACTCACAGTTCATGATCAAACCAATAAAAACTTGTAAAAACTTGATAATAAGCATTAGAAAGAGTAAAGGGAAGACATTAGAGAAGAAGAACTCTTGAATTGAAGTTTTTGATCCAAAGGTCTTGCAAATAAAACCACCCAATACAGAGAGAGTTTCTGGAAAAGTTTAGAAATAAAAAGTCAACTAGATAATGATGATCAACAGTACATTTTCGTCTTAAGTAAACAAATTCGCGGGTTCAATATCGGTGTGATCACACCGATACAGCAGACCGATATGTGTATCGGTGTGATCACACCGATACAGCACACCGATACTGATTCTTTTATGTCATTTGCGAGTTTTGCTGCATGTTTTCCTTCTGTTCTTCACCTTCTTGGCTTTCTTGCTCATTCATCATCCTCCCAATAGCTTCCTCTAGCTCTAGAATACCTGAAAAACACTTCAAATGCAACATATATACAATGTTCTAAGCTAAGACTCACTAAACTCTAAAATGAATGCAATCGAACCTAAAACTATCTAATGAATGCATGTATTGATGCAAAACTATCCTATATGAGTGTTAAAAACATGCTAAAATGAGAGACTATCAATCCACACAATCCAATCCGATCTATCATCGATATGTGATCCAAAAATGCTTCGTCGATCAATGCCAAAACATAGCAAGATCAATGGCCAAGAGGCATCATCACGAACACACGTATTAGAGAATAGTATCTCACATCATAAGTTTGAAGAAATCTTAATTAATATATAAGAGACATAGACCAATCCATTTATTATCAATTGATTTTGAATTGAAATCCCATATAACTCAACATTTAGTTCATATGATAGAGTAATACCATTTTTTTCTTAATTTGTGGGATTTCTAATATTACTAACTCACATCAAAGATTAATTTTCTCGGCACACCTCTTTTTCACCATTATGTACTACTAGGAGAGAACCCGCGCGATGCGCGGATATTATTTTAAATTGAGTCTAAAATAATATATTTTTAAATCTATATTTTGATTATCGATTTTATCTTGTTTTAAAAATAAATTATTTTCTACTCTATTTTGATGATCTCTGCAATCTTTTTCATTCATTATTTTACGAGTCTTTAGTGATTTTTCAATTTTCATAGTCTTTTCATTTGTCTAAATCATAATATTCTAATAAGTTTTTTTTAATTTTATCATTTTGATTATTTGTTTTTTATATCTTTCATTGTCTTTTTTCATATTTTAAAATTTTGTATATTTTTATATCCATTCTTTTTTTTTTCTTCTTCTCTATATATTTTTTTAATATAATTTGTGATCTTCTCGACTTTTAATTAAATATTTTTTTTGTATCTTACGATTTTATTGGTTGAAGTAAACTTCCTAATTTATTCAATACCACAATTGTTTTTTACTTTTAAGAAAGTTTAATTTTTCTAAAATATTTGAAAATAAAGATTAAATCACTCAAAAACAAAGAAAATATAATGATATATTTAAAATTATATATTATATAAGATTTATATATTTATTATGTTTTTAAATTAAATTTGAATTTCATCTTCTTTTAATAATTTTTAAATAGTTGAATTCAAATTTAATAGTTTTTATGTATAGTTAATTGTACATATGTTAATATTTATCTATGTTACTTCATGTTTATAAGAAAATTAATTAATTGCTTTTTTCAATTAATTATTTTGAAGATTTCTTATATATATCTTTTATTGACTCCAAGTATGTTTCCATGTTTTAAAATTTTGTATATTTTTGTATCCATTCTTCTTCGCTATGCGTGGATATTTTTTTAATTTAAATTTTATGTAATATGTTCTTAGATCTTTAATTTGACTATCGATTTTCTTTTGCTTCTTGATGATCTTTGTAATATCTTTCATTAATATTTTTTTAAACAAATTTCCATATTCATTTCATTCGTCTAAAAATAATATTATAATAATTTTTAACTTTTCTAAAATTACCATTTTAAATTTCTGTTTATATTTCTCTTTTACTGAATCCATCTCTTTTTCATGTTTTCAAATTTTGTATATTTTTGTATCCATTTTTCTTTATTTTTCGCCATCTCTCTATTTTTTATATAATTTGTTATTTTCTAATTATTTATTGAATATATTTGTATCTTATCATTTTATAGATTTTAGTTAACTTTTAACTTATTCAATTTTATCATTTGTTTTTTTTCTTCACTTCCATGAAAGTATAATTTCTAACTTTTCTCAATTTAATATTTTGAGGTTTTATTTATATATATATATATATATATATATATATATCTTTCATTAAATCCATCTCATTTTTACCTGTTTTTAAATTTTGTATATTTTCTTGTATTCATTTTTTTTTCTTTATTTCTCATTTTTCGTGTCTTTTGGTTTTATAGGTTGAAGTTAACTTCTTAACTTATACTCTCCTAATTTTTTCCTTTTTCGTTTGCATTTAAATTTAATTATCTTTATTAATTTGGAAATTTTGAGGATTAAATTCCTTTTTAAAATGGAATGATACATTTAAAATTTTATATTTTATAATATTTATATGCTTATGATGTTTTAAATTAATTTCGAATTTTATTTAATTTTTATGTTGTATTTATTTTTGTAAATAGTTATATTTAAATCAAATGAATTCTATATATTTTAATAGTTGGACTAATATTTATTAGTGTTATTTGATGATTTTTGTTAAAAAAATTATTGAGGTTGAGTGATGAGAGAGGGAGGAGGGGGGGAGGCTGATGTGTCAACAGTGGAGAGCCCCTTTTTATCCTTTATAGTATATATGATTGTTTGTGATTTGTGAAAGTGTTATTTTTTTTTTTTAATGTTTTTTTTGTGTTGAATATTTTTTTTATTATTTTTTATACCGTGATAATTGACATTTTATTAAATATATAAAAGAAGACACAATTTAATCAGAAAGAATAAGAAAGTGAAAATTGTTGTTGTTTATAATTATGTTTATTTTATATTTTTTATCATATAAAGTTGGATGCGTTTAGATTAGTATTAACATGATCGCGACACCTGGAAAGCGAATCGATCAAATTTTGACTTTTGTCACGATTAGAATATATTAAATAGGTTAAATTTTAATTTATGAGTAGTTAGATTTTAATTTATGAGTAGTTAGATTTTAATAAATAAATGAGTGTTAGTATATTATCAACTAAGCAAAAAAAAAAACATAAGTAAATGAGATTAACTTGAATTTAAGAAAAGATAAGCTGAAACACTAATTCTTTTTTAAAAAATTAACTTGAATGGTTATTTTTTTGGTTTTGGGTTTTGTGAATAAAATTTTAATTTTCATTAATTACAATAGATGTTGTATTTAATCTAGTGATTTGGTAAGTTGCAGCTACCTATGGTGTTGACTTGTAGCATTTTTATTTTTTAATTCTATTATTTTTTCGTTTGATTTATTTTGTTAAGTTATTTTTAAAATCCTCTATATATTAATTGAGAAACATTTTTAAAAAGTAGGCTTATTTTTTGAAATATTTACAGTGGTGCCATTTTGCTGATTTGTCATCACCACACTTATTCTCTCATTATTTTAATACAAATTTCATTTTTTAATTAGTCTAATTACATTATATGCCTTTATCCATTTATTACTTTTAATATAACCAGAAAATTATGTTTTAATTTTTGGATTATTTAAAATCGAATTTTAGGTTATGTGATGATTTATGATATACTTCATATTACACAATACATTTCTTAAAAATGAATAAAATAATAGTTTAAAAAAATATTATTTAATGAAATATAATTTATACACAATTTATGATATATACAATACTTTTTTTTATTAGGCAAAAATATGTTAACAATAAAAAAAATATGATATACACAATTTATAGCGCAGGTTATCACCTAGTTGTAGTATATTTGATCAGCATAGTTCTTTTATGTCTTTCACTATTATTATAGTAAAGTTCGCAAACTTTGTCAATGAGAGCACTCATAACATAATGGATAATGTTATTGATTTTAATTGAGGAGATTGCGGGTTCGAATCTTCTTGTATGTTTAATAAAATAAAAATATATTTTTTGGTTTGCATTTAATGAAAGTGAAATAATTTTTTAAAAAATAATTAATGAAGGACAGATGGCAAGTTCTTGTGTGATGATGTATCACAACCAGGAGATTGCCCTTCTACTTTTATATAGTGGATTTGTATATCATGTCTCTTTAAAATATTTTAGACCACCGATAACTTTATATTCTAACAAGATAAAAAAACTCAATAATTTTATTTTTTGCACGTGCTTAAAAACGAGTCACATAAGTTTTATCGTACCATCTTTGAAGATTCCACTATCAAAGAGATTCAACTATCGGTGGTCACCATTTATCGGTGGTGACACAAATTCAATTCAAGACTAGACACACACACATATTATATAGTACATCTGATTATATCATAATTTACAAATTCGCTTTACAAAAATCCATGAAAATATGTGTATATTTGAACGTAATACAGAAGTTTTTTTTGGTTTTTATAATGATTTACTGTCCATTCTTTTTTTTTCTGTTAAAATCCTGCATTAATAATTGAATTCGAAATAAAAAGCAATTGAATTACAAACCTCAAACGACGAAATCCAAATGGACCTAAGATAAATTGGGCATAACCGATGAAACCGGAAAATAAGAAAACGACGTCGGAAGAGGAGTCTTCGGTACTCGGCCACAGCAACACCGAAACCACCGCCGATCAACAACGCAGAACTGAGACTAAGATAAACCCGTCGAGAAGACGACCACCCTGCAACCGCTTTACTGTCCATTCTCTTACAAAAATTATCAGATTAATTGTATTTAAATAGCAAATACAAATTAAAACATTAATAAGAGCATATAATTGTATCCAAATTTACAACAAAAATATCTTAACATATAATTTTATGTTGTTATATATACACGTTCAGTGTTAGTTCACTTTTTGTGTCAACACATTGTAATATTATACCCATAAATGCAAAAATTGAAGTAATTGGTTTCCTTTCCTATGATCCTATATTTCGGTTTAGAGTCAGTCATGTATCAAAGTATAATCATCTCTATAACTAATTCAGTCAGTCATATGGTCTAACAACTTCCCAGCCATAGTTTAATTTTTCCACGGACAGTCGGTATATTGCACAAAAATCCATGATAGCATACGGATTTAGAACGTAGAACGAACAGTTCTACCAACATTTCATTGAAAATTTTATGTAAATTTGTTTTTATTAACATTGATTAAACTTTTGTTCAACTACAAAATTAATTAGATTATACGACTAATATGTCATCTGTATTAATTGGAAAATTCTGAATATTTAGGTCAAATAAAAATCATATGTTTCTAGAAAACAATTTTTTTAAAAGGATGAGACTTTAAGGAAAGTGGGTATCTAAGAAGGAGAGCAAATTTTTCTGGTAGGGTACACAGTCGCATAGATGAGATAAAACCGGTCTAACTCGAACTGATTCTAGCCCGTTTTTAAATTAACTCGAATAAACCTAATTTTGTTAGTTTAAATTTTCGATTTATTCTTATATTCAAAAGTTAGAATCCTACCCCCTTTTTTTTCTAATCGTGGGCAAGGGGTGATCACAAACCGATAATTATTTGAAACAAAACGAACCGAAATGAGGTTTGGTATTAGTTTTGGTAAGTATTTTCTCAAACCAACAAAAACAAAATCGAATCAAAGTGACTTTGTTTTTAGTTTTTTACCTTTGAGTTTGACATTTTCTTTAAAACCGAAGTAAACACATATATCTAAAATCGAACCCAAACCGATTTCGAGTCTAACCCAAAACTCCACCCGGACCACCCATAATAGACAATAGTGGTGGGGTCATGAAAGACGAATGAAGTATTGTACATATATATATAATAGCCACAAAGGTTTCTATGCCACACACACACACACTTCTCACTTATGAAAATGGAGAACTCTTTACGAAGTTACAAACTTTTGCTTCTATTGGCATTTGCGTTGGTCCTATTTCTCAGCACGGATCTGAGTATTATTGCATCTGCAAGAGCCCTAGACAACAACAGCAAGGCATGTAACACCAAAAGAACTTTGCCTATTTGCTACAACTGATTTTTATTTTTCTAACTTTTTTTTCCAAGGATTTAATAGGTTTATATAGTTTATCTTGGCGAAAGAGAAAATGATGATCCCGAACTTGTTACAGCCTCTCATCATCAAATGCTTGAATCACTTCTTGAAAGGTACTTAATCATCTTCAAAAGGCCAAATCTTGATAGAGATACCGATATCGCGGAAATATATATTTTTTTATATTCATTTGACAGAAATAAAAATTCAGACATCTAGTAGGTTGGTAACTACATTCGTTCCTTGTCGCCCAAGAAACTCTCCTCGCCATGCTCTGTTTCTTCACAGAACTTTAGGCCCTACTGTTTTATTTTAACGTCGGTCATGAGTTCTTCTCTCACATATATCTCTCATGCTATATGCAGCAAAGAAGACGCACATAACTCAATGATCTACAGCTATCAACATGGATTTTCCGGTTTCGCAGCACTTCTTACATCTTCTCAAGCAAATAAAATCTCAGGTACTCAACAAAACCCAAACTCACATCTGAGAAAACTTCATATCTTTGAGCATTAAAGATTTTTGGTTTCTAAACCGGGATCTTGTATATAAACACAGAGCATCCAGAAGTAATCCATGTTATACCAAACCGGATTCTGAAACTGAAAACCACAAGAACTTGGGATCACCTTGGCCTCTCTCCAATTCCAACTACTTTTTCTTCACCATCATCAGTAAAAGGTCTTCTTCATGACTCTAACATGGGCAGTGAAGCTATCATCGGCGTTTTGGATACCGGTCTCTTTTAACTCTCTCTCTCTCTCTCTCTCTCTCTCTCTCTCCCTCTCTCTCTCTCTCTCTCTCTCTCTCTCTCTCTCCCTCTCTCTCCTTGGCTCACATCATGTATGTACGTATATATAGGAGTATGGCCAGAGTCAAAGGTTTTCAGCGATCAAGGCCTTGGACCAATACCTAAGCGTTGGAGAGGAAAATGTGAATCAGGAGAGCAGTTTAACGCCACAATTCATTGCAACAAGAAGCTAATAGGAGCTAGGTACTACCTAAACGGCATACTCGCCGAGATGGGAGGAAAATTCAACAGAACAATAATCCCAGATTTTAAATCCAACAGAGATGCAATCGGTCACGGCACGCATACAGCCACAATAGCAGGTGGCTCATTCGTTCCCAACGTGAGCTTCCACGGTCTAGCCCGAGGTATTGATATTTATCAGTTGGGACCAAACCAAGCCCCAATAAAACCTTTGAATAGCTTGAGAGTGAAGGTACTGATTTTATAAGTTTGTTTTCTTCTTAACCTAACCGATGTGGGATTCTTATCAGGTGCGGTCCGAGGTGGTGCTCCTCGGGCCCGCATAGCCTCGTACAAGGTGTGTTGGAACATACTGCGGGACAACGGAAGAGGAACCGAAGGAAAATGCACATCTGCTGATATGAGCCACCTGCTATTGTGGCTGTATGCGTGCCGTGACCGATTGCATCTCTGTTGGATTTTGATGATGCTATACACGACGGGGTTGATGTTTTGTCGTTTTCTATTGGCGGGAATGTTCCCGAGGATTCCGAGGTTGATAAGCTCGATTATGTCGCGGCATTTCACGCGGTGGCTAAAGGGATTCCGGTTGTGGCTGCGGCTGGTAATGACGGGCCTAATGCTCAGACTGTTGTCAATGTTGCTCCTTGGTTCTTGACCGTTGCAGCAACTACTGTTGACCGGTCTTTTCCTACAAAGATCACACTTGGCAATAACCAAACCCTCTTCGTATGTTTTATTCCCAGAAAAACTCTAAATGAGTGCAAAGTATCCATCTTTTATTATCGAACACTAAATCTAGTCAAAAAAGCAGTTCAGAGTTTCGACCTTTTTTAATTTCTTGATTTTTGTTGGCGTCTAATTAGGCTGAATCTCTGTTCACTGGACCGGAGATTTCATCCGGTTTAGCTTTCTTGGACCCAGAGAGTGATGATAATGTTGATGTGAAGGGGAAAACAGTTCTTGTTTTCGATAGTGCCGTTCCACTTGCAGGGAAAGGTGTAGCAGGAGTCATATTTGCCCAAAATCCCGATGATCTTCTTGATCGATGCCATCCTAGTCCTTGCATTTACACAGATTACGAGCTTGGAACCGATATCTTACAATACATACGTACAACCAGGTCCTCTATCTTGAAGCAAATAAACTCTGTTTATTAAGTCAATTTTTATTTTTCTACTTACATCATTGATCCTTGGAATCACAGATCGCCCACGGTGAGAATCAGCGCGGCTACAACATTAACGGGTCTGCCTGCAACTACAAAGGTTGCTGCATTCTCATGTAGAGGGCCTAATTCTGTTTCACCAGCCATTCTCAAGGTTATAAGTAAAGCCATTTGTGTCTCAAGTCTATATGTTTACTTCAAAAGTTGCAACCTTTTTTGATAGATGATAGTTTGTGAGTTTGTTTACTCTGTAGCCTGATATAGCAGCTCCGGGTGTGAGCATTCTCGCGGCGTTGAGTCCGCTTGATCCTGACGCACACGATGGATTTGGACTCGATTCAGGGACATCAATGTCGACTCCTGTTGTTTCAGGAATCATAGCTCTCCTCAAATCTCTACACCCTAACTGGTCTCCTGCTGCACTTAGGTCAGCTTTGGTCACAACAGGTTCTTTCTTCATCCCATCTTCTTGTTATTAACCAATTTGTTTTCGACTAATCGATTTCCTTTGAAGCTTGGAGGACAACTCCATCTGGAGAACCCATTCTTGCTCAGGGATCAAACAAGAAGCTTGCAGATCCATTCGACTATGGAGGAGGACTTGTAAACCCTGAAAAAGCTGCGAACCCCGGGCTTGTCTACGACATGGGGATCGAAGGCTACATCAGTTATATGTGTTCCGCGGGCTACAACGACTCCTCAATCTCTCGTGTGGTCGGTAAAAAGACTAAGTGCCCAACTCCTGAGCCATCGATTCTTGATATCAACTTACCTTCAATCACAATTCCAAATCTTGAGCAAGAAGTCACCCTCACAAGAACTGTAACCAATGTTGGACCCATCAAGTCAGTCTATAAGGCCGTGATCGAGTCTCCTCTCGGAATAACTCTCACCGTGAACCCGATCACACTCGTGTTTAACTCTGCTAAGAGAGTCCTCACTTTCTCGGTGACGGCTAGAACGAGCCATAAAGCCAACACCGGCTACTTCTTTGGAAGCTTAACATGGACTGATGGTGTACATGATGTTGCAATCCCTGTCTCTGTTAAGACAAAGATCATGATCAAGGCTTAACAAGAGAACTCAAGTCTGTCTATAAAAATAAACGATTTCGATCGATTCCATGTATTAAAAAGAGCCATATGACGCTCATGGTCTATGTTCATCTATAATCGGTAGCAAATCTCGTTTCAAAGTGTCATTATAATAAAGATCAAAATCACACAAAAAAAGATTCAGAATATCTCATACAACAGAACACACAAATTGAGAAAACCGTAAAGTTTCCTCATTTATTCATCACAAACCATATATCATCATCATGGATATAAAAGCTACTAGAGTCGAATCAAGAAAAAAGGATCCTTATGATCTCATCAACTATAGCTACAACAACAACATAGCAAATATATAATCATTATAATGACTATATATTATAAAGATGTGGTTTTTCTTTTTTCTTTTTAACAGTAAGCGATACACTTCTTCTTACAGTCCATGGTGCATCCACCTCCACCGCCTCCGCCGCCGTATCCCTTCCCGGAGCGGCTAAAAGAGCTGAAACACTTTGCCGGACACCTCAGCTTCTTGCCGTTACAAGGCCCTTTCTCTCTGCAAGTCACCGTCGGCCTCACCACGCCTCCTTTCCCGAATCCGCCGCTCGGACCACCGTACCCTCCACCGTATCCACCGCCGACTCCGTTCCCCGGAAACCCGTTTCCGAATCCGGGTACTCCGGGAAATCCGGGCACACCGGCGAAGCCGAAACCATCGTTGCCGCTCTTCTGACGAGCTGATTGAGTTGTAGAGACGAAGACGATGAAGAGAAGGGAAGCTAAAAGGAATGATTTCGAAAACATTTTTTCTGGGTTAAGTGGGTTTGTTGAGGAGATGATTAAAAGTTGGATTTTGAGTTATATAAATAGAGATGAGCATTAAATTGGAGGAAGATATGAAAATACAGTTAAGGCATTGATGCGTGGACTTTAGTGTGTGAAGATCACTTTAATGCCCGCACTTCGCAGGAAAGACTCTTGTCTCTCTCTCTCTCTCTCCATCTCTATCGCTTCCGTAACTTGTTGAGAAGACTGGCTGTAACTACAAATATATATCTGCACCACCACCACTTGGCGTTGGCAACATTTAATTTAAGCATGTGTTATTAAAATTGACAGATCGTTTTAATTAAAATTATAATCTTGGAGGGCTTTTGACAGATGTTTACACGATAACAGATAAACTAAAAGATAAATCTACCCAAAGTTGGGTGAAAAGTTGGGTGAAACCCATTTTCAATTCAAGTCTATTTGAAAGTTGGGTGAAATTCACATTTAGGAGAGTTTTTTTATTTTATTTTACTTTTGTTAGTTGTTATTTTTTTCTTATGTTATGTCCACCATTTATATCAAAACTATTGACAATTTTTTTTAACATCAACTATTAATATTTTTCTAAGAATGAAATAGTTAAATAGTTTAGGGTTTATATGCTAGATGACAAAAGATATTTGTAAAATGATTAAATGGGAAAATCATAAAATAACTAGGATGTTGATTTCGAATTGGTCTAATTATATGATATTCATTTATTTACGAATTTTTGTCATTGAAGTTATTTTTAGAATTTGGATATCTATCAAATTATCCGTTATCGCGACCATCTGTCAACTTTGTATGGTCTGTTTATTACCAAACAAAACCATTTACTCAGAACTGTTTGATTATTTTGTTCCATAAAGGCCCACTCATTACTTCAGCCCAACCATATCATTTTTAGTCTTTAAATCAAAATCTATATGCAGCAGGTCTGATTAATAGCCTAATAGTAGTATACACGACTTAATAAAGTAATCATTTGTCCAAGGTTACATTAAATTTAGGGTTTGATTATTTAGACCACATTAAATTGGCTTTGTTGACAAGTTGATTCACCATACAGCCCTTGTTGTCTCCCTATAGAGGACCCACCTTTTTTTTTTTTTTTTGTGGCCATTTAAACGACCAAATTATTGAAAACTCATTGACAAATTCGGCCAAGTAGTCTGTCTAGTAGCTAAATTCACCTGTGAAAATGGGAATGGATGCACACACTATTATGTAAAAGAAAAACCACTTAATTAATATAGACATCTGGAAAATACCAATTCACAGTAAATCCAATGATTCTCTTGATGGTGGTTTGTTTCATCTAATCCTTAACATTATGACAAGTTTTAATTTGTAATCAAACCCGTCCAAAATTGAACAAAAAAATCGGTTTAAGTTTAGTTTCCTCACCGGACACTGCTAGAAGTTTTGAGTGGTCCTTGCTGCACAGACAATGGAGGCCGTTTGTTGTTTTCCTGAAATTTAACATAGTAAACAAACGATTCATCAAAAGATTACTTGCAATTAGTAGGATTTGAGCAGACACAACTGGATTTGTCAACATGATGAAACACAAAAGGATCTGTATAAAAAGGGTTTTAAGAGATCAAACAGATCCTGCTTTTAGCTTTTATCCATCACCGAAAAAACCAAAACAAAACAATGTAAACATGCTTGCAAGAGGAACTTGAAACCAAAACTGGAAGGTTTACATACTCTGATATCGGTGACAGAATTGCAGGAGGAACATTTAACAGATGGAGCTCCATAAGGATACATCAAAAGCAGTTTGCAACTGTTGCAATTCACCTGACCAACCTGGTAAGCTGCAAACAAAGAATGTCGAGTCCAAAGCCGGTAAGAAGAGAATGGTGTTTCCATCAATTAAGGAGTTATTGTGATGCAGTCGAGGCCGAGTAAATCATAAGATCAGAAGAAGAATTTAGATCACACAACTGCCCCCAAGAGTAGTAAGACTAAAGAATTAAAGATCACAGAAAATGGTCAATAAAGGGAACAAATTATATATGATGGACAAGAGACCAAAATAGCTCATAAGCTTCAGTGAAAAATTCCAAGCCAAAGATCATATTCTTGTTTCAGCTAACAAACCAATATCATTTGAATGAAATCTACATACCAGGCTCACGAACTTTACATAGAGATAATGGATTTGAGCAATGATCACGAAGAAAGAAGCGAACCCAGCAAAAAACATAGAGATATCACTGACACATGCTCAAGTAAAACCAGATTGAGGGAGAGAGAGAGCATTCCCAAGACTCTCCCTTTAACAGTTAATGAATAAGAGATAAAAAGCCATGGAAGAACCTTCAAGAACGAGATTAACAGTCTGACAGCACGAGCACTTGACGTGTTTGGTTCCTCTTGGATACGAAAGTAAACGCCTGCAAGATCCACATACCATTTGCGCCGTTTCTGCAACCCAAAACAAAAACAAAAACAAAAAGGTGCAGAAGATCTTCACTTACTCGCGAAATCCAGAGAATGGGTACCCTCTAAAAGCCTAAAAAATCTACCCAAAATCGCTAATTTCATCAGACTAGACAAGAAATGGAGCAAATTTGATGGAAAAAAAACCTAAATACACAGACTATTAGAATACCGGGGATTTCGGCGGTGGTGGGAGTAGGTTTTACGGTGGTGGGAGTAGGTTTTACGGTGGCGGTTACGGTGGCGATCGGAGGAGGAGATGTAGGCTGAGGAGGAGGAGGAAGAACTGCAGATTCCCATCCCGGAGGAGGACCTTCCTCCTCTTCTTCTTCTACTTTTTCTCGGTGCTTTTGTTCTTCCTCCTTCTGCTTTTGAGTCTCTTCCATCACGCCTCCGGCGATCATCACTCTTCTCACAAAGATGTCGATGTGATTTTTGTTTTTTTTTACCTTTTTTAACTTCCCCTGAACGTTGACCAATGGTTGACTTTTTTTCCTTTGGGCAGTCTTACAGAAACAGACACAAATACACACAATGCTTGAAATAAACCTGTGCCTTAATTTCGTTTGGTGAACGTTTAACGTTAAACTTGAGAAGTGGAAACAAGAAAGAGAGATCTTAGAGGAAAAAACTTACATTGTTCATAATCTCATATCATCAAATGTTAAAAACGTAGCAATGTATATAAATCAAAAGACAAGTTCCTCCATTATAGAAAAGGCCTTCCTAAGATGAAAGAACAATAGCAGGTGGGTTCTCCAGGAACTTCTTCTTTAGCTTCATGCTCTCTATAGTCTAGAGTGCTTTGGTTTTGCAGAAAAGATACGGTTAAGAGTCGCCGCCAAGCGAATCCCGCCTTGTGCAAGTCTCTTCTCTACAATGGGTAACCGAGAGAGGAAATAGTCATCTGCAGAAAAAAAACGTGAGAGAAGTCAGAAGATCAAGGCGTTGTTGCATATTAGAAAAGCTAAGACGATCTTGTTTCAGAGTGAAGTGCTATACCTCCTAAAGTAGTTCCTGGTGTGGCATTCCTATAAGCATACTTGCAGGCGAGACCTATGCTTTCAGAAGCATACCTTAACACATCAAAGAACCCGTATTGTATCAAGTATCAACAATGGTATCATAACTAAAAACAGATTTCTCTGCTATTCAGCAACTTTAAAGAATTTTCTCTCTTCTTGTTGCAATTAACATCGCTACAAAGGAGAAATTACTTATAAAGATTGTTGCTTACTGATTTGGACAGGCTGTTTGGTTAAGTTTACATGACTCCCACAATGGAACATCATTTGACCAGCCGTTCTATATGAAGACAGAAGTTAAAAACATATCTCATCAGTGTGCAGTTATCTTGGATATGGTTTTAGTGTGCTGAAGTTGGATAAAGAAAGTAAGATCGTACCGTGAGTTTGGCTTGAAGGGCTTGAATCATGAGTGGAAGACTTGAATTGTAATATGTTTCGAGAGCAGATTCAATAATCATGTTATCCCACACCTTCAAGTTAAAATATAGTTCCAGTTCCAAGTCAGGGAATATACTTTTGAACATCGATATGATTGGAAATCAAAGCACTTACATGGTGCAAATTTGTTTTGCGTTGGTACCAGTGGACTATTATCGTGTTACCACCTAGATCTCCAAGAAAACCAGTATGCAAGGGCTGTGAAGATCAAGATCCACATAAGTATTAGCCATACTCTAATATGATTCATCTGAATTTTCAAAAATGGATTAACCTGATGGACATCTCCCATATAATGTGATAAGAACATGAGAGCCTCTGTCAAGTTGTCTGCAAACAAACAAAACAAAAAAAAAGACTTGTCACACTATGCTCCGTGTAACTCACACACAAACTAGAAAACTGAAACATAACACTAAAAATCTAACTCACAGTGAACTATACTCTGTGAGTTTTGAGAAGCAGACATAAGTTGGTTTGTGTAATTGAAGATTGCTCCTGTCACACACCAGTCCTTACGCCTATGACTGTCGTGGCAGTCCCCTTCACAGAAGGAAAAAAAGGGCATAGATTTGAACTTAGCTAATGCATATACACAATGGAAACAGAAAACATGTATGAAGTTGGAGGTAAAGATAAAAAACCCACGACAATATTCGTAGTTGCATCTGTATTCAGGCGTGTTGACATAGTGCAAAGCGCTAGTCCATTGCCATTCTGAGAAGCGTTTAATTTCATCAGGCCACGAGCAAAAAGATGCTAGATCTCCTTCAGCAGATTCAGGCAGAAGTTTCTTCACTGCAGCTATAGTTTCTTCCTCAAAGTAGCCCTGAGGATTAGGACATTGCAAAAAAAACCGAAATCACCCTATTATCTTGTCAGAAGAAAAATCCAATCCCAAGAAATTCTATGAAACTCAAAAGCAAACCCACATTTGTCTCCATCCTAACAATAAGCTCCTAGTTCTAGAGCCGAATTGATTAAACACTCTAAAAGCATCACAAACCATTATAATCACAGAGATCATTTCAGAAGCTGATTAATAAAACCCACCTCGGCTATTTTGCAGACAGTGTAATGACCATCTTTCCCCCAACATAGAGCTCCATGAACAAGCTGTGTAAGCACGAGTACACTCGCAACCCACAATCTCAACGACAAGCCCATCCTGAAACAGCTTTCAGTTTCTTCACAGCCACATAAAGTCAGATCAATCTAGTCTAGTTTGCCAAACAAACATTGTATGTGCTCGATTTTCAAAATTAGAAACATAGAAGCGGTTTTCAATTCCCAAATGCAGAAGTGGGTTTATTATAGAACAAAGAGAAGACGATTCAAGCAGAGAAGAGAAAAAAGTCAAAGAATTACCTCAAAAAGCCTTGATCTCTGCTTCTTTGATCCGATTGCTTTACGCTCTCCTTCCATTGGGGGAAATTGAGTAAAAACTAATTCTTCTATTTGTGTTTTTTTATATTCCCACGTTCGATTTGTTTAATCAAAATCTATAAAATGACAGTTGTATCATTCACATGCTAATTATGCAAAACCAAGACTGATATAACATTCCCAAGATCCGTCCTTTACAGTTCCATGTGACTGAGACTAGCACAAGCTTCACTTCACGCATAACAGATAAATCCATGGTAGAAGTTCTCAAGAACGAGATTAAAAGTTTGGATTCTCTTTTGATACAAAAGCAATTTACCTGTAAAATCCACATACCATTTGTACAAAACAACATTGCAGATAACCCTCCAATAACGATTCGCGTAACCGAAATTGGGTGGGTTCCTCTAAAAATCCTACAAAAGTGCGATTTTGATTAAAATTAGACCAACAAATGAAGCAAATAGATAACTTTTTAACAATAAATTCACAGAAAGTTTGATCATTCAATGGTCTATCGAAAAACGTTGCTTCTTCGGGGGCGGGGCTGCGCATTTGAAAACATGGATTCGGTTCGGTTAGAACTTCGGGTTTTCGGTTTGGACAAAATGGTGCTGAATTGAACAAAATTAAACTTTGGTTCGGTTCGGAAGTGGTAAACTTCGAGTCCGTTCATGTTAAAATTATATTATGTACAAAAAAAAAAAAGCCTTGGTCCGGTTTAAAGTGACAAAAAGCTCAATCGCTCAATAATTTCAATAATTTGGGTTCGGTTAACTTCGGAGTTCGGAACGTCGGTTTACCTATGGAGATTATCAACACACTTTTTCTCAGTGTGTCAAAATAACTCAAGAGTCAAGAGACTCCGTTTACACACACAAAACGAGTATCTAAAGAGTTGACGAGAGAAAAGTGTCTCTAGCAACGTTCCGACAAATCTTATCATATTTTGGTCTGACCGAGAGTTGTGGTATCTCTTTGTCTAATCGGACATTATCTTTATGATGTGATCCATCATAAATAGAATAAACTTTTTTTTTTTTGCTTTAATTAGTTTTTGTGTTCTTTTTTCTTTTAGTAATAAACAGTTTACGAGTTTGAGTTGATTTCACAATTCACACACTAAGGTTGGACAAAATTTCCAAGAAAAAAAAAATGGAATGTAAACCCTAACTTCAACTTTTACTGTCATTTTAACACATGTTGAAATAAATCTCTAACCGCAAAATATAAACTCTAACAAAAAAAAAGTAATAAACTCTAACCGCCGTTTAAGTTTCGATGAATTTTATTTCTGCCAAACTATTTGTCTCGACCTCTCTCTCATACAGTCAGAGGCGGATGTATGTGGAAGAGTACGAGGTCACGTGCCTCCGGTTGTTTATTTTTATTAAGATTATTTATCTGATTAAATATTTGAGAAAAAAATGGTTTCCCGTCCATTGAAAAAAATTACTTTAATTTATATTAGATACAAAAATTTATATAATAACTTTATTGTATCTGAATTTTTTTATTATTTATAATATTAAATCCCCGGTAGAAAAAAGTTCTAGATCCGCCCTTGCATACATTATATTTAAAAATAAAATGTTAGACGGAGAGAGCGTTAAAAGCAGAGAATGAAAGTTTTTTAAAGGTTAATCGAAGTTAATTAAAAGTGTTTTTTTTCGGTTTATCCCAATTTATGAACCGGGAGCTCTAAATTAACAACACAAATCGAAATTGAAGTGGTAAGAAAAAAAGTTAACAGTTTTGGATCATATGTATTAGTAGTACTGCTCCTTTCACAATGCGATGAGTCTCCAAATAATATATTCTAAACTCAAAGGACAATCTCGAATTTTTATTTATATGCCATTTTATCCAGAAAAATTGAAATTTTTGGCAATTTTTTTAAAAACAGAGTATAAATATTATAAGAATCTTGTAAATCCTTTAGTAAAAAAAGAATTATTATAAAGAATCTTTCTATTGTACTTTCTTTTTGTCAACCACAAAACTATGATTCCATTCCTAAGAAACATACGACACGTGGATTTTAATGTCGCATACTATTTTCGGTGCCTTTGGGGGTGTAGTGAATAGTGTGATAGTACGAATATTAATTATGTATGCAGAATAAATTGGAATTCGAATCTTATTATATAAATAGGATGCGTCAAAGTTACTAATTAACATGATCGCGACACGTGTCAAGTTAATCGATAAGATTTTGACACATGTCATAAGTATATACCTAAAAAATAGGAAAAAATATATTTATTTCAACTTATTATATAAAGTAGGATGCGTCAAAGTTTCTAATTAACATGATCGCGACACGTGTCAAGTTAATCGATAAGATTTTGACACGTGTCATAAGTATATACCTAAAAAATAGGAAAAAAATATTTATTTCAATTTAAGAAAAAGAAAATAAAAAATATCTATTTCAATTTAAGAAAAGAAAAATAACAAATAAAGTAAATAAGATTGCTAACTAACTTGATCGCGACACGTGGCGCTTCATTCAATTCAGATTCTGACATGTGTTCCGATAAAATATTAGAATTTATATTAACTATGAAAAGAATCTATTAGAATTTAAGAAAAGAAAAAGAAAATAAAAATAAATAAGATTAACTATGATATATTTTAATATTCTAACATATGTCCCGATAAAATATTAGAATTTATATTAACTATGAAAAAGATCTACTAAAATTTAAGAAAAGGAAAAAAAATAAATAAGATTAACTATGATATACTTCTAATAAGATTAACTATGATATAGAGAGTAGAGAGATCATATACGTGAGATGACTATGAAGAGAAAAAAAAATACTTTGTTTGCTTGGAGAGAGTTAATAGGGAGATCGTTAACATAATCGAATGATTTGAATTGCATACCCAAGTTTTAAATGAAGCAGAACAGAAAAAAATGGTTGATAAAATGTGTGAACTACAAAAGAAGTAGGGTTAATGTTGCTTAGGATTCGCAAAAGATTCGTAAAAGATTCTGTGTTTTGAATATTTTAATTGAAAACATATGAGAATTAAATAAATAAACAACTCTTAGGTTTCAATTTTGTGTTTTTAATATATATTTTTTAAAGTAGTGATCCAATTTTGTTTTCTATTTTTTAAAATAATTATTTTAAAAAATAATCATTTTAACGGATTTAAAATTTTGTTATTACAAATCCGCGTAAACGCGGATCCTAGTCTAGTTTTATAATATAAGATCAGACAATCTTTTGAAGTAATTTATATTCTTCTTCAATATATACGGTTGTAGTCAAAATTCTAATTCATTTTCTTTGCTTGCATGCACTAAAAGTCTAAAAATCATGCATGAAAAAATAAAATCATTAAAAAAATCCGCACATTTCCCTCTACATGTTCCTATAAATACCTTCATCACGAGTAAGAGCTTTGACATGACAAGATCACAAGATAGTTGAGAGTAAATGTAGAGAGAGAAAAACGATGATGAGAGTCTCTGGCTGCGTCAGAGAGTCTTGCATGGAAAAATAGAGAATGGGGTTGAGCCAAGGATGACTTGCCGACTTTTACCAACGAATCTATTACTGATTTTGGTGCTCGGCAAGTTCACCTTGGCTCTGTTTCCTTCTCTTCTTTTCGATGTCAGACTCCAGATGTTTATCATCGTGATCAAACCAAAACAATAAAAAAATCAACAACATTGTGTTCAAACCAAACCAAATCAACAATAAGCCTGCCGAATCAATGGTGGGAAAATAATACACATTACATTACTTATGGAGCATCAGCTCTTTAGATGTTGAGAGTTTTGGGTTTCTACTTGTATTATAGTTAAAACTCAGAACAATAGCAAGGCGTAACATAACCTTAACTACCATTCCAAGAGAGTGTAGGATCCTAGGAGGAGTGCTTGCCCATATCAAAAGACAAATAAGCCTCTTTTTCTTTAGTCTCATGCTCTAGCGAGCTTCGGTTTTGCAGCAAAGATTCGGTTAAGAGTCCCTGCCAAGCGAATCCCGCCTTGTGCAAGTCTCTTCTCTACAACAGGTAACCGAGAGAGGAAATAATAATCTGCAGAAAGAAATGTGAGAGAAATCACAACATCAAAAGGCATTGTAGCATATTAGAAACCTAAGATGATCTTGTTTCATAGTGAATACAGATCTTTTAAACGCAAATAGAGGATACCTCCTAAAGTAGTTCCTGCTGTGGCGTTTGTGTAAGCATATTTGCAGGCAAGATCTATGCTTTCAGAAGCATACCTGAAACAACAATGATGTTATAGGACAAAGATATATGATAACTTAAACCAGATTTCTCTGCTATTCTGCAACTTTTACACAGATCTTTCACAACGAAATTTTTACTTTTGTTTTGCAATTACAGTCACTTCAAAGGAAAAAAATTTCTATGCATTTTATATATGTTCTTACGGATTTGGGCAGGCCGTTTGATGAAGTTCACACGACTCCCAAGAAGGAACATCATTTGACCAGCCATACTATTATTAAGACAGCGGTAAGTAATCAATGCGAGTTGAGTTATCCTGGATATGATTAAATGTTATAACTTGCTGAAACTGAATAAAGAAAGAAAGATGGTACCTTGAGCTTGTCTTGAAGGGCTTTAATCATGATTTGAAGGCTTGAATTGTAGTATGTTACAAGAGCAGAGTCAATTATCATGTCATCCCACACCTACACAATTAAAGTAATTCCATTTTTTTGGCATAAGTTGGATCATCAGAAAAGATTATCGAATACAATTTTCTTGATCTTGCTAACTTCCAAAGTTTAGATCCTTCCAATAGTTCCCAGTCAAGACAATCAGGGAAGACATAACGTTTTTGAATCATCAACATGATCGACAACAAAACACTTACGCGGTGCAAATTAGTTTCTTGATTGTACCAACTGACTTTTACTCTGTTACCACCTAGATCTCCAAGAAAACCTTCATGCAGGGGCTGTGAACAAAAAAAAAGATCAAAATCCACAACAGGGATTAGTTACATACTCTGTGTTAATACTATTCACTAATGTGAATAGTGTAGCCTCAATTGCATATAACTCAGACTTTGCAAAAGGGATTAACCTGATGGATATCTCCCATATAATGTGATAAGAACATGAGAGCCTCTGTCAAGTTATCTTCAAACAAACAAACAAAAAAGACTTGTCACACTATGCTTCGTGTGGTAACTCACACACAAACTAGAAAACCAAAACATAACACTAAAAACGTATCAGATTCCCTAGAAATCTAACTCACAGTGGACTATACTCTCTGAGTTTTCAGAAGCAGAGAATAGTTGGTTTGTGTAATTGAAGATTGCTCCTGTCACACACCAGTCTTTAGGGCAGTCCCCTTCACAGAAAGACAAAAAAAAAAACATATAAATTATTATCCAAATGGCAAAACAGAAAACATGTAAGAATTTGAAAGAAAAAGATAAATAAAAAACCCACTAGAATACTCGTAGTTGCATTTGTAATCAGGCGTATCAGCAAAATGCAAAACGCCAGTCCATCGCCATTGCGGGAGCTTTTTGATTTCATCAGGCCATGAGCAAACAGCTGCGAGTTCACCACTTGCAGATTCAGGCAGAAGTTTCTTCACTGCAACTAGAGTTTCTTCCTCAAAGTATCCCTAATTAGGCATTGAAAAATGGCATTATCAGAGAGATCACACAAAGGTTAACTATAAAAAGAGATCATTTTTCCACAATCTACTATAGAGATTCGATAAAACAGTTTGAAAAAGAAAAAAAAAGCCTCCTTTTCTCTTCTCCGTCTAAACAATGTAGTATTAAATTGATGTCCAAGTATTAAAGCTCTCGGATCTATAGTCACACACACTACTCACAGAGAACAGTTTTAATTAGAGATAAAGCTCAGAAACAAATATATTCATTCACCTGAGCTATTTTGCAGACAGCGTAATGACCATCGTCTCCCCAAGAAAGAGCTCCATGAACGAGCTGTGAGAGCACAAGTATACTCACAACCCACATTCTCAGCGACGACATACCCATTCTGAAACAGATTCCATTTTATTTTTCCAAAACTAGAAAGATATAGAGGTAAACAAGAATGGTGTTTTTAACTGAAAGATTGAACAATGAGAGGATTTTTCTTACCTCAAAAAAGCCTTGAAAAAATTGGATCTTTAGCCTCAGCTTCCTTTGTTTGATTTTCTCTACTCTGTATTTCCATTGATGAATATGTATTTTAAACTATTTACAAAATAGAAGGTTCAAAAAATAAAAAAACTATTTACAAAATAGACAAAAAAGAAGAAGAGATATCGTCGTACACTCTGACATGACGAACTGACAGAGATATTAATAAACTAATGTGGCGTCCTTTTTGTTTTTTCCTAACCACATTTCATAAATAACAAACAAACATGTTTCATACGTCCAAAAAAAAAAGAGAGGAAACATATCTGTTGAAATCTTACCTACAAAAACTAAAAGACAAAAAGTCATTACTGTAGTAGGCAATAAATAATACAATAAAATTCTACAAAAACCGAGTGATCCCCGACTTTCAATACACAACACGTGAGGATGATTTCAATGAATTATAGTACTAGTTCATAATTTTTGTTCTTGCCATTAAAACAATGGTGGAGTTAGAAGAAGAATAGTTTAAGACTCTAAGAGAATAGTCAAAGATCACACACGTAAGAGTAGTGAAAAATAAAAGAGCAATTCTTGTATCAGCTTAGAAGCAAAATCATTTCAAATATCATTCTTGTCTCGGGAAGATTACACTTCAAAAGAAAGGATTTTAGCAATGGTCACGAAGAGAAATGGATTTAGACAGAGATATCATTCACACGCTAAGTAAAACAAGCTTATGATGACATTCCCAAGACCCTTCGTTTTCAGTTTCAAGTGCCTGAGATTAACCCACGCTTCAGTTTGATACACATTGTATATGGAGTTGTCCTGGCTAGGTGTTTGATAACAGATGACAATTTCGGTTACTACTTAATCTATTTAAACTAAGAAGAGCAATAGAATCGCATAAACTTAACTAGCTAGCATTACATAAGCCAAGGAGCTAATAGACTGACTGCATATGGTTCTTGGGGATCTTTTTATTAGTTTCATGCTCCAGCAAGCTTAGGTTTCGAAGAAAAGATACGGTTAAGAGTGGCCGCCAAGCGAATACCACCTTGTGCAAGTCTCTTCTCTACAACGGGTAACCGAGAGAGGAAATACTCATCTGAACAAACGTGAGAGAAATCAGAAGAGCACAGCATTACATACAAGTGTATAACCGAGATGAAAACTGTGTTCTGATCTTGTTTCGAAGTTAAAGCTAATATTTACTAGAAACTTTTGAGTTCAAGGCTGAGAGAGTATACCTCCTAAAGTAGTCCCTGGAGTAGCGTTCCTATAAGCATACTTGCAGGCCAGATTTATGCTTTCAGATGCATACCTGAACACATCCAGAACCGTAACAAATGATATAATTAGGAAACAGAGTATGACACCTACAAACTCTTCTATTCAATCAACTTTCTACATCTCTTAATGCAGATTTTTATTCTTGACAGAAAGTAATGCTTACGGATTTGGACAGGCCGTTTGATTAAGTTGACATGACTCCCAGGACGGAACATCATTAAACCAGCCGTGCTATATCCAGAGAGCAGTTAAAGCAAATACTCGATGCGAGTTGATCGGTTAATAAAACGTACTGGCACTGGAGCTCCCACAAAGAAAGAAAGATCGTACCGTAAGATTGGTTTGAATTGCTTGAATCATGAGTGGAAGACTTTTATTGTAGTATGTTTTAAGAGCCGACTCAATGATCATGTTATCCCAGACCTGCATGATTAAAAGGATTTTTCTTTTAGGTTTTGGATCATTAGAAGGTAATAAGAACACATTTTACTCATCCGGTAACTTCCCAAAAGTCTAGATCGTTCCAGTTACGAGGTTAATCTAATCAGGAAAGATAACAAACACTTACATGGTGCAGATTTGTTTTGCGACGGTACCAGCGGACTGTTATCGTGTTTCCACCTTCATCTCCCAGGAAACCAACATGCAAGGGCTGTGTAGATTACATGTAGCTCAGAAAGAAGTTATTTTTGATATGATTCATTTTGAATGGCAAAGAGATTTTACCTGGTGAACATCTCCAATATAATGTGATAAGAACATAAGAGCCTCTGTCAAGTTGTCTGCAGACAAAGACTAGTCACTGCTCTATGCTCCACACAACTCAAACTGAAGCTTAGTATCGGATTCACTATAATCTCACTCACAGTGGAAGATATTCCGCGAGTTTTTAGAAGCCGACATAAGTTGCATCGTGTAATTGAAAATGGCTCCTGTCACACACCGGTCTCGATGCTTATGAGTATCATGGCAATCCCCTTGACAAAAGACAGAACATATTAGATTGAAATTCGGATATATATATAGAGAGAGAAAAAGGTTAAAAAGTTGGAAGAAAGAGGGAAGAGAAAACCGACGACAATACTCGTAGTTGCATCTGAAATCAGGTGTGTCAACATAGTGCAAAGGGCTAGTCCATCGCCATTGCCAATGGTGTTTGATTTCATCAGGCCATGAGCAAACAGATGCTAGATCTCCTTCAGCGGATTCAGGTAGAAGTTTCTTCACTGCAGCTAAAGTTTCTTCCTCAAAGTAGCTCTGAGGATTGAAAAATGGCATTTATCAGAGAGATCACAAAAGGTACTATCTTGTCTGCAGAAGTAATCCAATCCCAATCAAGGGTATAGTTTCTAGCCAGAATCCACCATAACAGTAATCTCTCGAGAGTGTTTTTAACAGTTGTAGAGCTGAATTGATCTTCAATTCGGTAATAAAGTTCTCATATTTAATAAATCACAGTGATTAAACAATATCCTATATGACATTTTACCTCGGCAATTTTGCAGACGGCGTAATGACCTTCTTTCCCCCAACACAAAGCTCCATGGATGAGCTGTGTAAGCACGAGTACACTCGCAAACCACAGTCGTAGCGACAAACCCATCCTGAGAAAGTTATAAAAAGTTTCGATCTTTTCAATGATTGTGTGATCGATTTTGCAAAATTAGAAAGGGATTTCTATTTCGGTTTTAAAATTGGGGGAAGTCAAAACTGTCAAAGAGATATCTTGACAAAGCCTTGATCTTAGTTATCAATTATACTTTTAAGGGGAATGACGTATTTGATCATTTCCGTTAATAACAAGGTGAGTTATTTGTTGATTTTGATGTTGAAATTTTTAACATTTAAAAGTTAATGCTCATCATATTGATTCTTGTTAGAAAGTATACAGATTTTGGTTTATTTCCAAATTGCGAATTTTTAATCTGGAAACTTCTGGGAACTTTTAATCCTAATCCTAAGAAGCAGCAAGCTTCTGCTTCTTCCAGTTGTAAGCAGCTTCGATGATCCTAAGGTTCGTGGCCTGTGATTCTTCTGGGAAACAATACTCTATGTAGTCTATGTACCTGCCAAAGATTCAAACAAATTTTTCACATTAAGCTTTAGCATTCGGTTCTCACGTTCCAAAGATGGCAAATCGAGAAATTATATGTATGCAATGCTTACTCTGTAGAGCCGTCTTCTCTGCTAATCGCCTTTCTCTTCTTCAGCTTCTTCGGGAGCTTAGATTGAACGACACCAACATCCCCGAGCTTACCAAATCCCGTCTCCATGTTAAGCCAATCCTCCAAAAGCGTAGCACGCTCTTCTTTCAGCTCCGGTGTGGAGTCTTTGTAGTAGGTGTTGGCCCTATCGAAGATTGCTGAGTAGAAGAAAGAAAACAGAGAAGGAAAAAAAAAAACAGTTAAAACGTGTCACAAGGAATCATCAAAACTCAAAATATAACATGTAGAGCTTAAAACCTCTGGCGCGTCTGATGCAGTCTTCTTCTTCCTCTTCTTCTTCTTCGTGTTCCGCAGCAGAAGCTTCAAACTTTGCAAAGCTAACCCACACCTTGCAATGCTTTGTACGGTCCAAGAGCCGCTCATATAAAGCCCGTGTCCTCTCTAATTCCCCTTCTGATATCTCAAAATCAATGTACGTCTGCCACAAACAATATCGAGATTTTAGTGATCCAATCGGTTCAAAAGTCTGAGAAATCTTTACTTCTTTGGATGCATTAGACTGAAAAAAAAAATCTACCTTCCATAGCAGCTCGGGCATGTCTAGAGCAGGCTGAGATATTGCAAGTTCAAAGATAGCTCTAGCTCGTTCGGTTTCAGCAAGAGACATCTCAAACTCAGCATAGTTTCTCCAAGCATAGCAATTCTCAGGAGACCATTCGAGATACCGCTCGTATAGTTTTCTACATCTATCTATGTTTCCCAACTGGAGTTCGATCTCAATGTATTTCTTGAATATCTGTTTTGCAGGGAAAAAATCACAACAGTAAGTAAAACTTGAGCAATGAGGAATAATGTAAACCAATTCAAGAATAAACGTCGTCAGGCTTACCTTAGCTTTTGGAGCTTTCCCAATCGCATTTCCTAGTATCTGCCGTGCACCCATGAGATTCAATTGCCTGATTTCATATTGTGCAGCGAGCAACCATATTTTTGGCAAAAGAAAACCGCAGAATCATGTATGCTACAAAGTCAAACAACAAAAGCTTTCCACAGAATGCAAGAATCTGTTTTAATAGATTAATTTAGTGACCTGAATGTGCTACAAGATAGACAAATATGATAGAACTAATATCTGCCTAAGACAACCAAACCCAAACCGTTCAGTTACATGAAACTACTCTTAACCTTCTTATGCAAACCATGATCAACATAAAAAGCCAATAACGTTATCACCCAAATCTGTAAAGGATATGGAAAGAAGAAAACTCACCAAAGGTAGATATATCTTTGCCAATATCGTTTCTCCTCGGCAGGTGGAACATTAGCAATAGCCCTCTCATAGATTTCTCTAATCCTATCTTTGTTCCCAACAGTCTCTTCTAGCCTAACGTAATCGAACCATGAATCGTAGTTCAAAGGGTTCTTCCTTACTTCATCTTCATACTGAAACCTCCTCTTCCCAACAATGGCGTCCTCAACCCCTTCCTTATCCCCGTACTGTTTCTCAAACGCCACAAACTTCCTGTACAAATCCTCAGCTCTTCCTTTTGGAATATGATCAAGAGCAAACTTGTAGATAAGCCTAGCCCGTTCTACTTCCCTGCATCGTTCTTCAAATTCAGCAAACGCCACAAATAGAATCTCAGCATCTTCATCGTCCGCAAGCTTCTCCTTGGCGCGTTCGTAAACCTTCCTGGCAAGCTCAACTTCACCGCCCTTCATCTCAAACTTTGCATATCGAATGTAAGCGGAAACGTTTGGATGGCAAAGAACAAACCTCTCGTAGATGGATCTTGCACGTTCGATTTCATTATACTTGAGTTCGAATTTAATAAACGAGAGCCAGCCGTTTCGATCCGGTGAAAAATTCATCCACCGCTCGAATATCTGTCTAGCTCCGGCGATATTCCCAAGCACCTCCTCCATGTGAGCATACTTGTACCAAAGCTGGTCCACTCGAGGGAGAAGCGTAACAGCAAGATCCCAAACGTTCCTCGCACTGTTGACAAACTTGTTCCTCATCTCAAACTCGGCGTACTTGACCCAGAGCGTATGGTTCCGGTAACCTCCCTCTAAGGCTCGCTCCCACACGCTCCGAGCACGCGCGTAATCCATCTGCGACTCTTCCCACTGCGCGTATCTGACCCAAACCTGGATGTCCGATCTCGCGCCGGCGCGGCTGATCTTTTCCTCAAACTCCTTCCGACGTCGGAGTCTGTAGTCGGAAATCTCGGTCGAATCAGTGATTTTCTGCTTAGGCGGACGGATTTCAGCCTCTTGCCTCTGTCGAGCTTCCCTTAGAATCTGCTCTGCGGTGATTTGCACCGGCGCCGGAGTCTTGTTCTTCACCTGCGTTGTCCGTGGAAGCTTCGCTTCCGTATCCTTCCGGGTCATGTACCCTAGTGTACGATCGGAATCTTTGCCGGAGGCCATGCGATCGCCTTTTTTTTTCTGGGGTTTCTACTAGATTTTAGAAAAGAGGGAAGACGAAAACCTTAAATATCAATTATTTTTATAGGAAAAAAAAAAAAAAAAGAGAACTCCGAAATTTCTGTTTAGATTCACAAAGAGATATGGAAAAGGTTTTTTTTTTTCCTTTCTTCCAATTCTCCTTACAAAAAAAAAAACTACTTTTTAAGTCCAAAATAAAACTTCAAAATCTAATTTCATTTAAAAACCAAATTACATATTTGATCATTTCCCTTAATAATAAGGAGAGTCCTTTGTTGATTTTGATGTGAAATTCCTAACATTTAAAATCAATGCTCATATTGGTTTAAGTATACAGATTTTGGTTTACTACCAAATTACGGATTTTTAATCTGGAAAATTATCGTTCTTGAGTATACAGCAGTTTTTTTATCGAATATAAAGATGTAAAGATGTAGAATGCTTTGTTGTAGACAGCTTATATGATATTATATGTTCCATAGTGTATTTTTGACCAAAACAGAGAGATACATAAGCCAATGAACACACACACTTGTAGATCTATGAACACATTCCACCAGATTTTATTAATATCCACAATGATTTTTTTTTTTGTCTCTGAACATTGCTCTCCCTTTGCAGAAAAATCAAGTCACAAGCAGAATCTTTCCAATATGTTCACTACTCTCCATAAGGCTATGAGCTTCTGCTGCTTGTGACAGTGGTAGATACTTGTGAATCACCGGTTTTACTTTCCCCGCTTCTATCGCTGGCCAAACAGTCTTCTCCACTTCCGCAACAACCACCGCTTTGTTTTCCTTGCTTCTTGGTCTTAAAGTAGCTCCTGTAGGAACAAAACAGATCAAGGTTTTCAATAGGTCTCAATTTCGATTTTGAGATATGATTGATTTATTGTGTGCCAAGTACCTAAGACAGTGAGACGCTTTGGAAGCAGACTACTTAGTTTTATTTCTGCATTGGCTCCACCCATTAAGCCGATAATACATAACCTTCCATCGAAGTTTAAGCTGTCGAGGTTTCTCTGCAGATACGGAGCTCCGATGCAGTCCAAGATAACATCCACACCTTTCCCATCGGTTTCCGCTTTTACCTTTGCGACAAAGTCCTTGGTTTTGTAATTTATACAAACATCAGCACCGAGTTCTTTGCAAGCAGCTAGCTTTTCCTCATTTCCTGTTAGTTAAGAAGAAAATCGGAACTTTGTCAACAAAAGAAAACATGGAGGTTTATCCATAAAACTGAAGCTTAGACAAAACCTGCTGTGACAAATACTCTCACTCCTTGATGTTTAGCCATCTGAATTGCGAACGTCCCAATCCCACTAGAACCTCCATGAACCTAAAATCTCAGAAAGTATCAAACATTAGCACGGAGAGAAGACAAAGGAAAAGCTGAGTAGTAGATGAAGTCTATTGCATCGCCCGGTAAAGGGATTGGCTCCTAACAAACCGTAGAAACGGTCTTATACATAGCAACAGGAGAAGCGAAATACCAAGAATGATTCACCAGCGGAGAGACGGCCCATCATGAAGACAGATGACCAAACAGTGCATGCCACTTCAGGGAAAGCCGCTGCATCTTTTAGAGAGATACCGGCGGGGATTGGAAGGATTTGTCCAACGGGTACAGCAACTTTCTCTGCGTAACCTCCTCCAGAAAGAAGAGCACATACCTGGGACAAAGAGAGATTCAGATGTGTAATCCAAGACAGCAACTTTATACTACAAAAAGTAATTAAGTGGCCTAAGGCTAAAGTGAAACTGAAAGCTAAACAGATGGAAACGAATTGGTTCTACTTCAAAATGTTCAGTCACTGAATCCTAAATCTCTAAGAACATGAGTGTGAGCACTGGACAGCATATTCACACCAGTCTTAAGTCAAGCTCATAGACTCCATGGTTAACACAGAGATACCAAACCCTAAAACCCCAAATTCACAGAAAAAAAGGGATGTAATCTACCTGGTCTCCGAGCTTCCAGCGAGAGACGCTATTGCCGATGGATTCGATAGTTCCGGAACACTCGAGACCAGGGTAAGGGCTAGAGCCAGGTGGTGGAGGGTAAGAGCCAAGCCTCTGGAGAGTATCGGCGCGATTCAGAGCAGTGGCGTGAACTCTGATGAGAACCTCATCGTCCTTAACTTCTGGGTCTCCCACTTCTCGCAGCTGCAGAACCTCCGGCGCTCCTGGCTCCGAGATCACGATCGCCTTCATCCTCTCTCTAGCTTCCGTATCAAAAAACTTTCCTCTCTCTCTTTTATTAAAAGAGTGATGATGGATCGAGCTAACAGAAGAATAGTGTTGACCAATGCCACTCAACCGCTGCGATTGGGATTTTAACCGCTACTAATCGCGTAGGCAGGCGGTAAAAGTAAGAGGTAGAGAACTAGTTCACAACCGCTTTGAAAATAGAGGTGATTTGACTAACCGCCTCAAACGTTTTGAGTCAAAACAAATAGTTCAGTTGTTTTTTTTTCTTGTAGTTGTACCGCTATTTTTAACTGCCACATTTCACCATTTTCGATCGTTTTTCTTTAATTGCCTTCTTCACAACCGCTAATATACCAATCAGTCCAAGATCGAGCAGTTCATTGGCTCAGAAATACAAATCCCTGATATTTTATGCTCAGCCATCCCTCGATATTAGGTTATTAACCATATGAAAAACCACAGAATCCAAATCCGTAACTATTAAACGTGTAAGGCGTTTGTTTTTTTTTTTTATAAAATAAATTCGTACCGACTTCTTCTTATTTGAAGAGTTTCGAGACTTTTCTTTATCCAACAAATCGAGGCCGTGTGAACGAATCACAGAGCAACAGGTGGATCTGCAAATCGTGGCGTCTCACGTGGAATTTTATAATATCTCATTTAGTAGGACCCACTGCGACTCCATTAATGGAGGTCTCGTCTCGTGTTGTTTTTTCCCTCCTCAATTCTTCATGATCTAAGAAGAGAGATCTGATTCTATCTCACACTCTCGCTTTGTCTCATCTTCGCTTCTTCCGTATTGTTTCTTCTGGTGTTAGTAGTTCTTCTCTCTCTCTCTCTCTGGTGAGCTCTTATATGTTTTAGCTTTGTTCAGATTCACAGAGATCGCATTGCTTCTTTAGCTTTGAATATCAGTCTTGTTGGAATTTAGAACAATCGAACATCGTCCATTCAAATTAATGGGTCTGATTGGGTTTAGGGAGTTCATCGATGCGTTGTTCTTTGCCAATCAATCTAAAGTTTTGAGCTTTTGTTTAGTCGGCTATATCGGTCATAAACCCTTTTAACTTGTTTCGACGAGTTTAGATACAGATTTAAGAAACGGCGATCTCGTTGCTCCTCGTGTTCTCTCGTTCGCATTTAACATTCCAAATCTCATGAATGTTTTGCCTTTTTTAAGAACAATTGATGCATTTGATATTAGATTCGTGAAAGATAAAGTTAGAGACATTTGGGAAGATTCGTATATGTAGTTTGTAATCAATTCTTGTGCAAACTCTTTTTTCTTTCCATTATATGCAATACAGATAGATTATGCATTTGATTGATGCTAAAGAGTTTGTTTTACAAATTTGATGCAGGTTTGAAGGAAAAAATGATGGACCTAACGAAACTGAAGCCTCCTCAGATCACTTTTTATTGCTCAGCAGTTTCTGTCTTGATCACACTTCATTTGACGATACAGCTTGTATCTCAGCATCTCTTTCACTGGAAGAACCCTAAGGAACAAAAGGCAATACTCATCATTGTTCTTATGGCTCCTATCTACGCCGTTGTTTCCTTTGTTGGTTTATTAGATGTCAAAGGAAGTGAAACCTTCTTCCTGTTTCTAGAATCCATCAAGGAGTGCTACGAAGCACTCGTGAGTATTTTGTTTTATATCTTATTGTTTTTCTTTGTTAGTCTTCAACACTGTGTAGAGATGCTTACCAATTCTCAATTTCTATGGCAGGTCATTGCTAAATTCTTGGCATTGATGTATAGTTACTTGAACATATCTATCAGCAAAAACATTGTGCCTGATGGAATCAAAGGAAGAGAGATTCACCATTCTTTCCCAATGACTCTTTTCCAGGTTTGTCTCTCTATCTATCATCGCAAGGTTTCTTCTATATCATGTGAGTTTACCCTTAACAAAGCTTTGTGTCTACTGTTTTGACAGCCTCATGTAGTCCGTTTGGAACATCGCACTCTGAGACTTTTGAAATACTGGACATGGCAGTTTGTTGTCATCCGACCCGCGTGCTCGATCTTGATGATAGCTTTACAAATCATCGGGTTTTATCCTTCTTGGTTGAGCTGGACATTCACTATCGTTCTCAATCTCTCGGTTTCCCTGGCGTTGTATTCACTTGTGATTTTCTACCATGTGTTTGCTAAGGAGCTTGCGCCTCATAACCCACTCGCAAAGTTCCTCTGCATCAAAGGAATTGTCTTCTTCTGCTTTTGGCAGGTAATGTTTCCATAATCAGTAAACCCAACAATGCAAGAAGCTCAAATCTTTGGATTCAAATGTTTGAAGTCATTGAGACGATATTCACTAGATTCTTTTTTATTATGAAACTGCAGGGAATAGCGTTAGACATCCTGGTGGCTATGGGAATCATCAAATCTCACCATTTCTGGTTGGAGGTAGAACAAATCCAGGAAGCTATTCAGAATGTTTTGGTATGTGTTGAGATGGTCATCTTCGCAGCTGTCCAGAAGCATGCTTATCATGTTGGTCCTTATAGCGGCGAGACCAAGAAGAAACTCGATAAAAAGACGGAATGATCATGTCCCGCCCGGTTAGAGTGGAAATCAACTGGTTTCATCAGCCATTTTTATAGCAAATCTAGAGTTTTGGAGAGTTGAAAACTTTTGGTTGCCATGCATGATTTGGGAGAATATACAATAATGTTAAGAGATATGGACAATAATGTTAAACCACTACACCGTGTCTCCATTTTTTGTGTGGCAGACTCGCACAGACACATTTCACTTTTACTTTATGTTGGTCACGACTCTAGCTGTCCATGATTTTGTTATGAATCTCTCGCAATGAAAACATATGAGATATCTATGAATCATGAGTCAAGAGTTAAACTCTAAACACAAATGGGGATATTCAAACAAAAAGGATATTCATTTGATTTAAGATGATCAACCAAAGAGCATTTTGAATTGCGCCCTAATCAAAGTGGAATAATTTATTTGTGAATATTTTTTTTTTGGAAATCGTTGTTTATTTATTAAAGTGGTATGGGGTAAAGAAAAAAAAAAGAGAGGGTAAAAAATCGCACGTAAAAAACGGGAAGGCGTGCGAAAGGACAATACAGCAGCGTTTCTGATCATCACAACTCCAACACGCAGTCGCAGCAGACGATTCTTCTTCCTCTTCCTCTTCTTCTTCTTCTTGGTGGGACCCAATCCATACTTCTCGAAATCTGAGAACAGATAGATAGCATTAATGGTGGCTCTCTGCTCGAGCGATTCTCTCTGAATAACCCATTATTTTCTCTTCCTCTTTTTGTCAACGCCCTCAGGTCAGCTCCCCAAATTTCAACTCTATTTCATACGCGTTTTAAGATTCTTTGCTAAGATTTCAACCATACTAAATTTTTGGATTTAGGGTTTAATCGAATTATTTTCGAAATCAATAATATTGGGTTGATTTTTGCATCATCAAATTTTTTTTTTTTAATATTTATTTAAAGTAATTGGGGGAGAATCGATGCTGATTGATTCGTTGATCCAGACACAGAGTTCGTTGCGTCGTGTTGTTTGAGTTGATACCCCCGCGTGAAGCTTTCGTCAGCAAATCATAAAGAGCCGTCTGCTTACACGCAACCTCCCCTCTCTCCATATCTTCTCCTCTAATCCGGAGAGTAGTAGTTCGTCCATCGAAATCCCCCAACTTGCTTCCTGTAAGCATCTTCCTCTCTCTCTCTCTCTCTCTTCATCTACATATATTGTGGTTTTTGTTTCAGTAATAGACGATTTTTTTTTTTTGTGATTTTGAGTCTTAGATTAGAATGATTTAGGGTAAGATTAATTTGGGTTCTCTCTTCTCTTTTGGCCTCTATTTCTCGTTTCTTTGGTTATGATCATGATTACAAATGATCCTGCTCTCTGTTTACATATCTTCAGTGTCTTGTTTTTTTATATGATTCGCTTGTTCTTGAGATCACCTGCTTAGCTTTTTGGCTGAATCGTTCCTCTCTTAAGCTTCACCACTTTCCCTATCTTTCGATTTACCAGATTTGTTTAGCTTGGTAGATCAAATCAACTTCTGGAATCTGGATGAAACATGTCTTCTGATACGAGTCTTTATCATATCTCTACCTGCATTTTCTCTTTCCTTAATGTGATTTATTAACTTAGCTATTATTTGTGATTCTGATACAGCGAGGAAGCTTTTTGCTTTTTGTTTCCCAGTCTTTGCGCGTGTCCCATTCCCTTCTCCATAGTTCCCCTATACTGAAAGCTCGTCAAAAGTGTTGGAAAGATGGAGGTCAAGTTATGGAACGATAAGCGTGAGAGGGAAATGTATGAGAATTTCGCTGAGCTATACGCTATCATCAAAGCTACCGAGAAGCTCGAGAAGGCTTACATCCGTGATCTGATCTCTCCCTCCGAATACGAAACCGAGTGTCAGAAACTCATTGTCCACTTCAAGACACTATCTGCAACGCTCAGAGACATGGTCCCAAGCATTGAGAGATTCGCGGAGACATACAAGATGGATTGCTCGGCTGCAGTGTATCGGCTTGTGACTTCCGGTGTTCCAGCTACCGTGGAGCACCGAGCTGCTGCGGTGGCTTCTACATCAAGCTCTGCTTCTGTTGTTGCTGAGTGTGTTCAGAACTTTATCACTTCCATGGATTCTCTCAAACTCAACATGGTTGCTGTTGACCAGGTGTATCCGCTGTTGTCTGATCTCTCCGCTTCTCTTAACAAACTAAGCATTTTGCCACCGGATTTTGAAGGGAAGTTGAAGATGAAAGAGTGGCTTTTGAGGCTGTCTAAGATGGGAGCTTCAGATGAGCTCACTGAGCAGCAGGCTCGGCAACTTCACTTTGACCTTGAATCATCCTACAACTCCTTCATGGCTGCTTTGCCTAACGCTGGTAACTGACCAATGTGACGTGTGTTCGATTGCTTTTGTTTAGACTTGGCTTTATGTAGTTATAATGATTGATGGCTCTAGGACAATGATTTTGTTTCAAGACAATTTGCTACATTCCAGAGATGAATGTTGTAGACAAAACAAGCCTTTCTTTTGTTGTGTAAGGATCATGCCAAGCCAGAAAATTGTTTTTTTGATGAAGTGTATGAATCTAAACTCTACTTTGATTACTCTTGGCTCTATGTTCTTACTTCTGTGGCTTTGGTTTCAAGACAATTTGCACGTAGCGTTTTCAAAAATTGAAGAATCCATTATCTGTTTCTGTTGACAAATCAAAACGACAATTATAATAGACCTAGAGGAGAAATAAATTTTACCCATTTTCATTAGCTGCGAGTTCAGAAAAGTAACGAGCTTTTTCATCAGTAAGTATATTTATTATTAACCGCCCTTTATCTACAAAATGCGCAAAACCTGTGGGGTTAAAGAGGGTAATTACTAGAAGCTTTCTTGTTACTGCCATCATAATCTATTTCACCTTGCAGCAAATACTAGCCTGCGAAATCTACATTGAGCTTGTGGTGGTGTCTGCAGCTTCTTTGTTTGTCTTGAGTTTTCCTTCATCTTCCTTGTCAATTTGACTAAGAGCACTTGATGAGCTTGGTGGCTTGAAGCTTTTGTCATCATGGTGCAGAGACTTGTTCATGGTAGTTGTGTTAGAAGGAGGCAGAGATTCTTCGTCTTTCTCTGGTTGGATATTCAAATCTATTTGAGCTTTCAAAGGCGAAGCATGATGCTCATGGCTCTTACTGGTGTCTCCACTGCTGTTAGCAGATTGGTGAGGTTCCTCATCAGAGTTCGGTGACTCGGGCTCCTTGTGTTCATTGTTTTCTTTCTCTATCTGCTTCTTCTTTCTCCCTAGCAGCAGCGAATGAATACGGCGTTTTACAGTATGGCAGACAGTGCAAGAACAGCATTTGTCGTGTTTGGGACCTTTCCCACTTGGGGATTGTATGCAAACGATGCAAGTGCAGCCGTTTCTATGCCGTGGGTGCTTTGTGGTTTCATTTTGTGACATCAAGAGTCCTTCCGTTTCCTCCATGGCTTCCTCATCATGCTGTTCAGCTAAGAGTTTTTCATTTGCAGAGCATGTTGATCTGAAACTAGACACAGTTCAAAGAAAACAACAGTAAATAGAAACTCAACGAGCTTCGAAAACCTATTCACTGTATCTAATGCTACGAGATACTTTTCAATATCTGGCAACATGCTTTTGGACCATGACTACTAGTACCAGTACACATTATCTGAATCCTACCAGCATCGTCTAAGATAAGATTTACCATTTCAAACAACGGAAAGCAAAGAGGAAAGCCAATATAGCAAAGATGTATGGGGTTATTGAGAATTAGGCAATTTACCCTGTAGTTGGCTTCCCAATGACTGGAGCATCCTATTTTTGACACAATAAATATAGAAAGAAATAACTAAGTGAGTGATATGTTCCAAAGGAAAAGTAAAGCAGGACTCGAGAAACGTAACAAAACAAACGGCTGCTCATAACAGACAAACTAAGATGGCAAATCAAAGGGGGGAGACTAATCAACTCAGGTGTTCAAACCAACTGCTTCATCTTTCGTTATTATTGAATTCAAAAGGATAACTGTTAAATGTTAACTAGAAACTACTGGTAAATCAAAGAGAAAAGAAAAGAGAGAGAAAAATGGAAAAGCATAAATTATATGGATGTACCTCATATTCCTCAAACTCAAAACCCTCTATATTCATTATAGATGGAGTGAGATTAGGAGGAGGCAAGAGAAATCCTTGAGCTTCTTCCCATGTTACCATCAGCTCAGTGTGGTCTCCCTTATCAACTTTTTGACGTTTGCTTCTTGTAATCATCATGCTGCTTTGCTTCTTCCCGGAAGAAAATTCTCCTCCTAGAGTTTCTTTAGCTATATAAGCGGACCTCTTAATTTTCGACGGTGGATGCATATCAACCGGTTCAGCCTGCTAATGGAAATGCAGAAGAGATGTGTAACACTTTGTTTTTTCACACAAGCTAACTTGTCAAGAAAGGGTGTCAGTTTGGATTTTGAACACTTACATCTCTGTTTGTGCAACTGTCACGATTGTTATTCGTTGAGTCAGTTTCCTGCAAAGACACATTTAATATGTAACAAAAATTCTGCTGGAATCTAGAAACAAGCCCATTTCCTGATCAGAAAAGTACTTCCAAACAAAAGTCATCTAGTTAATTTAGAAAGTAACCTGACAAGACGATTGAGCAACCAAAGCCTTTCTGAATCCCATGATTAACTTCCTTTCTGGATCGACTCGGCTAAATATGACTAAAAAGATAATGGAATTCAGTTCTCCAAGCATAAGTTCTAGAAAAAGGGCACTAACTCAGAAGAAGTGTAATATGCTTGACAAAACATATCAATTAAAAATGTTAATGGAGTGAGAAAAAATATCTTCCGCATTGAACAGATCGAAATGTGAACAGTAAATTCAACCACATAAACCATATCTGAGCTTTAGCTACATGATAAATCAAATTACTGTATCACCAACGACATACCTGTATCACCAGCCTGCAGCTGCAGACTCTGTAAGCATGGAGTTACTCCCTCTAGAACATAGATTCTGCTATTGTTGTTGGGCCAAAAGCGAAACTGAAATGTCCAGTCTTTACCCATTGAGTCCTGTACTTTGAGAGGCACACCTTCGGTGTGGGAAATTTGGGGCAAGAAAGCCTGTAACATAACAGACGCCTGTTAGCATCTTATATTTAATATGAGACAACTGTAAAGTTTATAGATGTTATGACTACTATATTAATGACAAAAGCGGCGAAGTATTTGATATAAGCAGCAGATAGTCATATGCCCAATTCTGTCAACATGAATCACCTGTTTATATAAAACAACAAGAAATCGTAATTGCATATGCAAATAGTTATTTACCTCTGCACACTTCTTTGGCACCACCAGTCGCCCAACTCGTCCAGTATCACTTGCACTCAGGATCTTCTCGAAGAGAGGAGTGACAACGGATTCAGATCTTGCTCATCGTTAAGGCTTTGGTAACTTAGACACAGGCAACTTTTGTTAGTTTTACATGTCATGAACCTAAGCGGCTAAGTATCCTAGCAGAAAAGTAAGACACAGGCAACTTTGGTTAGTTTTACATGTCATGAACCTAAGCGGCTAAGTATCCTAGCAGAAAAGTATCTATAAAACCATTTATTTGAAAGGCGTACATCCACCCTATTCTATAACCTAGTCTGGAGTTATTCACATCAAATGTTAAAAAGAAAACAAAAAGCAAGAGGAATAGGACACTGAAGTATGAAAAGGAAAGCATGGTTTATATGCTTATGGTGAGCATACAAAGTTATATTCCAATGTAGTCTCTATAAGACAGCAAGGATACTCTTTGGAGAGATACTCTTTGGAGAGATTCTGCTGAACTTGATTTTCATATGAAACCTTAGGCCAATATCGTGGAACCACCTGATATTTTCCTGGAGTATCAAGATGGGTCCTCAAATTCCGACTATTGCTTTTGAATGGCGAGTCTGCTCTACCATTCAAGTCATTGTAGAAGCAACTCAGTGGAGAAGAATTAGGTGTATGCCATAAATTACTTCCATCTAGTCTCGAGTGACCATTTGTCTCGATTGGTGTTGTAAGTGGCACAGGAAACGCAAGATGTGTCCCACATGGACCCTCCTTTAATGAGATCAGTGGATGATATACATTTACGTTTGAACAAGGGAGTACTTTACAATTAGGTCCTGCAATTGAAGATTTAATTCAAAATCCTCTCAACCTGAAAATAGGAATGAGATTGTCATAGAAGTAATACGACAATCTTCTAATATAAGAGCATGAACCTGCATTCTGATTATTAAGTATGTCGCTTGTGTGACTTTTCGAGCTTTCACTCATTAATTTCCCCATCAAGTGATCCATTCCCCTTTTTTTCTCCGTGGAACATGCAGTGGCCCTGTCTTTAGAAGTAGGTTGTCCAAATTCATAACCATCTTCACGATTATGAAAATCAAACTGCAGAACCGAAGGACCAAACAAACTAGGAGGCCGGCAGCGTATCTGATTTGACCCGGTTGAAGAACTCCAATTGATCGACAAGTCCTTGAATTTGTCAGCAATGGGAGATTGGAAGAAAATCGATGGTGGTGGCGAAAAATTGGGCCCCTGAAACACATGAAATACAGACTGTTATAGCTCATGAACTACAGCTCAAAATAGATCTTCAACTTGCAAAGGATCTTTGTACAGGTGAAGTTTGTTTGCTAGCTTAAGATATATGATTCGTATGAACATTGTGATCCATTATTGATTTTTGGTAACATCATGCCTCTAAAAAAAAAAAATGGATAGAATTCTATAATAGAAAATGAAAAGTGAAATCCTCCCTCACCAAAGACACTTTTTTTCTTGCGCAAGCCAGGCACTCAATTCCTCCACCATCCAACAACATAAAAGCGGATGCAGAAACAATACAACCACAATGAATTCGCTGCACATAATGCTAATAGTGAGAGACTTCATATCTGGAAACCCCCAGTTCATACTAACCAGACTTGGAAAAAAAAATTAACTGATAAACATGTGTTTACCTTTCCACATGACTCACAACACCTCCATCCGGAAGCCCTTAGGTGAAAGATGTCACAAAACGTTCCTTGCTCATAAGCAGAGCTGTAACCAGAACACAGTTATTATATATTTGGAAAATTGATAATACAATTAAGAGTTAATGCAATTGCTGTAGTGAGCTGGTAAAAGAATTGTGTCTACAGTATTACAGAAATCAGACAAAGAAAAACCATCATCTTGTGTCGGTTAATGCATAATGCAATTATAACTACTTGCAAACGTTAACTAGTCTTTTTTCTTTTCTTATGCAAGTGATAAATTCTGATGAAGTTTACATTAAACAACAAAAACATAACTCTCTAAATACTATACACTATATAGTCTCCACGCATCCATAGTATGGAAAGAAAATTCTAAGGGTTCATCAAACACGCATTGTTTCTAGAAAGCACGCTACATACAGGGACAAAATCAATGAAGGGCCACCAAAATCATCGAATTGAATAAATTCTGTCCCATGTAAACCTATCAAACACAGAACATATCTAGACATTTTCACAACCGGGACACTGTGAGAGCAAAACTCTCGTTTCCTAGTTAGATAAGTAAGACTCTCTTCGATATCTGATATTTTATAGGTAGTAAAACCCTGATGACCCTTCCATAAAGGTGACCCTTTTTGTTTACATAGAACATTACCTTACCCAAATATATTATTTCACAAAATACCCCTTATAACGCCTCAGATACACACAAAGTAAGCCTAAGAAACCCATCGCGTGTAATTTCTAACCTCGATGCAGTAGAATATAAAAATTTATAAAACCCACTAGTGGACAAATTCTCAGTTCTGGTGGTGATTAGAATGCAATGTAGCTTCCTAATTCTTCAAATTCTATGTCCCTTAGTTTTACTTCTTCTATCTCTTTCCTGTCGCTGGACTTTGAACCTCTAGACTCTCTACTTGGTACAACAGCCTTGATGCCACATGAAAAATTAGTCCACACTTTCAATTGAAACCACAATGCTCTAAATTTTATACTCACATCTATAATTCAACAGTATATACTTATTCCGATCAACATTACTGAAAGAGCTCAAAAGATCGGCTCCTAATCTCTCGGATTGTAGCTAACACATGCGGATTCTATACACGAAATAACAAAAAAAACGACGAAATTACTGTTTCAAAATTTTTCACCAGTGAGAAGAGTGAGACACGCTACCAAAACTTACTTCCATAAACCCAAATTACAGAAGAAGAAGAGAAACAAAGAAACTACGTTCCACCTGATTTTCAAAATCGAAAACAAGCACTCCAAAAAAACGAACAGATCACTCAAAATAAAAACGAACACAGAGTGAAGTAAGCGAAGAAGGAAGTAAGGAACGCTTGCTTACGCGCAACGATGACAGAGGTCGGCGAAATCGCCAGTTTGGAGACGCCAACCAGGTCGGTAATGCTTGAGGTCGAACTCGGAACATTCGCCGTTGAAGCAAAATCTAGTGGATAAGGAAGAAGACGACATGGCGTAATAGGAAGGAAAGCCAAAAAAAAACCCTAGAAAAGCGTAAATTGATGACGGAGAGAAAAAAAAAAAAGAGAAAATGGTGAAATGAAAGGCGAAGAAGAGGAGAAAGAAGAAAGTAGAGAGAAATAGTGAAGTGGTGGGTATTGTTGTTGTTTGCCTGATCAGCTAAAAAAAATACTCTCAGAGGTTTTACGGAAAAAGAAAGCTATTAATTCTTATTTCTTTTATTTTTCCACTTTTTCTATGCTTTTTTATTCCTTTTTAATATTTAAATATTCAATTTATACGCCAAGTCATCATGAGTTTGGTAGGTCCAAAACTAAATTCCAAGGACCATATGATATTATTTGATAAACTTGATATGTCGCATCATTTTTTTTTTTTTGTTTGCTGTGGATGGAGGAATCTCTAACTTTTAGTCATAGGCCAGTTGACAAAAATAATAATCTACAATACTCCAATAGTATTGCCATAAAGTTAGGACTATTGCCAAAAAGTTGTTCGTTATGATTTTTAACATATCGATTAGTTCACATAGTAACGTTTTGTATGTTACGTATTGTTTCATCCAAAAGTGAGATATTTTTAGATACGGATACTAAAAAAAGATATGGATACTACCATAAAATATAAATTTACACAAAAATGAAAAAAATGCACATTGCACATATTTATGGTCTTATTTAATTACCACAACTTTCAACATTTGTCTCTAGTCTACTACACTGCAATACAAAAACATACAAAGTTTACACTTGAAAGATACAAAAAATTCGGAAACAAAACTCCGTTGAATCATAGGATTGATTATAAGGTACAAATCATCTCTCTTTGCCTCTTAGTTGTTGTACTGTACTGTACATGTCCATCAATCAAATTATCGCACACAAAGGAACAACATTTGATTGCGTCTTCATCTCATCTCATCTCATGTGTGACATTTTATCAATCAGAATTATTCAGGAGAGAAGAGAGTGGCTAAACCTTGATCAACTGTTATTTGAAGCTTCGCGTAAGACATCAAAGCCTTCTGATCACATTTATATGATCTTCTTCCCCTTGCCAAAACCTCTCCGTCTGAATCTATGATTCCTTCCTTGTCTGGTTCATCTATACGTGCACCCGGCTCCAATACGAATGCCTTTACCTTTTAAACAGTAAAAATCACCGGGCAAGCTTTTGGTTAAATCGCGAAAGGCAAATTCACAAGGGACACCGAATCCATCAAATGAAAGATTACAACTATACGAATGGGTTCATGGTTTCGGATGACAAACCTTAAGATATGCTACATATGGTGATTGAACATGTGTTCCATCACTCAACTTTGTCATAAGTGATAGCAAGGCAAGCTTCGGGCAGCCTTTCATGACAATCAAATCCAGGAAGCCATCAGAAAACTGTTCATCAGACCATATACGTAAGTTTTTCGCAAGTAAACAACCCTATGAAAGCGTCTCATTACTCCTGCAACGCAAAAAGAAGATCCAAGACGTTTGAAAATGTTAAAAAATGTGTAACTGACCTTTGCGTCAGGAGCAGCCAGAGTGTTCTCAGCACCCCATGGAACATTATGAAGCCATACTGAAACAAATGGGCCTTTGATTTCTCTCCATTCCAGATCTTCAAGTTTAGTGTCAGGTCCTTGGTATCCTAGTGCCTTATCGCTAACAGATGACTCTTTGTGAACACTGCAACTGGCTGGTTGCCCATAGCTTTCAAACCCAGGAGCTGGCACAAATAGAATCCGTCCATTGTATTGTCTTAAGCATATTATCCTCTGAAGACCCTGCAAATACAAGCCGTAGAAGAGACAACACAATATCCATTTAGTTGAATAAGACAACTTAATGGATCTATTTGAATAGTCTAAAGACACACTTTAAGACCTGCAATGCAAAAGATTGTCAATTTTTTCAACTAAACGTACATATACATCAAAGCGAGCACTACCCATCCATCTGAACTTCTCTGACTCGATGTCTATATCAGCCACTAAACCTGAAATAAATTGAAATTATCTCAATACAAAACCAACAGTATAATTCACCAAGCTCAGGCATTGCAAATACATTTCGGAAGTCACTTGCATACCCCAAGCAAGCATCAAGACGCTGAAGAATTTGGTAGTCCCTTGTGAGATAGTTGCCACATCTAAAGAACGTGTATGACCTGACAATACAAAAATATTTTGACAGTCAGCTGACTCATGAGGACCAAACAAAAAAACGTTTTTTGTAGGATAGAGTATTGTATGGATAGAGGAAGACCTCGGATAATGGAAATAGTAGCACTTGTTGCACTACAAGGAAGCCCAGCAGGGTCCAATAATGATTTTATCATACCATTACCACTTCCTGCCATCAAGAATTTTGCACATGAAGTAACACAAAGTATAAGATTTTACTAAAGTTTCTCATGCACAAGATATTCGATTTCTGTATTAAACAGCAATTGTTTCGATCTTACTGAAGAACAACTTTTACATCTAAACTTCCACATGGAACAACACACAAGACAATAAAAAAATGATGAAGCAGAACGAACCTGCAGGGACCATTCCGATAGGCAATTTTAAGGCAGATCTCCAGTCTGCTCTTTCGAGCAGTCCATTTACAACCTACTAAATTAGGAACCAATTGTAAGAATCAGCAACAATAGAATAATTGTCTAATCCCAGAGGCAAACGTAACTGAAACAGTAAACATATAATTAAAACAAGAGATTGCTTCCTCAAAGAGATACTTCCAAAAGTAATATGTTTTCCTTCAAATGTCGTTCAAGACACGAATTCTATAAATTCCTCTAGTTCGAATCATGTGAGAATAGCAAAATAGACACGCATCATCACTTCCAATTAAAGTTATCCAGCTAAAATTGACGTATAGAGAAAATGATACTTCCACAACAGAAAAGCTTCCTACTTACCTCAACAAGGACACCGTCGCCGCTAACACAAACAATACCATCGTATTTTGATACATCCATGGACCTAACAATCTCCTTTGCATGCAACTGATACTTGGTTTCTGGAAAATCATCATCATCATCATTAATCCGACTGTTAATTCCCGGGAGAAGAGATTTTGAAATCAGGAAGAACCCATAAGAAACAAAATCGAAATCAGGAACCTTGAATCTCGAGTTGAATATCAGCATCTTCAAACAATGGCTTTACTTCCTCTAGAAAAATCTTTCTCGCCGATTTCTTCCCGCCAAACGGGTTCACAAACACAAGCAATCTCTTGGGCCGACCTAAATTTTTACAACGAATTTAGCATCGAGATTTAAGAAATGCATTTCGAGTTTTAGCTCCGTGACACCACCCAAGTTTTCGATTATTTCAAACTAACCGAGAGATTCGAGGTGTTGACGGAGCTTATCGCACCATAGCTTTCTAGATTCATCAGAGAGAGGCTCGAAAACGAAATCCTTCCTGGCGTAATCTCCAGCAGTTTCTCCGCAGCAGATTCCTCCCCCTCTCTCCACCAAGGTCTTTACTCTAACCTTGTTACCTTCCATGACGAAACCCAGGGTTTCTTTTTCCACCGACAATTTCCGCCGTCCAGATTCCGTCCACCGTAGCTCTCCGTCGGCAGTCAAAGTTAACGGCGTGACAACACCGTTTACCAGAACTCGGTCGGAAATTATCGCCTGAGGAACTAGTTGATCATTCTCCGGCTGACGATTCATAGCGAGAGAGGAGTTTCCTCGTTGGTGAGAGCTATAATTAAAGAAAAAAAAATTGACCTGAAAGCTGATCTTTGGTAAAAATTTCCGGATCAGGCGAACGGCCAGTACCCGAATTATAAACAAGTTGAGATATTACGCACACATCATTAGTTCAAATACTAATCGTTACATTTGTCTATAGTTCGGATACTAATTGGCCGATCTCTCGACCATGTAAAAAAGAAACTGTTATGATGTTTTTGCAAGTAAACAACCCAAAACTAGCCACTTGAGATTTTCTTATCTTCTCCCATTTTATATATTTATATTACTATTATGTTTATCTTTATTTTATTTTGTATTGTTTTATATATTGTAATTTCTTTATTATTGTAAAATTACTTTCCTATATAATTGTAATGTATTAATTGTAAAAATAAATTCTTCTATACTTATACGCTGCTTCTGTTTTTTCTATCTCTTATTTCCAGGGAGTTCAACAAAATGAATTTACCATTGATCTCATTCATTTTCTTTGTTTTTTATCCAAAATAACATTCTGAATTTTTTTTTATTTCGTATAGAATTTCCAGATTTGTGGTACTCATTGAGTTAACTCGTTTTTTATTTGACATGATTTGTTATGTCATAGTGGAGTTGAAGAAAAGATTGAATTTTTTTTTTTCATTCAATTTACACAATAAAATATATAGGAATGATTTTATTTTAGTTTAGTGCATATATGCACCCCAAAATTGCTCTCCACCCATCCAAGTCAAACAATTTTTATTCTGAATCTTTTCCAATTCCAACTTCATTCAGCTTTTTCTTTTCGTTCTAACTAGTAGTTTTAACAATATATTGTATCTATGTTAAAAAAAAAAAAACAATATACTGTATCTTTTGTTGTTGTGTTTTTACTTTTTACTATACTGTAGTACAGTAAAATCTCTATAAATTAATAATATTGGGACTTCGAGATTTTATTATCTTACAGAATTATTAATTTATCTATAAAGTAATAATTATTATCGATAAATTAACAAACTATTAATAAATTAATAAACTATTAATTTATAGAGATATTTTATGTTTGAACTTTTAACATTCATTAAGAGACAATACAAAAATGTTTTCGAAATTAGAAAATTCATTTAGAAAATATCATATCAAAGAATTTAAAGATAAATTAACAATGTTTATAATCTTAAAAAAATAATTTAATTATATTTTACTATATTACTTTAGTTATATATGTAGATATATATATGCTTAGATGTATAATTATTAATTTAGCTTATTATTGGGACTATATATTTACATAATAATTTCAAAAAGTTATTATCTTATTATCTTATCAAATTAGATTTGGAACCAGCAAAAATTATTAATTTATAATGATTATTAATTTATAAATTATTAATTTATAGAGATCCGGATTGACTTTAGCTCTACATAATCAACAATAGCAAAAGGAAGATTATGCCGAATTTAAACCCTACTAAACAACATTCAGATTAATTTTTATTTTCTTCAGCATCAATAATTATTCTTAATGCACCTGAAATGATGACGTTTCATATGAGTTTCTTTGGCCAAATTACGGAACACAATTTTTCTTTCCTTTTAAGCTTTTTTAATATCATCACAATTAGAATATGATTAAATACGATGACTACTGAATAATAAAAAAAAAAACTGTTCACATTGAATCATAATATTATTAAATATGTTCTAATATTATTAAACATATAATATTAACATTGTGTTAACCACTAAAGACGCATTCCCCAGCTTTAACCACCTTCTGCTTCTTCCATTTATAAGCAGCTTCAATAATCCTAAGACTGGCCGTATGTGATTCTTCTGGGAACAAATATTCAATGAATTCTTCATACCTGCCAAAGATTCAAACAAATTTTTAACATTAAGCTTTTAGCATTCGATCCTCGCATCCAAATATAACAAATCGAGAAATTATATGTATGCAATGCTTACTCTGTAGAGCCGTCTTCTCTCGTGATCGCCTTTCTCTTCTTCAGCTTCTTTGGGAGCTTCGATTGAACGATAGTAACATCCCCGAGCTTACCAAATCCTGTCTCCATGTTAAGCCAATCCTCCAAAATCGTAGCACGCTCTTCTTTCAGATCCGGTGTGGAGTCTTTGTAGTAGGTGTTGGCTCTATCGAAGATCCCTGAGTGGAAGAACGAAAATAGAGAAACAAAAACAGTTAAAACATGTCACAAGGAATCATCAAAAATCATAATATATAACATGTAGAGCTTTAAACCTCTGGCGCGTCTGATGCAGTCTTTTTTGCGTTCAATAGCATCTTCTTCCTCCTCTTCTTCTTCTTCGTGTTCCGCAGCAGAAGCTTCAAACTTTGCAAAGCTAACCCACACCTTGCAATGCTTTGTACGGTCCAAGAGCCGCTCATATAAAGCCCGTTTCCTCTCTAATTCCCCTTCTGATATCTCAAAATCAATGTACGTCTGCCACAAACAATATAGAGATTTTAGTGATCCAAACGGTACAAAAGTCAGAGACATCTTCACTTCTTTGGATGCATTAGACTGAAAAAAATCTACCTTCCATAGAAGCTCGGGCATGTCTAGAGCAGGCTGAGATATTGCAAGTTCAAAGATAGCTCTAGCTCGTTCGGTTTCAGCAAGAGACATCTCAAACTCAGCATAGTTTCTCCAAGCATAGCAATTCTCAGGAGACCATTCGAGATACCGCTCGTATAGTTTTCTACATCTATCTATGTTTCCCAACTGGAGTTCGATCTCAATGTATTTCTTGAATATCTGTTTTGCAGGGAAAAAATCACAACAGTAAGTAAAACTTGAGCAATGAGGAATAATGTAAACCAATTCAAGAATAAACGTCGTCAGGCTTACCTTAGCTTTTGGAGCTTTCCCAATCGCATTTCCTAGTATCTGCCGTGCACCCATGAGATTCAATTGCCTGATTTCATATTGTGCAGCGAGCAACCATATTTTTGGCAAAAGAAAACCGCAGAATCATGTATGCTACAAAGTCAAACAACAAAAGCTTTCCACAGAATGCAAGAATCTGTTTTAATAGATTAATTTAGTGACCTGAATGTGCTACAAGATAGACAAATATGATAGAACTAATATCTGCCTAAGACAACCAAACCCAAACCGTTCAGTTACATGAAACTACTCTTAACCTTCTTATGCAAACCATGATCAACATAAAAAGCCAATAACGTTATCACCCAAATCTGTAAAGGATATGGAATGAAGAAAACTCACCAAAGGTAGATATATTTTTGCCAATATCGTTTCTCCTCGGCAGGTGGAACATTAGCAATAGCCCTCTCATAGATTTCTCTAATCCTATCTTTGTTCCCAACAGTCTCTTCTAGCCTAACGTAATCGAACCATGAATCGTAGTTCAAAGGGTTCTTCCTTACTTCATCTTCATACTGAAACCTCCTCTTCCCAACAATGGCGTCCTCAACCCCTTCCTTATCCCCGTACTGTTTCTCAAACGCCACAAACTTCCTGTACAAATCCTCAGCTCTTGCTTTAGGAACACGATCAAGAGCAAACTTGTAGATAAGCCTAGCCCGTTCTACTTCCTTGCATTGTTCTTCAAATTCAGCAAACGCAACAAAGAGAATCTCAGCTTCTTCATCGTCTGCAAGCTTCTCCGTGGCGCGTTCGTAAACCCTCCTGGCAAGCTCAACTTCACCACCCTTCATCTCAAACTTTGCATATCGAATGTAAGCGGAAACGTTTGGATGGCAAAGAACAAACCTCTCGTAGATGGATCTTGCACGTTCGATTTCATTATACTTGAGTTCGAATTTAATAAACGAGAGCCAGCCGTTTCGATCCGGTGAAAAATTCATCCACCGCTCGAATATCTGTCTAGCTCCGGCGATATTCCCAAGCACCTCCTCCATGTGAGCATACTTGTACCAAAGCTGGTCCACTCGAGGGAGAAGCGTAACAGCACGATCCCAAACGTTCCTCGCGCTGTTGACAAACTTGTTCTTCATCTCAAACTCGGCGTACTTGATCCAGAGCGTATGGTTCTGGTAATCTCCTTCTAAGGCTCGCTCCCACACGCTCCGAGCACGCGCGTAGTCCATCTGCGACTCTTCCCACTGCGCGTATTTTACCCAAACCTGGATGTCCCATCTCGCGCGTCTGATCTTGTCCTCAAACTCCTTCCGACGTCGCAGTCTGTAATCGGAAAGCTCTGACGAATCAGTGATTTTCTGCTTAGGCGGACGGATCTCAGCCTCTTGCCTCTCTCGAGCTTCCCTTAGAATCTGCTCTGCGGTGATTTGCACCGGCGCAGGAGTCTTGTTCTTCACCCGCGTCGTCCGTGGAAGCTTCACTTCCGTATCCTTCCGGGTCATGTACCCTAGTGTACGATCGGAATCTTTGCCCGAGGCCATGAGATCGCCTTTTGTTTTTTTTCTTCTGGGGTTTTTTTCTAGATTTTGGAAAAGAGGGAGGAAAAGGATGGAAGACGCGCAGTATATATAATGGATTATTAATGGGCTTCAATAAGTTATGCTCATGATATCTGTCTTGGCCCAATATAAATCAATTTTGGGTAAACCGCTTGTGATTTGTCCCAAAAAAAAAAAAAAAAAAAGGTAAACCGCTTGTGCAATTCAGATCAATTTTCGGTAAACCGGCTTGTGCAATTCAAATCATCTTTCGGTAAACCTGCTTGTGCAATTTGAAATCTTTACAGATATATAACATTCAAGAATTTTGTATGAAATCAATAATTTTGTTCACGTGTATCTTATTATATAAAGTAGGATGCATCAAATTTAGTTTTTAACATGATAGTGACATGTGTCAAGTTAAAAGATTAGATTTTGACACGTATTAAAAAAATTCAACCAATTAGATTTTAACATAATGAAAATCGAAAAGGTAAATAAGAAAATTAAGAAAAATAAAAATAAGTTTTTTAATGTTTTTCATTTAAATTAAAGAAATTGTATGATCAATTACTAATACTAAAAGGAAAATCAAAAAATTAGTTTTAAAAATAGAAAAGGAAAATAAGTTTCTTTTTCAATTGCTAATACTAAAAGAAAAATAAATAATTGAAAGGGTGAATAAAAAATTTAAGAAAAAAAAAGTTTATTTTATGTTTTTCATTTAAATTTAAAAATTGTATGATCAATTACTAATACTAAAAAGAAAATCAAAAAGTTAAATAATAAGTTTCTTTTATCAAAAAATCTAAAAGGTAAATAATAAGTTTCTTTTCTATTATTCATTTAAGAAATTTAGATTAACTATGATATATTTCAGAAATTAGGAAAATAAATAATTGAAAAGGTGAATAAGAAATTTAAGAAAAAAAAATTTTATTTTATGTTTTTCATTTAAATTTAAAAATTGTATGATCAATTAGTAATACTAAAAGGAAAAACAAAAAGTTAAATAATAAGTTTCTTTTCTGTTATTCATTTAAGAAAATCAAAAAGGTAAATAAGAAAATTAAGAAAAAGGAAAATAAGTTTTTAATATTTTTCATTTAAATTAAGGAAACTTTATGATCAATTACTAATACTAAAAGGAAAATCAAAAAATTAGTTTTAAAAATAGAAAAGGAAAATAAGTTTTATTTTTCAATTGCTAATACCAAAAGAAAAATAAATCATTGAAAAGGTAAATAAGAAAATTAATAAAAAAAATATGTATCTTTTATGTTTTTCATTTAAATTAAAGAAATTGTATGATCAATTACTAATAATAAAAGGAAAATCAAAAAGGTAAATAATAAGTTTCTTTTATTAAAAAATCTAAAAGGTAAATAATAAGTTTCTTTTATGTTATTCATTTAAGTTTTTTTTTTATGTGTTTAATTGTTAAAAAAAAAATTTAACCATTTTGGTTATTCGGTTGTCTAGCTAAGGTTTAAAAAATAAAAACGTCAAATTTATCAATTTAGATTACAATAGTAAAATAAAAGCAACTAGAATATATTTTAATTTAAGAAAAAGAATATAAAATAAGAAGATTTATTTCAATTAAAGAAAAATATAAAAATATAAAAAAAAATTTAGATTAACTATGATATATTTCAAATAAAAATGGAAATTCGAGATGTTAAATATATGACATAAGACGATGATTAGCTCAGTGAGGAGGATGATAGCAAGAATCATGTAGAGAAGCTTTTGATGCGAGTCTTGAGAATCATAAATTCTCTAGAGAGCAGAAAGATCATATACGAGAGAAAAAAATTAAATTAAAAACAAAAAGTAACTTTGATTAACTAGGATATATTTCAATTAAAAAACAAAATTTAGCTGCCAAGAAATGACATTAGACGATGTATCTTAATACATTATATCATATTGTGTGAACTAAATCACTGTATCAATTTAGATTTCGATATGTGTCTCGGTAAAATATTATTTTTTAAAGAAAAAAGGAGTTTGCAAAAAAAAAATGTCAAATTTATTGATTTAGATTACAAAAGTAAAATAAAATTAATTAGAATATATTTCAATTTAAGAAAAACAAAATAAAAACAAAAGGATCTATTTGATAAGAAAAATAAAAACAAAAATAAAAAGTAAATTAGATTAACTAGGATATATTTTAATTAAAAAAAATAGAAAATACTAGATGCTAATGATATGACATTAGATGATGTTGAGATCAATGAGGAGAATGAAATCAATAATCATGTAGAGATTCTTTTGATACGAGTCTTAAGAAGCATAACTTCTCTAGAGAGCAGAGAGATCATATAAGGGAGATGAACGTGAAGAGAAAGAGAGATTTTATTTACTTAAAGAGAGTTAATGGAAAGTTCGTTAACGTATTCGAAGGACTCAAATTAAATATCCAAGTTTTTAACGTAGCGTAACAGAAAACGATGGTTGATAAAGTGTGAGAACTATATGATAAGTAGGGTTAATGTTGCTTATGATACGCAACAGATTCTATGTTTTGAATATTTTAATTGAAAATAAATAAGAATTAAAATAAATAAATAACTTTTAAGTTTAAATTTTGTGTTTTTCATATATTTTTTTAGTAATGATCAGATTTTGCTTTCTATTTTCTTAAAAAGATATTTTAACGGGTTTTAAATTTTATTATGTAAGATACGCGGATCCTAATCTAGATTTTAATTATGATAAATCGAATTATAATAAAAGTAGGATAGTTAATTCGTCAAAAGTTTAGAATAAATAAATATATATATATATATATATGTATATAAATATGATCGTGACATGTGCCGAGTAAATCAATAACTAAATTATTTTAGAATAAATATATATATATGTAGATATATTAAGTAAATATTAATAAATTAAATTTTAGAATATATACTTTAATTTCTACGATTATCAGATTTACAAATTATTCGATTTTGTTTTTAATTATTTTTTTACGGGTTTAAAATATTTTATTAAAAACCCGCATATATGGAGGTCCTATTCTACTAGATAGATAAAACATTAGAAATAAACATAATTCATATTAGAGTATTAAAATATATATATCTGGAAATATTAATAAAAGTAAATTATATATTTACAGATTATTCGATTTTGTTTTTAATTTATTTTTACGGATTTAAAATATTTTATTAAAAACCCGCATAATATGCGGGTCCTATTCTAGTTATATATATAATAATAACCAGTGTAAACTACTGTTGAAAATAAAAATAAAAAATCAGTGTTAACTACTTGTGTTATTCATTTTTACATCAACTAAGTGTAAACCACTTTTTTTGTATCAAAAGTCAAAAATATTTACAATTACTACTTCCTACAAATGGTAATCTTTAACAAATATAAAAATATATTTAATCATGGAATAGTAAGATAAACAAATCAAGAATTCTCCGTACCAAATTATATATAACAGTATATATATATATATACAGGTCACACAACTCACTCCCTCATTACTTTTATTTTCGCTAGTCATTCAGTTTCATCAGAGCGAAGAAAATCTAGAGGTCTTTTATTTTCGCTTTTGATTGTTTTGCGAGCGTGAGAGAGAGAGATTTCTCAGCAAGAGTTACTTGCGATCGCTTTGCGCATATCGGAATCGGATCTTATCGTATCGTGTAACAAATCTCTATATCTATAGATTGTAATAGTTTATGTTCCCTTTGTTGAGTTTCTTCTTTTTGTAACTTCTTTTCTTGAATCTTTCAGGAACAACAATGTCAAAGAAAGTGATAGATTACGGTGGTCGCACAGGAGAAAAATTCGACGACGGCGTGTACGACGGTATCAACGACGGTGTGCGTAAAGTGATTGTCGGAGAAGACACCCACGGCGTGAAGTTCATCAAGATCGAGTATGTGAAAAACGGAAAGGTCGTGCAGAAAGAACATGGACGACAACCAAAAACACAAATTGCAGAGGTTTGAAATCAAATCTTTCAGTTTTACAATCATTCATAATTCTCTTCTTCTGTGAGTTGTTTGCTCTTGCTTTAACTGCTCTGTTTTCTGTTTTGCTATGCTTTTAAGATCGAGTTTGAAGTGAATTGCCCAGACGAATACATCACGTCGATTTGTGGAGCATTTAGAAACGATAATGATAGGCACAAAAGTTTACGCGCTCAGCTGGTAATTGCTCTGTTCTTTAATTCCGATCTTTTATTTGCTCTGCTTTTTAGTCCTATCTTTTAATTGCTTCGTTTTCAGTTTTCCCTGTTCTTAAGTACAATAATTGTTCTGTTATGTAGTCCAATCCTGAAGACAAATACCTCCTACATACTGCTTTAAATATGGCCAGTCCAATGTATGCGAAAACGGTGACGCAGCTTCAGTTCAAGACATCATACGGCAGAACTTCTCGGAGGTTTGGTGTGCCCGGAGCTGGTAGCAGAGATTTCGTGTTGGAGGGCGAAAAGGGAACGAAGCTCGTTGGGCTCCACGGACGGTCTGGTGATTTTCTTGACTCCATAGGAGCTTACTTTGCCGTCGTATCTTCTGCTTTTAAGCATTTGGAACCTCGAGGTGGGCCCGACGGGGTTTCTTGGGATGATGGGGCCTATGACCGTCTGAGGAAAGTGTGTGTTGGAGAAGACGGTGCCTGTGTGAGCTCCGTTGAGTTCAACTATGTTAAGGGAAACGGCTTGATTACTCATCGTCACGGAAAGGATTCAGAGGAACGTAAAGAGGTATATATCTTAAAATCTTGAATTCATGTTCTCTGTTTTCACTGTAATTATAAAATCTGGTTTTTTGCAGTTTGTGCTAAAGGATGAAGATGATGAATATGTTAAATCCGTGGAGGGAACTATCCATGAAGATGGTTTCGTCTCGTCTCTAATCTTCAGAACATCAATGGATAGAAGCTCTGAGGAATTTGGTGTCAAATTCGTACTCGAGGCCAAAGGGTTTGGTAAGATTGTTGGGTTCCGAGGAAGGTCGCGCTTTGATCGTATCACCGCTCTAGGAGCACATTTTGCGGTGGTCGTAGCTCCTCCGGTCAGGAAACTAGAAGCAAAAGGTGGGGTCCGTGGGAACGACTGGGATGATGGGTTCCACGACGATGTTCGAATGATAACAGTAAGATACGACGACAAATCTGTGAAATCGGTCAAGTTTGAGTACATCAATGGACCTGTAATCGGAGACGCTCACGGAGACATCCATAAAGATGATAAGAAATCAGAGGTATCTGCCTCTATTCTCGAATTAAGTACCCCCACTAACGTTATACAAATCTCTAAAAAAAAAAAATTTCTTTTTCTTTTTTTTGTAGTTCAAGCTCTATTTTAACAATGAATATATCACATCAGTTGAAGGACACTATGGTCAAAAGTTACCATCTACTAGATCTGGAACTGACTGGTCTTCACTTGGGAGGACTTACATGACAATGATCAAATTCAATACAAACCGTACAGCATATGAAGTGCTAAGACACAGTCCAGACTACACTTACAAGGGAACACCATTCAAGTTTGAGGAGAAAGGTCACAAAATTGTTGGATTTCATGGGAAGACTGAAGTTTCTCTTAACCAGATTGGTGTATATGTGAAGCCTATCGGTAACGACGCTTAAGCTTTTAATTTTTGCATTGGTCCAATAGTGAGAGAAAGCTATAATCTCCTCGAATTGAGTGGTTGTTTTTACACTGTTTCTAGTATCCTCATTACTCTGTCTCTTACGCTTCCTTATGTTTGAATAAAGTACTGCTTTTATATTTGCACTAGTTATCGAATTTTCTTCAATAAATGTTTGTGTTATAAATTTCAAGCAGAAATATTGTATAACATAGTACTTTTACAAAAAAAATAAAAATTGTCTACTACTTTTACAAATTTTAATCCACTAAAATCGTATTTTATACATATGTTAGAATTTTTTTCCTAAAGTCCATATTTAAAATTCGTACTTTTTTCTACTCTTATTGCACAAAAAAAAAACAATTTCATTAACCATCTAATATATCAATACTCGTTTAATTTATCTTTTGAAAATGATGGATGGATTTTTTATTTTTTTTTTATAAATGAACTACGTATATAAATTTTGAAATTTTATATTTTTGTAACATAACCGAATTTAGAAACCTAGATTTACATTCTGCCGCCATTCCATATAGCTGGAAGGTTACCATTTCTTGTCTTGATACTAAAATTTTTGAACGTTTATGACAAAACATTAACAATGGTAAATAAATGGCTGAAGAAAACCCTTGATATGATTACAAGCAAGTAAGCAACTAATATCATTTTTTAAAGGGTTTACCATTATCATTAACCTACAGTTGATACGTAGGTCTTAAGAAACACTATCTGACACCAAATAGGTCCAAGAAGAATAGGGCTAAGCTATCGGATTACTAAGTACCGGGAGAATAATAATCCCACGACGTGCAATGCAATGTCTTAAGAAAAATACACTCTTTAAACTATTTGTATCAATCACTTGCTAAAAAATAATAAAGATTCCAGTCACAGTTAATCCGGATCACCACTACGTTGGATGCAAGTTGTAAGAAATTTCGACGCAACTACATTTTATTATAGGAAATGGGCATCTTCTGCCTCTATTGAGTACCTGCCTTATTAATCAAGCGAAAAGATTAAGCGAAAATGGGAGTTTTTTTTTTTTTTTGCGTATAAACGTAATATAATGGTCGTATAGTGTAATATTGTAACAAGAAAGCAAATAAATAAGTAAGTCCTACGAGATAGACTGCTCGAGAAAGTTTGCATTGAAACGGATTGCTTGACGTTGATCCAGATGATTGAGGAACCCGTGGATTGGCCAGCTTTTAGATCAGAGATAGACAATTTGTGTACTTTTAGGAATTCCTTTGTGGAATGTGTTATTCGTTTTATCCCGCGTAGTAAAAATGTCTGTACCGATAGCCTGGCTAAAAGGGCGAGAGCACGATGATTTATATTTTCCCATGTAGATCATCCCCAGTTAATAGGAATGGGATCTGCGGAACCTGAACCTATTAACCTAATTTATCTAGTTTATGGTAGCTTGTCGAAAAAAAAAAAATAATAAGTAAGTCAAAGGAAACTAAATGACAATGGAATCAATTCTTTTTACAGTCATGAGACTCATGACTTTTTCAGTTTTTCCTTTTCACAATCTCAAAATACCAAAATAGTTTTTATAGGTTTTTTATTTCTTGTAAACATTTACAAATTACAACCAACAGATAAGTTATTTTTTTTTTCTTTTTAATAAATGGGTTTTTATGTCGTCGCCTCCGCCGTGTCGAATGTCCCGACCCCGAGACGAGTTCGATTAGTGACCCATTTTTCCCAATGGTGGTCCTTTATACATCTTCGTCGGCTTTGGAACTGAATCTGGGAAGAAGAAAGGTGGTCGAGCCTGAACCGCTAGAGATTCGTTACGACTTACGACCCATACGAACGCGGGGAAGTCGAGCAAACAAATCCAAAGGGATTTTTAAAGCCTTCGGTTGCTGTAGAAACCCAAAGGGATTTTTACACAAATCCAGAGTGAGCAAACAAATCCAGGTTTATGAATTATGATATGAATGAATGTGTCTTCATTTCACGTGTAGTGTAACGTTATCATCGTTCAGGAGAGAAGAGAGTAGCTAAACCTTGATCAACTGTTATTTGAAGCTTGTCGTAAGACATCAAAGCCTTTTGATCACATTTATATGTTCTTTTTCCTCTTGCCAAAACCTCTCCGTCTGAATCTATGATTCCTTCCTTGTCTGGTTCGTCTACGCGTGCACCCGGATCCAGCACAAATGCCTTCACCTTTTTGAAATTGCCAGCTTTTAGTCAAATAAGAAGATGCAGATTCACAAATGAAATATTACAACTTATATATGGTTCCAGGTGAACAAACCTTTAGATATACTACATATGGTGATTGAACATGTGTTCCATCACTCAACTGTGTCATAAGTGATAGCAAGACAAGCTTAGGGCAGTTTTTCACCACAATCAAGTCCAGGAAGCCATCAGAAAACTGTTCATCAGAGTATATACGAAAGAAGCCTTAACACGTTATTGTTCTTGCAAGTAAACAATCCTACGAAGGCCTCTCTTGTTGGCTTGGTTTGAACGTTGGAAATGTGTAACTGACCTTTGCATCAGGAGCAGCCAAAGTGTTCTCAGCACCCCATGGAACATTATGAAGCCATACCGAAACAAAAGGGCCTTTGATTTCTCTCCATTCCATATCTTCAAGCTTAGTATCAGGTCCTTGGTATCCGAGCGCCTTATCGCTAACAGGTGGCTCTTTGTACAGACTGCTACTGGCTGGCTGCCCACAGCTTTCAAACCCAGGAGCTGGTAGAAATAAAACTCGCCCGTTGTATTGTCTTAAACATATTATCCTCTGAAGAGCCTGCAAATACAAGCCGTTTAGATAGAACATATAAAGATTCCATTTGAGTTCGACAAGACAACATCCAATGAGAATCATAGTGTCTATTAGCAAGAAAATTTCAAATTTATCAACTAAACGTACATAGAAGTCAATGCGAGCACTTCCCATCCATCTGAACTTCTCTGACTCGATGTCGATATCAGCCACTAAACCTGAAATATATTGGACTACATTCAAATACAAGAAACAGTATATATAGTTTCAGCAAAGCTCAGGCATTAGTTTTATTTGCAAATAAATTTCTCAACTCTGGAGTAACTTAGAACACTTGCATACCCCAAGCAAGCATCAAGACACTGAAGAATCTGGTAGTCCCTTGTGAGATAGTTGCCACATCTACAGAACGTGTATGACCTACCAATACAGAAATATTGTGACAGAGAGTTGATTACTGAGAAAAAAAGATAAAACTTTTTGAAGGATAGAGTTTGTTTATGGAATGGAGCAGGACCTCGGATGATAGAAATAGTAGCACTTGTTGCACAGCATCGAAGCCCAACTGAGTCCAACAATGACTTAATCATGCCATTACCAGTTCCTGCCGTCAAGAATTTTAATGCCCATAAAGAGAAAGAAAAAAAGTAAAAAGATTTCGCTAAAAGCTTCTCATGTACATATATGACATCAATTTTCATATCATAATTTCGATGTTGCTAAAACCAAAACTTTCACATGGAAGAACACACAACACAAGAGAAGGACGAAGCAGATTAAAACTCCAATTCCAAAGATCTTTGATTATTAGAGGCAATGTCTGAGATTTTTTTATGAGGCAACTTAAGATGAGGATCAACACGAAAATTACAAGTTTAAAAGAAGCTATTAATAATTCGTCATGACATGTAGAACACAAACCTGCAGGGACCATCCCGATCGGCAAATTTAAGGCCTTTCTCCAGTCTGATCTTTCGAGCAGTCCATTTACAACCTACTAAATTTAGGAACCCAATTGAAAGAATCAAAAAAAGGAAAGTATAATCTTTCTCAAAATAAGTTAATCCAATGAAATTGACATACGAGAAATTAAAATGATACTTCCACAACATAAAAAACATCAAATTAATTACCTCAACAAGGATACCATCGCCGCTGACACAAACAATACCGTCGTACTTTGATACATCCATGGACCTAACAATTTCCTTTGCATGCAACTGATACTTGGTTTCTGAATTAACCATCATCATAGTTAATCCGGTCGGTTATCTCCCGGAAAAGAGTTTTTTTCCAAATGAGAAAGAAGAAACACAAACAGAAATGTGGAACCTTGAACATCAAGTTGAATATCAGCATCATCAAGCAACGGTTTTACTTGGTTTAGAAAAATCTTTCTAGCCGATTTCTTCCCGCCAAATGGGTTCACGAATACAAGCAATCTCTTGGGCCGACCTAAATCGCCAATTTTTAGAGAATCGTAGGTGAGGTTTATCTCCGTGATACCCAAGTTTTCGATTTTTTATTTGTTTCTTAAAACCCCCAACCGATAAAAGAGGGAAAACGACTAACCGAGAGAATCGAGATATCGACGGAGCCTGAAGCACCATCGGTTTCTAGCATCTTCGGAGAAAGGCTCGAAGACGAAATCCTTCCTCGCGAAATCTCCTCCATCAGATTCTTCTCCGCAGCAGATTCCTCCTCCACCTCTCTCCACCACTGCCTTTACTCTAATCTGCTTACCTTCCACCACGACGAAACCCAGAACATCTTTCTTCATCGTCAAGCTCCGGCGTTCGAACCCAACTGACCGTAGCTCTCCGTCGGCAGTCAACGTCACCACCGCGAAGTTATCATCTACGAAAACTAGGTCCGTGATGATTACCGCCGGAGATAATTGTTGAGGATGATCCATAACGCTACCTCCAGGAGAGAGAAGAGAGATATTCGTCGTTAGCTTCGCAGGTGAGCTAAGAACAAAGAATTGATTTGACACGAAAAACTGACTTTTTGGCGCACTGTCTTATCAGATGGGAAGTGAACACAACGCGCTCATTTTGGCGGGTGGGCGAGATGACGTGGAATTAACGCTCTTTAATTATGACTAGACTTTTAAAAAGAAGACTAATAATAATACAAACCGTTTTTAGTAACTCGAGACACTTTCCGATAACTTGAACTAATCTACAGAAACAATGAAAGCCAAGCCCATTGGAGGGGGTTTACTTGTCCTCAGAGACATCTTCTTCGTCTTCATCTTCTTCCAATATATACACCAGAGCACGTCTTCTTTCAGCAAAAACGCAAGCCACTCCTCTTGAAGCTGTAAAGAATTTAAGATAGCAAAAGATTCCGTGAACCTTGAAAACCATTTTCGTTTCAAGTTGTGGCTACAAGAATATCGTCTATACATATATTCTATGTTGATCAACAACTTTTAGTAAAGTTCTCTGTTTGCTTCTTAGAGACTGTACTAGTCTTAGTGAGAGAGAGTACTTAGGCAAGCTCTTGTCCTTTAAGACGGAAATGGAATATGAATTGAGAAAATGGGAACTTACCGCTTACTGCTAGAGGAGCAATGGTAGAATGTGGAACTTTGCGAACCTTTTCATTCTCCATTTCCAGGTTAGAAATGGAGCCCTGCAGGAAAAGATCATTTGGGAGGATTTTTAGTGAATAAGATAGTTTCAAGATGGATAAGTTCCTAGCTACTCTCGCTTGGAGAGCAGAGAGCAGTAAATTTACAAAAAAGCAGATGAGAATGGTTAAAAAATCAACATTACCTTCAAATCCTCTAGCTCCCATTGATTTAGACAACTAGATCTTGAAATGGAAATGAAAGAAAGGTCACCAGTTTGTACGACCATCATGCAGGCTTCTCCTGAGCCTTCGGGATTTTCACTTGGTTTGTTCAATAACAACACAAGTTCTTTATCCTGTTTCAACATTAGACAGGGTTACAGGGCAACTAGAGAGAGACACACAATCAGGTAACGTGAAGGAAACAAGATATACAAATAAATAAAATAAAAAAAAAACAAATCAACCGGTGAGTGCTACAGAAGAAAATGAGTATTCACCTTGTAGAGAGATAAATCAACACAATGGTAGCCATTAGGTACGGATAACAAAACAGCTTCCAGAGAAGTATATCCATTTTTCTCGTTGTTGGAGTTTTGCTTATAACCCTTAGCTATGCCAATACAGTTCTGGATATCTGGGAAAGCTTCATCAGGGACTTGAAAAGATATGTAATCAGTGTACCCACTTTCACAAGCTGTATCAGCAGAAACTTCATTCTGCACGAGATATATCAGGTAAAAAATTTTAGCTTTGGAGATAGAAATGAACAACACGCATAAACCTTTTCCTAAGCATCTCCTATGGGATTATACTAATGTGCGTTAGGACTGATGCTGCAAATACCTTATAAAATGAAAGAGACATGGGAATGGTAGTACGCGTTTGCGTTGTTGACAACTGAAGAGGGCAAAGCGGCAACAACTTCATACATGATATCTTCCTTGATATGGTTGTAAATGGCATTTGAAGAGCCATCTTGAAGCTAGAATTGTTAAAGCATAAAAAAATCAAATTTTGATGTCTAATCACTGACAGAAAGTCATTAGAGAGTATGATCAGGCTCTAAAAACTCAGCATGTTTTGTTTTGCAGGTAAAACTCCCAAAACATATATTATAGCATGTCCAATAACTGATTTGTTTGAATAAGTGAGAAAACGTTAAGGGAAGATACCTAGACTCCATGTGCTGGAATTCCTTAGCCAATGTTCTCCGCAGAAAATCACAGTCTGAAAACCCTCCAAATTGAATTAACTCTTTGACTCTTTCAATGGTTTTGCTGGGACAAGAAAATCGTAAGAGTTTATAAGAATTGGAGGAAAATATAATGAAATGAACAGCCACGGAGGATTGAATGGACTTCACGCTTCGTCCGTTTCTATGATATGCTGATTTGTGGTCATTTCTTAGTTATGTATGTAGAAAAGACAAGTATGCAGAAATTTCTCTAACACACATGGAAGCACACAAACGCATACACATTGCCAATATCTAAATTTGGTTTAAGAAGTTAGGTAACATGGCAGAGATTCTGATCGACTAAAAGATATTACGCAGAAAGGTAGGTAAAAGCGGAGATAGAGAAAGAGGTAACCTACAGATCAATTTCAATGTCATCATCAGCTTCAGATAGCTCCAAGAGGTCTTTCACCGGATCTTGATCATATAGGAACTTCAAGAATACCACAAGGAGTTCACTGCCACGGAAGCAAACCATGTAACTACAAAGTTTTGTCTTTCAACGCCATAAAACAACATAGAAACACACGTGCATACCTGTTGTATGACATAAGCTGATCATTTGGTTCTTGCATAAGATACTTTACGCTTTTGAGGAGCCAGTTGAAGAAGTTTGAGAACTGAAACAAAAAGACTAGAATTTTTATTGAAATGAACATTGGGTGGGAAACATGGGACAAAACACCATTCTGAATAACTACGATTTTCATTGTCTAAAGAACTGCACGCCTCTGTACCTGTTGGACAACAGAAGATAGTACCATCATAAACCGTTGCACTTGTACAAGTAGGAGACCAGCATTTTCAGTTGCTTCATTAAGGAGTCTCTCATCCAAACCAATGCCTTGGTATCGTGCACGCCACCTCGAGAGACCTCTTAATTCACCCACCCTGAATCCGATAATTTCTGCTGCAGGCTGGGAAAGAAAGCCAATTCGTGACAAAAATCTAAAAATTATTTGCAGGGTCAGCAAAGGTTACTTAGTCTAACAATAGAAAAATCTTTTTCCAGGAGTGTGAAGAAAACTAAACCTGAAGATGGTCAAGGACAACCCGCTGAAGCTCTTTTCCTGTACCACATACTGACTTTAAGACGCGCTTCACACCCTACTAAACAAGGTAACTACTTAGTGGATTGTGATAAAACTAGTACCCCGAAGATGATCAAGCAAGTGAAGCTTACCACTTCACCAAGAGAGTTAACTAAAAACTGATTAAGTGCTGGACTTATTCGCGCGCCACCCAACAGGCTAAGAAATTCTTCTTGAGGAGATGATTCCAGTCCTAGGAGAAAAGCAACACAGGCCTGTGAATCTATGAGCCAACAAGAAAAACCTCAACCAACAAGCGGATAGTGGCAAATACCATTATCTATGATCAAGGTGGAAAGGGAATGAAACTTGTCATGAAAAGTTTTCATGGCATCCGCCCATTGTTTGCCCATAACTGATAGGGATGCTCGAATAACCTCAGTCAAATCTTCAATGTTGGAAGCTTGCTGAGCAACCTGATGAAGCTCATATTTCCTGAAATAAAAATTGGAAGAGAGAACGAATATGACAGATGCAAGGCAGACAAACAACCAAAAATGTGCCATTTACTAACATTTTCCGGAATTGAAATCCATATTTAAAACAATGAAAAGAAGGAAGGTAAGAAGCAGAAGCAGAATATAGATAATTTGGTGTATACTCATAGCTTCTGCAGAAAAGTTACCTCTTCCAAAATATAGATGTGTCCATTGCAAGGCAATGTAAACCATGCAGATCTTGAACACCAAGGTTTTCCTCTCTTGGCTCGGTATCACAATCCCTAAGCTCTCCTGTGCACATTACTACTAAGCGACAGAGGTCTTTCGACAAAGCAACCTAAGAAATGCAATTAACAATAATTAGCTTTAATATTTAGACTCTTTATCGTTCCTTTCTCTGTTTCCCCCACAGGCATTTACTGTCAGAGACATGAAATTTAAAGAACTGTCATCTGTATCATTTGGAAAGCATGGCTCCTGAAAGGATCCAAGTACCTTGCAAATGGTAGCATTAAACAGTTTGCGGGAGGCGTGCTCATCCGGATGTGGCACAGGAACAGACAGCTCGTGTATGTTCTGATCAAACACATGAAACGAGAGAAAATAAGATTTATAACCGAAAATAAAACATGAGAATAATCTTCGTAGGTCGTAGCTAGAAATGAAGAGAAAAAATGAAACACAATTTGTTAAACTATGCCCCCTAACATTATTACTATAAAAAATATGTAATAAGGGAGCAACTAAATATTTTAGAGAACAATTTACATATGCAAACAGCGTTGAAAATTCATTAAGCATCCCAATTCTATATTCAAGCACAATTGGAAGGTGATGATTGATGATGAAACATCAGCAACCACGATAAATCAATGGCTTGCTATTTACTTAAAGTTAAAAGAGCGACTTACAATCTTCCCAATCTGAAATATTCCAAATATATTAAAGCATATGCTCCCATCCCGATCTCCACTGCAGAGAATGTTAAACTTCCGGAATGAGGTATTAGATAGTTCTGCTAAAGAATCTTCACCATCGTCCATGAAACTGGAGTCACCAGCTACCAGTCCAGGCAACTTTGGAGCTCTTGGAGCAGGAGGAAAAAAACGGGAGGTCCGGTCCTCATACACTGAGACATTCCCGATTTCATCCTGAAAAAACAAACTCTAAGAGTAAGCACAACCCCAAAATAGCTTTTTTTTATGTGGACAACAAACAGTTGGGGGTGAAAAAAAAAATTATATGCTTCAGCTGAGATACTTGTACAACTAATCAGAAGAGAGATCATACGGTATTGGATTGTCCATCTTCCTCCCAGTTAAGACACACGACAGCTACGGCATGGGGCTTCAAGCTCCTTAGTAGCTTCCCGTTCTGCATGAAAAGAGTATTAACCACTTTATGATTAAAAAGCATGATCTTTTTCCTTTGCTATAGCAGGGATCAAAAGATTTGTTAGTCCATCTACAACTTCATCATCATGGATAAGCTTAAATCTAAAACTTACCTCAACATCGTGAAGGGCAATGGTTCCATCCTCGAGCCCAACAGCTATGGCTTTACCATCAGGACGCCAACATAAAGAAGTAACAGGCCTTCCTATTAAGCCAAAATAAAGGAAATATTAGTACCGAAAACATCTGAATAACTCCGTAATCTTTCTACTTTAAATTGCATGCCACTTTCAATTTCAGCAAATAGATGAAGAGCCAGAAACGAATTTACATCAAGCTGAAAGTTATGGAACTCATAATCAAAAACCATCTTGTATTCGAAAATTGTCTTGTTTAATCCAACAAAGTGAAGAAAGAGAAGTTAACCTGGCGAAATAGTCCATAGTCTCTGCCAATTGAACCGGTGCAGCAAAATCTTTGAGTCCTCCGTAACCATTGCCAGCAAATCCTTCTCCGGGTTCCACTCAGCTATCTTAATCTAAAGAAATTGAACATCGCAAAAAGTGAGCAAAAACATGAATCTATCTAAATTCCCCAGAAAGAATGCATCTCCACGAAAATTGAGCAGAAGAGAAACAAAACCTGAAAAGGTATCGGCTTGTCGAACTGGAGCTGGAAAGGAATTACGCTTTCGCCCTCCTCGCTCTCCATTTCCGAAAAATCCGAGGTTTTACAAAGTAGAAAAGGGCGAGTAGGGCAAGTGTAGAAACGAGGGATTTTTGGAATTCTTAGTTTCTAATAAAGCTACAGGAACCAAGGAATCAGAGAGAAACACTTGAGAGAAATCTGTAGAGAGTGAATAAGGGAAGAAGGAAGGAGATGACGGCGGTCGCCGGAATCCGCCGGGAGCAGAAAGACGCACTAGTGACACAACCTGGCGGGTTTTTCTTCCAAATTCCAATAAGAGTAAGAGACCTAATCCGGTTATTGGTTTTGATTTCGGTTTGATTTTTTTTGGTTTCCAAATAGTCTGAGATTGCGAACCCGGTTCGGGTGTTGGAGATTTTTGACTGGGGTTTAGAACAAAATTATTAAACCTCACTGCTACTTTTCCGTAAGCTCTGACGACGACGAGGATGGGTGAAGAAGAAGCACTAGCAGAAGAAAATGGTGGACTAAAGGTAGACTCAGGAGAGCAAACTTCATCATGGCCCACCATGAGATTCGATGTCTCTCCTTACAGAACGCACCATTTCTCTAAGCAGTTCAGGGCTGCTCGAAACCCTAACAATTTCCTCAAGGGTCTTAAATGGTACCCTTCTTTCTTCTTATTCCACTCTCTCTCTCTCGCTTAGGATTTTGTTCTTTTTTCTTAAAGTTTGAATTTTTTGCTCTTTTCCTCCTTCACTTTTGAGGTACTGATTTGTTTACTGCTTCTTACAGGTCACCTGATGGTTCGTGTTTCCTTGCAAGCTCCGAGGACAACACACTTAGTCTGTTTTATCTGTAAGGAGACTAAATTCAACTGAAAACTCTTATGTAGCTTAAGAATCAGTAATTTGTGTGTTTTTAGTTCTCTGTTGAATCTTTTCGTTTTGCAAAATTGTCCATCAGGCCTCAAGATGGAGGGGATTCTAATAGCTATGGGATGCCAATCCCTGAAGAAGGTAAGCTTTGAAGTCTAAATTTTGCTATAAATGTGAAGTAATTTTGTGATTCATGGTGTGTTTATGTTATTCTTTCAAATTTTGGAACTGTAGATTCGTATGGTGCGAGTCTTCTTGTGAATGAGGGTGAATCTGTTTATGATTTCTGTTGGTATCCATACATGTCAGTTTCAGGTAATAATCAAGTTCATCATGACGGGTTGTTTCATTTTTTGCTTAACGATTTCATCTTTTGAAATGGATTTACTGATTTTGGCTGTTGACTGATTGTTCCAGACCCATTAACATGCGTCTTTGCTACCTCCACTAGAGACCATCCGATTCATCTTTGGGATAGTTCTTCTGGTGAGGTGCTGATTTCTCCATGAATTTTTAACATGTTTGCTGGAGAGATATTCTACCATCGTTTAGTGTGTGTCTTGTTATTTACATGTGAATATCACAATGGCAGCTTCGATGCACTTACCGGGCCTATGATGCTATGGATGAAATAACTGCTGCGTTTTCGATTGGATTTAATCCTGATGGAACCAAGTAAGCAAGAAGTTCGTCTAAGTTTCATTCATCTTCCCACATGGTAGAGAATTTGACCAACAGCCGTCTATATTCATTTGGCTGTGTTATGTCTTTAGGATCTTTGCTGGTTATAACAGCTCCATCAGAGTGTTCGATCTTCATCGTCCCGGTAGAGATTTTGGGCAGTATTCAACTCTACAGAGAAATAAAGAGGGCCAAGCAGGTTTTTTTCTTAGTTTACCATTCAGGGCGGTTCGTAATATGTTTGTTTCAGATTATGCATAAACAAGAACAACCTTTTAAGTGGATTATAATTTGCAGGTATATTATCTACTCTTGCTTTCTCCCCAACTAATTCTGGAATGTTGGCTGTGGGCTCTTACGGGCAGACTACTGGGATTTATAGAGAAGACAACATGGAGCTATTGTATGTCTTACATGGTCAAGAAGGTGGCGTTACACATGTAAGTCATTAACTTTTTGCTTTGTTTTTGTGCATTTGGAAATGATAAATCGTAAATCGAACTTTTTCTTGCTTTCAGGTTCAGTTTTCAAAGGATGGGAACTATTTATATACAGGAGGTCGCAAGGTAACATGCTGTTATAAACCATTCTCTTTGACTGTTGTCTTGAGCATATTTATCCCAATTTTTTCTTTCTTATCCCAACTTGATTTGAAGATTATTAAAGTATGATATTAAATACGAATCATGTTTGCAGTAATCTTACCAAAAAAATGTTTTTCTTTTTGTGTTTGCTCGTTTCAGGATCCTTACATTCTTTGCTGGGATATGCGGAAATCTGTTGAGATAGTTTATAAGTGAGTGTTTAGTTTTTTTCCTGTCGTCTTTGGGTATCTAAGCTTATATAGTTGTCCAACAATATAGTTTAGAAACAAAAACAAGGGCCGGAGACAATATGAATGCTTAGTGAGCCACGATCAGCAAAAAAATGAAGGCTAAATAAAACGTTTAAAAGTCTTAGCTTGTTGAACTTCAGATTTAATTCTTGTTACTAGTTTTTCAGTTACTTTTAAGTCCAAATGAAATGTGTTGAATGGATATTCTATATGTGTGATCAGATTGTACAGAGCAACAGAGAACACAAACCAGCGTGTATTCTTTGATATTGAGCCAAGTGGTCGACATCTTGGCACCGGTGGTCAGGTAATATTTATTGATCTTCCTTTCCCTAAAACGTGAAAGATTCAAAGCAATCTTTCTTCCTCTATTAACACACACACTTATGGTTAAATCGCGTAACCATTTTTCTCATTCCTCGTTGTCTTTTTTTTCATCCAGGATGGCCTCGTTCACATGTATGATTTACAAACCGGAAACTGGGTCTCTGGGTATCAAGCTGCTTCAGGTAGCTTAACACTTCGGTTCTTGAGTAAAACTCTCCAGTTCTTGATGAGATCCTAACTTTAGTATATGTCGATTGGCGCAGATACCGTCAATGCTTTTTCTTTCCACCCATACCTTCCAATGGCTGCTACATCCTCTGGTCACAGACGATTCGCAATTCCAGATGATGACGATGAAGATAAGAACGATGTTCAATTGAAAGGTACATTTTCACTTAGCTTCATACTTCACCAATGTTAAAAGACACAAAATCAAATGTTTATTTACTCTTTGTGGTCACACAGCTGATGAAAACTGTGTATCTCTTTGGAGTTTCTACGTTACATCCGAAGAGAACGCTTTGGGTGGAAATGACAATGCCGTTGCAAGCAATTCTCATCAACAGATAGTCCCAGGGGAAGAAGAAGAAAACGCTTAACATTTTTTTTGTTTTCGTTATGTCAAAGACAAAAAACGCCTAAACACTATGTTTAAAAGGAATCAAAACAAAAGTTTATTTTACTAGTCTTATCCCAAAAAAAAAAAAAAGATGTGGGTATATTCTCTTTTTTGTGCATTTATGAAGAAAAAAAATTACAAATTCCCGTACTTATCTCGACATTATTTCAATCAAATAAATCTTCTGATTTGGATGGAATCCAATGAAAAACCCACCCAAGTTAAATTTCTGTGAATCAAAACCACCAAATTCTACACCTGACTATTAAATCCATACCGTTCAAACTTCCAATAGAGACGCGTGGCAAACGATCTATGGATCGTACACTGATTATCCCATGAACCATCGCTCGGTCCCGGTTTTATGTTACGAACAAACCGCGTTATCTTGTACAATAACCGATACAGAGCCAACTTGGACTGACCGAAACACAAAATGCCAATGACGGCTGTCCAATAGCCATCCGCCACGTGTCTCCTCTCGAACCCGAAGCTTAAATATTCTGAAAATCTTTATTCTGTGTGTGTTTGCTTAGCTCTGTTTTTCTAATGATCCATCATCTCCATTTCATCGGCGAGTTTTGGTTCTCGAATGCCGTAAAGGTAGTTGAGTGGCTCTCGGAAACTCTGTTTCTGAATAATATTCTTAGTAGTGGAGAAAGCAGAAGAAGATCAATGGCGTTGACGAAAGGAGGATTCGTGATGAGGTCCAAGCGAGAAAGCGGATTTCAGGGAGAGGAAGAGGAACTAGAGTTAGGTTTAGGATCAGTGAGGTTCACGCGAGGATTAGGGAGGAAAAGGATTTTGATCTCAAGCAGAGTCCGCGAATCTCTCTCCAGATCGGCCGTTGAGATTCCGGCAGCTGAATCGTCGCCGGTGAATAGTTCGTTGAAGAGACAGCGAAGCATAACGATCGTTTCTTCCTCCTCTGGCTCTGAGATATCTCGCCTCGAATCTCTGCCTCAAGAGCTCTTGGTAAATTTAGTTTTTATTAGTTTCTAATTAAATCTGATTCGATTTGATATGATTTACGAATCTAAAATTTGTTTTTTGACAGATTCGCGTGATTTGTGGTGTTGACCATAAGGATCTCAAGAGTCTAAATATTGTATCTAAATCAATCAGAGAAGCTGTAAGTTCCATTTTCTCTAATCATTTTAAGATCTCTTCTTGCTTAACACAAAGTTTGATTGATTGCAATTTTGAAACTAAAAACAGAGTTTGATAGCAAAAAGGTTACATTTTGCGTACACCACACCAAAAAAGACACGAGCGGCTTTTCGAAACCAAATAGATTTCGAGGAGGTTTCGGATTCGAGCCATCATCAAGTGGAAGACATAGAGCCTCCAAACGCACCGGTTCATTGTCGTTGGACCAAGGCTAAGAGGAAAGAGCAACTGTCTAATGTCTCTGTGGCACTATTTACTTGAAAATGATGATATATATATATGTAGATGGTTTGATTCGAGTGGCTAAGTGTTGTAACACTTTGACTGCTGTTAAATTCTCTTTTGACGGTTATAGTTTTTGAGGTTAGTATATGCAGTTTGATTCAGAAGCTTTTAGGGCTTTAGGGATGGATTTTTGTATATAAATTTCATTTGCATACATTGGGAACTGAAATGGTCTTTATATAAGTCTTTTGGGTTTTACTGTTTTAGTCAGAGTATCCAAGGTTCTGTTTTTGTTTTTGTTTTTTTGTCTTAGGGTGCAATAAAAGATTAGCAGTTTCTTCAAGTATATGTCAATACAAATTAATAAATAAACTCATTCTGTCTTAAGATTTAGTTTCACCAAAACAATTACAATCAACGAATGGTAATATTCATCACGCAATGAAGGATCTATACATCAAAATTCCTCTACACACAAAACTTGATGATCGTAAAAAGTTACAAGTCTCACAGCTCCATATTAAGAACTCAGTGATACACGAAATGGTTGTAGTCAAGTGGTTGAATACTAGTATATATATATGGTAAAATCAAGCTCGATATTAACCGGTTACAATATTTTGGCCCACTGCATATATTCATAAGACGGTTGTACATTTATATGATTAGTTACTTGCTTCGATGAAAACTCAATTATCAAGGGAAAAGAAATATCATAAATGACTTGAACATCTTATAAAAACAAAAAAGGTTATGTGGAGATAGTAAAGATAATTGCATCGGATACCAACTTTGGCTATAAAAAAACAGTATAATATACTGAAATATGTCTTGATATAGAACACGTCAAAGGTAGAAAATGTCTATAAAAATATCATGCATGTTATTATATCATTAGTTTATGTTTCTATTATTGCTGTTATTTGACAAATTTACCCGTAAAATAAACCAATTCTTTTTTTTTTATATAACTCTGGGAATCTCCGGATATTCAAATGAGGCGAAAACAAAGACTCATATACGTGTGGTCAAGTGGGAATGATTTAACAATTTTACGTTTGAGGGGAATCGATCCCTAGCCTAGACCAACAGAACAACTCCTTCTCAAGTGGGACTAGACCACCACCACTTGGTTATTAATAAACCAATTCTGACCATAGTAAATTATTGCCTAAGCTATTATTCTCAACATATGATAATATTCATGCATTCTATTACATCAAATACTCAGCAAATTTCTCTAGACATAAAACTTGATGATCATACAAATTCACAACGGTAACTCACAACTCCATATTAAATATATATATATATATATATCAGTGCGTGATACACGAAATGGCTGTAGTCGGGCTGAGACACGGTGGTGCGTCTTGTTTACAACCGCACGGTGCGTCCGTACTTTTGAACCGTCCATCCGATATGATATGAATGAGACAAGTCTCCCATTATAACAACAAGACCTCCTTATATTGGCTCCACTCCTATCCATCTCGACTCTTCTTCTTGTGGATTTTCAATCTCTAGACCTGACCAATGCAATGCATGATTCATAACTTTTTTTTTTTTAAATGTTATTTTGGAATGAACATCAAATTAGACATTTTTTTAAAAAAAAAAATTGGTTTAACATCAAATACCAAAAATAGTCAAAACTAGTAGAAATATTTGGTTTTCTAGAAAAAGTTGTTCATTACATATTACTTTTTTCCATCTAGATTTTTATTATTCAAACTTGTAAAAAAACATTACAAGAGATCAAAAGCCTCAAAAGGGAAACGGCACCGGCGTAGTTATAAAAATTATGTAGTTATAAGTCAAAAACCAATTGACAATAAAATGATTGACTATGTTTTATACTGTATATAATATATATTTGATCCATCCGTTTTCCATTTGAGGTATTCTAACAAAACCTTAAGGATTGCATATCAGTCATATACTTTATGTCGTGTTTTTGATAATATCTCGAATGTATGGCTGTCAGATTGATGAAAGTAGTATATTCGATATATAATAGCTAGAAAAAAAATTTGGTAAATCTTCTATCTCTTCTAACCTGGAATGTTGTCTTGATAGAGGATTGTGAGTAGGGAAGAGTCGGTGTGAGGGGCTAAGCCCATGGCTAGATGAGGGCCAGGGCAGACCGGATAAGAGGTCAAATGCATACAAGATTGGATCGAGTTGGTTCTTGATCCGGTTCTGTCCGGTACGAGCCATATCAATTCTTCATGTGTTAGTCGTAACGAACCCATCACCATGTTTACTAGCCGGTGACTTAGATATTCCATTGCCTTCTGATACTCTTCCATAACATTGTTGCATTTTCCAAGAACCCGCGTACAAGATGTATTAAAAAGACTTATGGTAAGCATAATAACTAGATATGACTTCCCCGGAATTAGGATTCTGAATATATATTAATTTATATATATAGAATGCATTTGGATTTGGGTAAACAGTTTTCAAGCTAAACATATAGCATTTGTCTACAGTAATATACTCACTCAGTTATGTTTTCAAAAGAAAACAATAAGAATAGTCATGGTTAGATTCGTTCAAAGAATTTTCTAGTTAATGAGCATAGTTTAAGAAATAATAATATCTTTATTAATACTTAAGAGAGGCACACGTGTAAGTTGGAGTTCTGTATGGTTGAATGGTAAAGAAACCACCTGAGCTGCTTAGAGATCGAATATGTTATTGACATCTATTATTTTTTTTATAAATAAGATTATTAATCATAACTTTAGGTTCATGAATGTTGGTTGCCTCATTTTCAAAATTTATTGATGCGACATATCCTGAACAAATTGTGAACTGTTGAAAACAATTTGCTACTGTCTCTTGATGATCATTAAAAGTTCAAACCGAAAAATATTTATACAAATTTATCGATAAATTAATATTGATAACTCTAAAATAATAAAATTCTGAAGTCCAACATTATTAATTTATAAAGGTTTTACTGTTTTGGAATTATGTACCGCGAATTCTTGCGGTTGTATCGTTTCTTCATCTGCTTTTATGTTGGCTAGCTTCAGTATAGTAGCTGAAACTCTAGAGATAATGGAAGGCCCACATGCTGCCAGGGTGGGTTTTCTTATGAGTTACCATGGAGATATCTCAGTTACGGAGATTGATGGAGACAACATCTTCATCCATATAAAGAAGGATGACAAGAAATGGGTCAATATTTCCTTTGAGTTGTCATCCTTGAATCTGAATCTGCACAATATCATCGACGACAATGGTGAGCTTGTATTTTCTCCCAATAAGATGAAGTGTCTATTGTGACTTTGAGACAAAGAGACAGAGAAAGATACACGTAACAAGAGGAGGAGGCAAGCGATAACAGCAGATTTCGATGAGGTCATCGGGTATAACGATGTTTCCTCTTTGTGTTGAGACTCTCCTCTTTGTGTAGGTTCTAAGACTCGGTCTCGTTCTCTCTGTTGATATGGATCTTGAATTTAGCAGAACACAAAGTTGGAGCTTTGGCAATTTAGATACATTTTTATTAAAGTTCATTATATTCACTCTATAACCATTTTTGTTCGTTCCCACAAAAAGGAAAATTTGTATAGGTTACTACAACCAAAACAAAAGACAAGATCATTGAATGGTATACAACTCTTTGTCCCGTGTTGTGCATATGCTATCAAATTCGAAGAGAGGTAAACACAGATAAGAAACTTTTTTCTCTGCATTCCACACGCCTTCAAGGTGATGATTCTCTGGCTGATTTTGAAGAGTTCTTCAAAGTGAAACAGCAGAGGAACCTAGTAATGGAGATGAAATGAAGTGCTTCTTGGTGTTTCTTCATATGGTAGAGTTGCATCCCCACGAAGAGACATGAAAGCGTATTGGATACTAAAACCCAAGCAACCTCCAAATCCATTCTCCAGATAGATTCTTTGGCTTGATGAACATAGATCGACCTCGACAAAACTTCCATACGTGCAACATGATACCGGTCTGTCTTTTCCCGTGTGCTTTCGATGGTTCATCGCTTTCTGAATCAACTAGAGAAGACTTGATCTTGATTGCAAGACTAGTCTTGTTTCGCATTGTCACTGTGCTATTTATCCTAAGCGTTTGACATCCTACTATACATAGCTCACCTGTATCCTATCATGTGTTCCCTCTGCACAGATATCTCCACGAGAAAACGGATTCTGTAAGTGATGTTTGTGAAGCTTTTGGTGACACTGTTAACATTCATAGGGATTCCAGCTATCCCAGCCCCTTGCCCACATTATAAAAATACTTATAAGGAATTCTTTTTAGGATAAAAAAATGGTAGAAGACATGAAGCTCCCTCTCCACCTACCTGGCTCATTCAACTTATTGACAAAGAAGTAAGGAACAGAATATTAACGATTCGATGATTGGATACAAGATACGAGGAGGCCCTCGTCAAGTGGTTTGCGACATGTGGCTAATTTGTAATAAGTTTATGTTCTTAGTTTGTAAAATTTAAATTAATGTTGCACTAGATGTAAAAACATTTTTTGGTTTGAATAAAGTGAACATTCAGTTCAAAAAAAAAATTATAGGATATAAAACCGATCAAAGATAAGAATATATTAAAAATTAATTAGATTTAAGAAAGATATAATCTAATATTGGATGTAAATGTTTGAAAAAACTGAATTTAATACAATAAAAGGTTTTTTTAATTGAATTACAGTGGTTAATAAATAAAAAAATTTAAAAAACAATATGATGTGAAAAGAAGATATGAATTTGCAAATGCCGGACATCTTAACCAAAGCTTTCGCTAAATCACCTAAATTGGTTTGGTATTATCAAGGAATGATGATCATTCTATGTAAAAAATTGGTATAATTTGATTTTATATCTTTAATGTTGAGCAATGCTTTCAATTTCTGAAACGTCCCTTCGATAAACAAATTAGAAGATCAAACCCAACATTTATTATTTTATGTAGATCTCTTGAACATTTATGTAGAAACTTTGAAATAGGAAACAAATAGAATACACCTATCAATGCAACTGCGCAAATTAAACAATACTTTCTCCGTTTCACAAAAAGTGTCATTCTGACAGTTTTCACATAAATTAAGAAAAACTTGTAAATCTCTTTTATGCCCTTTATTAATACACTAAATCAGTTTCTCTCTCTAATTAATAGGTTAAAATAGTAGGGATAAAACTGAGATTTAGTTTAAATTTTTTTTATTGAAAATATAAAGTGACAAATTTTGTGAAACAAAAATGACACTCTTTGTGAAACGGAGGGAGTAGCGAAAGTAAACGTTTATTTATTATTTTATGTTTCAGCAACGGAACAGAGTCAAGGTTTTGTTAAATTGTGTTGCTTTGGCTGCAAGGTACTCTTCCCATAACAAACGCCGATAGATAGGAGGAAGGACCTTGTCGTCGATCAACGGACCGATATGAAGGTTCTTGGGTGGCCCGGAGAAATATGCGGCTGACAATGGTTGCATACTATTTGCTTTAAGGTATCAAGTTCTATCTCCAAGTACATTTTCTCTAATTAAACGATTTACATAACTTATGATTAACTTTTTCTTTATCAAGCTTTACATCTTACCGATATGTCAACAGTTCATATGCATCTCAACCTCTCGTTATCATCCATCTAAATGGGATAGCTTTGTTTCGACTTTGACCCATACAATGAAATTTGAAAGAGACCCAAGAAACAAAAGGAGGAAAAAAAAGAAGGAAGAAAAGTGATGTCTTAGTTTCTCTTTAATCATATATTATATCACAATCCGAAAACTAATGGTTCATGTGCTTTTTAAACTTTTGGACATCCAATTTTGAGAATCATTACGTGGAAGTCAAGCCTAGGTGATGGATGTGGTCGGTCCAAAATGGTTCAAAGTCACGTGGTTTATGTCCTTCGGGTCCATTCTCCCTAATCATCAAAACTTTGATTTTTTTTCCGACTTTATATAAAGTCATTGCGTCTTGTTTAAATAACCCTATGTCTATTATGAATCTCCAATAATCTAAAAACCCCCAAAAGCTCCGAGTCCAATCCGCAGCTTCTTTGTTTATAATTTATAACCAAAGTATTTAATTCTGTTTAAACACTTACAGATTTTCAGTATAGAGTAGACCTTTTTAGGGTTTTTTTTACACTGACCTTTTTAAGTTAAGGAGAACATATTTTGTCGAATTCAACAAAAATCGGAAAAAAAATTATATAACACAAAAAAAAAGGAAGGAAGACATGGGCAAAAGAACCAATACCACTGCCACAACTACCACTTTCAGGCTTTCTCCTTTCTCTTTCTCAACAAACATAAAGCGGAACTACTTTACTTTGTTTAATCATTCATTATTACGTAAGCTTTATAGGGAAAAAATGAAACAGCATTAAAAAAAAAAATGCATGTGAAGAGAAACATAATTGAATGAAAAGATGGATCAGACATATTGTGTGATGAAATTGAACGCAAATAAATGACACCATGGTCCAAAAAATGCAATGGACTTTGCTACGTAGATCAAAGGGCGGACCCATGTTTTAAGAAATATTATAAATTTGTCTGTAAACATACCAAAAAAAAGAATGCAGGTGTACTGGTTCTAGTGAATAGTAGTCATTATTTCTCTCTGTTCACCGGGGTTCGAAGTGCATTCCCGACCTATTTATTTGTTTTATATACTCATTGATCATTTATTTTAGTTAGGTTTCCAAATTTTTCTTTTATTTTTTAGGCTTAAATTTTTCTTCAATATGTATATAAAATAACAATGAAAACAAAACAATATTTTTTATTATTATGTGAAATATACGATTTATGTTAGTTTTAAGTTAGCCTTTACAAAAAAATTATCCTTTTAATTTGGTACAATTTTAAAATTTTCAAAAATTAAACGCTAAACTCTAATAATATATTCATTTTTTTAATCATAATATATTTTAACTAATTCTATTATTTTATTTTGTAAAAAAATATTTAGCATTTAAATATATTATATTCTATATAGAATTATTTTCTGAATCCGACCCTGAGACGATTACGGAGCTATATACTAAAAATAGCTAAAAAATTATAATAAATTTCTCTAAATTTGCTTTTCTTTTCTTACCTTCTATTTAATTTTATAATTGCTTACTTTCTTTGGCATTTTTCTCAAACTTTCTCAAACTAAACTATATGAACTCAAAGTTTGTTAATCTAAGTCTAAAGGTAGTCGATAGCTTAACATACTTTTAGCATAAATTCAATCTTGCATAATTAAAATTATTTTCCGGATTATAAGTTAATTTGTTTTTTTGTTAATAACTTAATTTGCTTACGTTATTTAGTTTTTTTTTTTTTTTTGCTAAAGGGTTACCTTATTTAGTTATTATAAACTAAGATTGAATTTAAGGGTTACCTTATTTAGTTATTATAAACAAAACCCTAGTATTTTCTCCGTTGACGGTTTGATACTTTATTATACAAATTAAAAACATGATAAAAGTTATTATACTCATATCAGAATTTTACAAAAGGAAAAAAAAACAAAAACATGGAGCGGTAAGTAAAATATTTGTGATATCATTTCGGAAATATTTACTAGTTTCCATGAGATAGATTGACCGACCACTTCTACGCTAAATTTTCTTTTAATATTCGTTGCCTTTGTCCTACGCACTTAAAAGCTTTCACATTTCCCGGACCAACACTTTAAGAACCAAAGCAAGAAAATCAATTCTCTGTTCCATTGTAAGAAAATAATCTAAGGCCATACGTCATTATGACTGTATGGATTAAAATTTACATATTCTTCCGTTACTATTGAATAATGTATTTCTTAATTCTTATTTTAAATCCATAGGAAGCATTATGGTAACCGATTTTACACGTACAATCACCGTAAAAAAGGCTTTTCAAATAAGCATGCACGAAAAAAACTATCCACAGTACCATACCACCTAAGGGAAAGCCGATGTGCGATAGGACGCGACATAGTGAAAGTTACATACGCATCTCATTCGGGATGCTTCCTAATCAACATACGCAGGAGCAATCCAAATTATAAAAAAAATACAAAATAATCTATAAGTACCATTCCCAATTCAACATAAAATGATATAATTCAGGGAAAACATCTAAAAACAATATAAAAAACGTAAAAAGTTCGAATAAAGTGTCTTTAACAAACAAAAAAAGTTCGAATAAAGTGTTTAAGCACTAGATGAATTCACAAAAACATATACAAACGTTGAATCAACCAAATTGATTAGTTTTTTTCCCTTAAATTCATACTCCCTCTGTTTTTCAAAGATTGATTTTTTAGATTTTTCACAGATATTAAGAAACAATCATTACTTACTTTTTCCTATTACTTTTTGTTTGGTTTTGAATTTAAATTTACTTTCTCTATTACTTTTTGTTTGTTTATTGTCTTGAAAAAAGAAATATATTAAATTTAATCTAGAAAATCAATCTATTAGGAACAAACATAAAATCTAAAACATCAAACTATGAGAAACGGAGAGAATACTATATAACTTTATTTATTCATCAACAATCTCAAAAGCAATTGTATGAGGAGGATACTCAAAATTTTGCACCAACAGTTTAGCATTGAAATGGAGAATAGTGTTAAACTACATCGACAACCCAAAGGAAGATCTTCCTATCCTAGAAAATAAACCAACAACGACATAAGAACGAAGTAATGCAGACAATAATAAGTATAACTGTATTTTTTATTTTATTACATTTTACTTAAATATCTTATGATTTCCATTTTTTTATCATACAATTTTTTTCTAAAGTTTAGAAATAAAGAACATTATTTCCCCCCTTTTCAAAGTTTTTTTTATATATATATATAAACAGACTCAACGTTTCAACAATGTGAAATTTAATGAACAATTAAGTATATTTGTTGACTGTTTTCACACAAAAACAAATAAATTAAAGAAAAGAAAGACAAAACCCCCTCTCCTCGGGGCATTTAAATGCAACGACCACCCAAAGTCTTAAAGTCTCTCTCTCTCTCTCTCTCTCTCTCTCTCAGAGCTTTCTAACTCCGTCACGCCTATGGAAGAAAACGTAGAAATCTCGTCGACGAGCTCCTTCTTCTCTCACCCTCTCTTCTGCTGTCTCATCACTCTTCTCAGTCTAATTATCATCTATTTCCCTAATGATTCGCTCCGACGAATCGTTCTCTCCCCTGTTCTTCTCATCTCCGGAGCCCTTCTCCTCTCTCTTCTCCGTCTCCGATCGACCCGAGAACCCAATACCCGACCCGGTATCGTGAATCTCGAGGATCCTGAAGAATCTATGGTCTTGGTTCGTGATTCTCCCCCCGAACCCAGACGCGAAACGGAAACGGATTCCAACGCGAAACCCGATTTTGTGGAGTGGGATTTGAGAGCACCATTGGAGGTGATACACGAAACCTATGAAGAGGACGATGATGATGATGGCGATGAAGAAGAGAATCCGTTAGCGTGGGGTGAAAAAGAACCGACCCGATCGAGTGAAATCGAGAGATTCCCGTCGCTGTCGCTGTGTTACCCAGAATCGGATTCGGAATCGGATTCGGATGCCTCGTCGGAATTCAATTTTCCGGAGATCGGTAGCTGGATCTCGCCGGAGAAAATGGGATTCAGATGGGAAGAAGAAGATGGGGATGGAATTGGAGGCGAAGGGTTGATTGAGATAAAGCTCGGCGAGTACCATCGTAGCCATGAAAAGATGAGCAAATGGAATCAAACAGAGCTTGATTTTCATGCAGAGGAAGATGGTTTGATTGAGATCGATCTTTTTCCATAGCATTTTACGGATTAGAAACAAAAAATGAAAAAAAAGCAAGAGTAATGGTTAATTTTTCTATACAAATGCCATTATGAATGTGTGTATATACGAGGATAATTCAATTCTCAACTTCTATAAAAGGGTTAATTAATATCCACCGATTAATTAAACTGAACCATTTTAACATCAACTGAATCAGAAAAAAAAAAAACCGATGTAAAAGTTGAATTAAAAAATATGAAACAGAATTTGAAACAAATCGAAAAGAAAATATCTAATCAGAATTTAATCTTTTGAACGGGAAGCATGCATATCTAATATCTCTACCCATATTAATTTCGTTTCACTTTGATTGCTATTATTAAGAATTCTAAAAGTTAAGACAAAACAAATACGACGAGGTTATTGTAAATCGCAATCACACAAATGGGACAAGGATTAGGAAACAAAAGTTTTGCGTTATACAAACACCGACTCATCACATTTGATATATATATATATATATATATATATATATAAATCTTATTTCATTTGGAGGCTCAATACAACATAACCAAAATATTCACTTATATTTAATATTTTATAGACTGGTTCGTCTTGTCTCCTATTGTATTTTTGGTGGGGTCTAAACTGCAACAAAATATAGTGGCTAACAAAAACATAAAAAGAACATATTAGAGTAGACCAAAACTCTTGCCGTACCCGCCAAGTCAAAATAAATAAAAAGCTAGAAACCACCACCGTCACTTTTTAAATTTCCCACGTTGACACGTGCTCAACAAAACGGTTATCAAAACAGAATATCGCCATCGTCACCCTCCTCCTCCCACTTGGCCTCTCCACATCTCTCTCTCGTTTCTCAAAACCTGCACCGTTCGTTTTCTCCTTTCTCCATGATTCTCGGCCTTAGCGAATACTTACTCTCTCTCTCTCTCTGTGTGTAAGCAGAATACTTATTCTTCTTGGAGATTGAATCGATTGTACAAGCGGAAATGAAACCTTTCAGCTTCTTCGAGAGATTGTCTAGAGCTTTCCATGATCATCCTTCTCTCTCCAGGATCCTCGTCGTCTCCACCATCAGGTCAGTGTATCGTTTCTTCGCTGATTTCATCTGCATTTAATTCTGTCTCCATGGGATCTAAATAGTCTTAAGCTTTTACGTTTCCCTTGGAATCTGTGTTTTAGGAGAGACTAGAGAGCATAGCTTATATTCTTCATTGTGTCTAGAGCAGAGCTTATGTTCATAAACAAACAAACAGATGACTGATTCTAGATCTCCTGTTACAAATATATTTGAGTGACGTATATTGGTTGCTGATACAATATTTCTCATTTCATAGTGGTGGAGGACTTATAGCCTATTCTGAGGCAAATGCATCCTATAGTAGCAACAATGGTGTTGAGACTGGAACCAGAAAGAAAAAGGTAGTGCTGCTCGGAACCGGATGGGCTGGAGCTAGTTTCTTGAAGGATTTGAACCATGCCTCATATGAGGTTCAGGTTATATCGCCTCGAAACTACTTTGCTTTCACTCCTTTGCTTCCTAGCGTCACTTGCGGAACCGTTGAAGCTCGCAGCGTCGTTGAGCCCATTCGCAACATTGGAAGGAAGGTACACAGAAACAGAAACTGTTTTATAAGTTGCATAACTTCATTGTAGTGTTTGTATTGTTGAGGAACTTACTAATGCGTGCTTGTCCTTGTGTCTTGACAAGCAGAAAAATGTCGAGGTGTCTTTCTTGGAGGCAGAGTGTTTCAAAATTGACCCAGGAAGCAAGAAAGTTCACTGCCGATCTAAACAAGGCCTGAAATCGAACGGGAAGAAAGAGTTTGATGTTGACTATGACTATCTTGTAATTGCTACCGGAGCTCAGTCTAACACGTTTAACATTCCTGGGGTGGAGGAGAACTGTCATTTCCTGAAAGTATGTTCTCTTAGATCTTTGATGGTTTTCTTGCTCCACAAGTTACATTGTTCTGCAAGCAAATGATAGTTTGTGGAGGGTTATATATTTTTTGACATGTCTGATGTTTCTAAGATATGGTGGTGGGATTGCAGGAGGTTGAAGATGCACAGAGGATTCGTAGAACTGTCATTGATTCATTTGAGAAGGCGAGTTTACCAGACCTAAACGAAGAAGAGAGAAAGAGAATGCTACATTTTGTAGTTGTTGGTGGTGGACCAACAGGTGTTGAATTTGCTTCTGAGCTGCATGATTTTGTCAACGAGGATCTAGTCAAACTCTATCCTAAATCCAAGAATCTAGTGCAAATCACTCTTCTAGAGGCTGCAGACCACATCTTGACCATGTGAGGTTTTCTTGACCTCTATAAAAGTTTTTGATCAATGTCGAAAGATTCACTTTTCGTAAAAAGTTTGTTCTTTCACAGGTTTGACAAGAGAATCACGGAGTTTGCAGAAGAAAAGTTTAGCAGAGATGGTATTGATGTGAAACTCGGTTCTATGGTGGTCAAAGTGAATGATAAAGAAATCTCTGCTAAAACCAAAGGAGGAGAGGTCTCTTGTATTCCTTATGGAATGATCGTCTGGTCAACTGGTATTGGGACCCGTCCTGTGATTAGAGATTTTATGAAACAAATTGGTCAGGTGTGTGGTTAATTTCGGATGATTTGATCTTTGAACATTACAATGATCATCATTTCTTAGTGAACTGAGTTTTATCGACTCGGTGTAAGGTGTTTTCCTGTAATTGCAGGGTAATAGACGAGCTTTAGCAACTGATGAATGGCTTCGTGTTGAAGGATGTGATAATATATACGCACTTGGTGATTGTGCAACAATCAACCAGAGAAAAGTCATGGTAACCAAATACACAGTTCTCTGTTTCTTATGCTTTTAGATTGAGTTTTTTTTTTCTTTCTTTCAGGAAGACATAGCTGATATTTTCAAGAAAGCAGATAAGAACAATTTAGGAACACTGACACAGAAAGAGTTTCAAGGAGTGATAGATGACATATGTGTTAGATACCCACAAGTGGAGCTCTACTTGAAGAGCAAAGGTATGCGTGGGATTACCGATCTTCTAACACAAGACCAAGCTGAGAATGGTTCCAATAAGTCCATCGAACTCAATATAGAAGAGCTTAAGTCAGCTCTTTCTCAAGTTGACTCACAAGTGAAGCTTCTCCCACCTACTGGACAGGTTTGTTCTGTTTTCACTAACTTGGAAAAGAATAATCACAGTCACGCCACACTCACACTCTTTATTTGGCTAATCATTTTGTCCGTATGGCTTAAGGTCGCTGCTCAACAAGGGACCTACCTTGCAAAATGCTTTGGTCGTATGGAAGAATGCGAGAAAAACCCTGAAGGTCCTATTAGGATTAGAGGAGAAGGTCGTCATCGGTTCCGTCCCTTCAGGTTGGATTCGAATCTGCGTCTTAAAACACTTAGTCATTGAGATTACTCATTAATGTTGATTACAGTTATAAACTATAAACCTATAGACTTATGGTAAGATGAAAATCAAAATGTGTTACAGGTATCGACATTTGGGACTCGCCCCATTAGGAGGAGAACAAACTGCAGCACAACTTCCAGGAGACTGGGTTTCGATTGGACACAGTAGTCAATGGCTGTGGTACTCAGTTTACGCGAGGTAACGTTATTTGGATTTTTCTCTAATCTCTAGTGAAATACAAAAAAAAGTATTCATATGATTTTTTTAAAAACATTGGTTTAATGTTTGGTAACAACGATAGTAAGCAAGTGAGCTGGCGAACGAGAGCCCTGGTGGTCTCAGACTGGATGAGGCGATTCATCTTCGGGAGGGATTCAAGTCGCATTTGAAACATTCTCAGGTCTCTCGTTTTGAATTCTCAACAGTCTTTGTTGTTTTTCGAGTCGTCGTGTTGCAAAACAACAACGCGAGAAGATGTTAAACGTGACTTTCCTTAGACTTTGCACTACTCTTTGTCTTCATTTTAGCGTAACGCACACATACATGATACAACTGATGTATTTTAATGTTTTACAATACAAAACAACATTTGTCGTCTTGTCAGAAAATACACTGTTAGACCTGTTATTATCCTTAGCTATGATTTTGATGATTACTTCCCATTACATGATACATTTATTAATTATGGAGATTGATATAGGATAGTCATCTCTTGCAATACGTAATACTTAAAATGTTTATCTTTCTCATATAAAACTAATTACAAAACCTAACCTATCCACGAGGACCACCACTACTGCTATTCTTAACTCGGCCTAAAGTCGCAAACTTATAACTTTTTACGTAAAAGGAAACAATAAATTCAAAAGACCATGCATTAATTGCCCATCCATACGTTGAAATTATTACATGTTAGCCACCTAGAATACTAAATTAAGACTACGTCTAGTTCTAGTAATTAGTAACAAACTGTTACACCGTGTTACCTTATTTAGGATAAACAGAAGATAGAGAATAACAAAATGAAATGTAAAACATTATTCTTATGCAACTTAAATAGTTAATCCACCGCTTACTAGTGAATCCAGATTAATCTCCATATAAACACACATTAACGATTCATCCGCTCATTTAAACACACATTCACTCTCCATTCCTTTGCTTAACACTCCTAAAAGAACCATAATAATTTAGTAAAAAGACTTTAATGCCCGCAGTCGGAATTGTCATCGGAGATGGCAGAAGAGAATATCCCGGTAACCTCACTCCCTACGTCACCGTGACGTGTATCGTCGCCGCCATGGGTGGTCTCATCTTCGGTTACGACATCGGAATCTCCGGTAAGCAATTCCCCCTTTTTTTTCATTTTCTCCGAAGAGTTACAAAAATGTTAAAAAAGCCTCACAATTTTGTTGTTTTTTTCTTCAGGTGGAGTGACGACAATGGAGACGTTTCAGAAGAAATTCTTCCCGTCGGTATACGAGAAACAACAGAACGATCACGAGTCGAGCAAATACTGCAGATTCGACAGCGTTTCTCTCACACTCTTCACCTCCTCTCTCTACCTCGCCGCTCTCTGCTCCTGCGTCGTCGCCTCTTACGTCACCCGTAAGTTTGGCCGGAAAATTTCGATGCTTCTCGGCGGAGTTCTCTTCTGCGCCGGAGCTCTCCTTAACGGTTTCGCAACCGCCGTTTGGATGCTCATCGTTGGCCGTTTGTTACTCGGTTTCGGTATCGGCTTCACCAATCAGGTCCTTTATTTTAATCAAAACTTCCATTTCCGAACCTCGTACTTTGTTTTCTACAAGATAGACCCCTACGGCTCCATTACTATTGTTTAATTTTGTGCTCTTAAGTTACAGAATATTACAAAATAGCCTCAATACTTTTATTATTTTCTTCAAATTGACAGTCCGTACCGTTGTATCTCTCGGAGATGGCACCATATAAATTCAGAGGATCACTGAACATCGGGTTTCAGCTCTCGGTCACTATCGGCATCCTCGTCGCCAACGTCTTAAACTTTTTCTTCTCAAAGATAAGCGACGGATGGGGTTGGCGGCTCAGCCTCGGCGGCGCCGTCGTTCCGGCTCTCATCATCACCGTCGGTTCCCTTATCCTCCATGATCGAGCGAGGTCAATTTGAGCTAGCAGAAAAGAAACTCCGTAAGATCCGAGGCGTAGACGACGTTGACGACGAGATCAACGACTTGATCGCCGCCAGCGAAGCCTCGAAGCTCGTAGAGCATCCATGGCGGAACCTGTTGCAGAGGAAGTACAGGCCGCACCTAACGATGGCGATTCTGATCCCGTCTTTCCAGCAGCTCACCGGAATCAACGTCATCATGTTCTACGCGCCGGTTCTGTTCCAGACGATCGGATTCGGTGGCAACGCGGCTCTGATGTCGGCGGTAGTGACCGGTGTGGTTAACCTCGGAGCCACCATGGTCTCAATCTACGGCGTTGACAAATGGGGAAGACGACTTCTCTTCCTTGAAGGAGGATTCCAAATGCTGATTTCTCAGGTTTTTCAGTTTTCTTCATCTCTAAAATTAAAATACCTAGACCGGTTATTGTGTACCGGTTTAGTCGTTTCAATCGGCTTCTTCTTCCTTCTTATTAGGTTGCTGTTGCGGCGGCAATCGGAGCTAAGTTCGGTGTCGATGGAAACCCAGGCGATCTACCAAAATGGTACGCCATTGTTGTGGTCTTGTTCATATGCATCTACGTGTCGGCGTTCACTTGGTCGTGGGGCCCACTCGGATGGCTAGTCCCGTCGGAGATTTTCCCGCTGGAAATCCGATCGGCGGCGCAGAGCGTAACGGTGTCGATGAACATGATCTTCACGTTCGTGATCGCGCAAGTGTTTCTGATGATGCTTTGCCACATGAAATTCGGGCTGTTCTTATTCTTCGCGTTCTTCGTGGTGGTGATGTCGATTTTCGTCTACTTTTTCTTGCCGGAGACGAGAGGAGTACCGATCGAGGAGATGAATCAGGTCTGGAGATCGCATTGGTATTGGTCAAGCTTCGTTGACGCCGATGAGCCTGCTCGTGTAGAGATGGGCAAACTTAACTAACGAACCACTACTATTTAGGATGCGATTAGCACTAATTACTTTGTTCATTTCATTTCATATGAAAACAAAGTTTATGGATGGTTGCTTTTTCTCTTATCAACATTGGCACATTGCAAAACTTTCTCTGGTGCTTTTTTATTATTACGAACACCACTTAGAACTCCATTTCCTAACCTTACAATAACAAAACAATACAAGTCTGATTTGAGTTTAGAAAACAATCAGAGAGTTTGATTCTTTATTAACTCATAATCAAGAATGTGAGAAAAACAAGAGTTTCGATTCTTTACATAAATGAAACTATCATTTTGTCAGATAAGGATCATCCTTAAACTTAGCGTACGATGGAAGATCAAGAGCTTTCTCTGCAACTTCCCTGTCCTCGTGAATCTTTGCGACGAGAGACTCCAGCGAAGGGAAGTTAGCCTTGCAATAAGAACACAAACAGAATGAGCCAACAATAACAACAAGTACTGCTTCACGTTACACATCAAGTCACAGAGTCATATGAAGAAATGGATAATTTGATGATGATAAGAACAAAGCTAATCACAACCTCAGGGCGTATATAGCCAACGATTATGAGACGCAGCTCTTCTCCGTAGAAATCTTCGGCGAAATCGTGAAGCAACCATGGCTCCTATTTAACAAGAGCTAAGCTAAAGAAAAACAAAGCATTGCAAGATTGAAAACGTTTTAAAACTTTTTACAAACTCACGATAGTTTTCTCGGTGTTGTTGAAATAAGGATTCCAACCAATGCTCATGACCATTTTAAAGACGCCTCTCGTTGCTAACCCCGCATAACCGAAGTACACTCCCGAAGGATGTTCGCCTAGCTCATCCGCATAATCCTTTGTCGATAAGTTAGCTGAAATCCAATGCACTGATAAGACAAGAGGCCATCCAAGTATATGTATTGAAAAGAGTTCAGTTCGATGATTATTGTACGGACCTGTGGGGATTCCGAGTACCTTAGAGCCACGGCCGAATCCTTTGATAACTGGACCACCAATACGCCATGGATCAATTGGTAAAGTGTTCTCTATCCCTGCAAATGCAAATTACAAAGGTTTAACGTCTTTTTACTGAGATGAAAATATTATAAAGAAAGTGAGTGTTTTCTTACAGTCTTGAAATGGAGGAAGACCCCATTTTTCAGGTCTTATGTCGAGTAGAGAATTGATGACTTCGTCTGCAGATGTATAAAGATGTGTTTGTTTCGGAAGAGAAGGAACAGCAATCACTTTTGCCCCAGCAGCTTTACCAGCCAAAACACCAGGCCTGCCATTTCAACTACCTATTAGTGAGAGAGAGAAACCTGCGCAGCCGCGAAACCAGACGCTAGAAGTTGAGACTCACACAGAATCTTCGATAACCAAACAGTCAGCTGGATCTTTATTCAATCTTCTCATTGCTTCAAGAAAACTTTAAGAAAAAAAGTTGATCATAGTGATTAGAATTGCAAAACTAACTAACCGTGGTCTTTTGTGTAATTGATGATTCAGTAGACAAAACTGGATATGGATAACAACAGATGGATCTTACATATCAGGAGAAGGTTTTCCTTTGGAAACTTCATCTCTACCAACAATAACCGAGAAGCATTCCTTCCAACCTACACCAAAAGTGAAGAAATCACTTCAAGACCAATTTTTACCTATACAAGATTATGCATTGAGCAACATTTTGATAAAAAGCCAAACCTTCATGATAAGAGATTTTGGATTCAATATTAGCCTTTGAAGAATTTGAAGCCAAGGCCACAGGCACTCCATGGCCTTTCAGATGACGAATCAACCTGTTGGCACCTGGAAGGGATTTGATTTTGTCCATCCTACAATTCAAAACCAGAGGAAATCAACTTAATATGAAGACAAAAGAGAGAGAGAGGAAACAAAAGGGAACTTACTGAGCAGAGAACAAAGAGTAGAATTCTGAATTGAATTCATCAACTGCACAAGGAAGTCCATAATCTTCAACAATGGTAGTCGCAGCTTCTAATGGAGTTTTCCCAACTATCTTAAGTGACTCTCTTCCATCCCACTGTTTGCCATATTTACACAGATATTTCCTCAAAATGTCGCCCACAACACCATCTACGGGAAATTTTAGAAAGACATCAAAATCGTATATCAAAGGTTACGAGAAGAGGAATTGAAACAAGTTACTTGAGTTCTCAAGGTATACCTGTGTTGATTAAGGTACCATCGAGATCAATAAGAACACAAGAAGTGAGCTTTTTCAAGGAATTGCTCATCGACATTAGAGAAGAATTGTTCACACTCCTCCTATACAAATTTACTGTACATACAATCGTAGACCTGGGCTGCAATGGATTCAGCGTTGCGGCGGCATGTATACGCCGGCAAACGAATTGACGACGAAGGAGCAGAGCAAAATTGAGGAGGAAAGGTGGAGAAGATGTACACGCAAGTTAGGGATTCAGCAGCATCTGGAATAAGATATTCTTATTCGAAATCGTGGTCCTACCGAATATTCAAATTGGTATAATCGGATCGGTTTGGTCGGAATTTCGGTTTTTCGGTTTTTGCGGGTTAGAGAAAACTTACCCGAATTATATATAATTCGGTTCGGAAGTGAAAATTTCGGTTCGGTTTTTTGGGTTAAAAATTGATTGCCGAATTTGAACCCAAATACTACAAAGTTCGGTTTTTTTGGTTAGTTTAGAAACTTAATTTTAGTTAAATGGCCAAAAGAAACACAAATTGATAAGCCTGCATAAATGATAAGCCTGATTACACAAACCGGTTAATTTAGCGCCTAATCTTGAGAATTTAACTTCGATTTTACACTTGAAGCTTAACACAAATATCTCTCAGTCACTATTTTATTACTCTTAACATGAACAATTCATTATCAAACCCCAAGTTTACATTTTTTTTTACATGAAAAAGTTTCCTTCGTTGTCTTTTTTACCAACATGATCCTTAGATTGCATTATAAATGTGGAAGTTAGCAGAGAAATTCAATATCGTGGTCTCTTCTTCTTCTTCTTCTTCTTCACAAGCACACACTTGTTTTTTTTCTGAGAAGGATCTTTTAGTCTCAGACAGAGTCAACTCCTTCGCCTTGTTGCTGTGCAAGATATCTCTCTCGACGCTCCTTCTGTGTAACATTAGAGAGGGGGGAGAGACCACAAAAATGTCAGATTTTCACAATCATCTTTATGGAAGAGACAAGAGGGAGACTCTAAGATACCAAAACGTGACCCACCCATTCATCGATCACAAGTCCTTCTCCAATCATCTTTGGACCTGTTTCCTCTGGTGGTTTCTTTCGTGCTTCCACTGCTGCATCCGCTTCTGCTAGCTGACGTTTCAATTTCTCCAGTGCCTTTTCATTTATCGCATAGATAAATTAGAGAGAGAGACCATAAGAAAAAGTTAAACTGTATTATAGAATCGTTTTCATAAGCATAATGATTCGGATACTCACAGGGTTGGGACGTTCAGGATCCAGGAAGATCACACGCAATATTTGCTCCTTAGACACATCATCCTTTTGCTCATCAAACTGCGAAAACAGAAACAAAAGTACTCGTTATTTCCTTTAAGATGGAACCAACATTCAGCAGTATACTAGCTCACATACTTTGTTTATGTTCGTGTCTTAAAAGATCACTGGAAATCTCTACTCTCGTTATGCTTTAGAGATGGACTAAATATCTTATGTTCCATTTGGATTCTGACGTGTAGTTTATTTAGTTTTCAAGTTCAAAAATCAGCTTTTGAATACATACCAGCTCGGGCACGTAGTCCATTGGACCTTTCACCTTCAGGCTCATGATTTTAAACTTAACTCTGCTCCTTTGATCCATTGGCTTCTCATTATTCTCAGGAGGCTCAACAAATTTGAACACTGTACATATCAACAAGGGAGGAAAATAGAGTCACATGCACAATCTTATAGAGCCATTTCTCTAATTATCAAGAGGAATAAGAATGCGGTGGAAAAAGAGAAGAAGCAATTTACCAGTAGCGATAATGGTCTCTCCAGGAGCAAGAATAGCACCTGGTGGACGCATGAAGCAACTCTTTGGTGCAGTTGTTTGAAACTGAAGAGCAACGAGTAAGCACATATACAAATGCAAAATACCCGATAATAAAATCGCTTAGATCGAAAAACATACCTTAAAGGCTACATGTGATTTGCTGGTATTTTTAATCTTAATAGCGCTCCTCACTTGCTTCCCAGGCTCATCTTCAAACAAAAGTAAATAATGTAACTCAGTACTCTTCACTTTTTTGGAGGGAAAAAAACTGACGACTCTAACTTCCAAATCCAACTCCAAACAATAAAGGAAGAATTAATCATCTAATATCAAGATTCAAGAAACAATCTTCCTGAGAAATCGCTTAGATATCTCTACACAGACTAATTTTGGAATGCTGAAAAAAAAAATGAAAACTGCTCATATCTTTTAGATGAATGACATGGATTAATGGCAAATGTCCCGTATCAGTCTGCTACCTGTAAGATTAACCATTTCATTTTCAAGTAACTTTCAGGTCAACGTCTAGTCTTCAAAGTCAGACACAAACGACAGCAAATGAACGAAGTGAAATTAAAAACGCCGATAAGATAAGGAAAGTTGGGAATACAATCCAATATCAGGATTCAGCTCTTGATTCAAAAAAAAATATGAAAAAAAAGTTTAAAAACTTTTTTTTTTCAGATCAGTCAAATACTCAATTTCTACTAAAAATCATATAGAGGGAGAGAGCGAAATCAGATCGAATTTTGGCTACTAGTGTCAATCGATCTCGGGACTTCAGAAACAACGCAAGACGGAGAAGAAGAAAAACGATTCCGATCAGAAGAGATTCGAACAACTCACAAGGAAAATAGAGTTTCTCCGATGGATCAAGCTTCAATCTGCGTTTCGTTGGCAGAAATGACTTGGCAACAGATGAAACCGAAGGGGAAGGGGTCGGGTGCTGATTTTGACCCGATCCATCACCATGAGGCCCGTTATAGCCAATTTGATGATGATGGGGATGATGGTGATGGTGATGATGGTGTTGCTGGGTATGGTGGTTATGGAGATGAGAAGATGTTGAAGAAGAAGAAGAAGCTCCCGATGGAAACGGAGAGGTAGCACTAGAGGCGTTTCCGTGACCGATAGAGTTCCGAAACGGAATCTTGAAGAAACCCCAACCTCGGCCATCGGAAGCCGGTTTCTCCTCCGTCGTCATGGTCATCTCTCTCTCTCACACAGCTAGGGCATGCGATTTGCGACAGAGAGACGGCGAGGGGTTGACTCGTGAGGGAGAGGGAGAGAGAGAGAGAGAGCTTCTTGTTTGTTGTTGGAGCAGAGAGAGAGAGAGATCGGACGCGAGAGGGAGAGAGAAAGTGGATTTAATTGGTTGGTTTCACGTCCGGTTTTTCGTTAGTGATTTTGGTTTTTATATTATTATTTTTTGTTTTGGGTGCTTGATTAGCGGAAGAACATCGAATCGACGACAGTGGAGGAGGTGTGAATTATTAAAAGCGATAGAGACATCATGCTTCAATAAAACGACAGCGTATCGTGTTCTCTTACAAAAGTCTTTCTACAACTTTTGGTTTCTCTTTTCGCTTTCAAGTCTCTTTTGGTGGTTTCCAGATAAATTCAAATTTTTTGTTTTTTCATTTTAGTGTATTTTAGTCATGGATCATATTCAGAATTGTTGAATATTGCATCGTAAAGGCTGGGGGTTGATGATATATATATACATGTATCTTATTTAGTCAATCTAAATTTTATTTCTAACTCATATGGTCAACTCAACAGAAGAGTTGGTTCGATCGACGGTTCAATATTTCGGTATTTTCCAAGTCAGACCAAAGTAGATTAAGACTTACCATTGGAGAACACAATACGCTGCTGTGCTCAGTAGAAGAGTTGATTCGATCGACGGTTCAACAAGCTACTACTATCTTCAGTTCGTTTTTCACAATATTTTGAACGGGATAATCATACTTTTTTGTATCTTAAATGTTAAAGTGAGTAAGAAAGAATAACTAAAATGGAAAATCGGGATCATCCCATTGGAGAACAGCAGATTCGATGCTATGCTCTCGCTTCAGCTTATCCTTAAGGAACCAATCGCATACTTTTCCAGCATTCAACTCTTCTATTGAACATCCTTCCTGTTCTGATATCACTCTTAGTAAATTCAACGACGATATCTGTAAGAAATCCAATTCCCGAATATACCCGAAAGTTAGTACGAAACTTCTATCCAAAAAAATCAATATGTGCATGCTTTTTTTTTTTTCAAAAAACCATTCTATCTATTTAATTAATTAATATATATATATAGATTGTTATTTATACTCCATCCATTCCTTGAAGATGTATGTTTTAATTTTATTTTTCTTCTTCACAAAGATGAATGTTTTCAATTTATTATGTAGAGTTAATGTTTCATTTGCACCATACCAATTAAATTCTATATAATTTAAATCTTAGTTAAACCAACAAACTCAATTAAAAGATTGAGGTCAATTAAATTTGGTATCGCAGATAACTTATTTATGTGTGTGGAAACTCAAAAACATACAACTTAGAAACGGAAGGAGAGTAAATTTTGAATTACCGTAAGTCGGCAGAGAAACTTCTCGTGTGCACCAAGGCCCGAGATTTCGACAAGACCGGCTTCTGCTAAGCTCAAGAAACTTCTTCTCTCGGGCTTGCTTTGATCGCCGGATTCTTCTTCTCCTGCGTCGGCACATGCTCTTACCAAACACAATCCCGTCTTTCTTCTTATTCTTTGCGTTCTTGTCATGAATGTAATACTATCTGATCTTGCTTGTCGAGTCCTCGCTACAGTCTTGTCTATGTGAGGATTTAAGACGACGTTCGAATGATGATAATAAGTGGTAATGTTCATAGTGACACCAAACTCTCTCTGCTTTTCTTTCTCGATGAGTTAGAAGATGAAGATGAGGATAACACTTATCCGCTATGTTCGTTGCTTGTGTTGCATTTTTTAGTGGTAAGGAATGATTTCATATTTTGGGCTTTTTGATGTTTTGGGCTTTGGTGTTTTGGGCGTTTATTGAATGGACCCACTCTTAGATTTGGGATTTCGTTTATTTGAAAACACAAGATCACTGGAAAACATAAATTATTCAGAGTACGCAACTGTCATATGCTAAATCTAAAAAGATTAGAGAAGCATTTTTTTTAAAAAAAATTGAATCTCAATATATCTTATAATAGATGTAATGTATTGGAATGATAAGAATGATGTTGTTTGGAGATTTTTGATCAACTAATCGTGAAAAACAATAAGTAAAAACGAATCATTTCAATTTTCCAGAGAGTTCTCGAGTGTGTTGCTGTCTTTTTCTCCAAATTTCATGATAATTTATAATATTATCAAGGTATCCATCAACTCTATTATCGAACAAATCCCAAAAACAAATGGCCAAATATATATATTAATACGTAAATTGAAGACGTATATTAATATAATTTGCATGGAGTCTTACGTAAGTGTCTTAAGTGGCAGCATCAACTGCACAACCATTACGATTTCGTATCAAATTATATCGTTTTTTATATATGGACAAATGGGTCTTTTGGTCATTGTCTGCTGACTCTGCTCCTTTCAACTGTTTAGGGTTCAAAGGCTTGCTTATACGAATCAGACAACTATGATAATGACTAAAAATATTGAATCTATATATACGATTAAAATATCCTCTTTCATATTTTATTTGAAGAATTATTCGATAGACATTGTATGTGTGTGCGTAGTTCTTAAAAATTAGTGCCTAACTGTCTGTTACTCGAAGTTGACGGTGAGTGCGTTTGCGTTTGGATACAATCGCAAGAAAGACAATGCCACAGGATAAACGCAGTTAATTTCTGAAAATTAATGGTTAACATAATTTGTAAACGAAGCAAAAGCTTTATGTGGAATGCTTAAGTATACATGTGTGTTTCATATATCTGAATAAAGTTGTTAATTGCGATATTTGATTGCATCTACTATTATGAAACCATGCGGACCATACATGTATATATGTATATAATTAATCAATTAATTAATTTGTCAAAAACGTTAGCCAACTAAATGAGATTTGGTCAACTATATATATACACGTGGGCTTCTCTTTGTGGCAAATGATCATGCACAATCAAAGCCCTAGCTAGATTTTCGACAGATTATAGCCTAATATAGCATTAACAGCTAACCTCTTATTATTAATTTATTAATCAAGACTGACTAATTTATTTATTGGTTCAATGGCATAATTTCGCACTTTATAGCGATATCATTCGTCGTTGGACCCGACAGATTCTTCACATCTCAAACGACGAGACTTAACCCTAATATTACGGATCGTTTATGTTGTTAAAAGTAATCTTCTTTAAATAATCGCTACAGTAGGTTATAAGATCTCCGGAATAAATAGTTGTATAAGATAATAAGAATAATCAGAGCCAGTCACTATATTTTTAGTATTTGTGATGTTCCTAATAATTTTGATCGATAAGAATACGATGATTAAGATATAAATTTATGATGCTTACATTAGATTTAGTCTATATATATGTACTTTTTTTTTTTGTCGACATATATATGTACTTAATAATATAGATTTGAAAGTGTTACGACCATTCCTCTCGATGCCAATTAATTATTCAAAAAAGTATTGATATTCACAATTATTTGAAGGTTGATCAATGATCATCATGTGGGATACATTTTTATTTCATGCTTTCTTTTTTGTGGGAAGATATGAAAGAAAACGTAACATTTATTTGTAAATTTTTATTCACCATATCCACATGAGATCTGTGTATCTCTGTGAATCATCTCCTCGGCTCATGAAATTCAACATCCAGAATTCGAATTTTGCATGATACTAATATTTAAAACGAAAAAGTATATAATTTTTAAAAATGTGGAGAGGACAGGCGTCGAAAAGCTAGTGGTTCATACAAACCAATGGTCCTCATTTCATGTCATGCAAATGTACCAATCGTTATTTTAGATTTTATGCAAATAACGATATCACCCTTGTTCCAGCACGTGAGCTTCTTTTTATTAAAGTGTGTCGTTGTTTTTATGGACCCGGCTGCTGCGTCCTCGGCTAAGACTTCTCTTGAAATTAAGGTTATTTATTTTACACAATCCGCTATGATTTTGATTTTATTTTGAAATTAAATAATTTTTTTTTTAATTCAGTAACACATATCATGTTATATATGTATATATATGTTCAAAATCTCACACAAGAAAAGCTAATACATACAAAATATTGGTCTTCATTTTTGTGTGAAACAGATAGCAACAGCTATATAATATGGTGAGAGTGTTACGTTGGATAATTTGTTGTCTCTAAAAAGTTATCACAATCTCTCTACAATTAATGTTTTATAAATTTCGGCAAATACCAAACTCCATTATTGCCATTCGAATTAAATGCGCTCTCTCGTTTCTCTATTATGCTATGTCAATATAGTAGGAAATTGACTTTAATAAATTTGCCCTTAGACCTTGCAATCCAAGCGAAACAGTTGGTCCAATATTTTAACTAAAGTATATTTATCTTCACTTTAAAAAAATATCTTCTCTTACGACTTATTGCATATATATATATATATATATTTATAAAATAAATTCAGTGAACCGTATCATTACCTCAATTACGGAGAAACTTTCAAAAAATTGAAATGAAGATCAATACGATGATCCGAAGACAATACTAAGACCACTAATGTTTCAGTAATTTAAAGGAAATAACCAATTCTATTTATAATCAAACTTAATTAATCCAAGATTTCTTAAACTTTGGTATATTCTTAAGGTAACAGTGTAAGGGGAGCTAGCTCGAGCCGAAAAGAGTTGGGGCGTGAAATATAATTGTAACTTTAACATATATGTTGTATTTTATTAGATGCAAAAAAAAAATGTTGTGTTTTATTATTATTGTAAGTATTTTTTTTAAGAAAGTGGAAAAACTAGCCCAAAGGAAAAGGAAAAAAACATGATAGGAGTTGAAATTGAGAGGGAGAAACGAACGTGGCATCTTCATGTTGGCGACAGGTAATGTGAAACCTTCCCACAAAGCTTGGAGAGCGACGCCCTTTCCTCAATCGTCACCTCTTTGATTGTATTATTTTTTTTTTTTTTTTTTTTTTGAGAAAGACCTTAGATTGTGTTCATTTCATTATCGCGATTTGTTTTTCTTTTTAAATTATACCAATATTGCATATGAAAGTACCATGAAATCTCTTGAGGCCACGACGAACCCGAAAATCCCTCTTCAACAACGAGATTCGAACTTGAGATTTTGAAACGTACTTCTTTTGTAAATTTCTACATGTGAGTATGAGGTATAAGTTAAAACAGTTTTGAGGTATAAGTTAAAAGTAAATAATTGTACATACTGGATTTGAATTAGGAAAATAAACTTTCAACTTCAATCTCGGCGGGGGCGGACCCAAGTTTTTTTTTTTTTTTAAATATTCTACTAATGTAAAATATTTTAAATATGTTATAGCAGTATTTTTTCATGGTTGCACTTACTTAAAATATATTTTAAATCTCAATTCTTGTAGCCTATTTATTAGAAAGTTAGTTTTGGTTTTGGAAAACGTGGCCTATAAATATATAGTTCATTTTTTTATTTTTCTTTCATAAAATTAGAAACAATTTAACAAATCTATCTAATCAAAATAAACAAAGACAATTACAAATAAGATTATGATAAAAAAGATTTCAAAATATAAAAAATCGTAGGGTGATTTTGTAAAATGTTTTTATGTTTTTACGGATTATTTTTTAATATATCTATATTTATAGTTATGTTTTGATTTTGGTTAAAAAATATTCTGGACCGCCACTGAATAAGAGTACATGGAATCTCACATGCTAGAACTAGATATCACTTTTTTTATATAGAATTTCATTATTTCCTTGAAGTTATTGGCAATAAAGGTTACTCTTGTTTTTCTTTCTTAGGTTAATTGACTCATATAATTTGTTTCACGATGAATGAGAGTACGAGACTAACAAAACTGCCTTTTTTCAACGTTACAGCTACTTTTAACTTTAAGAGTTATCAAAGTTCCAATACAACAAGAAAGCTTATTAAGCTTAATAAGTTCCATCATAGGTTTAGTAAGTTCAACAATAATCAATAAGAAGAAAAAAAATGAAAATATTTGTTTTCAAGAATAATATTTCACAATCCTTTTTTTTTTGTAACGCCGACCATGAAGATGGTTTTTAGCATAGGACATTTGCATTTTATGATAAAAATTTTTAACATGTGAGCATAAAAACAAACTCAAACGAAAACGAAAATCATCAAGCGAATACAAGGGCATGTCTTGTCTGCTACTGATATAATAATATAAGTACCATAAAAGTAAAAATGAAAAAAAAAAAAGAAGAAGATAAAAGCATCGTATTAAGTATAAACGCAGAATTTATATGATTTTTATTTTTTTGGGGAAAAAAAGGACACGTATACCAATTGGGAAACAGAGGACGGCACCGAACCGTTTTGACTTCCATCTTCTTGCATCCCTATATATACTTTGTACTTCCCATTACGGACCCTACGACCTTTTGTTTCTCTCTTCTCTGTCAAATTTTCTTAAACTCTTTCATTAGCTCATTATTTAAGCCAATTGACCAAGTTTTATTTTTTCTGATTAAAAAAAAAAAATTCATCGACAAAAATCAAATGGGAAGATCACCTTGTTGCGAGAAGAACGGGCTCAAGAAAGGGCCATGGACGTCTGAGGAAGACCAGAAGCTTGTTGACTATATCCAGAAACATGGATATGGTAACTGGAGAACCCTCCCCAAAAATGCCGGTTCGTGTCTTAATTTGCATGTTAATCATGTTTTTTTTTTAATAATGGGATTTTTCAAAGTCTCAATTTTTTTGATATTTTTTCTCTTCATCAGGTTTGCAGAGATGTGGCAAGAGTTGTCGGTTAAGGTGGACTAATTATCTCCGACCAGATATAAAACGTGGAAGGTTCTCTTTTGAAGAAGAAGAAACCATTATTCAGCTTCATAGCTACTTAGGAAACAAGTGAGTTTAATTTTATTTTATTTTCTCCGGCACTTTTTTCTTTAAGCTATAATTCAAGATTCTTATGTATTTGGTTTCTTGATATTTTTTTTATAGATGGTCTGCGATTGCGGCGCGTTTGCCTGGAAGAACAGACAACGAGATCAAGAATCTCTGGAACACGCATATAAGAAAGAAGCTACTTAGAATGGGGATCGATCCAGTGACTCACAGTCCGCGACTCGATCTTCTCGATATCTCATCCATCTTAGCATCATCACTATACAATTCTTCTTCTTCGCATCATTTGGACATGTCAAGACTCATGATGGATGCCCATCGTCAGCAGCAACAACATCCATTGGTTAACCCCGAAATACTCAAGCTCGCTACCTCTCTCTTCTCTCAAAACCAAAACCAAACCCAAAACCAAAACCAAAACCAACATCAAAACCAAAACTTCGTATTGGATCATGACTCGAAAAGTCAAGAGAACCACACGGTCTATCATCATGATGTTAACCAAACCGGAGTACATCAATACCAAACCGATCATCAAGAACTTCAGTCTTGCATGCCGCCATTCCCCAATGAAGCTCGATTTAAAGACATGGATCATCAATTCAATGGTTTCGGAGAACACACTCTCGCTTCAACCTCGAATACGTCGGTCCAAGATTGCAGTATTCCATCGTTCAACGATTATGCAAGCTCTAGTTTTGTATTAGATCCTTCTTATTCAGACCAGAGCCTAAGCTTCGCTAATTCGGTCTTGAACACGCCATCATCGAGTCCGACTACTTACATCAACAGTAGCAGCACTGAGGATGAAATGGAAAGTTATTGCAGCAATCTCATGAAGTTTGATATTCCCGATTTCTTGGACGTTAATGGTTTTATTATATAATTCCAAGAAACTAAATAAAAATCTATTGGGATAGAGTTTTTTTTTACTTGTTGTAATTTTAAACTTGTTTTATCATTTTGATTTGTTTACCTGTAAAATACTATATCTTCTTGTTGTTTGTTACTTATTTGTTTAGAGTTTCTTATCTAATACCATTTTTTTAATAAGTGGAGTTTCCATTATTGATATCCACTTTTTATTTAAATATTGGAGCCTCTGTCGTCAATATTATATTTGACTCAATGATATGTATAATTGATAGGAGGTGCTAAAATTTCCTGATATAGACATAAAATAAATATTTTTATAATTACACAATTGACTTATGTCATGTTTCCCAAAAGGTATTAATTAATGAAAACGTATGCCAAACCAATATAGTCCAAATGATTCACCATATAACATGTATATTTTATATTTTTTTCATGATCACAATATCAGCCACATGCATTCCCAGCAAGGGTCTCATGTAACTTTTTTAACTAATTAATCATTTATTAGTATATCATCTCTACGATTTACCAAAAGGTTGCTATCATTGCTACATATATCTGTAACTCCATATCGATGTTTTATATTTTTATATGAAGAGCATGTTTCATGATAATTTTGAGTTTTGGTTTACTATAACATAAATTTAATTAAATGTTTTTTTTAAAACACAAACATTAATAAATGAAAGATGACCACTAGCTATGTAGCTATAAGTAGCTAGTTTAGCATTTTACTTGACATTTTACCCAAAAAAACTGTTTAAGAAAGAAAATCAAAATGTTTTAAAACAGTATCATCTAATAATTTTAAACGAGTAATTTGTTTTTTGTTTTTTTTTCTGCTAATGGGTTTAAAACGAGTAATTTGTTAAAAAAATATAGACGAACCAAGACAGAATTGAATCGTTCACCCACACGGCCACACATTAATTTTGTGTTGGTAACAAAGAAAAAAACAATTGATTTAGAAAGTGAATAATATCATCCAATGACCCAAACCGGCGAGAGTTGCCGGCGCGTGCAGTGCACGTGAGGACATGTGTTCTTCATCTTTACGTGCAGAAGCAAAGAAGGAGTTGTAACTATTGTTTCATGGGATTATTAAAAAGTACATCTAATGGCTCAGCGACACGTGTAGACGTAGTGTCGATGACTTGGCAAAGTAATTAAGGCAAAAAGAAAGAAAAAAAGAGCGTCCTTATTATTGGAATCACGGCGTAGGTTTTTGAATCGCTTTACACATGTACGTGTATCACACACACACCATGTAAAGATAGGGAACACGTGGAACTCAATAATAGATCTGTGGGTCCAGCTTTTGTGTGTTGAATGACGATTTTTGGATGAGCTGTTATTTTTTGACCGCTGGATTGGACATAACTGTTTTTTTTTTATGAAAATAAACCTAAATAGTACTAACATTTATACTTTGCGATCGAATATATGCTGTGATTTTGACAAATGATGGGCCGACATATGTTTGATTTTCTTTCTTTTCTCTGTTTTTTTGTTTCTTTAACATTTCTTTGTTTCTTATATTATTTTTCATTGCACCTTCCAAAAGTTATACATTTATCTCTGTCAACTATTTAATTCTGTATATTATTAAGACTATTCCATCATGATTTTCTAATCACTTTATAAGGCAAGGTTTTTTTTTACGTGTGTGTAAAATAAACATAATTAATCCAAAAGGTGTTAAAGAAACATATTGCAAAATAGCTTTATAAGCCAAAGATCTTGATTAGATGTGCTTGTAAAACAGGTATAAAAAAACTACGTATATATCGATCTTTCGAACAAATACAAAATTCTTCTTAGTTTTAAAAGGTAACAAATATGAAATAAGCGCTGTCAATCATACCAAATCCTTACGTTCAATGTCACAACTCTTTCTGTTGGCTGCTTTGTTTAACTTAATATGGGGTTGTGATGTTTGGAACAAAAAACATATTTTCCCGTATAAAGTTTCAAAATTATAAGTTTGAAGAAACAAAGTGCAATCTATTGACTTCAGAACAAACAATCAGTAAGTCTATAAAATGTAAGAAAATTTTGGGCGGTTTGCGTATAAGAATTTTCGGACCAAAGCAAAAAGGCAAACTTTGTTTTACATGCTCCCGTTTGTTTTCGTGGGTGCGTGTCTCCATGTCCTTTACAAACAACCAAACGTGTTTTTTTCTCGTATATATACACTTCGTGTTAATTATGTCTAATATGTAGCCACTTGATCACAAAAAAAAAAAAAAAACTTTTGGTCAAAAATTGAAGGTTCATAGAGTTAACCTAATTTAATTCCCTTTTAAAGTCACTGTCTAATTCTTTTGTACTAAGTTTTCTAGGTATCTGGATTAATAGTAGTATTTCTTAGGTTTCATATTTTATTAAATGATGTGTATATATAAGACCAAACTTCTCATTTTTATTAAGTGATATTTTACTAATTAAACTATTTGATATCTGTGAAAGTACTATCGGGCTTTCAAGACACAAGGTGGAATTATATCTTCCTTACGTTAATCTAGACTATGGCCAGAGTCATTCTTGAGAGATTGCTCAGACTTTGAGAAAGATGTCTTCTTCTCCTTCCGTCTATTTCTTTGGATATCTCCTCCTTCCTAAAACTTAAATTTTTTGCGCTTTGATTACATTGATTTAAAACCTTGATAAAACAGAAAAACCTATCAAGTACAACCATTTGGTTAGATTATATATCTATTATTTTCCCTAAATTTTACCATGGTTTAGTCCACAATACAAACAATATTTGTTTTTTGGTAGGATACGATACAAACAATATGATATCATTAGAGTAATTATTTAAATTAATATCTAAATCAAAACCGACATAATCATTTTTCGGTTATCACCATTTCCTCACTTAAAAATTGTTAACAATAATTGAACTTTTGGGCCCAATTGTAACTATATCAAGATGGCAGAGTGTGAGATACCAGAGGAGCTAGTTGATTTGCGTGCAAGAGATCTTTGGCGGAATGATGGAGGTTGGGACCTAGGCAAAATAACCCCATATATCTCGTCTCATGTGAAGTTTCAGCTCATGGCGGTGGTGTTGGACAATGTTACAGGAGCACGGGATAGAATTACTTGGGAATGAGCCAAGATGGGAGCTTCACGGTTAAAGCGGCTCACTCATATCTAACTAGACAGATTGTAGAATGTCCGAATATGCGGAGCTTATTTGATAGAGTCTGGCAGGCTGTAGTACCAGAAATGATGCGAGTGTTCATCTGGTTAGTAGTGAATCAGGTGATTATGACAAACATGGAGAGGCTGCGACGACACCTGAGTGCTACAGGGGCTTGTCAAATATGCAGAGGTGGATAAGAAACTACTATTCATGTTCTTCGAGACTGTCCTGCAATGGAGGGTATTTGGCGTCGAATTGTTCCAGTAAGTAAACGGCATAGGTTCTTTGAAGCATCAATATTGGAGTGGATCTATGAGAATTTGGGGGATAACTCGGATGTGGTGGGATGCCCTTGGTCTACGGTTTTTCCATTAGCAATATGGTGGAGCTGGAAATGGAGGTGCGGGAACATCTTTGGGACAAATGGGAAATGTCGCGATAGAGTGCGATTCATTAAAGACCTGGCTAAGAAAATAATCACGGCACATGAGAGTGTGAGAGGTGGGGTTCCCATGGCAGGGTCCGTGGAAAGACTGATAGCATGGATCCCGCCGACAGTAGGATGGCTTAAGCTTAACACGGATGGTGCATCTCACGGAAATCCGGGTCTAGCAATAGCCGGAGGGGTATTACGAGACGGATAGGATAACTCGTGTGGAGGTTTTTCTCTCAATATCGGAATCTGCTCAGCTCCCCTAGCTGAGTTATGGGGCGTGTATTATGGCTTATACATGGCTTGGGATCGGCGAGTAACTCGGTTAGAGCTTGAAGTCGATTCGGAAATAGTCGTGGGGTTTCTAACAGCAGGGATTTCTGAGACTCATCCCCTGTCCTTCCTGTTACGTCTGTGCCACGGCTTTCTATCTAGAGACTGGCTTGTCCGAGTCTCTCATGTGTTCAGAGAAGCTAACCGTCTTGCGGATGGGTTAGCGAACTTTGATTTTTCTCTTCCTTTAGATATTACTTTTTTTGATAATCCGCCTGAGGATGTTGGTCCGATTGTAATAGACGATATCAATAGGGTGACAAGAACACGAAATGTGCGTTTGTTTGTTTCCTTCCTCCTACCAAAAAAAAAAAGATAAAACTTAGGTTTGAATCTGTGATGTGTGTATCATCCATATATATAGTTCCATACGACAAAATTTAAAATATGTGATATTACATGATTACTAGTCAAAAAAATTCCAAAAGCATTTGATTAGATTGCGAACGAACGATTATATTATTGTCGCCACAAAAAAATGTACCAGTGGACTTTGATAGTTAATTATTGTCGTCCGTACAGTCAGAAGCTTCTATAATCACATGTGGTTGTTACAATGGTCGACGGCCACGTATTCCATACGTCATTTATACATCAAAATGGGATGTCCACTTTTTCCCACTAATTCTAGAAAGAATAAAATAAAATACTATATAATATATATAATGAAAAATGAGACATTACAGAAAATAGTAGAGAGTGGAGAGGCTGATATGTAAAATAAAATAAATTTGGAAGACCTTACAAATGAGCAATGACATTAATTTTAAAATAATGATTTATTAATAAATGAATACAGCATAATACCCAAAGCAATTAAACCGAATTTAAGTTATGAGTATACTTTAAAACCTATTAATATGCCTATGTTAATACTTGCTTTTTTGATCCGGATTGAGTATTAGATAACAAATGCTTGTCGATTTTCTGCGTCGATATTGAACTTATCTTTTGAAAGTCAAACAAAAACAAGCATTATCCAATCATGGTTGGCCCATAATATTAATTAAAAAGTGAAAATAGTTTTTTTTATAAGAAACCTGAAACAACAAAGCCTTCTTAATTTCAAAACTTTTATTAAAAAGATAAAACTGAATTTCTTCTAAATTTAGTCACACATGGACAGTACAGTGGCGAGAACTTTTATTTATTTGGGGAGGGGGGGGGGGGGGGGGCAAATATATAACAATAAATTAATAAAAAAAATCACAAAACAAATTGCATGAAAAATATATCACAATTTTTTTATATATATTTTTAATAGACTAGTATCACCATATATATTCATAATTGAATTTGTTTATAATATGATTGTTTACACGAGTTTTAACTTAACAATGTAACATATATAACTTATAAGAGAAAATATTACAAGTCTATTAAATCTTACCTTATGTTTTTTTAATGGTATAAAATATATTTGATAGTAAATTAAAAATATACTATTGACAAATTTTCAAATTAAGTAAATTAAATAATCGATACAAAAAAGGAACCCAACATATTGTGTACAATAAATAAAGAGAAAATTGAAATAAAAAGACACTTTTACTATAAGTTTGGAATACTATACTTTTGACTCTAAATTTTGAAGAACCATACCTTAGATTAATGTTAATAATAATTTATCATTAATAATTAAAAAAGAAAATTCAATTAAAATATATATTAATAATAATTTAGTTTTGTGTTAATTGACAAACTTCTAATTTATATACAAATTTTCAAATAATGATTTTTTCTCATTAATAATAACAAACTTCTGATTCATATAAATTTTTTATATAAAAATTTATTTTTACTTCTCTCATTCTTCTTCTCATAGGCTTTGTTTGATATTTTATAAAAGTTTATTTTAATCAATTTATTTAAATTTTATATAATTTACAAAAACAACATATACAATTGGTATACACTTCAAAAGACCAAAATATACATCTAATATCATAATCTATATTCTCAAAACGAAACTAAAAAAATCCTAAAAATTATTTATTTTATTTTGATTATCCTCAGTCCTAAGTTCTTCTAGATAAAAATATATACATAATTAGGCTTTGTAGTATATTTTTTTATTAACAATACTTATTTGAAAGTTAAAAATAAATTAAGAAACGAAAATATATAATAAAAATATGTTCTACGAAAATTTATCAAGAAACAAAAATTTAATATTTGTTTTAAGTTAAAAATTTATTTTTCTATATGTTCTAGGAAAATATATAATACAAATATTTTATTTCTCCATTTATAACTTTTAGAGATTTTGATGAGATTTTTATTTTCATTAATGATACACAAAATTCTAATTTTTGTAAAATGCATATTATAAACTTCTTAGAACATGTACAAAGTGTAGAATATGTATTTTAAACTTCGTAGAACACACATGAAGTTTAAAATACGTATTCTAAACTTCATGTGTATTCTAAACTTTGTAGAATACTAGAATATCTATTCTAAACTTTGTAGAACATGTACAAAATGAAGAATGTGTATTCTAAATTTCGTAGAACATGTACAAAGTACATAATACATATTCTAAACTTAAAAAGCAGATTTGAAGTTTAGAAGATGTATTCTAAAATTCATAGAACATAACAAAAATATTTATTTTTAATGTTTTTTGAAAAACTAAAGATTAAAAATTTTGTATTAAGGTGTTTTATTTGTTCTTAAATATATTTTTAAAAATATTTTAATTAATTGACTAAAGTTAATTCAGTTAAAATATGGACAAAATATTAGAAGGTATAATTTCACAAACTCAGAGTAAAAGTGTCTTTTTTTCAATTTCCCCATAAATAAATAATCAAAAAATTTTGCAAAATAGATTTGGGGAAGTAGAAATAATATTTTTTGCAATAATTGAGATTATACTATTAATGATTCTAGATTGTGTTTTGATTTCTAATTAAACAAATTTAAACAGGAAAAGGGAAGAAGCTTTTTTTTGGCAAATGGTTGGAAAACAAAAAAAGAAAAAGGGGCAAACAACAAAATTTTCCGGGAGCATTTAATAAAATTTACAGTAATTTTTTGACAAATTATAGGGGGCAGCTGACCCATTACTTTTCAAGTAGTTCCACTAGTCCATAGGGGACAGAAAGTCCCAGCCGTCCATAGGGGACAAAAATTCGGATAATGTCAATATTCAAAAGCTAAGATAAGCATGTAATATTTTGAAAAAGTTATCAAGCATGGCATATATCTTTCATCTTTGTATCATAAATAAGTACATGATTAATAGCTATGTATCTAACAGTTTGTAATTACTGAAAGTAAATTCTAAACTCCTAATACTAACAGGATAAACCCAATGATATATTATGTTTATCTGTAAATCCGTATATAAACAAATGCTAGATCACCCCCTTAGCAAAAGAATATACCTTCACCGAAACTTCTTCAGGATTGCCTGTTCCTTACATGCCACATTTGAAGCCTTCCGAAATTTCGTTTTATCTAGATCTATGTCACTCCATGGGTCATGATTGGTCTCTTCCTGATCAGATTTCTAAATTTCCTAAAAAATAACAATCTCGTGTTACTTCTACCTACAAAAACATAGGATACACTTCAATTTTTTCTTCATCTCCTTAGCAAAAGCACATACTTTTACTTTTGCCGAAGCTTTTTCAAGATCAGATTTGCCCTCAAAATGAGATTGTATTTTTACCAGATTCCTTAAATTTCTACACAAAAACATTCGCAATTTAGAGAATGTGTTTTCCATATATGCAAGAGAATGATACAAAGAGATATGTATACGAAAGGGAAGAAGACTCTAGACTAAGTTAATTACAGAATGTTCCTAAAACTGAGCAATCAAATATTCAGACATAAATGAGAATCATGATCATATTCTTGTCCTTGATCATATCTATAACACCCGATTTACTTCAACCTTTTCTTCACCCCCTTAGCAAAAGAACATAACTTCACCAAGCATGACTTTTCATTAGAATCTGCATCATGTTGATTCTTCCGAGCTCTATATCTCGCTTCGTACGCTTTTTGCACCAGATAGTATTTATCAACATCATAGTCTCTCCAGATATCTCTCTTTCCAGCGAAGCTAAGCTCTTCTTTCCTCATGTCTTCATAACGAGGAGGCATCATCATGTTGTCATTGAATCTTGCTCCAACCTTGCGTGGCCTCTCTATTCAAGACTTCTTATGGTGTGTCCTACAACCATAACTAGAAAACAAAGCAAACATATAGAAAAGAAAACAAACATACTAATAGATAAAAAAACTGGAACATGATAAAAAAGGAGACATACTTCTCACATGCTCCTTGCTTGAACCATTTTGCTATGGCAATGGCAAGTGAAGTTTTCTCAATGTTTTTCTCGTAGGTTACTCCAAAATACTTTTGAGACCTCTTAATACAATGATCCTTGTCGTGGGTCCTGATGAATAATAAAAAATTAGTTGACTTCTCAAAGAAACATTATATATCAAATAAATGAAAAGTGCAAAACCAAAACAAACGTATGGAGCTTACTTGAATCTACTTTCATCTAGATATGTGGCAGGATTGGTCTCTTCCTGACCAGATTCCTTAAATTTTTAAAAAATAACAATCTCGTGTTACTTCTACCTATAAAAACCCATGATACACTTCGATCTTTTCTTCACCTCCTTAGCAAAAGTACATACCTTTACTTTTGCCGAAGCTTCTTCAAGATCAGGTTTGCGTTCAAGATCAGACTGTTTTTTACAAGATTCCTTAAATTACTACACAAAAACATTCCCAATTTAGAGAATGTGTTTTCCATATATGCAAGAGAGTGATACAGAAAAGTATGTATACAAAAGGGAATAATACTCTAGACTAAGCTAATTACAGAACGTTCCTAAAACTGAGCAATCATATATTTAGACATAATCCGATTTACTTCAATTTTTTCTTCACCCCCTTAGCAAAAGTACATACCTTCACTAAAGCTTCTTCAAGACCAGACATGTTCCTTACATGCCACATTTGAAGCCTTCATGAATTTCTTTTCATCTAGAGCTATGTCACTCCATGGGTCAGGATTGGTCTTTTCCTGATCAGATTTCTTAATTTCCTAAAAAAATTAACAATTCAATTCCGTGTTACTTCAACCTACAAAAACCAAGGATACACTTTAATATTTTCTTCACCTCCTTAGCAAAAGTACATACCTTTACTTTTGTCGAAGCTTCTTCAAGATCAGATTTGCGCTCAAAATCATACTATTCTTTACCGGATTCTTTAAATTCCTACACAAAAAAACATTCCCAATTTAGTGAGAAAGAGGGAAAGTGTCATCGAGAAGAACAAAACCTTGCTAATATTGTGTGAAACGGCACCGTACTATGTGAGTAAAAGGCGGTGCACTGTAAAACGACACCGTTCTTTCTGATTATAATTACTTTTAAATTGTTTTTACCCTCCCTCCCAGTCTCAACGGCACAATTGAAAATGAGTTTCGTAATACTTTGTCAACTACCACATTCAATTAGCTTTACTTCGCATAAAATAAAAATTATCTTTCTTTATTATAACATTCAAAATGTATTAAGTTAATAATATTTTCTGTTAACAATTTTTATAATCCTTTTTAGTGTATTTGTTATTTTATATAAATTTTTAAAAATGAAACCGTTACAAATTTTTGTTAGTGTGTTAAAATAAGTTTAAAAAAAAATATTTTATAAAATATCGTTCACAATACAAAAATGATGTATTGATTAAGTATCGTCTAAACTACACTCCAATCAGAAATCTTTCTTTAAGAATATTTTGTTCTGCTTATTAGAATTGAACCACTCTTGAGCTAGCATTCTCTATTGGCGGCAGTCACAACTATGATCTAATCAAAATACTTTTTGTTTTCTTGAAAAACCAAATAATACCAGATATATCGGAATATCCAAACCGGTGGTTAAGGATCACATTTACTAACTTAACCGTTAAAAACAGAACAAATCTGCTTTGAGTTTTGAATTCTTTATTAATTCATCTGTAATCAAGAATGTGAAACCATTCTGATGCAAAGCTGCCTCAGCAAATGTCATTCTATATCAAGTACAATCAGTTAGTTAGATTGTATATCTACTATATTTATTCTGAATCTTACCATTATTATGGTTTGGTCAACAACACAAACACCATATGATATTAATAGAGTAATGATTTGTACTAATATCTAAAACCGACATACTATCATTTGGTTTATGTCCATTTCTTCTATAAATGGTTAGCAATCTGAACTTTAAGGTATCGATCACACGTACCGCCCAATTTTAGTCATATCGGGTATGATTGGTAACCTAAAATTTTATAGATTTTTTAACGGTAAGCTGGAACTGTAAATGGTTATGAAATAGTGCAAAGATGTAAGAGAGAGTAGTAAGCTGAAGCGATATAAAAAAATAAAACGGGATAAATAGTACTCCGATTGGTAACGTACAAATAGTAAAATATATAAAAATATTAAATAAATAAGAAAAAAGTGTGGATTAGATAAAAATATATTTTAGTATTTTTAATTTAACAAAATTATATCTTTTCAATTTATGATAATATTTTTGATATATATATTTTTAAAAAAGAATTAAAACAGTATTTGTAAAATTTAAAATGATAAAAAATACAAAACAAAAGAAATAATTCAGGTGAAAAGCTAATTTTTAAAATTTATTAAAATATTAAAAATAAAGTTGTGGTTATCGCTTAGTTAAAAAAGCAACATATTTTAGGACATTTATATATATTGTATTATATATATTATTTAATTTTCGTACATAAAAAAAAATTTATGCAACCAATCAGATTACAAATTTTTTCACTCTTGATATTCTTATTTATCATTTTATCATTTTATCTTTATTTCTCAAAATAGGTTGTGATATAGCTTTTACTATTCATACAATTTTCAAGTGAGATTGGTAACCTAAAACGGTATGAGATTTTCAGCGGTAAGCTGGATCTTTTAGCGGTAAGCTGGATCTTTTAACGGTAAGCTGAAGTGATAAAGTGGTTATAAAATAGTTGAAAACTGTAAAAAAAAACGGTACGTCAAAACGGTTAAAAAAAACTGAATATACTGTTGGTAACGTTTTATGTATTGTTTTTGTGAATGATAACTATTAAAATAGTATAACTTACACCGCAGTTTTACGGTAAAACGTTTGGTTGCTGATCAAAACTTTCAATTTTAAATTGTACAGCTTTGGCTTAAATGGTACAGTATAATTTACAGTTTTTGTTTCAATTTTTTTTTTATTCGTATAAACAACAAATTTATAACCTTTAAAGTGGCCGCAAGGTGTTACCAATCAAAAGCCATCAAGATATATTAACACTAAACCGGGAAACTGGTTAAGTAATTAAGTGGTTGGTTAATTAAGAGTACGATTGTATATAGTTTCGGATGTAATCACATTGTACAGCTAATGAGAATAACAGAATTTTTCACTTTATCTCTCTTACTTTCCTAAATCTAATAAGATATAGTTCAGATTTGAATTTGTTATCTGTGTATATCCATTCGGAAAATGTTAAAATATGAGATATTTTTATACATGATTATCTAGTAAAAAAATTCCAAAAGCTTTGTTTATTAAATTGCTAACGCCTAGTTATATTGTCGCCAGGAAAATGTACTTACTAGTGGGGGGACTTTGATAGTTAAGTATTGTCGTCCGTACAGTCAGAAGCTTCTATAATCACACGTGGTTTGTTACAATGGTCGACGGCCACGTATTCCATACGTCATTTATACATCAAAATCGGGTTGTCCACCTTTTCCCATTTATTATAAAAAGAAAAGAAAAAACTGTATATAGTGAAAAATGAGACATTACAGAAAATACTAGAGAGTGGTGAGGCTGACATCATACAATTTATAATATTAATGATTTTTGTTTTAAATAAATGAATACAGCATTTTACCCAAAGCAAATTAAATTGAATTTAAGTACGTACTGGGTAATACTTCAGACCCTATTAATATGTGTAGACACATACTTTTTTGTGAACCGGATTGATAAATAAATACATAAGAAATGCTTGTCGATGTCCTGCAATCGATATTGAACTAACATTTTGAAAGTCAAACAAAAACAAGCATTATCCAATCATGGTTGGCCCCATAGTATAAATTGAAAAGTGAAATAGTTTTCTAAGAAACGTAAAACAACAAAGACTTAATTTCAAAACCTTTATTAAAAGAAAAAAAAACACAGAACTGAGTTTCTTCTAAAGTAAAATTGATAGACCAATTTAGTCACACATGGACAGAAAAGTCCCAGCCGTCCATAAGGGGAGAAAGCGGATAATGTCAATATTCAAAAGTTAAGATAAGCACATCTAAAGTGGATATGTGTCTTTTGCAGGCATAAATGTGGGCATTCTTATGGTTTCATACTTGGTGAAACCTATGTGACTTTTGAGTTTGTTAAAGCCTATACATGGGATTGCAATACAATTTAATTACAACTATTAAATCAGAACTAACTATATGGTGGTGCATTGCTATGTGGGGTTAGACCAAGTATATTTAATCTTCATTTTCTTTCATTTTTCAATGCATAATTGACTTAGTGGTTGTAGATTTCGGAAATTAGTATGAGTTTTTTTTGGATTTTCTAGTTATCAAAATTGAAAAACTTAGTAAGTTAGTTTGCGTGATTTATTCTTACGACATTGGTCTACAATGAACTAAACAAAGTATAGGAATGCATATGTCATTTTGTATTTGGATGTTGATTATATCGCTATAATTAAGACGTGCTTCTGGAGCATATCGTGAAAAATGTGCCGTTAGGACTACCATTAACTGATCGGTTTTCACCAAAACTGGTTTATGGTAATTGCAAATTAAAGAACGTTTTAGACTGTTTTAGTGTTATGTTAACATAGTAAAAGAGTTAGTTTTGTGATCGGTTAATTCTATAGCTGAAATTAACACCCAACAATTAACTTTTAAGTTTTAAAAAGAAAAACTACTTATGATCATTGACATTTTTGGAGGAGAAAAAGAGTGTATCTTTCAAAGATTATTGTTGAAAATGACCATTTTCATCAAATATAGTATTCTCTATATAAATAATCATAGTTCACTCGAAAATATTTTTTTTTTTCTGATATCACATAATAACATTAATCTACATTTAAGAGATATACTTTTTTTTTTTTTAAATTTTAAAATGTTTCAGATCAGGATCCATAATTTTCATAAACTATAAATAAGAAACTTTCGATTTTTTCATACATCAAAAGTATGAAAAAAGCCAGATTATACATTAATGATAGTGTTAGGCTATTACATAACCCGATGAATAATCTCGTTCAATTTATACCTAAAATTATTAAAATCAGTCAATTCATACACCAATAAATAATCTTTTAACAATGTTAGTTTTGCCGTCAGTTTAAGCTCACCAGATGCCAAATGTCATTTTAGTCAAAACCGTAGTTAAAAAAAATTGTTTAAAACAACACCGTTTTGAGATAAAATAAAAATTCTAATAAAGAGGTGACCCAGATTCAATTTTTATGGTAATGACAAACAAACATAAACCACGTAATTTTTATTAATTTTTTTTGTTTTTTATTTATTTTATTTTATCTCAAAAAACGTTGTTGTAAACAATTTTTTTTTAACTACGGTTTTGTCTAAAACGACTAAAGCTGACGGCAAAACTAACATCGTTAAAAAATTATTTATTGGTGTATGAATTGAACAAAATTATTTATAGATTGACTGATTTTAATAATTTTATATATGAATTAAGCGAGATTATTCTCTGAGGTATGTAATAGTCCAACACTATCATTGATATTCATACTCTTAATGTATGAAAAAACCGAAAGTTTTATAAATAAGAGCTGGTTTAAATCCCTTTTCATCGGAAATTGAATTATGAGGTCAACATGACCAATTCATGAGCTTAACCATTTGTTCAAAGCAACCGGTGGTAAAAGACATATTCTTATGATCCCAAAAATTCATTGTAATACGTTCATATCTTGTTATAAAGTTATTTGACAATAATGGAAATTTTCTCAGCTTTCGATGAAAAGCTGCCGTGCCATCAAAGTAGGACAAAAAATCTAACATTATTATAAATAAAAACGCCAAACAATTTGGAGCCCAAAAAATACTACGACTTAGTAAAGTTTTTAAAATCTTACTAAAAGCCCAACAAACGCCATTACAAACAGAAGTACAAGCCTTACAGTATTAAATCAAATTTTATTCATCACAAAACATTTTTAATTTTTATTGTTTCTAAACGAGTCCTACACTCTTAAGTCCTTTTTAGATTCTATCATTCTTATAAGTTCTCAAGTCTCAACCACCATCCAAATTCTGACCGGACGATACTATATTAGTAAAATGTCAAGGTTAGCTTGGTAAAGTAATTTAAAACTTTACATAGAAAATATAAAGCACCCCAAATAATATAAAACACAAGCCTTAACAATTTGCATGATGAAAGATCCTTGCTCGTGGCGCTGATTTAAGTCTTTTGATGTTGAATATGATAAACATATTAGCTCTATATTTAATCATGTTTTAACTATGATTTTCGAATACATTTACAAATATATAATTCTATAGTCAAATATGATATTCTTATTGAGTAAAAAAGATATCAATATAGTTGAACAAATCTACATTTTAAAGGTAACTAAATCTTGCAGATCTTACTAATAATTATATTACTTCAAAAAGAGTATTTTTTTGTAAGATAAAAACAAAGATATAAGCTGGGAGTTTTTTTTTATTGCAAGGAAAATAAAGTTATCAAGCATGGCATATCTTTGTATCATACATGATTAATAGTTTTGTGTCTAACAGTTTGTTAATTATCGAAAGCAAAATCCTAATACTGGATAAACCCAATGATATATTATGTGTAAATCCGTATGTAAACAAATGTTAGTTTTGAGAAGTTTTTCAAGTGATTTTTGACAAACAATACTAAGGTGATGAATGTTTGTAGTTTTTGAAAGAGTTTTTGGCTTTTGTTTTTCAAAAACCATTTTATTTGCCAATCAAGTTTTTTGATAAATAGATTCCCTAAAATTTAGGGAAACTAGTTTTTAAAAATAACTTCTAATTTGTAAGCAAAAACCAAAATCTATATTTTTGGAGTTTTTCTCTCAAGTATTATCAAAAAACCAAAATTTAAAAACTAAAATCTAAAAACAAAAACCAAAATCCAAAAACCAAAAACCAAAATCTAAAAACAACACAAACATTCATCACCTAAATTTTGTTTTGATCAGAGTTACTAATTTTAAGCTCAATTCATTTTCAATATAGCTGCTAATAGTACTATTAAATTGGAACATGTTGATATTATTGAAAGTTCTGATATATTTTTTTTTTGCACACATTTAAATACTCTTTGCGTGAAAATTGTCAAAAATACTTTTTCTTATAAAAAATATTTGTCAATTTGTATCCTGAATCTAAGTGCAATCAACTGAAAACTTGTAAAACTAGAAACCATTATTATATATATATAAATATATACAAAATTAGAAACTAAACTAAAAAAACCATTAGCAAAAAGATCGTCTGTTTCACGAAAATGTTTTTTTTTTTGAAAAGGGAATTTTCACGAAAATGTTAAAAAAACAAAAAAAGAAGATCGTCTGTTTTCTTCAACCTATGGATGGATAACAAATTAGGGTTGTAAAGAAAATATAGAAACAAAAAAAGAAAAAAAGACCAGAGGGGAGGTAACTAAAAAACTGAAGATCCTCTCGATATTTGCGATCTTACGTTACCAAAACAAGACTCTCGTTCTCCATATAATTTACAAGACTGCCACTTCTTCACTCTGCATAAAGCTCCTCCCTTTTTGGCTTCTTCTCTCTCCATCTCCCCCCCTCTCTCTCTCTCACTTCAAAGTCGTTCTTCTCTGGTCTCAAATCACTAACTACGAGTGATTCCGCCGGCATTTCTCATCTGAATTCAGAGAATTTCCGGGCAATTCGAAAATGTCTGAGAACGAGGTTGTCCCTGACGAGTTTCGTTGCAACCGCTCCGATGGGAAGCAATGGCGGTGCAAGAGACGGGCTTTGGAGGGGAAGAAGATGTGCGAGGCTCATCACTCGCAGCTTAGTCAGAAGCGGAATAAGCAGAAACTTGCTGAGTCGATGAAGCTCGATAGATCAAGTAAAGGAGACGAAGCGACGTCTTCAGGGATCGAGCCAAGCGAAGGCGGAATTAGGGCTAAGAGATTGGGGAAATCGAAGAAGAGGAAGCTAGTTATGGGAGAAGCAGAGGCTGTTGATGAAGTGGTGAGGAAGATGAAGCTGAAGAGAGGGGGTTTGCAGTTGGATTTGATAAGGATGGTGTTGAAGAGAGAAGTCGAGAAGGGCAAGGGATTACCAAACAAGAAGAAGAAGAAGAAGAAGAAGATGAAGAAGAAGGAAAGTAGTAGCAATAAAGGGTTTGGTGATTTCGTTGGTGAAGAGTTGACGAGGGTTCTTCCTTATGGCATTATGGCAATTTCTCCACCTTCTCCGACTACAAGCAATGTGACATCTCCTTGTGACGTTAGAGTAGGGGAAGAACCGATTTCGATGAATAAAAGAAGATTTAGGTCTAAGAACATTGAACCTCTGCCTGTTGGGAAGATGCAGGTAATTGAAAAAAAAGCTGAAGTTTTTTACACTTTGTGTGTACGCATTTAGTTTCTTTATTTTCTCTATCTATATATGACATTTGGGTTTTGTGTGATTGTTTACAAGGTGGTTCCTTTCAAGGGGGATTTGGTTAATGCAAGGAAGGAGAAGGAGAAGAAGAAGAGGTGTCATTGGTGTGGAATCAAAGGATTTGGGGATTTGATTAGTTGTTTGAGTTGTGAAAGAGAGTTCTTTTGCTTAGATTGTATCGAGAAAAGGTATGTTGGTTTATATGTTTGCTTTGTTACTTATCTTGTTTGGAGAAAGCCTTGGTCTTTTTGCTGATGGTCTCATTAGAATTTGCAGAAAAGGTATCTTGGGTTATGTTTGATTAGTAATTGCACTGGATAACAATTACAATTAGGATATCCCATGATGTTCAGTAGTTTTGTGGACCTAGGACATAGAGAGGCTTAATCATTCAACAATGGTAACAAATTCATTGCGAGATTTCATCTGTTTTTATGTGCATTCAGAGTGTTTTTTTTCCGCTTTTAAAGAGAGCTTGCTTGAATTTCGTCTCCACTTCCCGGAAAATTAAGTGGCGTAACAGGGGATACTCTTTCCTGCAATTTCGTCTTCAGAATGTTTCTAATTTTGCTATTAAGGTGTCTTGATTTGAGCTACTAATTGGGCTAGAAGCAGTCATCTTATTGAATTTTGGCTTGGAATTAATTAGGAACAAGGGGTCGAAAGAAGAAGTTGAGAAAAAATGTCCTGTATGCCATGGATCATGTAGGTGCAGGGCTTGCTCAATCACTATGTCTGGAGTCACTGAATGTAAGGTCTGACTATCTGATAGTTCTTTAGCCTGAAGAGTTTACATGTTTTGTTTTTTTTTTATTTTCTTCAGATATTCTGTAACACGAAGTTTACTTCTCTAACATGTTCCAGGATTCTCAGAGGGCCAGGAGTGATATTGACAGGGTTTTGCATCTACATTATGCGGTGTGCTTGCTTCTTCCAGTACTAAAAGAAATCAATGCAGAAGACAAAGTAGAGGTCGAAAATGACGCAGGAAAGAAAGGTGTTTAATAGTTTGATATATCATTTTTCTTTTTCTAGTTTCTATTTGCTAATCTTTCTATCTTAAGATAGTTTTCTTGTTTTTAAGACAGAATTAGACTCTTATTCAGAGTCTTTTCCCCGGTTCTGTTAAATTATTCAGACTCATATCTTTTGATTTTCTTTTTCCACATTTGTGATAGGGCCAAATCCAGCTGAACCGCAAATCTGTAGCTCTGAATTAACCTCTGATGATCGACAGCTCTGGTACTCACTCTTCTACCTTATTCCTTTTCACTGTTAAGTATTGACATATTATGTAATCTCTGCTTTGAGTTTCTTTTTTCTGACAAATTCTTCGAATATTTGTTTAAGTAGCAGCAGTAGCAACTCTGCCGTTGTGGATTTGCCAAAAATGTCCACCCGCAGTTCCTCTGTTCTTAGGATAAGTTCTGATCAAGATCAGTGTCAAGGGAGCTTATCTAGAAAGGTTGGATTAGTAAAATGCTTGAATGGTATAAAATCTTGTAAGCCGCCCTTGTCTAATGCTCGGGATCAATCTCTAAAAGAAGATCCAACGGATTGTAAGTGGAAAGAAGTCAAAGGGTGCAGCAATAACCTTTCTTTGAGAAGTCTATTCTCTCTGGAGTTGACAAGCAAGTTAGAGATCAGTGCAGAGGAAATAGTCAGTTGCTATGAGTTGCCTGAAATCTTAGATATATTCTCGGGATGTTCGTTTTGTTTTGGAGTTGAAAAGCAACCTAGTAGTAGTGACAGCCATTTGAAAGAAGCATCCAGGAGAAGAGAAGATACAACTAGTAACTTTTTATACTACCCCACTGTGATGGATTTTCAACAGAACAATCTCGAACACTTTCAAACACACTGGAGTAAAGGACATCCTGTAATAGTCCGTAGTGTGCTTAAGGGTGGTTCAGGCCTCAACTGGGATCCAGTAGCTATGTTCTGTAGCTATCTTATGAACAGCAATAGCAAAACCAGTAATACAACCAATTGCATGGATTGGTTTGAGGTTAGTGACTTGTGTTCTGTGATGTTACTGCTGCTCTTTCTCTTCCTGGAATTGAATACCCTCTTGGTCTTTTTAATTGATATGTTTATTATTCATTAACAGGTAGAAATTGGGGTAAAGCAATTATTTTTGGGGTCTATGAGAGGAAAGGCTGAGACTAATACTTGTCAAGAGAGGCTGAAGCTGGATGGATGGCTTTCGTCTTCTTTGTTTAAAGAACAGTTCCCACATCATTATGCTGAAATACTGAGAATTTTACCAATTTCTCACTACATGGATCCAAAGCGCGGTCTACTAAATATCGCTGCCAACCTACCTGAAATAATCCAAACACCCAATCTAGGTCCATGCCTCAATATTTCTTACAGGAGTGGTGAAGAATATGTAAACCCTGATTCTGTGAAGAAGTTAGGTTTCGAAACTTGTGACACGGTAAGTTTTCTGAGTCATTCCATTTCTGGCAGAGGTTTCCCTTATTTTGCAATTCCTAGTTTTACATTGATTGTTAGCTAAAGAAGTAAACTGTGGTCAGCTGCATTTTCTTTGACTTTCCTGGTTTAACTTTTCAGATATAGTTTTCTCAAGCTTTTGATTTGCCCTGCAGGTGGATATCTTGTTACATGTTACAGAAACACCGGTATCCACAAAACAGATTTGTAGGATAAGAAAGCTAATGAAAAATGTCGGGAGAGTAACATCTAAAAACCCAGAAAAGGGGAAGGAGAGCAGATTTGGCAGGGGAAAGAAACAAGATATGGTTGAAGCTTCATATGCTCAGAGGGATTGGTCGGATGGCTGTTCCAGTTCTGATTCAGAATCTTCACAACTCAGTTTAGGCGCTAAATACAAAGCCAGTGAGTTTCAGGGTGAGGAAAGAGAAACTTGCAACGACTCTTGTGAAGAAGAAAGTCTAAGCAACTCTTATGGTGCCCAGTGGGATGTATTCCAGAAACAAGATGTTTCTAAACTTCTTGAGTATATTAAGAGCCACTCTCTCGAGCTAGGACCCATGGATTCCACTAAAGAACAAGTAAGTTTTGGGCTGCTGGTTCAAACGCTTCTACAAGAGAACAATATAATTGATGTTCCCAATCATGTTTGTATCATTGTTGTAGGTGAGTCATCCATTACTCGAGCAGAGTTACTACCTTGATGAGTATCACAAAGCAAGGCTTAAGGAAGAGTTTGGTAAGTATCATATCCCCATCTCTCATAGTTTTATCTCACCATTGCATTGTGACTGTAACACATACTCAATTTCATGCGGCTTATTCTGTTTCTTTCAGACATTGAACCATGGAGTTTTGATCAGTGTGTCGGGGAAGCAGTCATCGTCCCTGCTGGATGTCCATACCAAAATAGAAAGAATAAGGTATTTTTTTCAGCTCTAAACACGCTATTTCCTTCTTTATAATCGCAAAGCTAATGATTTTTTCTAACATAACTTTTGCATATTTTTGCTAGTCTTGCGTAAATGCGGTTCTGAATTTTCTTTCACCTGAGCACGTTACCGAATCTATCAAATTAGTGGACGAGCTTAGTCAACTTCCTCAAAGCGTCAAAACGAAAGCAAACAAGATTGAGGTAAGTTCCCTTAGTTTTAAGCAAGATTGAATGAAAAGGAGTGGTGGTGTTTATGTATATGTATCTGCTGCGAATCCAGGTGAAGAAAATGGCGATCCATAAAATCAGCGAATCGGTAAAGGAAATCCGGGAGCTCACATCTTCAGATTCAACCGCTGCATCGAGATTATAACTAGAACTAGAGGTACCAATCTTGATTCTTGACCATCTGAGAATTACACCCTTCTTCTCGGAAAGATTCAGCCGTTGAGTTACAGTTTCGAGGACTAGGAGAGTGTAAAAATATATAGAAATAAAACAAACAAGAACAAAGAGAAGCGAAAGGGAATTCATTTACCATTCAGATTGTTGTCGGGTGATGAATAATAAAGAAGCACTGATATTAAAGTTTTTTTTTTGTTAACATATTTACACATCTTAGCTTGTTATTGACAAAATCTTATGATATATACGCAATTTACATATGTTACAAAAGTGGGAAATATCTTGATGTTACAAAAGTTAATAACTATTTACATATGTTAGCTTGTTATTGACAAAATCTAATGATATATACGCAATTTAATTACAAACATTACTCGTTTTTGGGCTCATTTTGTTCTAAGAACAATCTTACCTTCTGCATCTTCATGCATAATCGGTAGGACTATCTTTGGAGGCTGAAGCCTCCAGACTTTAGGATCCTGAAACTGATGTCCTAACTTGGCCAATTTATCAGCGGCTCGATTCCCTTCTCTGTAAACATGGCTCAACACGCAGGTTCTAAGCTCAGGCATAACCACATTGATGTAATTCACATGCTTTTTCGCTTCTTCACATCTCAATCTCCCTCTCTTGGCGATGATATCGACTATGATCTTGGCATCTCCTTCGAGCCATAGATCTGTCCACCCGTTTTCTAGAACCAGCTCGAGCCCTCTTTTGAGGGCTGCGAATTCTGCCACGGTGCTCGTGGCTTCCCCTATGGATTCCGAGTATCCGAGGATGAACTCGGCTTTGTGGTTCCTGAAGATTCCTCCAATGCTGGCTTGTCCTTCTCTTCTCGACCCATCAAAGTTTAGCTTTGTCCATCCAATTTCGGGTTTCTTCCACACAACTTCGATAGGTTGTTTATGGTAGTTTCTGATTAAGAATATGATAGATCGAGTTTGAAGCAGCGCTCGGAATCTAGCCATCTTTGAGAAAGCTAGCATTGTGTTTTATGTTGTTGGTAACTTCTCTTTCAAGAGATTTTAAAAAAAATTTCGCAGACTCCCGTTTTTTTGGGGCTCTCTACTATAAGATGAACATTATCATCATCATTGATGTGTGGAAATGAAGAACAGGGAAATGTAATGGAAGGGTTTGTTAGGGAAAATGATCCTTGCAAGGAAAGCAAAGAATGATCCTGGGTTTAATTGAAGGGAAAGGGAAGGAACATTAGCAGAATATAGTAAAGTCAGATAATTAATGAGAGTGGTTTTGTCAGATGAGGAATGGTTTCAAGAAATGATTTACTATGTTTTAATGGGGATTTAAGGAGAAATAAGGTTTTTATGAAGAGATTTTGAAGGAACCTGAAACGGCAATGACTACTTTTGTCTTATCCCTAAAATTACTTGGGTGTCTCCTCGATTCCAGGAGAATCTCTCTCTCTCTCTCTCTCTCTGGTTTAGAAACTTGCAAGCAAAAAGAGAATGAGAACAGGGGAAAACAGAGTTACGTACATTTTCTGGAAACATTAGTTTTTTTATACACGGATTTATGATACATAGTAAGAGAGATTCATAGCCAGATCAAACCAGTAAGAAAATTATTCAATATGCAAGTGAACTCGATTAAAAAAGAAAATTGGAGAACAGTTGATGATCAAATTCCACAGTAACCATTCTGCTCCGGATCAGTGTGTAAGAACACGAAACAAGGTTGAGAAAATGTGAGTTATCGCAGAAGACAACATTATAATTGATTCTTTAGTGTCCCAAGAAATGATCAATGCGAGAAATAGACGTTGGTGATAATACATAAAACTTTTTGTTTTGTTTTGGTTCCCTTTCGTTGGTTTATATGTAAATTCTATTAACCAGTTATCGGAATTCTCTCCGGAGCTTAAGATCCGACGATTTCTCGATCCAATGGTTGGTTCTGTCCTTTTGGAATTTGAAAGGATCCTGAAACCGGACAAGTTAGTTTTCGGTTCGGTTTATCCCGGGTAACATGTGTTTCAATCCGGTCCAGGATTGATAGTTGGGTTCATTAGCTGAGCCGTTCTCACTGTATCTCCGGCGACTCCTTTCTTTTTTTCTCTCAGCTGAAATCCGCCGTCGCTAGACTCGGTTCCTCTCTGTTTCCTCACCGTCACCGCCACCACGGAAAATCCGACTTACATGGCGCAAGTGGTTTCGAAGACTTCAAACCCAAAATCATCGTTTCGGTTCCGCAAATTCAAGAGGTTATGCTGCTCGGATATCGAGAATCCATACAAGTTTCTCGAGCTGTGAACAAGTATATATCATCTTTCTTCGTCGAAACACATGCCTTTGTTTATACCATGAGTCGAAATTCAACAAACCAATACATATCCATGGAGGTTCATGTGCTGAAAATATAACATTTGTGTGGTTCCTGGTTTGCATTTTGCAGGTTTCTAGATGAAGAAAGCTGTTGCTTTTTTTTTTTGTTTGGGCTCTGGATATTCGAAAATTCATCTTATGCATCGAGCCTTCAGATTTGATGGGTATAATTTCAAAATACAACAGGAGGGAGGGAAAAAAAAAAGAGCTAATGGGGCACTAATTAATACTTTGTTTATCATATTAATGGAAGATTAGTTTGAATTTCTAGTTGGTATGAAACTATTCAAAGTTTCACTTTCAGTTTTTTGTTTGTTTTCAGTTCATACATATTGGTACTTAGAGAGGAAAGAAGTAAGCAATAAACACGTTATTTAAATAACGTTTTTCACACGGTTGACCTCATTCGCTTCATCAACTCGTTAGTTTTATATTGTAACTCTATGAATCTATATCATCATGCAGGGACCCAACAACCTCACTTGTCTTGTGTCTGCTACTGAATTTTATAGATGGAGGGAAAAAAAAAGAAGCTAATGGGGCACTAATTAATACTTTGTTTATCATTAATGGAAGATTAGTTTGAATTTCTAGCTGGTATTAGAATTGGTACTTGAGAGGAAAGAAGTAAGCAATAAACAACACTTGTTCTTTAAATAACGTTTTCCACACGGTTGACCTGATTCGCTGCATCAACTCGTTAGTTTTATATTGTAACTCTATGAATCTATATCATCATGCTGGGACCCAACAAGCTCACAAAGGTTGTCCACTTGTGTCTGCTGCTGAATTTTATAATTGTTTTTGATCATCACCTTGTCTTCCTTCGGCTGTCAGATTTTCAAATACGTCAAAGAACACACTGCGTTTTTTTATGACTCCAAGGTCAAATTTAGATCGACCTTTACTCTTTTACGTTCTGGGGCTTTTTCTTAGACTGCAGAAGAAGAAAAAAGCTTCAATCTTCCATGGAACATGTCAGAGTCATCTTCTTCTTCTTCTTTGTGTGTGTCCTAACGTTTGTTCCATTTCAAGCCTTAGCTCAGGTAGATACCTATGAGTTTGATCCAGATTTCAACTGTTTAGAACGAGGCAACTTCACGGCGAACAGCACATTCGCCGGGAATCTCAACCGCCTCGTCTCCTCTCTCTCCTCACTAATATCTAAACCTTATGGCTTCTACAACCTCTCTTCTGGAGACTCATCTGGAGAAAGAGCTTATGCAATTGGTCTGTGCAGAAGAGAAGTCAAAAGAGATGATTGTCTCAGCTGTATTCAGACAGCTGCAAAAAACCTCACCGAGCTGTGTCCCCGGGCAAAACAAGCCGTTGTGTGGTACACTCACTGTATGTTTCGTTACTCGAACAGGACAACCTATGGAAGAAAAGAGACGGGTCCAACTATGTCTTTTATTGCCGGTGTAGAGATATCAGCAAATAGAGATGAGTTTGAGCGTCTGCAGAGAGGACTATTGAATAGGCTCAAAGGGATTGCGGCGGCTGGTGGGCCGGATAGGAAATACGCTCAAGGGAACAGTTCAGCTTCCGCAGGGTACCGGAGGTTCTACGGAAGTGCTCAATGTACGCCGGATCTGTCTGAACAGGATTGTGATGACTGTCTGGTTTTTGGGTTTGAGAGTATCCCAAGTTGTTGTGATGCTGAGATCGGTCTTCGATGGTTTTGTCCTAGTTGTAACTTCCGCTTTGAGACGTGGCGATACTATGAGTTTGACGCCGACCTAGAGCCTGATCCTCCTGCAATTCAGCCTGCTGACTCACCAACATCGGCTGCAAAATCTGAGAAAAAAGGTACATAAAATTGATTGAATGTGTCTCTTTATTGTTCTGCTGTAGAAGTTTGTCCCTAGTTGCAAATGTTTTTGTCTCTATGACTAAGACAGTGAATGTTTTAATGCAGGAAAGGGCAAAGGTGGATCTAAAGTCGTCATCGCGATAGCGATTCCGATAGTTCTTATTGCGTTATTTGCAGTTTGTCTATTCTTGGTCTTGAAGTGGAAGAAGAACAAGTCTGGGGATAAAGTCAAAGGTAACACAATGTTCTGCCTCATGTTAATGTTGTTCTGTTAAAATAGGATGAATTATAATCCCGACAACTACTGTCTGCATACTCAGTTCTTGGGAATTCGCCTTTGTCGGGATCAATCGCCGAGGATGAGTTCTCGAATACAGAGTCGCTGGTAGTTGACTTTGAAAATATAAAGGCCGCAACAAACAACTTTTCAACCGAAAACGAACTTGGACGTGGTGGGTTTGGTTCAGTTTATAAGGTAAGTTTCTTCGACCAATCTTCTGACTGGTGACTTTGTTTTTTTTTTTTCGCTATTTGAGAGATTTACAAACTTGGGATTATATGTAATGTCTCAGGGTATGTTCTCTCATGGGCAAGAAATCGCGGTGAAAAGATTATCTGGTAATTCTGGACAAGGGGATATCGAATTCAAGACCGAAATTTTGCTACTTGCAAAGCTTCAACATAGGAACTTGGTTAGGCTTTTAGGTTTCTGCATTCAAGGACAAGAAAGACTCCTTGTCTATGAGTTCATCAAGAACGCTAGTCTTGACCATTTCATCTTTGGTAATTTTTCCTCGGCCTTGTGCTCGCTCCATATGATCCCTACCATTATTTTTCGGCTATGTGTTGATCTTTGCACCGTTGCAGATCTTGAGAAGCGTCAACTTTTTGATTGGGGACTGCGATACAAAATGATCGGAGGAATTGCTAGAGGACTTCTTTATCTTCATGAAGACTCTCGTTACCGGATTATCCACCGTGACCTTAAAGCTAGCAACATTCTCGTGGACCAAGAAATGAATCCGAAAATCGCAGATTTTGGATTAGCTAAACTCTTTGACACAGGCCAAACCATGACACATCGATTCACAAACAGGATTGCAGGAACTTTGTAAGTAAATTCATCTTACTAATTAAATCCAAGAACACACCGGTATAAACCGATTATTTCATTTCATCTCGTAGCGGGTATATGGCTCCGGAATACGCTATGCACGGACAATTCTCTGTAAAAACAGACGTTTTCAGCTTCGGTGTATTAGTCATAGAGATCATTACAGGTAAGAGAAACAGCAATGGTCGATCGAGTGATGAAGATGCAGAAGATCTTCTTAGTTGGGTAAGTACACAAGAACAAACTAGTAATCGGGTTTTGGTTTTAGTTCATCTTCTTAAGTGAATGTTTGATTCTGTTTTTTATTCAGGTATGGAGGAGCTGGAGGGAAGATATTATACTAAGCGTGATCGATCCGAGTTTAACCACGGGATCAAGAAACGAGATCTTGAGATGCATACACATTGGTCTTTTATGTGTTCAAGAGAGTGCAGCGACTAGACCAACAATGGCTTCGGTTGCTCTCATGCTCAGTAGCGATTCCTTTACCCTCCCGACGCCTTCGCGGCCTGCGTTTGTGTTAGAGAGTGTGTTACCTTCTAATGTTTCTTCTTCGACGGAAGGATTACAAATGTCGTTGAATGATGTCACTGTTTCTGAGTTATCTCCTCGTTAGGAAGCTTCATCTGTAAATGTTTTTTTATTCTTCCTGAAAGCCTTTTATTGGGTTTTGTTTGTGTGAATTTTCAGACTGCCTGGCTTAATCTTGTTGTGAATTTTCGATATTCATTTCGTTGTAGGTCCGATTTGATAGAAGTATATAGTCTGTAAGTTTAGAAAACTGAAAAGCCACAAAAAGAAAACTGAAAAAAGGTCAAACTTTCAATTCAGTCCATATAAAAACTATCAAAGACTTTGTGAGAGTACTTTACTTTACTAGACTTCAGTTTTCCTGGTATTTGAGAGGAAAGAAGTGAGCAGCTTCACACCGAAGACCTGATTCGCTGAAATAAAAATATAATTTTATACTCTTGTTTTTATCAGCAAGTTGTGTTCTTTCTGCTGTCTGATTTTGAATAGTTTAAAAGAACTCACTGCTTTTTCTGATTCCAGAGGGTCAAAAATTAGACACATTACATTTTGGGTTTCTCATATAGATTACAGAAGGGGAAAAAAAAACTATTAAGTACGTAGTCTTCTTATTTCTTAGTTGGTTTAAAAACTACTAGTACTTAGTCTTCTTATTTGTTAGTTGGTTTAAAAACTATTATGTACTTAGTCTTCTTATTTCCTAATTGGTATTCGCTGAACCAACTCGTTGGTTTTATATTAGTAATTCTATGAATCTATCATCATGAAGAACCCACTTGTGCCTGCTACTGCATTTTATAAAAAAAAATTATCAGCAAGTTGTGTTCTTTCTTTTCTCCGATTTTGAATAGTTCAAAGAACTCACTGCTTTTTCTCATATAGATTACAGAAGGGGGAAAAAAAAAAAAGCTTCAAGCTTCCATGGAACAAGTCATAGTTTTCTTCGTCTTGTTAGCTTTTGTCCTGATGTTTGTTCCATTTCTTGCCATCGCTCAACAGGATACCTTTGACTTACCCCCAAACTTCAGGTGTGTAGCTCGTGGAGGCAATTTCACGGCCAACAGCACTTTCGCCGGCAATCTCAACCGCCTCGTCTCCTCCCTCTCCTCACTCACATCAGAACCTTATGGCTTCTACAACCTTTCTTCTGGAGACTCATCTGGAGAAAGCGCTTATGCAATTGGTTTTTGCCGAAGAGAAGTCAAAAGAGATGATTGTCTCAGCTGCATTCAGACAGCTGCAAGAAACCTCACTGAGCGGTGTCCCCGGGGAAAACAAGCTGTCGTGTGGTACACGCAATGTATGTTTCGTTACTCGAACATAACAATCTATGGAAAAAAAGAGACGGACCAAAATCTGTTTTATACTTCCGGTACAAATGTAACATCAGGCATAGATGAGTTTGCGCGTCTGCAGCTACAACTATTGGACAGACTCAGAGGGATTGCGGCGGCTGGTGGGCCCAACAGGAAATACGCTCAAGGGAACAGCTCGGGTACATCTGGGTTCCAGAGAATCTACGGAAGTGCGCAGTGTACGCCGGATTTATCTGAACAGGATTGTAATGACTGTCTAGTTTTGGGGTTTGAGGAGATCCCACGTTGCTGTAATGCTCAGACTGGTCTTAGGTGGTTTTTTCCTAGTTGTAACTTCCGGTTTGAGACTGGGCGATTCTATGAGCTTGATAGCGATCTAGAGCCTGATCCACCTGTAATACAGCCTGCTGACTCACCGACATCAGCTACAGAAACTGAGAGAACAGGTACATAAATAGAAATGCTTGAATCTGTCTTTTGTGTGTTCTGCTTCAGAAGATTAAGACAGTGAATGTTTTACTTCAGGAAAGGGAAAAGGAGGATCTAAAGTCGTTATTGCGATAGTCATTCCGATAGTTCTTGTTGCGTTATTTGCAATTTGCCTATGCTTGGTCTTGAAGTGGAAGAAGAATAAGACTAAAGATAGAGTCAAAGGTGACACAACGTTATTCTTCTTGTTTTCATTATCTTGTTAAAAAAAGTAGAAACTTTAATCCTGAGAAATATTACTGTCTCCATATTCAGCTTTTAGGAATTCGCCTTTGTCCGGATCAGTTGCTGAGGATGAGTTATTGGATAGAGATTCGTTGGTAGTTGACTTCGAAACTCTAGAAGCAGCAACAAATAACTTTTCACCAGAAAACGAACTTGGACGTGGTGGCTTTGGTTCAGTTTATAAGGTATGTTTCAAGGGCAATACTTCTTACCTGTAACTTTGGTTTGTTTTTTTGTGAGATTTATAAACTTTGGGATTATATGTATGTATCAGGGTGTGTTCTCTAATGGACAAGAAATCGCGGTGAAGAGATTATCCGGTACTTCTGGGCAAGGAGATATAGAATTCAAGAACGAAATTATATTACTTGCAAAGCTTCAACATAGGAACCTGGTTAGGCTCTTAGGTTTCTGCATACAAGGACAAGAAAGACTCCTTGTTTATGAGTTCATCAAGAACGCTAGTCTTGACCATTTCATCTTTGGTAATTTTTCTCGGCCTTGTGCTCCATATATATGATCATACACCATTCTTTTCGGCTATGTGTTGATCTTTGCACCGTTGCAGATCTTGAGAAGCGTCAACTTTTGGACTGGGGAGTGCGATACAAAATGATCGGAGGAGTTGCTAAAGGACTTCTTTATCTTCATGAAGACTCTCGTTACCGGATTATCCACCGTGATCTTAAAGCTAGCAACATTCTTTTGGACCAAGAAATGAATCCGAAAATCGCAGATTTTGGATTAGCTAAACTCTTTGACACTGGCCAAACCATGACACATCGATTCACAAACAGAATTGCAGGAACTTTGTAAGTAAATTCATCTTACTAACTTATTAAATCCATGGACACACAAGTCTGATAAACCGGTTATTTCATTTCATCTTGTAGCGGGTATATGGCTCCGGAATACGCTATGCACGGACAATTCTCTGTAAAAACAGACGTTTTCAGCTTCGGTGTATTAGTCATAGAGATCATTACAGGTAAGAGAAACAACAATGGTCGATCGAGTGATGAAGATGCAGAAGATCTTCTTAGTTGGGTAAGTACACAAGAACAAACTAGTAATCGGGTTTTGGTTTTAGTTCATCTTCTTAAATGAATGTGTGATTCTGTTTTTTTATTCTCAGGTATGGAGGAGCTGGAGGGAAGATATTATATTAAGCGTGATCGATCCAAGTTTAACCACGGGATCAAGAAACGAGATCTTGAGATGCATACACATTGGTCTCTTATGTGTTCAAGTGAGTGCAGCGACCAGACCAACAATGGCTTCGGTTGCTCTGATGCTCAATAGCGATTCCTTTACCCTCCCGACGCCTTCAAGGCCTGCGTTTGTGTTAGAGAGTGTGTTACCTTCTAATGTTTCTTCTTCAACGGAAGGATTACAAATGTCGTTGAATGATGCCACTGTTTCTGAGTTATCTCCTCGTTAGGCCCGGAAGCTTCATCTGTAAATGTTTTTTGATTCTTCGTGAAAGCCTTTTAATGGGTTTTGTTTGTGTGAATTTTCAGACGGCCTGGCTTATTCTTGTTGTGAATTTTCGATATTCATTTCGGTACAGTGCCATTTGATAGAAGTATATAGATGTCTGTAAAAAGGGTAAACTAGAAAGTACATTATAAAAACTATCAAGTACTTATTATTAGTCTTCTTATTTCCTAGTTGGTTTAAAAACTATTAAATACTTTGTCTTCTTATTTCTTAGTTGGTTTAAAAACTATTATTCTATCTGTTTAACAAAAAGTGTCATTCGGACATTTTCCATATATTAAGAAATATTTGTAAATCTCTTTTATGCTCTTTATTAATACAGTAAATCAGATTCTCTTTCTAATTAATATGCTAAAATAGTACGGATAAAACTGAGATTTACTTTAAAAACTTCTATTGAAAATATAAAGTGACACTCTTTGTGAAACAAAAATCAAGTGTCAAAATGACACTCTTTGTGAAACGGAGAGAGTATTTACTTAGTCTTCTTATTTCCTAATTGGTTTAAAAACTATTAAGTACTTAAAGCAACCACAATGGTAACACCATTAGTATGGGTCTTAATGATTAATTATTAATATTTGGTAGATTTTTTTTTTTTTCATTTTCTGTGTTAAATTTTTGTTTTTCCATTGGACACTTTGCCACCTGTCTCTTTTTAAACTAAAAAAAAATCATCCCTTGTCTAAAACATTAGACACTCTACATAATTTTTTAATTCATTTATATTACTAAGAACTTGTCATTAAACCATGATCAACGCAGTTTCCTAAGTGGAGTTCTTAGCATAATGAGGCATTTAATTAAGGAGGGGGTATTGGATGGTTGAATTAAAAAGAATGTACAAGAATTCAAAAATAATTGATTTTAAAGTAATTTAAAACATTTTATTAGAATTTAAACTAATTCTATTAAAATCTGAGCAAAAATGGTAAGAATTGGTTCTTTACAAATTTTTAATGAAATTCTATTAAATTCTTTCCAAATGATAATACTATCAAAGCTGTTACAAAATTGAATAACACTAACATTTAATAGAATTAAGAAATTAATGAATTGAATAACACTAGAATTCAATGTAATTTAATAGAATGCATACAAATAATCAATCCAATAACACATAAATTTAAAAGAATTCATAAAATACATAATTGAATAACACTAGAATTGTAAAGAATCTCCAATTCTTTCAAATTCCATTAAATTCTTAAATTGAATAACCCCACCTAAATGAAAATTAACTAATAAGGGGAGAACCGATCCTTAACTAAGACTTTTAAGAATCGGCTCTTAACTGCCACGTGTCAAAAAGAAACTTTCTTTCTCTCGCCCTCAGACTCTTTCTTCGATTCTCTCGCCGTCTTCTTCTTCCGGTGGTCTGCTGCTGCGGCGTCGGCGTCGACATCGAGATCGTCGTCTTCTCCGGCGGCCGGTCCGAATCTTTAGACGCCGACCTACCGGTCATCATCTTCTCTTTTCTCAATTTATTCGAACTCGTTCACTGTACCGTCGTCTGCAATTCATGGCACTCCCACCAATCCAATCCCTAGCTTTTGCTCTTCCTCTCGTATTTGATTAGGGTTGAAATTTTAGACTTTGTTTCCTGTAATGGAATCGCTACAAGCCCTGTATCGAACTTTGATTTGGTTGGTGTGATTATTTTATCTTTTATGGCTGCCTTTTGACACCTGGGTTCAAATTCGTTGTTAGACACATAGTTGATGGGGTTATTAAATATGAAAATTGTTTTTGTTTTGTTTTAGGTATGATGAGATGAGTAGCAAGTTCAATGTTGAATATATCGCCGGAGGTAATTCATCTTTTGTGCTTTTTGACGATCCTGTAAACCTTTAATCTCATATTTGCTGACATGGTTTCATGATTCAATTCTTTCTTAGGTGGTACTCAGAACTCAATCAAAGTGGATTGAGATTTGAGAGACGTTGTTGTTTTGTTATCTTAATGATCTCTCTCCTTTGCTCCACAAAAGGATACAATGTGAGTTTTATGTTCCACTTGATCGATCCTATTGTCTAGAATTTATCAATTTGGTAAGTCCCATAGAATGGAGCTACGAATCATGAGTAAAAATTCTTCAGGGTGTGCAGGAAACTGAATTCTTCACAGAGTATGGAGAAGCAAACAGGTACCAGATTCAAGAAGTCGTTGGCAAAGGAAGCTATGGTGTTGTGGCTTCTGCTGTAGAGTCTCACACTGGAGAGAGAGTTGCGATCAAGAAGATAAACGAAGTGTTTGGCATTGCCCTTTACGTGGATGGCATAATCAATATTTAAGGTAATATTCTTTGTAGTCATGCTGTCTCCTACTGAATACATTCAATGGCATTGCTCTTTAGGAAGTGGGTATCCAAACTTGATCTTGAATAAATATATGCGATTTTAAAGGTTTTTTCTACTACTATATTCAAAGATACCTCTGGTAATCTCTAATGTATGATCTCAACAGCATTGGCTGATTATTTTTCGAAACTCTGTGGATCGTTTTTCTCCAAAGTAAGATTCTTTTTCACTGAACTCAACTGCTATTGTTACCTCTCTGTTTCACAAGAAAAGGCTTCTCATTTTCGGTTTTGTAGATCATTGTTGTGTGGTTCTGTGTGTTGATGAGACCAATCCATCTCATTTTCGGTTTTTTTTAAAGAACCCCTGCCTCTGCAAAAGTGTCTCGCTTTATGTTCTTGTTTTGGCACATACGATTCTCTATCCAGGATACAGTCTTCGAACTTTCATTTTTCTGGTCATATCTAACTGCAGTACTCAAATTCTGTGATTTTGGTTGGTTTTTGGTTGGTTTTTTCTTGTCACCTCTCTGCTTCCATTCTTGCTTTTTTTTGCCAGAAACATTTTGGTTGGTTTTTTTTTAAGAACCCCTAATGGATTCTACCATTGAAGCAATGAAACAAAATTATCTTAACAAAAGTTCTTAAAATAAGATTTATAATTAAATATTAAGTAAGAACTCCATGAGGGGGTTCTGGCATTGAACATGAGATCTGTATTGGGGTTGGCCTTGGTCTTCTTATTTCCTAGTTGGTTTAAAAACTATTAAATACTTAGTTAGTCTTCTTATTTCCTAATTGGTTTAAAAACTATTAAGTACTTAGTCTTCTTATTTCTTAGTTGGTTTAAAAACTATTATGTACTTAGTCTTCTTATTTCTTAGTTGGTTTAAAAACTGTATCAAATACTTAATTAGTCTTCTTATTTCCTAGTTGGTTTAAAAACTATGTATCAAAGTTTCAGTTTTTTTTTCCTGGTGGTATTTGAGAGGAAAGAAGTGAGCAATTTCACACCGAAGACCTGATTCGCTGGACCAACTCGTTGGTTTTATATTAGTAATTCTATGAATCTATCATCATGAAGAACCCACTTGTGCCTGCTACTGCATTTTATAAAAAAAAATTATCAGCAAGTTGTGTTCTTTCTTTTGTCAGATTTTTAATAGTTCAAAGAACTCACTGCTTTTTCTCATATAGATTACAGAAGGAAAAAAAAAAAAAAAATCTTCAAGCTTCCATGGAACAAGACATAGTTTTCTTCGTCTTGTTAACTTTTTTCCTAATGTTTGTTCCATTTCTCGCCATCGGTCAACAGGATACCTTTGAGTTACCCCCAAACTTCAGGTGTGTAGATCGTGGAGGCAATTTCACGGCCAACAGCACTTTCGCCGGCAATCTCAACCGCCTCGTCTCCTCCCTCTCCTCACTCACATCCGAACCTTATGGCTTCTACAACCTCTCTTCTGGAGACTCATCTGGAGAAAGCGCTTATGCAATTGGTCTTTGCAGAAGAGAAGTCAAAAGAGTTGATTGTCTCAGCTGCATGCAGACAGCTGCAAGAAACCTCACTGTGAAGTGTCCCCGGGGAAAACAAGCTCTCGTGTGGTACACACACTGTATGTTTCGTTACTCGAACATAACAATCTATGGAAAAAAAGAGACGGACCAAAATCTGTTTTATACTTCCGGTACAAATGTAACATCAGGCATAGATGAGTTTGCGCGTCTGCAGCTACAACTATTGGACAGACTCAGAGGGATTGCGGCGGCTGGTGGGCCCAACAGGAAATACGCTCAAGGGAACAGCTCGGGTACATCGGGGTTCCAGAGAATCTACGGAAGTGCGCAGTGTACGCCGGATTTGTCTGAACAGGATTGTAATGACTGTTTAGTTTTGGGGTTTGAGGAGATCCCACGTTGCTGTAATGCTCAGACTGGTCTTAGGTGGTTTTTTCCTAGTTGTAACTTCCGGTTTGAGACTGGGCGATTCTATGAGCTTGATAGCGATCTAGAGCCTGATCCACCTGTAATACAGCCTGCTGACTCACCGACATCAGCTACAGGACCTGAGAGAACAGGTACATATATAGAAATGTTTGAATCTGTGTCATGTGTGTTCTGCTTCAGAAGATTTAAGACAGTGAATGTATGTTTTATTGCAGGAAAGGGCAAAGGAGGATCTAAAGTAGTTATTGCGATAGTCATTCCGATAGTTCTTGTTGCGTTATTTGCAATTTGCCTATGCTTGGTCTTGAAGTGGAAGAAGAATAAGCCTAAAGATAGAGTCAAAGGTAACACAACGTTATTCTTCTTGTTATCATTATCTTGTTAAAAAGTAGAAACTTTAATCCTGAGAAATTCTCCTTTGTCGGGATCAGTTGCTGAGGATGAGTTATTGAATAGAGATTCGTTGGTAGTTGACTTCGAAACTCTAAAGGCAGCAACAGATAACTTTTCACCAGAAAACGAACTTGGGCGTGGTGGCTTTGGTTCTGTTTATAAGGTAAGTTTGAAGGGCAATACTTCTTATTGGTTTGTTTATTTGGGAGATTTATAAACTTAGGATTATGTATGTGTATGTCTCAGGGTGTGTTCTCTGATGGGCAAGAAATCGCGGTGAAGAGATTATCCGGTACTTCTGGACAAGGAGATATCGAATTTAAGAACGAGATTATACTACTCGCAAAGCTTCAACATAGGAACTTGGTTAGGCTTTTAGGTTTCTGCATCCAAGGACAAGAAAGACTCCTTGTTTATGAGTTCATCAAGAACGCTAGTCTTGACCATTTCATTTTCGGTAATCTTTTAATGCCTTGTGCTCCATAACATGCCATTCTTTTCCGCTATGTGTTGATCTTTGCGCCGTTGCAGATGTTGAGAAGCGTCAGCTTTTGGATTGGGGACTGCGATACAAAATGATCGGAGGAGTTGCTAAAGGACTTCTTTATCTTCATGAAGACTCTCGTTACCGGATTATCCACCGTGATCTTAAAGCTAGCAACATTCTTTTGGACCAAGAAATGAATCCGAAAATCGCAGATTTTGGATTAGCTAAACTCTTTGACACAGACCAAACCATGACACGGTTCACAAGCAGGATTGCAGGAACTTTGTAAGTAAATTCATCTTATTAACTTATTAAATCCATGAACACACAGAGGTATAAACCGGTTACTTGATTTCATCTTGTAGTGGGTATATGGCTCCAGAATACGCTATGCATGGACAATTCTCTGTAAAAACAGACGTATTTAGCTTCGGTGTATTAGTCATGGAGATCATTACAGGTAGGAGAAACAACAATGGTCGATCTAATGATGATAAAGATGCAGAAGATCTTCTTAGTTGGGTAAGTACACTAACACAAGACCAAACTAGTAATCGAGTATTGGTTTTAGTTCATCTTCTTGAATGAATGTGTGATTCTGTTTTTCATTCTCAGGTATGGAGGAGCTGGAGGGAAGATGTTATACTAAGCGTGATCGATCCGAGTTTAACCACGGGATCAAGAAACGAGATCTTGAGATGCATACACATTGGTCTCTTATGTGTTCAAGAGAGTGCAGCGAGTAGACCAACAATGTCTTCGGTTGCTCTCATGCTCAGTAGCAATTCCTTTACCCTCCCGACGCCTTCAAGGCCTGCGTTTGTGTTAGAGAGTGTGATACCTTCGAATGTTTCTTCTTCGACGGAAGGGTTACAAATGTCGTCGTTGAATGATGTCACTGTTTCTGAGTTATCTCCTCGTTAGGGAGCTTAATCTGTAAATGTTTTTTTGATTCTTTTCTTTTAAGCCTTTTTAATCTAATGGCTTTTGTTTGTGACTTTGTGTGAATTTTCAGACAGCCTTGCTTGATTTATCCACATTAATTAAAATTTAATTAGCTTAATTTTTCTTTAAGTACTGTGGAAGTCAGTCAACACCATTTTAAGTGCATTGTGATTTCATATTTGTACTACCGAATTTTTGTGTAATCAATCACCATTTTAAGTGCATTGCGTAATCAACACCATTTTAAGTGCATTGTGATTTCATATTTGTACTACCACAAATACACACATGTTAATGGTTCTACAAGAAAACAACAAATTGTACTTAAAAAATATATATATATATATATAATAATTGCAAATGATATTTTAATATGTAACATCTAACTTAAGAAAAAAGAAAGAGTACGTATTTACCAATCAAAATTATTTGTAAAAAAAGGTGAACAGCATAGTTGTATTGTATCACGTGTAAAATACTAAATAACGTTTTGGTTAGTAGAAGTCTATATCAAAAAAACAAAATATTATTGGTGAATTCAAATGTCTTTGTCTACCGATAGAATTCATGACTCCTCATTGTGGACGGTGGACCCTCATTGGAGTGTTTTTTTATTAGTAGTTGTAGCCTAGTAGACACATTCTTTCTGAATTATACTAACCTTTTTTTTGTTTGTAAAATTTCTCTTTTTATTCAACTAATCCACTAAATTAATCAATAATGTAAACTCCAAAATCCATCTGGCATTGTATCATTGTATGCTATGTTTTTGCCACTTGCCACTGCCACTTGAGGTTTGGCCGCGTCGATATTCTTTCGTAGAAATAATCTAACGTCATGCAAAAGAGGATCTTAGGCGATAAAACAACAGTTAAATGATTATAGTTAAGAACATAAATATATCTAAAATATTTCACGTGCAATAAAATAAAGAGAAGAGAAGACCATCCATCCAAATCCAAATCCGATGTGCGATAATTTGACCCCTGAGTCAATGTGGCGGCCAAAGGCAACAAGCCTTTAAACTAATATACAAAGCTAACTGCTCCACTTGTGTGACATTTTTTTCTTAATAAATGTTAAACCGCTTAATACTCTAATCAGTCTCCTAAACTGCTACTGTTAAAAATCTTATAAGTAATGTCTTTTCAATTAGGTCATACCCCATACACATATGTCTGCAGGTTGTATAATGTTGAAAAAAAAAGAGTATTGAAACTTGAAAGGCAATATTACCTTATAAAGGTGAATTTAATTCAAACAATTTGACTTTTTTTTTTTTCTTATATATTGGTTCACCAATAAAAAGAGAAAAGACCAAAGTTCCTAACTTTAATTCTCTGGTCCAACTTTCCAACCTTGAAAACGAAATAAAGAAACTTCTCAAGAGTTGGTCACACAAACAGCCACCTCCCCCTTTTTGTATCATTCTCCTTTGTCACCTCTCCTCTCTTACTTTTATCCTTAACGAAGTTTCCGCCATTATTATGTTTCCTCTGCTCTTTTTCTTCTTCTTTCCTCTTTAAGCAATTCTCAAAACCAATCCTTTATTACAAACATCCTCACTTGGGTCTTCTTCTTCTTCTTCCCCAGAAAACCCAGAAAATGAGAATCTTTCGCAAACCCACACTCTCTCTTTCTCTCTTCTTCTTCTTCTTCTTCCTCTACGAATCTTCCATGGCTGCAGATACAATCAGAAGCGACGAATTTCTTAGAGACGGCCTCAATCACAAACCTTTAGTCTCTCCACAAAAGACATTCGAGCTCGGTTTCTTCAGTCCCGGAGCCTCGACTCGTCGTTATCTAGGGATTTGGTACGGGAACATCGAAGATAAAGCTGTGGTATGGGTAGCAAACAGAGAAAACCCGATTTCAGACCAATCTGGAGTTCTCAGGATAAGCAACGACGGGAATCTCGTGTTACTAGACGGGGGAAACTCCACTGTTTGGTCTTCAAACATCGAATCGAGCAGTAACAACAACAGAATCGGAGCTATACGCGATACAGGGAACTTCGAATTGATTGAAGTTAGCTCAGAGAGAGTTATTTGGGAGAGTTTCAATCACCCAACGGACACGTTTTTGCCTCAGATGAGAGTTCGTGTGAATCCCCAAACCGGAGATAACCTCGCTTTCGTCTCTTGGAGATCTGAGACCGATCCTTCTCCTGGTAATTACACATTAGGGGTTGATCCTTCAGGAGCACCAGAGATTGTGCTCTGGGGAAGGAACAAGACGAGGAAATGGAGAAGCGGGCAATGGAACTCTGCGATTTTCACGGGGATTCCGAATATGTCTCTGCTGACGAACTATCTTTATGGGTTTAAGCTTTCTTCTCCTCCAGATGAAACAGGTAGCGTGTATTTCACGTATGTTCCTTCGGATCCATCGGTGTTGCTTAGGTTCAAGGTTCTTTATAATGGCACCGAAGAGGAATTGAGATGGAACGAGACTTTGAAGCGATGGACTAAGTTTCAGTCTGAGCCAGATACCGAGTGTGATAAGTATAATCGTTGTGGGAAATTCGGTATCTGTGACATGAAAGGATCTAATGGGATCTGTAGCTGTGTTAAAGGTTATGAGCCAGTTTCTGTAGGGAATTGGAGTAGAGGTTGTAGAAGAAGAACGCCGTTGAAGTGTGAGAGGAACGTTAGTGTTGGAGAGGATGAGTTCTTGACTCTGAAATCTGTGAAGCTACCTGATTTCGAAACTCCTGAACATAATCTTGTTGATCCTGAGGATTGCAAAGATAGATGCCTAAGGAATTGTTCTTGCATTGCTTTTACTTTTGTTAATGGTATTGGATGCATGATTTGGAACCAAGATTTAGTCGATTTACAGCAGTTTGAAGCTGGTGGATCTTCGCTTCATGTTCGTCTTGCTGATTCTGAAATAGGGGAGAGCAAGAAATCCAAGATTGTGGTGATTGTCGCGGTTCTTGTTGCTGTGATTTTGATAGGAATCTTTGCTCTGCTTTTATGGAGATTCAAGAGAAAGAAAGGTACACATTTCTTCTTTCTCAATATCTAAGTTTGGTTACCAAAATAATAGCATCTTGTTGATTCACTTCCCATTTTATCTGCAGATGTTTCAGGAACATATTGTGGTAAGAACACCGATACTTCGGTCGTTGTTGTTGATATGACCAAGACCAAAGAAACCACGACGGCGTTTTCAGGATCAGCCGACATAATGATTGAAGGAAAAGCAGTTAACACATCCGAGTTACCTGTTTTCTGTCTGAAGGCTATAGTGAAAGCTACTAATGACTTCTCCAGAGAGAATGAGCTCGGAAGAGGCGGATTCGGACCAGTCTACAAGGTTGATTGATTACAGCGATATCTAGACCGAGTTTTTGTGTTTCAGATTTGTGATGTTTTTATTGATGATTGAAATGTGTTTTTTTTTTGGGGTCAGGGTGTTCTTGAAGATGGACAAGAGATAGCTGTGAAGAGATTGTCTGGTAAATCCGGACAAGGAGTTGATGAATTCAAGAATGAGATCATTCTCATAGCGAAGCTTCAACATCGGAATCTTGTGAGATTACTTGGATGTTGCTTCGAGGGCGAAGAGAAAATGCTTGTATATGAGTATATGCCTAACAAAAGCTTAGATTTCTTCATATTCGGTATGTTTTTCTTCGAACCTTATGAAAAAGAACGAGTCTTGATTCTTTCTTCTTATTCTTATTCTTGTTCTTTTGAATGTGCAGATGAAACGAAACAAGCGTTGGTAGACTGGAAACTACGGTTTGCGATAATAGAAGGGATTGCGAGAGGGTTGCTTTATCTCCACAGAGATTCAAGATTGAGAATCATCCATAGAGATTTGAAGGTTAGCAATGTGTTGTTAGATGCAGAGATGAATCCAAAGATCTCAGATTTTGGTATGGCGAGGATCTTTGGTGGTAACCAAAATGAAGCTAACACAGTTCGTGTCGTTGGAACTTAGTAAGTAAAGAACACAATTCCAAAAACAGATCATATGTTTTCATTTGAAGAATGACAACACAAATCTATGGAGAAAATCATGTTCTTAACAACTTACTTTACTTTTTGGTCTTTGTGAATGTAGCGGATACATGTCTCCAGAATACGCGATGGAAGGACTTTTCTCTGTGAAATCCGACGTTTACAGCTTCGGTGTCTTGTTGCTAGAGATCGTAAGTGGGAAGAGGAACACAAGTCTTCGATCTTCTGAACATGGAAGTCTCATTGGTTATGTAAGTTTCCCAAAAACAGAGTAAAGACTTAGAAATTGTTGCTCTCACTTTAAATCCTCTGAATGGTGGAAACTGAAATTGTTGCAGGCTTGGTATCTGTATACACATGGGAGATCAGAGGAGCTTGTGGATCCAAATATAAGGGGCACTTGCAATAAGCGCGAGGCCTTGAGATGCATACACGTGGCAATGCTGTGTGTACAAGATTCGGCTGCGGAGAGACCGAACANTCAGGTATGGAGGAGCTGGAGGGAAGATGTTATACTAAGCGTGATCGATCCGAGTTTAACCACGGGATCAAGAAACGAGATCTTGAGATGCATACACATTGGTCTCTTATGTGTTCAAGAGAGTGCAGCGAGTAGACCAACAATGTCTTCGGTTGCTCTCATGCTCAGTAGCAATTCCTTTACCCTCCCGACGCCTTCAAGGCCTGCGTTTGTGTTAGAGAGTGTGATACCTTCGAATGTTTCTTCTTCGACGGAAGGGTTACAAATGTCGTCGTTGAATGATGTCACTGTTTCTGAGTTATCTCCTCGTTAGGGAGCTTAATCTGTAAATGTTTTTTTGATTCTTTTCTTTTAAGCCTTTTTAATCTAATGGCTTTTGTTTGTGACTTTGTGTGAATTTTCAGACAGCCTTGCTTGATTTATCCACATTAATTAAAATTTAATTAGCTTAATTTTTCTTTAAGTACTGTGGAAGTCAGTCAACACCATTTTAAGTGCATTGTGATTTCATATTTGTACTACCGAATTTTTGTGTAATCAATCACCATTTTAAGTGCATTGCGTAATCAACACCATTTTAAGTGCATTGTGATTTCATATTTGTACTACCACAAATACACACATGTTAATGGTTCTACAAGAAAACAACAAATTGTACTTAAAAAATATATATATATATATATAATAATTGCAAATGATATTTTAATATGTAACATCTAACTTAAGAAAAAAGAAAGAGTACGTATTTACCAATCAAAATTATTTGTAAAAAAAGGTGAACAGCATAGTTGTATTGTATCACGTGTAAAATACTAAATAACGTTTTGGTTAGTAGAAGTCTATATCAAAAAAACAAAATATTATTGGTGAATTCAAATGTCTTTGTCTACCGATAGAATTCATGACTCCTCATTGTGGACGGTGGACCCTCATTGGAGTGTTTTTTTATTAGTAGTTGTAGCCTAGTAGACACATTCTTTCTGAATTATACTAACCTTTTTTTTGTTTGTAAAATTTCTCTTTTTATTCAACTAATCCACTAAATTAATCAATAATGTAAACTCCAAAATCCATCTGGCATTGTATCATTGTATGCTATGTTTTTGCCACTTGCCACTGCCACTTGAGGTTTGGCCGCGTCGATATTCTTTCGTAGAAATAATCTAACGTCATGCAAAAGAGGATCTTAGGCGATAAAACAACAGTTAAATGATTATAGTTAAGAACATAAATATATCTAAAATATTTCACGTGCAATAAAATAAAGAGAAGAGAAGACCATCCATCCAAATCCAAATCCGATGTGCGATAATTTGACCCCTGAGTCAATGTGGCGGCCAAAGGCAACAAGCCTTTAAACTAATATACAAAGCTAACTGCTCCACTTGTGTGACATTTTTTTCTTAATAAATGTTAAACCGCTTAATACTCTAATCAGTCTCCTAAACTGCAATTGTTAAAAATCTTCTAAGTTTTTTTTTCTTTTTTTTCAATTAGGTCATACTCCAATACACATATTTCTGCAGGTTGTTGTATAATGTTGAAAAAAAAAGAGTATTGAAAGGCAATAATAATACCTTATAAAGGTGAATTTAATTCAAACAATTTGACCTTTTTTTTTTCTTATATATTGGTTCACCAATAAATAAATAAAAAAGACCAAAGTTCTTGATTTTAATTCTCTGGTCCAACTTTCCAACCTTGAAAACGAAATAAAGAAACTTCTCAACAGTTAGTCACACAAACAGCCACCTCCCCCTTTTTTGTATCATTCTCCTTTGTCGCCTCTCCTCTCTTACTTTTATCCGTAACGAAGTTTCCACCATTATTATGTTTCCTCTGCTCTTGTTCTTCTTCTTTCCTCTTTAAGCAATTCTCAAAACCAATCCTTTATTACAAACATCCTCACTTGGGTCTTCTTCTTCTTCTTCTTCTTCCCAAGAAAACCCAGAAAAATGAGAATCTTTCGCAAACCCAAACACTCTCTTTCTCTCTTCTTCTTCTTCTTCCTCTACGAATCTTCCATGGCTGTAGATACAATCAGAAGCGACGAATTTCTTAGAGACGGTCTCAATCACAAACCTTTAGTCTCTCCACAAAAGACATTCGAGGTCGGATTCTTCAGCCCCGGAGCCTCGACGCGCCGTTATCTAGGGATTTGGTACGGGAACATCGAAGATAAAGCTGTGGTATGGGTAGCAAACAGAGCAAATCCGATTTCAGACCAATCTGGAGTTCTCAGGATAAGCAACGACGGGAATCTCGTGTTACTAGACGGGGGAAACATCACTGTCTGGTCTTCAAACATCACATCGAGCAACAACAACAACAGAATCGGAGCTATACGCGATACAGGGAACTTCGAATTGATTGAAGTTAGCTCAGAGAGAGTTATTTGGGAGAGTTTCAATCACCCAACGGATACGTTTTTGCCTCATATGAGAGTTCGTGTGAATCCCCAAACCGGAGATAACCTCGCTTTCGTCTCTTGGATATCTGAGACCGATCCTTCTCCTGGTAATTACACATTAGGGGTTGATCCTTCAGGAGCACCAGAGATTGTGCTCTGGGGAAGGAACAAGACGAGGAAATGGAGAAGCGGGCAATGGAACTCTGCGATTTTCACGGGGATTCCGAATATGTCTCTGCTGACGAACTATCTTTATGGGTTTAAGCTTTCTTCTCCTCCAGATGAAACAGGTAGCGTGTATTTCACGTATGTTCCTTCGGATCCATCGGTGTTGCTTAGGTTCAAGGTTCTTTATAATGGCACCGAAGAGGAATTGAGATGGAACGAGACTTCGAAGAGATGGACTAAGTTTCAGTCTGAGCCAGATACTGAGTGTGATAAGTATAATCGTTGTGGGAAATTCGGTATCTGTGATATGAAAGGATCTAATGGGATCTGTAGCTGTGTTAAAGGTTATGAGCCAGTTTCTGTAGGGGATTGGAGTAGAGGTTGTAGAAGAAGAACGCCGTTGAAGTGTGAGAGGAACGTTAGTGTTGGAGAGGATGAGTTCTTGACTCTGAGATCTGTGAAGCTGCCTGATTTCGAAACTCCTGAGCATACTCTTGTTGATCCTGAGGATTGCAAGGATAGATGCCTGAGGAATTGTTCTTGCGCTGCTTTTACTTTTGTTAATGGTATTGGATGCATGATTTGGAACCAAGATTTAGTCGATTTACAGCGGTTTGAAGCTGGTGGATCTTCGCTTCATGTTCGTCTTGCTGATTCTGAAATAGGGGAGAGCAAGAAATCCAAGATTGTGGTGATTGTCGCGGTTCTTGTTGGTGTGATCTTGTTAGGAATATTTGCTCTGCTTCTATGGAGATTCAAGAGAAAGAAAGGTACTAACTTTCTTCTTTCTCAATATCAAAGTTTGGTTACCAAAACATAACATCTTGATTCACTTCCCATTTTATCTGTAGATGTTTCAGGAGCATATTGCGGCAAGAACACCGATACATCGGTTGTTGTTGTTGATATGACCAAGACCAAAGAAACCACTGCGGCGTTTTCAGGATCAGTCGACATAATGATTGAAGGAAAAGCAGTTAACACATCCGAGTTACCTGTTTTCTGTCTGAAGGCTATAGGGAAAGCTACTAATGACTTCTCCAGAGAGAATGAGCTAGGAAGAGGCGGATTCGGACCAGTTTACAAGGTTAATTGATTACAGCTGTTTCTAGTCCGAGTCTTTGCGTTTCAGATTTGTGATGTTTTTATTGATGATTTAAATGTGTTTTTGTTTCGGGTCAGGGTGTTCTTGAAGATGGACAAGAGATAGCTGTGAAGAGATTGTCTGGTAAATCCGGACAAGGAGTTGATGAATTCAAGAATGAGATCATTCTCATAGCGAAGCTTCAACATCGGAATCTTGTGAGATTACTTGGATGTTGCTTCGAGGGAGAAGAGAAAATGCTTGTATATGAGTATATGCCTAACAAAAGCTTGGATTTCTTCATATTCGGTATGTTTCATTAGATCAAATCTTGATGAAAAAAGAACGAGTCTTGATTCTTTCTTCTTATTCTTATTCTTGTTCTTTTGAATGTGCAGATGAAACGAAACAAGCGTTGGTAGACTGGAAACTGCGGTTTGCGATAATAGAAGGGATTGCGAGAGGGTTGCTTTATCTTCACAGAGATTCAAGATTGAGAATCATCCATAGAGATTTGAAGGTTAGCAATGTGTTGTTAGATGCAGAGATGAATCCAAAGATCTCAGATTTTGGTATGGCGAGGATCTTTGGTGGTAACCAAAATGAAGCTAACACAGTTCGCGTCGTTGGAACTTAGTAAGTAAAACACCAATTCCAAAAACAGATCACATGTTTTCATTTGAAGAATGACAACAAAATTCTATGGAGAAAATCATGTTCGTTCTTAACAATTTGCTTTACTTTTGGTCTTTGTGAATATAGCGGATACATGTCTCCAGAATACGCGATGGAAGGGCTTTTCTCTGTGAAATCCGACGTTTACAGCTTCGGTGTCTTGTTGCTAGAGATCGTAAGTGGGAAGAGGAACACAAGTCTTCGATCTTCTGAACATGGAAGTCTCATTGGTTATGTAAGTTTCCCAAAAACAGAGTATAAGACTGTTGTTTGTTGCTCTCACTTTAAATCCTCTAAATGGTGGAAACTGAAATTGTTGCAGGCTTGGTATCTGTATACACATGGGAGATCAGAGGAGCTTGTGGATCCAGAGATAAGGGGCACTTGCAATAAGCGCGAGGCGTTGAGATGCATACACGTGGCAATGCTGTGTGTACAAGATTCGGCTGCGGAGAGACCGAACATGGCTGCAGTTTTGCTGATGTTAGAGAGTGACACAGCTACGCTCGCTGTGCCAAGTCAGCCTACGTTTACTTCCAACAGAAGAAACTCCATTGATGTCAACTTTGCTCTTGATTCGAGCCAACAGTACATTGTTTCTTCTAACGAGATCACTTCCACTGTTGTTCTCGGACGATAGATTACATTTTTGTTGTGTTATTTTAAGTTGTAAAGTTTCTTATTATTCTTGTGAAAACGTATAGTTTATTTTTTTTTGGTTAATTAGGATAATGGAATATTGATTGTGGAAATTATTATGTTGATAAAGTGAAATCTATAGACTAGACTTTCTAATTCAAGATGAAGCGCGAACATAACCATTTGACCAAATATCCATTTTCCAAACATAGTAGGGGTTATGTATTTGATTAAAAATGTGATTTTATTTATATCTATAGACTGTAGTGATATATATAATCAAAACGAGGAATGAAGAATGATGTGGATGCTCAAAGCCAAGACTTTTGTAACGCTGAATTTGATAATTATATGTCTTTCAACATTCTATAAAAGTTTTTATTTGGTTAGTGAAGATTTACAAACGATATAGGGTTTTGAGTCTTCATGCATGTATGTATATAAATTTAGATAAATAAACCTAAAAACCGTATTATGATAAGTTTCATCTCAACGATTTAAAATTTGTAAAACCATCTAACAAAAGGCATTGTTCTTGGTAATAAATAATTGTGAGATGTAGATTTATTGTTAAGTTTTGACCAATTAATAAATTTAGTTGGAAGGAATAAAACTAGAGTTCGAGAGAAGAAAAGTCAGGAGAAACGTGGAACGACCCCCCTTCTTTTTTGCCTTCGGGGAATGCGGAAAGAAATTAAGGTAGGCATTGTTGTTTGGTGAGTCTATACATTGGGAAGGGAAGGAAACAAAAACTAATTAAGAGTTATTTATTACAGAATAACACTGATTTCTATTAACTCTTGTCTCTTGTACACACTAGAAACGGTTGACTGATACTATTAATATTTAGAGAAAGGGAAAAAAAAATTCAAAAAGGGATAAAAGGCATTTTATTAAGAAAAATACAAAAAGCGATGCTCAATGTGAATTTGTAAAAGAAAAACTACTTGTAGAAAAGGAAAAGAAGCCTGAAAAAAAAAAAACTAATTATCTTTTTATTTACTTTATTTAACACCAACAAACATAAGAATTTAGATAAAGGTTTTTGATATGATGAAAATTTATTTTGTTTTTTGTTTGATCAAAGTTGATCTTGAATTTGTATTTTTTTTTTTTTTGGTGTGCAATTTTTCCTTTTTAATAACCTATCACATACAAATGATTCACTAATATTAGTTTTATTTATTAGGGGAAACTTATTTTATTATTTTTTAGAAAAAACTTTAAACAATAGTTTAATTTTATAAATAAATACGATTTATAAAAAAAAGAAAGAAATCTCACAAAAAAAAGAAGAAAAAAAAACTAAACCTCTGTTCGGAAAAGAGTCGGGACCGTCTTCACGACAAATCAAAACGACTGTGATGGTAGCGAGCAAAAAATAAAATGTTGTCATTGCTTGTTATACTATAAAAAGAACATGGCCTATTTGTCTGTCACTTATTTTCCAATGCCCACCATGAAAGTTTTTTGCACTTTTGTAGATCAATTTGCAAATATTTTCAGTATTTTGGACTGTTTTTTTCATAAACAATTTTTTAATATTTTTAATATAAGTCATGCTTTTATTAAGAAAACTACAGAGTTTTTTTTAATAAATAACACGAATAAAATAAAAGAAATATGGCAAAAAATGAAAAATGAAAAAAAAAATTATTTTGTAAATTTCCTTTTTATAGAAATATCGCATACAGAAACACAAATGGCTGAGCGGTACTAAATCATTTATTGGAATTTTTTATAAAAAAAAAATAAATCATTATATTAAGATTTTTTTAAAAACAATTTGGTAGATATACACATCAATGATAAATCAGAAAAATTAAAAATGCATGACAAAAAAAAAGAAAAAAGAAAACGACTTCTTGTTGCTAGGTCAACTCTGAATTCGACGTTACACATTACATTATAGAGGTATATCAAATGCGAAGACGAAGACAAAGACGAAGACCTTAGCAAAAAAAAAAACCAAGAAGACAAAGATGAAGAAAACTAAAGTCGAAAAAGAAATATTATTGACAACTTTCTTGTGTTTTTATAAATTTCTTCACAATAAATAACACGAATAAAATAAATGAAATCTGGCAAAAAAGAAAAATGAAAAAACTTTTATTTTGCAAATTTCCTTTTTTATATAAATTTCGCATACAGAAACACAAATGGCTGAGCGGTACTAAATCATTTATTGGATTTTTTTATAAAAAGAAAATAAATCATTATATTAAGTTTTTTTAGAAAACAATTTGGTAGATATACACATCAATGATAAATCAGAAAAATTATAAATGCATGACAGAAAAAGAAAAGAAAAAAGAAAACGACTTCTTTTTGCTAGGTCAACTCCGAATTCGACGTTACACATTACATTATAGAGGTATATCAAATGCGAAGATGAAGACGAAGACGAAGACGAAGACTTTAGCAAAAAAAAAAAAACAAGAAGACAAAGATGAAGAAAACAAAAGTCGAAAAGGAAATAACGAAGGCGAAGAAAACAAAAGTCGAAAAGGAATAACGAAGATGGAGAAAACAAAAGTTGGAAAGGAAAAATATTATTGACAACTTTCTTGTGTTCTTCTAAATTTCTTCACAATAAATAACATGCATAAAATAAAATAAATCTAGCAAAAATAAATGAAAAAACTTTTTTTTTGCAAAACTTTTTTTTATATAAATATCGCAAAGAAAAACACAAATGGTTGAGCGGTACTAAATCATATATTGGAAAAATTTTATAAAATGAAAATAAATCATTATATTAAGATTTTTTTTTAAATGTTTTTGGTAGATATACACACATCAATGATAAATCAGAAAAATTAAAAATGCATGACAAAAAAAAGCTTTTTTTTTGCTAGGTCAACTCTTGAATTCGATGTTACACAGTGCATTATAGAGATATATCAAATGCGAAGAAGAAGACGAAGACGAAGACTTTAGAAAAGAAAAAAAAAAAACAAGAAGACGAGGACGAAGAAAACAAAAGTCCTTGACAATACTGTATTATGAAAAAATCGAGTAAACTGAAGTTCAAGCATTTAACACAAAACATGTCCGATATCTCCAACGAAAAAAAATTCTCAAATTTTTCATCTAAATTCCTCAAGAAAGAGAGAGAGAAAAAAAAAAAATTGAAGAACACAAGAAAGTTGTGTAGAGACATGAGAGGTGTACCAAACTTCCACCATTCTTACATACTCTTCTCCGTCTTCTCCGTCTTAATTCTGTTCCCTGCGTTATCTATCTCTGCCAACACTTTGTCGGCTACGGAATCTCTGACTCTCTCAAGCAACCAAACCATTTTGTCTCCTGGTAATATCTTCGAGCTTGGTTTCTTCAAACCCGCTTCAAATTCTCGTTGGTATCTCGGGATTTGGTACAAGGCAATCTCTAAGATAACCTACGTATGGGTTGCAAACAGAGACAATCCTCTCTCTAGTTCCGTCGGAACTCTTAAAATCTCCGACAATAACCTCGTCGTTTTGGATCAGTCCGATACACCTGTTTGGTCGACGAATCTGACCGGAGGAGATGCGAGGTCTCCGGTGGTTGCAGAGCTTCTCGACAACGGTAATTTCGTGCTCAGAGACTCCACCAACAACAATCCGGATGGTTTTTTGTGGCAGAGTTTCGATTTTCCGACGGATACTTTACTTCCGGAGATGAAACTAGGTTGGGATCTCAAAACCGGGCACAACAGATCCCTGAGATCCTGGAGAAGCCCAGATGATCCTTCAAGCGGCGATTTCTCGTTCAAGCTCGAGACCAGAGGGTTCCCGGAGATTTTCCTTTGGAACAGAGAGTCACGAGTGTACCGGAGCGGTCCATGGAATGGAATCCGGTTTAGTGGCGTACCGGAAATGCAACCATTTGATTACATGGTTTTCAATTTCACGGCGAGTAACGAAGACGTGACTTACTCATTCCGAATGACCAAAAACAATATGTACTCGAGATTAAGCCTAAACTCCAAGGGAACATTACAACGGTTCACTTGGATTGAGACAGTACAGGATTGGAACCAATTCTGGTACGCTCCAAAAGACCAATGCGACGAGTACAGAGAGTGTGGGATTTACGGTTACTGCGATTCGAATACTTCACCGGTTTGCAATTGTATCAAAGGGTTTGAGCCTAGGAATCCGCAGGCGTGGGGGTTAAGAGATGGGTCGGATGGGTGTGCCAGGAAGACGCAGCTGAGCTGCGACGGCGGAGATGGGTTTGTGCGGTTGAAGAAAATGAAATTGCCGGATACTACGGCCACGAGTGTAGACAGAGGAATTGGGGTGAAAGAATGTGAAGAGAAGTGCAAGAAAGATTGTAATTGTACGGCGTTTGCGAATACGGATATCCAAAACGGCGGGTCGGGTTGTGTGATCTGGACCGGAGAGATTTCGGATATCCGGAATTATGCCAAGGGAGGTCAGGATCTCTACGTTAGATTAGCCGCTACTGATCTCGGTTAGTTCCTTCTCCTTTACCTAAAAAGAAAATAAATATCAAATGTGAAAGGAAATTATACATTGAGACGATTAATCATATGGTGTTCGAGATTTTGTAATAGTATGTAGACAAGGAAATCATATAGGAAAATATACATACATAGTAGGTTAGGATAATCTGTCATCTAAAGAGTAAACACATATATGCTTCTGGTTTTCATATTCACAACTAATCTTGCTTAGTAACGATCTATAGAGGAGAAATAGTTTAATATTTTTCTTACCTCATTTGCTAAAACTAAAATGTAAAAAAATTAAAAAGACATCATAAGAGAGATTTTGCTCACATTATATTTTTGGAATTTCTGTTCACATTATATTTGGACGCCCAAGAAAAGACACACGGTTTAGAAGGGAATACTAATTAAGTTGGTTTGTGAATAATGCATTTTTCTTTTTTTGTTCGGTAGAACGTGAATACTGATGAATATTGCAAGTCAAAGTTATATTGTTATTGTTTAACAGACTTTGAATTTAATCAAACTTTTTTTTAGTTTTCTTTTCCCTCTTTTTGAACTTGATAGAGATGTTGACGTCTTTGGTCATTGCATATATGTGAAAACTTTGTACTCCATTAAATATTTCATACAAATATAAATATACGTTTCCAGCATTTTGATCACTATAAAGTAGTAAACTTTGATAAATAAGAAATTTCAGTCCATTGGACTTTAATCATCTTAGAAATTGCTATGCGTCGTATTAATTGCAGTGGTTAGTGAAACAAATGATTAATATACTATTCACAAAAACTTATCTATCTCAAATATTAGTATGGTTTAAGCTCGATCCAGTACCGAAAAGAAACTATTTTTAGGTTGACCATTGTTATATTAACTAAAAGTCCAAAAGTATGACCAGATTACTTAGAAGAGAATATATGCCTCGCTTTTAACTTGAATCATAAAATATTAGTATGGTTTAAGCTCGATCCAGCAATTTTTCTTCTTCTTTTTCTATGTGATAATTACATAGAAGAGAATATATGCCTCGCTTTTACTTGAATCATAAAATAACATAATGTTTTTTAAAAAAGCAAAATTAATTTCCTTGGTCGAAGTCCTATAGATGATAGTTTTATCTTTTATGTGGTTTAAACGAAAAAAACAAGTGCTCATCAAGCCACGACAGCCGCCAGGTAGGATATTAACAGTGGTATCTCTTTCCCTACTTCAGTGGACAAGAGAAACAGAAATGCAAAAATCATAGGTTCGAGTATTGGAGTGAGCGTTTTGCTTCTTGTAAGCTTCATCATCTTCCAGCTTTGGAAAAGAAAGCAGAAGCGATCAATAACAATTGAAACACCTTTTGGTAAATCATTAACTCTCATTTTCTTTATTCTTGTCAGTAAATTATGATAATCATATATCTTGATAGTGTTTTTTTTACTGTGTCTGAATGAAACAGTTGATCAAGTGAGAAGCCAAGATTTGCTAATGAACGAAGTGGTAATATCCAGTAGGAGACATATATCTAGAGAAAACAAAACAGAGGATCTCGAATTGCCATTGATGGAGTTCGAAGCTATTGCCATGGCCACAAACAATTTTTCTGACGCCAACAAGCTCGGTCAAGGTGGTTTCGGTATAGTTTACAAGGTAAAAATGAATGAAAACTTATTTCATAGTCTATCTATGCCTCTCTGGACAAGGTCTAATTGTGTAAACAAATGTGTGGTAACAGGGAAGGTTACTTGACGGGCAAGAAATTGCGGTAAAAAGACTATCGAAAATGTCAGTTCAAGGGACCGATGAGTTCAAGAACGAGGTGAAACTGATTGCAAGGCTTCAGCACATAAACCTTGTCCGGCTTCTTGGATGTTGCGTCGATGGGGCGGAGAAGATGTTGATCTATGAGTACCTGGAGAATCTAAGCCTTGATTCTCATCTCTTTGGTTAGTGACTCAAAACAGCTCTGTTCTAACAATTGAACTATTTTGAAATTAAGTTAACACGTTTTCGGTTGTGGTCGATTTGTAGATAAAACCCGAAGCTGTAAGTTAGATTGGCAGAAGAGATTTGATATTACCAATGGTATTGCTCGAGGACTTTTGTATCTTCATCAAGATTCACGGTTTAGGATTATCCATAGAGACTTAAAAGCAAGCAACGTCTTGCTTGATAAAGATATGACTCCGAAAATCTCTGATTTCGGGATGGCCAGGATCTTTGGACGGGATGAGACGGAAGCTATTACGAGGAAGGTGGTCGGAACTTAGTAAGCAATCATTCTCAAAAAAACAAAGAGCCTTTTGTCTTAAATTCAAATTTGAAAAATAAATCTCATAACATATGAGTTTAATTCTTCGTTATGCAGCGGATACATGTCTCCAGAATATGCAATGGACGGGATATTCTCGATGAAGTCGGATGTTTTCAGCTTTGGGGTCTTGCTTCTTGAGATTATAAGTGGCAAAAGGAACAAAGGATTCTACAACTCGAACCGTGACCTTAATCTTCTTGGTTGTGTAAGCTTAAAACCTCTTAAACTTGACCTTGTTTCGCCTTCATCATGTGATGATAACATTAAAGTAAAAGATTCAATCTTTATGCACAGGTGTGGAGGAATTGGAAAGAAGAAAAAGGGCTAGAGATCGTAGATCCGATTATCATAGATTTTTCATCAACGTTCAGGCCACATGAAATCTTAAGATGCATACAAATTGGTCTCTTGTGCGTTCAAGAACGTGCAGAGGACAGACCAACGATGTCGTCGGTGGTTTTGATGCTCGGAAGTGAAACAACGGCTATTCCTCGGCCTAAACCACCCGGTTATTGCATCGGGAGAAGTCCTCTTGAAACTGATTCTTCGTCTAGTAGACAGCGCGACAACGAATCTTGGACAGTGAACCAAATGACTGTCTCAGTCATTAACGCTCGGTAATTTGAAACTCACATAGCCAATCTGTTTGTACCCGTATAGTATTTCTCCGTTAAGTCTCAGTATAGCGAAGTTTTACTTCATGGTTAGATTGTTCGAAAATTAAACTTGAATTATGAAATTACGTCAAAAATTTGTTAACTTACATTAACGAGCGAATTGACATCATGGATGTCTTTTTGGGGTTCGAATACAATTTCAATAGGATCAGTGCCGGTCCAAGATAAATGGTGGTCCAAATCAAAAAAAAAAATGTGGCCCCTACGAATAACCAAAAAAATATTATTAGAGCATGTGCATTGGAAACATTTACAGATCTAATTAGATTATTATATTAATAAACTTTAAGATGAGAGATCTAAATCTGCAAAAAAAAGTCTAATATAAAATATAATTTTGGGGTTTAGACATGTCGACGTGGCGGTTTTTGATTGGAGGAAGATTAATGTGTCTCTCTCTTCTCTCTTTCTTTTTAGACACTCAAATTAAAATGTCTCCAATGAAACACTCTATTCAACTCTGTCTTTCTCTTTTTTCTTTCTCTTTACACACCCATTTTTGAAGTCTCCAATACACATGCTTTTAAAAACCTAAAAAAGTAACGTGTCTATAAGCAGAAGCCATTGACTAATGAGTCTAGTACACAGCTTTTTTCAATTGACAATCCATTATATTTTTTATTATTTTGTGGCTTCATGAGCTTTAAAATTATGTCTATAAATCCAAATCCAATACAAATTTGGAGCCCCAAAAAATTGCAAAAAATGGGTGGTCCCAAGTCCAGGCTTAGCCCGCCTGTACTATGGGCCGGGCCTGAATATGATATTTCTAACATGTCCCTTGGAGGTCCTATGTGAGATTTCTTTAAGAGTAGTTTAGGTCCTATGACCTATCACATTGAAGTGAAATTCTAACTTGCCCCTTCAAGAATTGCACTCTAGTAACGTATCATAGTCGTGGTTCATAATCTAAAGCTATGCTTCATAAAAAAAAAAAAATTAGGAGAAAATATGCTTCATAAATTTTACGTGACTAACTTGTATCATCGTAATATTGTTCAATATCTTATTATATAAAAGCCTATTATAACTTTAGTTATTTTTTCTTAGTCAAATTATATATGTTAACGTTTGTTCCTTTAGTTACTTTACATTAACTAAAATTTGAATAACTATTTTTTTATGACGGCCAATTACCAAAGTAGTTGATAATAAATTAATAATGTATGGATGTCCAGCGCTTACGAATTTGTCGCATATATATTATAAAATACTAAATAATGTGATTAAAAATTACTGTCAATGAACAATTTTCTCTCATATCAGTATACCACGATCATTTTAATATATTATATTAATTTACTGACTAAGTCTTGCCAAATACAAGAATTGGCCAAAACAGTAACTGTCGCAGCAAAAGAAAGGTATAAATACAACTTACAAGTTTAATAAAGGAAAGATCGAATCCTGTAGTATAAATGTATAATACTTAGCCATTATATCGAGTTTTTTTTTTTCACACATGATTTTTCTTTCACGGAATTTAGTAGTATTTATTACTACGAACGTTTTATTTTTAACTAAATTTTATTTATTAATACGAACGTTTCTCAATAACTTTCACATTACCGACCCTCGACGGCCGATAAGGTGATTTCGTTCAGGGTCCAATCAGTCGACGACGACGAACCACTCTCAGAAGTTGTTGCTACGAGACAATAACCTGGCGGATGAGGCTGAGGAATCTCCGCTTTTTCACTCCCGAGCATCACTACCACAGACGAAGTTGTTGGTCTGTCCTCTGCGTAATCTTGAACACACAAGAGACCGATTTGTATGCATCTTAAGATTTCTTGTGGCCGGAACGTTGATGGGGAGGAATCTACGATGACCGGATCTACGATTTCTAGCCCATTTCCCTCATTCCAATTCCTCCACGCCTGTTCATAAAAATCAAGGCTTTCAAGTGTTTGATAGATCTCAACGAAATAAGAACGAATTTGATTGGTTCAAGCTTACGTAGCTGAGAAGATTCCTATCTACGTCTGAATTGTAGAATCCTCTGTTCTTCTTGCCACTGATAATCTCAAGAAGTAATACCCCAAAGCTGAAAACATCCGATTTTATTGAGTATACACCGTCCATAGCGTATTCCGGAGACATGTAGCCGCTGAGTAAACCGAAAGATTGAACTCAGAGTGTTGGTTGAAAAGACAAAAGATATTTGTATTTTTTTGGAGATAATGGTGTCTTGATTTCTTACTAAGTTCCAACTATCCTCCTCGTGGAAGCTTCCTCCTGGTCCCCTGCAAAGATCCTTGCCATTCCGAAATCTGAAATCTTTGGGATCATATTTTTATCAAGCAAGATGTTGCTTGCTTTCAAGTCTCTATGGATGACCCTACATCGCGAATCTTGGTGAAGATATAAAAGTCCTCGAGCAATACCATTGATAATGTCGAATCTCTTTTTCCAATTTAGCATAGAGCTTTTGGCTTTGTCTAGAATCAATCACAAGTTATGATTCAAAACCAAATGGAGTTAACTTATTACCAATGAAACTCAACTTTAGGATAAAGCTTCTAAAAAAAGTAGGTAAGACACTAACCAAATATAAAATAATTGAGGCTCAGATTCTCCAAATACTCATAGATCAACATTTTTTCTTCCGCGTCGGCATAACAACCAAGAAGTCGGACAAGGTTTATGTGCTGAAGCTTTGCAATCAGCTTCATCTCGGTCTCGAACTCAGCTCTCCCTTGAGATGACACCTCCGATAGCCTTTTCACCGCAATTTCTTCCCCATCAAGTAACCTTCCCTGCTACCACATATTTCATTATAGCATGAAACTTTTTCCAGTGATAAACACAACCAAATTTCTCATCATATGTACCTTGTAAACTGTACCAAAACCACCTGCACCGAGCTTGTTGCTGCTGGAGAAATCATTGGTTGCCATGGCAACAACATCATACTCCATCAATGGCATTTCGTAATCCTCTGTTAAAATTGAGAAAACAGATTAAAATCAAAACTTACAAACGAAAATTAAAGAAACGAAGAGTTATTAATTTACCAGTAGGCCCTGCATTTGCTCTTGCTTGCTTACGTCTCCTCATCCAGAAGAAAAAGATGAGAAAACTCAGTAGGAGCAAAAGAGGGGCTCCAACACTCAAACCTATTATTTTCCCACTTTTGTTTTTCGCCTTCCCTGGAATAATGAAAAGTCATACCACCGTTATTGTTTACACGTAAGCAAGGAAAAATGTACCACGTGATGGCTGACCTTGCTCGATGAGTCATAAAACACATCATTTGTTTTTGTAAGTTCGTCAACACATATCATAAATATAATTGGTTTAGACTTTTATTATATCCAAAAACAGTTTTTTTTTTGGTGAGCTATGATGTTACTTACATAGAAACTCCGTCCAAAGTAATAAAGTATGATATGTTTTGGATTGGAAATACGTTGAAGATGTATTTCATAAAAAAATTTAGTTTGAAAATAAGACGTAAATTTACTTTTTGTAATTAGTTAAAAAAAAGTATTATGAGATTATTAGATATCAATTTGATTCATCATTAGATAAGATTAATCTCCTATTCTCCTTGTATGAAAAAAAATATTTAATGTAAACTTCTTGAATGTAGAAAGAGTATTTAATGTAAACTTTTTGTATGTCAAAAATTATTTTCATGTTTCGAAACGTTTTACTTCCATTCCATGTACCTATTTATATTTTCATGTCCACTTATCCGGTTGGTTTTCCGTATTAGACCTAATATCATGAGAAACTTATCGACAAAATGACATATTAGACCTAATTTGACACCGTGTTTGACCACTTAATTTATAAGGGGAAAACAAATAAACCCATATACGAAATTCAATATTGTTGCATATATAATTATAAGATTTGGGAACGGAAATTAAATCTGAGATGGATTGTTGTGTGAATGTATGCATAAAGAGATCTGTGGGAAAGAGCTAACCGAGATCAACAGCAGCCAATCTGACATAAAGATCTTGACCCGCTTCGGCAAAACTCCGAATATCCCTGAGGTTTCTGGTCCACATAACACAACCCGACCCACCATTTTGAGCATCCGTATTCGCAAACGCCGTGCAATTACAATTCTTAACGCACCTCTCCTCACACTCCTTTAAACCAATTCTCCTGTCGACAGTCACCCCAATGGTATCCGGTAACTTCATATGTTTCAGCGATAAAAACCCATCTCGACTGCAGGTCAGCTGCGTCTTCCTCGCACAAATACTCAACCCGCTTTCCAACGGCCACCCGTATGGGTTCCTCCGCTCAAATCCTTGGATACAGTTACACTTTGGTGACGTGTTCGCGTCACAGAAAGCATAAGGACTACACAACGCGTAATCATCGCAGTCGCTTATAGATAGCATCCAGAACATGCTCCATTCGATTGCTGTCGGATCCCATGTGAATAGTTGTAGTAACCCGTCGGAATTCAACGTCAACCTCCGGTAGATATCGCGGGTAGTACTGTTGACTCTATAAGTGTAGAAGACCTCCTCTTTGTTCTCCGTGAAATTGTAAACAATGTTAGAGTATTGCCATCGTTGCATATCTGGTATGCCACTAAACTGGGCTCCATCCCACGGACCGCTCCGGAACACTTGGTATTCTTCCTTCCAAAGAAGAAATTCAGGTAGCCCTCGGGTTTCGAGTCTGAACAACCAATAACCGCTTGACGGATCATATGAGTTTTTCCAGGATGTAAGAAATCTGTTGTGTCCTGCTTTGAGATCCAAACCCAATTTCATATCCGGGAGAAGAGTATCTGTCGGGTAATCAAAGCTCTGCCACAATAACCCTTCTTGCCCGTTGGTTTTGGAGTCTCTAAGCACGAAATTCCCATTAGGGAGAAGCTCTGCTACCACCACTGGAGATCTCGCAGCTCCAGTCAGATTCGTCGACCAGACAGGGATATTGGATTGATTGAGGAGGACGAGATTCACACCGGAGATTTTGAGGGTTCCAGCAGAATTGGAGAGTGGATTCTCCCTGTTGGCAACCCATACATAGGTTTTTACCGGGATTGTCTTGTACCAAATCCCGAGATACCAACGATCACTGTCTCGGAAACTTGCGGCCGCGGTTTTGAAGAAACCAAGTTCGAAATCATCACCAAGAGAGACAATGGTTCGGTTGCTTGAGATTGTCAGAGATTCTGTAGACGACAAAGTACTGGCAGCGATCGAGAACGCAGGTCGAGAAAACAGAATTGATACAACAAATACGCAGAAGAAGATTAAGTTGTAAGAATGGTGGTAATTTGGTATTACACCTCTCATCTCTCTCCACCTCTCTCATACAACTTATGCTCTTCTTCCTTTATTTATACTATATGGTAATAATGACCGTCCCTTGTTTTTAGTTGATATTGCATAATTTTCCTAAGTTCAATTATTCCCAGCCGGCAAGGAAAATGTGATTTCAACATTTCATGACTTTTTTATCACTTCCATTAATTCATTTCAAACTGTTTGCTGTTGTCTCGCATTGGTCAATGACTTTACCAATGAAACTACATGTGAAATTAATTTCGTGCAACATGACATGTGCTGTTCATTCAGCAACGAAATCTATTCATCCAAGATGCTATAGGGTGCTCGCAAGTGCATCTTTCGAACATATTAACAAGTTCTTAATTGAACGGCTTGCGTAGATTAATCGCACAAGGGTACACAATATACAGCCGAGCGATAACCTACAATCCTCGTAATTTTACCCAAAAATTATCCTAACTTCACTGAAGACATCTTATAACTTATAGAGGGAATTGCGTCTCACTAGAATTTGACACCTAAGCACATATATTAGATATGATAGATTGATATTGGTTCATGTAAATTGGTAAACCGGTAATCATCTCTTACTATATAAGAGAATCATGTAACTGAGATTAAATAAAGATCAATAATAGAATTGTTCTTCACTTCTTCATCTTCGATTCATTGCTAACATTAACATGGTATCAGAGCCAGGTTAAACCCAACTTTCTCGATTGTGCTTCGCACCCGTTAATGTTCAGTCCCACAAACTTCACGCTTCAGATTTGAATTCTGAGCGTGAGAGGGATGTGTTGGAATTGTCCCACACCGGAAATTTAAGAGTATTGTGGACAGTATATATAGTATGTGGCAATCCTCCACTTTTGAGCTAGCTTTTGGGTGAAAGTTATGCTCATTACTAATATGATATCAGAACCAAATTTATGATTTTTTTTAAACGCTTACTAAATTGAAGGTTGTTAAGCATTTGGCGCGAGTTAGAGTGACGATCATGTTTTTGAGAGTCCCGCATAAGTGGAAGTGGTTGGAACGGTTTCCCATTCCTATCGAGCAGCTGAGCCAGTGAGAGCAATCGAATCAGAAAACTACCAACTGAGGCGAGTGTAGTTCCCTATTTCCCAAGGAAAGGACGAGTTACAATAGTGTGCTTTCATAGGAATACGTCGGAAAGATGTGCTCAGTGAGCTGAGAATGATTGTGATAGTTGCATAGATGACGTCACATGCTTTTCTATGCAACTCTCACTTCTGTAAATAGTTAAAGACGTTACATTGCGATACTCTCACGAGAAAAGTCAAATAAATCAGTTTGACGACTCGTAATGTAAAAGGTCATCTCTGATAATTTGACACCGTGTGTTTGTCCACTTATCCGGTTGGTTTTCCGTATTAGACCTAACATCATGAGAGACCACTTAATTTATAAGGGAAAAAAAAAACCCAAGCTTTAAACCCATGTACGAAATTCCAAGAAGGTTACAAAGAAACTTATCGTCAAAATGAAGGCATGCATTAGATAGATAAATAATTACAAATCGGAAAAGACGTGGAACAACAATGGATACTTGGCGTCTATTGTACACTTTTGTTCCTATCCAACATCTAGGGTTTACAATGTACATGCGACCACAAAATCATGATCATACACCTTGCCCGGTGAATCTAGATGATTCCGACATTGAACAAACAATAGTATATAAACTAAAATAATCATGATCATACAAATCTACCGTGTACATAACATATCCCACAATCAAATAACACATAGATCATTGAACAAGCAATAAGAATTCTGTTATTGAAGGAAATAAATTTTAGTTTCAAGCATTCACAACTATATATATATATATATATATATATATATATATATATATTTGTGCAAATAGCTCTTTACTACATGAAATCAACAATTTCAATCACAACTAGTTCAGACGGCTTTCGACAATTCTATGTTGTTGAACCCTTGTGCATGCGACGTATTAAAATGTATCTTTTATCTTCATCCTTCTCTCTCGGTTTCTCATTTTTTATGGAAAGTTCCTATTGAATTATCTGATATTAAGTAGAAATCTTATACAAATATTCTATATGCCGTTAATTAGTAATGTGGGGATTGGTCTATGTGCATATATTTTACCCTAGATCTAATCACATTTTTAATATAAGATCATTCTAACAATATTCACGACGCTAGTGAAATTTTGTGATTAAATATAAGCCAACAAACACAGTTATGATCTGTTTATCGAACTCCCTAAGATCATAATTGGGTTTGTTTTGTTTTTTTTTTAAAGCAAAAAAAACAAACGCAGTTATGATCTTAGGGAGTTCGATAAACAGATCATAGATCTATATACTATGTTTTTTTGTATGTGTATACAACTTTGATGTGATTGTGGGTATACACTTTTTATAGTGACTCTTTAACATATAGCACATAAACACACAATTTTTATGTGTTGCTTTGCCGAAAACAAAAGAAAAAAACTCTCTGTGTTTCTTTCTACTCGCGCGTACATGCATTATTTGTTTTCTGACTGTTTTACACGTAAACACATAAACGCACAACTTTTATATGTTTATGCGTACACCATACAACTTTTATATGTTTATTTATACCAGACACGTAATTATTTCGTAACTCTTACATGTAAACACATAAATACACAGTTTTATGTGTTTCTGTGCACGGAATTTTTATTTTGTTATACACAAATATTCATAATTATTATTTGCGACATTTCTACACGTGAACACATATATATATATATACACATAAACACACAACTTATTTTGCTTTAATAGCATATACACCTTACACTAAGAATAATCTAAGAGAAAGGATTAATTATAATTCACATAAGAAGATTCATGAAGCCTGCTATTTTGTTTATGGTTACTTGTGTTCTCATGTCTTTTTTAAGTCATGTTAAAGGTAATATATTTTAGACTTCACAGCAAACCAACTTTTTGGACCATTAGAAACCAGATCTAGAACATAGATCTCGGCCAAAAACCGAAAACGAAGGTGTTAGCGGCAAATCCGCACCGTAGATCGAAAGGAACCGGCGTCTCCATCCCCGCGTCAGCCTAGATCCGACCAGATCTGGAAGGAAAAACCCAAGAACGAAAATCCGAGAAGAACACAAAAGAAAACTAGAAAAAAAACCAAAGAAAGCATAAGAACTCTCGACTCCGATGCTGAAAAAGCCACCGGAGCCGGAAAGAAACGAATCGGTGGTTCTCTTTAAGGAAGGGATGCGATTTTAGTTTTCTGGGTGGGATACTTGAGAGAGAATTCGACGAGCAGTGTGTATTCAAGTTGACATTAATTTCTTAAGTTAATTATATGGGGAAAAATTGCTATAAAAAAAACTTTGAAAGTAGCTCCCGTCCGTCGGCTTGCCTCATGGCTGTCTGTGGCTTGCCTCATGATCGTCGGGCTTTGGAGGTGTTTCCAGTCCGGATTTTTGCTATTTCTCAATCTCGGTATAAGTTTTGAAAGCATGCAAAATCATTGTGTTCTAGGGTGATCTTTGGATCACAGTCGAAGCTCTTGGTAGGTGATTCAGTATCGGCGGATTTTTCGTCGTAGTAGTGGTGAAGCAGCGGTGGTGGTGCTTGTGCGGCGGAGCCATCCTAGGGTTTCTTCCTGTTCCTCGTGGGCTAATTTGTATTGGGCTTTTTATTTTACTGTTGTATCTGTTCTGACCTTTTGGGCTTTTTTTAATAAAATAGATGACAAAAAAAAATAAAGGTAATATATTTGTTTTTTACTCACAAAAATTTGAAAACAGTGATAGTTATTTTAATCATATAAAATAGTGCTACGACCAACAAAAAAAAAACTTGAGGCGTATCTTCTCCATTAAGATGAGAAAATATTTTAAAATACATATAAAGTATACATAATATTTTTACACAAAAAAAAGTATACATATTATTTCATTTTTTCTGAAGATGCGGTACAATGAAATTATGCACCAAAACCTGAACTACAGCATTTTTTTTCTGATATGTCAACAACATTTTTTCTGATATGTCAACAACATTTGTTATTCTTCCAGATCCTGAACTACAGCATTTTTATTTTCAATCGTGTGGAAATAGGGTGAACACGCGACAGATATTTAGAAAACTAAAGTTGTCATTATAGATATTTAGGAAATTAAGATACCACTTACCAGTACAGATATTCGAGTTGTCTTCAAACGGGTAATACATTTTATAGGTGGTGGACTAGGGCTTAAAAGATTTTGGATATCCACGAAGAGCTTAATTGTTTAAGAGAATTTTATTTTATTTACAAAAATATGTATTAAATTATTTAAATTTCTTAAACTCTTACGAAAACTTTGTAAACACAATATAACTTACAGAAATTTATTAGTATAAATTTCCAGTTAGATATAGGACTATCCAAATTTGATTTTTTTTTAATACTAAGACGTTGTATTCTTTCCTCTTTATTTATATAATATAAATAGAAAAAACTCTTTTTTAACTACATGTCGAATATATTTACAGTAAAACCTCTATAAATTAATAATGTTGGGACCATAAGATTTTATAAAAAAAAATTAATTTATAGATATATTATTTGATTGAAAAACTAATTTTGGGACTTACAAAAAATATTACTTTAGCAAATTATTAATGAATCGAGTATTAATTTATAGAGGTGCAAATGGGGGAAAACTTTTGCTGGGACATAGCCGAATTTTTTGTAGAGAAGTTTGTATTGCGGAGGGGGAAAACCCTTCTCATTGCAATTGTTCAATCATTCGCGGAAAACCAACTTGCACTTGTCAAATTCCTTGTCATTGACTATAAATTCATAACCAAAATGTTTTTACTAGTAATAAGAAAGAAAATATAAAAATTAATGTTGTTGACATATCAGAAAAAATGTCTGTGTTAATCTTCAAATTTGATTACTTTTTATTTTTATAAACTCAATAAAAATCATAGCACTTTAAAATAGTCCTCGTCTACTCTTTTTTGGTGGTCAAGGTGAGTGAGCACGGGCCAATAACCCGGGAATTTTGATATACCCCCGACCCGTTCAAGTATCTAAATCAAGAAGAAGTACGTACGGGTCAAAAATTTAGGTACTTAGCTTGAAGAAGTACATTTCGGGCGGGTACTTACTACTTAGTACATTTGATGGTACTTAGTACATTTCAGGCGAATCTAGATTTATATTTTAATGGGGGCATAACAGTGTGTCAAAGCTTAATATTTTAATTTTGGAGGTTTGATAAAATAATTAACAGAAAAGTCAAAATTTGAATTGTGGCAGCTGCTCTAACATTGGCGTACATGGATCCACCTCAAGAGGCGGACATCAAATATTTGTGTTCAGTCCTATATTCAACTGTCCTACTGTTAAAAAAAAAACATTGTGTTTTGTTTGGTTACTTGAGGCAGTTAGAGGTTCAAACACTTTGTTGCTTACCAATCGGATGGGCAAATAGAATGGGTGGGCAGAAATAAAAAGAAGCGTTTACGTACGAACCACCCTAAAAATAGAGTATCTACAACCGCATGTTTACCTTAAGAGCTGTTGAATTTTTATAGTGTTTAAATCTATCTATATATATATATATATAAAACTGTATTTAATTTATTCTTCTTCTTTTTTTTTTGTCGAAATTCTTCTTAAAATAGAATGATAATACAATTTAATAAAGTATGCTTATTTATTTTTAGTTATGTTAATTTTTTATTATTAAACCGCTGATTACCAGTTATAACTATAATTTAGTTATTCTTTTAAAAAAAACCGTATTATAGCATCTGGTGGCCGCTCTTGCCACAATAGTACCATGTAACTCTAGTATGTGACGTGGATAGCTCTCGAGATTGATCTCGACCTAGGCTTTTGTTGTGTGCACGTGTTTCATCTTTACTGTATCTATTATGAAGTTTGCGGAATGTTGGCTCTTTCTTCCTAGTTTCTTCATTTAGAAAACTATCACTCACGATATCCATGGTAAGCTTTCCCTCTGACGCCAAATTGTTATGATTGACAGCTAGTAAGTCCAGTCCCAACTATCTGACAAGAAAACTAAGGAGTAGAAGGGCTTGAATCTCATCTTCGATCTTCATGTTGACTTTGTTATGTTTCCTGAACTTTCAACCTAAAACCAATTGACAATGAATGGATTGGCCAAAATTATTTATATATTAGTCAATATCCCTCCCAGCTATCAATATGGGATAATCTTCCATCATCCACTTATAATACTAATAGTTTTCTGTTGTTAGTTTTGACATGTCTTCTTTAAAGATAATGGTAGTCTCTATCTTGATATGCACGAAATATCGATATTATAAGCCAACATGATTCTTATATCAGTGTTGTTGGGAAAACTATTAAAATGAAAATTATACAACTAGAAGAATATACAAGCCTAAATCATTTTAAATAGATCTTGTATTTTCTTTGTATTAATGGAGAGATAATCCCTAACAGTCTTAGAATATTGTATCTTCCCAATTAGATTAGAAGAAATAAAAATGCTTAAGAAGTTAAATTCTGTCCAGCCTAGTTTGAAAAAAAAAAGTCTTTGCTTTTATTAAGAGACGTGAATCATGTGATGTGCCTAAAAATATTTGACGAAAATCAAAAATATTCAGCGGAAAAAAACCCTATGTACAGAAGATATCCTCTATACCCAAAATGCCCTCGCCCGGACATCCACGAAACAAGTGGGGTAATTTCGTCATCTCAAACGAAAGCCATTGCTGCGAAAGGCTTCACGGTCCACGAGCTTGTCTTTCTCTCTCTGTGGGTTTAATTTTGAAGACGGAGAAAAGTATTCGTCATTTTTTTCCCCTGGGGTTCTCTGCTCTGCTCCTGCAGGAATCTTATAAACCCTTTTCTCTCTCCCTCTCTCTCACAGTCTCTCAATCTTATCCCTTTCTCATTCGAAACCCTGAAAGAGTTGAAAGTTGAAATGGCGTTTGAGTTGCCAAACGATTTCAGGTGCCCGATCTCCCTTGAGATTATGTCCGACCCGGTTATCATCCAATCGGGTCATACTTTCGACCGGGTCTCTATCCAACGGTGGATTGATTCCGGCAATCGGACTTGCCCAATCACCAAGCTCCCGTTGTCGGAAAACCCTTCTCTGATTCCCAATCATGCCCTCCGTAGCTTAATTTCAAACTTTGCTCATGTGAGCCCTAAGGAATCACGCCCCAAGGCCCAGCAAGAACACTCTCAATCTCAATCCCAATCCCAATCCTTAATCTCCACTCTCGTTTCCCGATCATCGTCTTACGAGTCAAGGCTCGAGTCACTGACCCGCCTCGTCCGACTCACGAAGCGAGACTTGTCAATTCGGAGGAAAATCACTGAGTCAGGCGCGGTTCGTGCGGCTCTGGATTGTGTTGACTCGGGTAATCACGTTTTACAGGAAAAGTCTCTCTCTTTGCTTCTGAATCTCAGTTTAGAAGATGATAACAAAGTGGGTTTAGTCGCTGATGGAGTGATAAGACGGATCGTGGCTGTATTACGGGTCGGGTCACCCGATTGCAAAGCGATTGCTGCGACTCTGCTAACGAGTTTAGCTGTTGTTGAAGTGAACAAAGCCACAATTGGATCATACCCTGATGCAATCTCTGCTCTTGTTTCTCTTCTCCGGCATGGAAATGACCGGGAAAGAAAGGAATCAGCGACGGCTCTATACGCTCTTTGTTCTTTTCCGGATAATCGAAAACGGGTTGTGGATTGTGGGTCGGTTCCCATTTTGGTTGAAGCAGCTGATTCAGGGCTAGAGAGAGCAGTGGAAGTTTTGGGGCTTTTGGTTAAGTGTAGAGGAGGAAGAGAAGAAATGAGCAAAGTAAGTGGCTTTGTTGAGGTTTTGGTTAACGTTTTGAGGCATGGAAGTTTGAAAGGGATTCAGTATTCTCTGTTTATCCTCAATTGCTTGTGTTGTTGTAGCCGAGAGATTGTTGATGAGGTTAAGAGAGAAGGAGTCGTAGAGATATGCTTTGGTTTGGAGGATAATGAGAGTGAGAAAGTCAGGAGGAATGCCACTAACTTAGTCCATACTTTACTTGGAGTCCAATGAATTCTTGATTTTGGGAGTGTGAAAATGGAAAGTTAAAAGGATCGTTTTTGTATACGGTGGCGGTTTTGGGGATTATAGTTGTCTGGTTTTGCTTCTGTGGTCCGAAAATGGAGGTAAGTTTGGGTTTTTGTTGTGTTGGATTCTCCTCTTGTAGTTGATGTACAAATGAAAGGAAGAACAAAACAAAAGTCTTAGGTGTTCAGTAACGCAAAATGCAAATGCTTTTTCTGTTTTTGTTTTCTGTACATTAAAGAAATAAAAAGGATCATACAGATGATTCTTCTTCAAGAGAATTGTAATCTTTTTCCGATGTTTATTTTCATTTGAGCATTCCATTTTCATAGCATTTGATCCCATCTCTGTTGAATCTAACCATTTGTTGCAAGTATTCTTGCATGAATCGATTCGGAAACAAATTACAGAGTGCGTTTACACAGTCATGTTCAGGTACGTATAATTTCTCATCCGCGGAATCATCTCCAATCCTCATGCCTAACATTTTTCCCATAATTTCAAAATGAAAAGCAGTAGTATACTGTTTGCTAGTTGAATCACTGTGTTGGTATATCCAGAAACAGTGAGAATCATTGTTTCTTCGAATCAATTATTCTAAGAATATGATTGATGTATTTGGTTTGTGTAAAGCATTCATGGATTCAAGAAATTAAATTCTCCCATCTTTTGTTGTCTTTATGTTCCTAAGAACTTTGATGATTCCATTAAGACAAACCTGTCTTTGTACTGCAACGGTCACTGGGACAAACCATTCCACTGTACTTTATGATTCTCTGTCTACTCGAATTAGGGTTATTTTTTATTTCAATTCTGGCGTGCTTGTGACAAAAAAGCATATCGTCTGTTGGAACAAAAATGAAAAAAGCAGCTTGAATTCGCCACGAGACAATGATTTCATTTTACTCATAAAAAAAGTTTGGTTATGTTTTGACTCGTGCTTTTTCCTTCGAAAACAGTGCTTAAAGATGATTGCTTTATGTTACTTATTCAATCATATGCCTTGATTTGAGGACACACAAACAAAACAAAATAAAGTCCTGTCCTTTGAGGACCATGAAAAGGAGCTGATTTATTAAAGTGATAATTTTTTATTAAAAGATCTCCTTCATTGAGAGATATTAATTAATAATTATCTAATTTAGTTGACAAAAGCATCATCTAATTTGTCTCCCTAATCTTTTTTGAAAATCCACAAAATTCTAGAACTGCATAGATTCTGAAATTAAATAATTGTGAAAGAAACAAAATATTTAACTGTACAATCACGCATTTTTTGTTTTTGTCGTTAAAACGACAGAATAATTGAACATAAACATAAAATAGTATGGTTGGGAAAGAAATCTGCAAAATCATAAAAGTCAATTCTATCTTTCCGCTATTTCACGGTGGTACGTACCACTAAAATAGTAGGAAGTAATATTGGGTGGAACTAGGCATGGGTTGCGGGTCGGATCCGTCCTACTTGACCCGGCCCACAGCGGATTTTAATTTTTTTGATCGGCTTTGAACCGCTCCGCAAAATTTTTCAATGAAATTTTTTGGACCCGCACCCGCCCCATTTGCATTTATGAATACCCACGGGTAATCCGCCAATATTTAAATAAAAATAAAAAATAAATTTTATATAATTTTTTTTTTTAAAAAACCTAATAAAAAAATCCAATATGATAAAATATAAATATAAAATTTATTTAAAATTATAAAAACAAAATTGTTAGCGAATTTATACAAATATTACATAATTAAATTTTAATAATTTTGTCAATAATTTTTTAAATAATTAACATTTAAAAAAAAAAAAATTTGGTGGGTAACCCGCGAACCCGCAAAATAAATTTGGAACATCCGCACCCGCCCCGCAAAACCCGCTTTTTTTAAAACAAATTTTTTTTTCGATCCGCACCCGCCCCGCGGCGGATCAAACGGGGCAAAACCCGCGGATAATAAACCAAATTCCCAGGCCTAGGTGGAACAAGCTGAAACTGAAACTGCTCGATTCATAAGCGCAATTCCGGCTTCTAATATTGCGCCATAGAACTCAGACTTTTGTTCGAGTTAAGGCTTTGGTTTGTCTCAGTGTTGCTCTAACTTTTTGATGAGACACCATTGCCGAAAAGAAGAGGGTTCTGAATTCTGATTTGTGTTAAGGATTTTTTTTTTTTTTTTGTTTGAACATTGTGTTAAGGATTTTATGCGTTGATATCATTGACATTAGTCTAACTTTTTCAAGTGAAGCAAATCTTATCTAACTCTTCCTTTGTTCAGATGTTCTATGATGGCTTCTTGATGTTGAAAGACAATATATGGCTCTATCCCTTTTCTGTATAATTTGAAAATACATTCCAAAAACTACCACGAGAGATAAAGGAGCTGAAAACCCTAATGATTAAACCACAACACGTACGCTACACCTAAAAGCAAATAAAAACTAAACCCAAAGGCCAAAGCCAATAGATTTGATCAACAAGTCAAGAAAAGAGAACACACTTAATTTTGCTAATTCCTACTTGCCACTGAAAGAACAAACATATGTTATTTATGTTATCCTCAATTCAAAGATCCATGCTCCGGTTCATCACCCTGTTTACCTCAGCTTCATTTACTTTCCTTCCCTGCGATATGAATTCCGTAGCAGATTCTATCGTCAAGGCTGCTTTATCTTCCTTTTAGCCTCGACCTCTCTCTCGAATGACCCTTTCTAACTATAAATCAGTACAATTTGTAGCGATTTGGTATAACGATAGTGGTGACGATCAGAGGCTTCGGTACAAATGTATAAATTTGCATGCATGACAAAACATCTAAACACATCGTGTAGGATTTAAATGTATTTCTTTCATGAATCTTTTAACCAAATGCAGTTAATTAATTAAACTAACTATACATAATTTAATTTGATATATCATATATACATATATATTTTTTGATTGTATATACTTTACACGTGTATGCATTAATCGTTTTGTAACTCTTTTACACATAAACACACAATTTTCATGTGTTTTATGAGTTTACGTGTAAAAGAGTCACAAAACGATTCATACATATCAAATACAGTAAAACCTTTATAAATTAATACTTGATAAATTAATAATTACTATGAAATAATAAATATTTTTGGTTTTGAGTAGAGCCAGTATAAAAATTAGTAAAATTCGATAAGATAATAAGATAATAAATTTTTTAAACTTTTATGTAAATATATGGTTCTAATAATAATATAAATTAATAATTATAAATCTACGCATATATAATTAAGCAATTTAGTAAAATATGATTCTATTGTTGCTTTTTCTTTCTCAAAAGTTGGATTCATTTTTTAGCTCATCTATAATTTTTCTTATTGCATCAACAATTCATGGTGTTTTCTTCTCGATTGCTACAAAAAATTATGAAAAGTTCAAAAAAGCATAAGTGATTTCAAAAAATAAGAAAATTTAAATAAAAATAAAATTTTGAAAGATTATTGATCGAAAAAAATATCTCTATTATTAGTTTATCGATAAATTAATAACTTTATAAAATAATAAAATTTTAAAGTCTCAATATTATTAATTTATAGAAGTTTTACTGTATATTGTATATATACTAGAAAATATATCAAACACATAAAAACGGTGTGTTTTATGTGTACACAATTTTGATCTGTGTTATATATGTATTAGTTGTCAAATTGTCTCTCTTTTACACGTATAAACATATAGCACACACCTTTTATGTGTATTAACTGTCTTCACAACTTTCGTGTGTGCGCTTTTTATGGTTAACAACACAAAAGTGTGTGTTTTCGTTTATACTTGACACGTTTTATCGACTCTTTTAAATGTAAATTTACATAATTTGTATGTGTTTTATCTGTATTTAATTTATTATAAATACAACGTAACTAACTTATTAGTTGTCTTCACAACTTTTGTGTGATTATTTATACTTTACACGTTTTTCCGATTCTTGTATGTGTTTAATTACCTGTATGTTCACAACATATAAATAACTTATTTTGCTTACTAAATTTTTTGCTTTCTTAGATTGTTCTTAGTACGAGGTGTATCTCTAAGTGAAAGAAGTTAATGTTAAATTCTAATTTACACAAAAGAGTAATAAGAGATGACTTGTTTATAGTTTTTTTCATGTTTTTTTTTTGTTAACTAGTTTTTTTCATGTTATGTTATTGTAATACTATTTTCTACGATTAATAATCAGCAGTGCTTTCAGATTTTGCAAGTAATCAATCAAAACTAAAAGGAAGTTGATATATTACCTTCTAAACCATGTCGAAGGTAAGTATATCAACTTTCGAATAGCTTTGAATGGTTACTAGTGAAATTTGAAAACACTGATTGTTACTAGTTATAATAAATAGTGTTGCAAACTGAGGCAAAATATTTTAAGTAGAGGCGTGATTTATTAGTATCTTCTTAGGCAGTAATATATTTAAAATAGTCAAACAAACACGGATCTAGTTTTATTATCGTTTGAAGTGTTATTTTTTCTTTAGAACAAAAAGGGCTACTCTTTTGGGGCGGTTGTGAGCAATAGTAATTGAATGAAGAGTTCACTCAGAAAATAACAATATAATTCCGAGTAAAAATGTCGGAGGTGGTGCCGTGGAAACCGAACTTATAGCCTGTGGTGTATGGCAATAAGACAGCTCAGGCCCAAAGTGGACTTTCTTCCGAACAACGTGTCAGGTGCCGGGTGAAAGAAAACTGCGAATATTTTTAATCATAAGCATGAGATTCAAGCGCCAAGGTGAGATACTTAAGCTCATTAGTCCAATTACATATATTTGATATCAAATCATGCAAGTTTCATAGAGATGCAAATATGGATTTTCCGAAACTGCAGAGTTTAAGCAATATTAGAGCTTTCACATGAGAATTGAGTTCGAATATAACAATATTCGTTACTAGAAATCATCGTCGTTTTTTCTTAAAACGTAAATGTGATGCAATCATGCAAGTATATGATTAAAGTTGATCTTAAGAAATAGAAAGAAAAAGGGTATGCAACTTATATGCCTTCTTTTTGGTTTTTCTTAGAAATGACCTAAGCTGCATGGAATCAGAAGTGGGTACGCGAAAGCGGAATCGTACGAAAACGTAAAAGCAGTTTTTTAAAAAAAATTAGGAAGCGGGTACGTGTTGGGATCGTGTATATATATATGTGTATATATATATATATATATAAAGCTAAACATTATATTATATTAATAAATGATTATAAATAATTCAAATTTAATTAGTATATTTTACATGATTCAACTTAATCAAAATAAAAGATCAACACACATTTTTATTCTCAATTTCTTTTAATTTCATCAAGTAAAATCATTTAAAATTTGTTATCGAAAGAAAGAATTAAAAAACTCAACCTTTTCGAGATAATCTCATTAATCTTATCAATTTAATCAATTCTGATATCTCATTTTGATTAAAATAATAATTTTAAACAATATTTTTTATATATAAATGATGAAATTTATTGTATACATGGAAACGTAAGTTTTTAAAACGGAAACACAAGCTTCCAACACGTTTAAAAAAAGATACTTTTGAAATCGTTATGAAAGCGATATTCCGAAAGCTTCCGAAAGCTTCTGATTCCGATTCCGAAGCGGGAAGCGCACCTCGAAAGAAGTTTCCGTACTACATAGGAAATGACACTATGCCTGAAGAGTCAAGATCTAATAGAGCTATCAATTGGGCCTGACTGCGCCTAAATGGGCTTGCCTACGCGGAAACTTTTTTTTTTTCACGGGACAAAAATGACCCGCGTTCAAATGGTCTATCCGTAGTACATAAAAACATACGGTCATTTAACTTTTTCTTGTTGACTTTTTTTGTTCTCTCCTGTTAAAACGACAGAATAATTGAACATAAACATAAAATAGTATAGTTGGTAAAAAAAAATCTGCAAAATCATAAAATCAATTCTGTATTTTTCCCCATTTCACGATGGTGCCACTAAAATTGTAGGAAGTGAAGCGAACGAGAGATCACATATTGTAAACAAATTAACATTGGGACTTTACAATTCGTACAACAAAAATTGCACGTGTTCACCATATTGAAAAGAAAGTTACATGTGTTCATGTATAGTGTTAGATTTTTGTTTGATTATAACTGTTTAATTCCAGAAACTATTTGTGCTCAAATTCGACGGAGAGGTGGAGAAAGTACTTGAAATCGGCATCAGACAAAGACCGCGGCTTCGAAGGTCTTGTCTTGGACTATAATCTCCGTCATGAGTATTATTGTCTGATTTGTCTGAACACTAGAGTTGAAAGAATCTTATGATCATAAAGCTAACGAACAAAAATCGAACAATTTAATTAACTGATTTTAGATTATATTGAGTTGTTTAACCGGTAACTAACTTAAGTACCTGCTTCTGTTCACCAGATCCTTTATAGTTCAGGTGTGGATTACTCGAGACCTATTTAGATTTAATTGATTATAAAACAATAATTAATTTAGATAATAGTAAATTAAAACCAATAATTTATATTTTATGTGAGAATCTGAACTTACAGTGATTTGTTCTTGAAGAAACTTGATGTACTCTATAGCATCATGGAGGACAGAAGCAGTGTCTGTCTGCAGGAATCATCAGAAAATAATATTAAAATAAGATTCGATCCCCGAGTTTCTCTTTACGAACCTTATCAATCAAAATAGTTTTTCGGAAGATAATTAAAAATAATACTCAAAGAAAAATATTGCAATTAGCATTTTGAAAAATAAAAATAGAAAAAATTACTATTAAATTATTTTGCATTTACAAACTTTTAAATTAAACAATCTGAAACTTTAATAAAGTAAAAATTAATAAATCAATTTTTTTTTTTGTGCTTGGATATGCGTTATTTTTCACAACTACTTTCTTAAGAGACAATTTCTGAAAACTGTAGTAAGATATTTGTTTCTAACTTTGAAGCTTGGAAACTGAGATGGTGTCTCGAGTCTTTGTCTTTTCAGTCGCGGTGATGAGTCAATATCTCTGAGTTCTTCAGTTTTCTCACTTGCTCTCTGAAAATAATCACAACATCAAAATTTACAGACAGATAACAAATTTTCTATAATGAAATAAACTAAATAGGTTTACGTACCTTGCAAGTAATTAGGTTCTTCCAGGCTTGTATTTCTTGCTCAGCTTTGTGTCTAATTTCGTGATCAAAAACTGAAACAGTTCTTGATTCGTTCAAGAAAACGTCATCGATAAAGTGAAAGCTTTCGAGTAGTTCTGGTTTCGCACAATTAGGAATTGATAGCTGCTCACTAGAATCAAATAATCCTTCTAGAAAACTATTTATCTGATTGAATCTTTCTTCTTCGTGACTGGAAAAAGAAAGAAAAAGAAGGTCAAGAATCAAAATTTTAATTTTGCATCACGTTAGATATAAATGGACTTACATGTTAGATTGGCTCGAAACATAGACTTGTGAGTTGGAATTAAGATTTGTATTACTTAAGAAAGTGGAAGTATTATGATAGCTCTCGTTATAGGTTTTGGCATCGAGGGTGTCAACGTTTTGCCATTCAAAGCCGGCGATATCAATGGAAATCTCAGTGGAACATGGCAGAGAGCAGCCGGAGAACATGCAGTTGGAAGAGCTCCACCATTTTCCGGTACAAACTCCCGCGGTTTCGAATTCTTCTGTCATATCTTGTTGGTTACGTAAGCTATTTTGTTTAGGTTTTCTTTTTGTTTCCTTGGAAATGTTGGAGTTTGCATGATGATCGTTTGTTTATATAGGTGGCGGTGAGGTTTTCGTCAACAACAAAGTTGCGATATTTTTATTTTTCAAAGAAAGTCGCAAGAGCTTTAGATGTTATCGCTAATAGTTATTAGGTTAATCTATTAAATATTAATTTGATCATTATGGGACAAAAAATAAGGTAAGTTACCGGCCAGAGTAGTCGCTACGAAGTTAGGTTATAAGCAAATAAATTAAAAGATGACATTTTTCCAGAGTACGTAGAAGGTAAATTTAGTTTTAAGTTAGTAATTAAAAGCAAAACACTACATGTGAGTTTATTATCATCGTTATTCTTATACTATTTGATGTGCGATGGTAACACTAAATCACAAATTGCTACTATGTTATTGTTGGAGGTATTTGAATGAAAAATATGTTTAATATGTTGGAGTATATATTTGTTTAAGGCCGAATAAAGTTTGATTTAAAAGCAAAAAAAAAAAATTGCGTATAATGTATTTTTAATGATTTATCGTGAAGTTGTTTTGGAATATAGATATATATTTTTGTGACTTTGTCGTCCAACTTATACTCATTTTTGTGCTATTCGGTAGTATATGAATATGTACAACATATAATTGTATATATAAACAAAAAGAAAAAGAAAGTCAACATTACCAAATCCATCGCTAAAGGGGTAGTTGGCTGGCTACGTTTTTTAATTGAGTTTTAGTATGGTTTATGCGACATTGATCCGTTAGATAAATTAATATGGCTGAAAAACAAAAACAAATTTTTTTGTCAACTCAAATCGACTTTTTGCTCCAATTAGCCTCCAACGGACAACATATAATTATAACTTAGGATTACGCCTGGTTGATTTTTAGTAAGGTTTATGCGATATTGATGTCTCCGATAAATTAATATGGCTGGGGAAAAATTATCTAACAAAAAATTAATGTCTAATTGATCAAGAAAAACAGAAATTAATAATACTCCTATTTGGCAATAATTATTAAATAGTTAAGACGTAAACGTAACTATACGAACGTACATTCATTCACCATATTAATTTTGGTTCATGCTCACCCCAAAACTAATAGAGGAGTTTCTTTTTTATAAGATTTTTTAAATAAAATAATATGGTTAAAATGAATTGTTGATATATTCCAATATGATAAACAAATAATTAACCCTTTCGCAAAAACAAAAACAAATAATTATATTTGTATATTAATAGATGGATTAAGTAATACCGTCCACTCGAATCCACTTGGGTTTCATCTTCTTTTAATTTTAGAAAGATTCCCGAAATCTTCTTTCATCATATAATTATTTGTTAGTGATCATATTGGAATATCAAATGTGTGCTCATGTCATATGGTTTGACTCAACCAATGGTTTTAATTGTTTTTTAGTCAACATATATATATACTATTAACATTTGTAAACTTGTAGTGACTTAGGTTACACGCACCAACTTCTATAAACCGAAATTAACCAATTGCGTTATTAATCAATCAACAAATACTGGTTTTTAGTTTACTAAGCAATTTTAACATCGTTTCCATACGATTTGAGTTCAACAGAATCTTGATACCAAAATCTTAAGAGTATATAGAGACTGTTGATTTGAGTCATTTGACTTGGGAAATGGTTCATCGTGTTATTTTTATTCCATGATGAAAAAATCCCTTTAAATTATTGTATATTAAAATCATATTGTTAATTTAATATTTCGCGGAGTGGGGAAAGTCAAAGTGTTAACGGTGATTGGTAACGCAAAGTGTTACCAAAAAACTGTGATACGAGTTATATCGTTTTAATAGTTACCAATCACAAAAGCTGTACAGACAGCGTTACTAACAGTATTACACTCAGCTTTTTTGTACCGCTTTTGTTTACAGCTCTTTTTTACAGCTTTTAACTATTTCATAACCACTTATCAACTTCAGCTTACCGCTAAAAGATCCAGCTTACCGTTAAAAATCTTATACCATTAGGTTATCAATCGGATCCATTATATTTTTTAATGTGTTAGTTAAGGGGTGGATAAATGATTATTTATCTTTTGATTTTGGCTCTATTGAATATCTTTATATAATTATTAATTAAAAGCTTAGGTACTTCCAAGTTCCAACCTTACAGCAATGAGCATATTACTAGGGCTAGATTGCTCTGAAATTGTAGGAATTAAATGGGGTCAAAATAAGAATTGGCCCATTTAAGAGCTAATTCATTTAAAGCCCGTTTATGAAAAGCCTATTGTAGGTTCAGCCACGTCGGATCCGGGTCGGGTGCGGTCAGATCCTAAAGAAATTATCTGGTGATTTCTTTCCTTTACCTCAACAAATGGCGGAAATTTACCTTTTTCCTCAGCTTTTGGTATTACTCTCAAAAACCCAATAAATCTGTCCTTAAAACCCCCACCTAATTTTGTTTTATGATCTCCCTAAACCAGCTAGAAGTTTGTTCACAAATGATTCACTCTCCTATCAAATTTCAAACTCTCTTAGATGAATTCCAGATTTAGATTCCTAAACCCCTAAATCACATTCTTGTACATCATTCATTACAAGTTTCTAAGAAATTGCAACAATCTAATGTTCTCTCACAGTAATCACATGAAAAAAGGAAAAGAGAAGCCTCTGAATTAACCAGAATGTTTTAATTAACACTGGACTGAGACAAAACCAGAGGATGATTAACATTTTGCATAAGCAAATTAGATAAGAAGAAGCTCATTGGCTTGTTAACAGGCTAACATCAATTCTGCTTCATCTGAATCATTTCATATTAAACTGGAATTAACAATGTATACTCATGGTTTGCTTCTCATGACTTCCAACAGAAATTCCTTTGTCTGTTCAAGATCAACAGAATCACCATCACAGAGTCCCTCAAGAATCTGAACAGAGGAACAAATAAGAATTGCTCCACTTGAAGTTGTTAAGCTAATGTCGATGATCTCAAATCCCATAAACCTCATAACCTCCATGAATTTAGTAAAGGTCCCAGGTTTCTTCTCTGTTGTGATCTTCAACCAAAACTTCCTCTCCCCAATCTTACACAACTGAACATTCTCCTGTCCAAAATAACAAAAACAAATCATCAAGAAAGATTTTAAAGAAAAAAAACACACAATCAAGAACCGATAAGAGAAATTAAAAAATAAAAACCTCGATTCCGAGTTTCTTCATCTCCTCTTTCAAGTCAATAGTTTCATGTTCTGGTTTTATAATCTGATCCGTTTGTTGTTCATCAATCTCAGGAGGAGCTTCTTCCATTTCATGAAGCTTCTCTGTAAGATTCACAACATTCATCTGAAGCTCTCCTATGTAAGTAATCGCATCTTCAACAATACTCGCTTTAGTCATCTGAACAATAAAATACAAAAACAACAACAATCATCACCAAACACACACAAAATACAAAAATTGAGATTTCGGATTTACGTTGGTGACAATTGGGACATGAGATCGCAGAGCCATAAGCCGACCATGTAGCTTCTCTCTTCTACGTCTCTCTGCTTCAAGATTTGGAGATTTGAAGCTTTCGTTGACTTCATCTTCTTCCTTCTCTTTCCTTACTTGTCTCCTACGGCTAATCCTGACTGGTTCTTGAAATCTGCTTCCTCCGCCCATTATTTTTCCTTCTTCACACACTGATGACAAAAGTTTTTCTTTTTCTTGTTTATAGAATAAAGGTTAAAAGACATGAGTTATATGTAGTTGCTTCTCATGTAGAGAGAAGTCTGTTCGTGGAGAGAGAAGATAGAAAGAGAGAATCTTCAGTCTCCGTCTGTTATTATTGTTGTGATTTCAGTTAGAGTCAAACACAGAGAATAAAATTTATTATTATTTGTTTTTGTTTTCATTTATACAAAAACAAATCTTCAGTCTCCGTCTGTTTTTGTTTTAAAAGTAGAAACCCCTAAAATATTTTCTCCATATTCTAATTCTCCAATTTGAGCTAATTATTAGAGCTAAGCTCACTAAAGATATGATAATTAACAAAAATGAGTAGTTTCATCACAAAAATTTCTTATGCCCTTAAAGCAATTTTTTTTTTCCCTTCCATATTCTTCAATTTGATAAAACATATTTGTTAATTAATGTGAACCTATATCTTTTTGTATGATGTTGTTATTAGATTATCATGTTATAAGTAATAATTTTTAATTTAACATATCATATATCATATATCATATATTTTCCTTTTTTTGTTACTATAGTATGACCCTATTGGTCTGTTTATTCAGTCAATATATTATAAAATAAAATCATATGAATATGGTTTAATTTGTCAATCTTTTAAAAAATTTCCAAACTATATATGTTTTGTTCATTATGATAGCTAATATTTGAAACAACAAATAAACCCCTCAAACTTGAAATTTTATTTAAGGTAGGATCTTTATTATACAAAGCAACACCGTAATATTTTTATTTTCCCAATATTCATCATAAACCCTAAAACCCGCTCCCCGATTGTATGATTTTTTTTCCCCCACTCCCCCAACAAATGGATTCCGTGAAAGCATTATCTTATTTAATAATCGGTTACAACAATTTTACAGGAAAAAATTATCGATGAAACGTGTCCTCAAAGAAACTGGGATTGTGACATTGTGAATTCCATCAGTCCAAGTCAAACTCCCAAAGAAAAACATACTGTTCACTTTGTGTGTGCCTGAACACACGGTCATCGTAAACGCAGCCTTGCTGGTTTCTTTGTTAAACACCAGCTTCTCAGGCGAAACCTTGACCTCGAATCCCTGCGGAGCCTCGATCACGGGAGTGTAAACCGAGTCAACGTTCCCGACGTTGGTCACGGTTCGGGTCACTGTGACCTTTCCCTTGACGTTCGGGATGGTAATGGACGGTAAGTTGAGGTCAAGAATCGATGAACATGAGCTCGGACACTTTTTAGTGACGTTTCCTGTTATTGCAGAAACTCTCTTGTCTGTGTAAAGAGCTTCGGAACATAAGTAGTGTACGTAATCATTGATGTCCATGTCGTAAACAAGGCCAGGATCTGCGGCTTTCTCCGGATTCACAAGACCTCCTCCAAAATCGAATGCATCAGCTATCTTATAGTTACTTCCATCAGCAGTTATAATCTCACCGTGTGGATCGGTTTTCATGGCTGAAACACGGAGAGTCTGTGGTCAAATTGCTGAGCTCGTCGTATTGAGAAAGAAAAAAACAGTTATATAACTAAACCTGTTGTGACAATAGCTGATTTGATCGCAGCAGGAGACCAATTAGGATGCGAGAGCTTGAGGATTGCTACGATTCCTGCAATAACCGGAGTTGCCATTGATGTTCCTGCGTAAGCTAATTCGCTGGTGTCGTCGTTTGTCGGCATTTTAGGTGTTAGTAAGGTCACACCCGGGGCTGCTATATCCGGCTGCATTACACGGGAAAAAACAAAGTTAGACTGATTAAGTATAAATCTTGATTTGGTTGATCTTGGAAACAAGAGATGAATACGAAACGAAACCTTAAGAATGGCTGGTGAAAATGAACTAGGCCCTCTCGCCGATGATCTTCCGACTCTAGTTGCTACTCTTTCACCGATTATTGTCTTGTATGGGCTTATCTTGACCTTTGGTGGGGTACTAAACAAAAAAAAAAAAGGCAAAACAAAAACAACAATTCAGATTCGCATATGTAAGAAGATGAGATATTAATTCGACCACGAGCGATGTTTGTGAAGATAATAACCTCATATTTTCAGTGTAGAAAAACATGTCGGATCCAACGTCGACTTCCAAGATGATACAGGGAAACTTTGCGGGACATTCAATACGATCCATCAGATTTCTCGCATAAATCACACCGATAGCACCATTTTTCTCAACAATGTCTGCCGTAGGCAACGGGTCCTTCTGTGAATTGAAGTACATCGCAACTTTACCCTTGATTGTAGTTGGATCAACCATAAGATGATCATTAGAATATATCACATCAGCGAAGCTCGTTTCTGGTCCTGTGTACAGACTCTCACCCTGAAAAAAAAACAGAGAAACTTAACTATCAATCACAAAGCTTTTGCATTCGCTAGAGAGATTCAAAACTTGACGACAAAAATAAATAAAAAATGTGTATAATACTGTACATACCAGAAACGTCATATTGTTATCGAGTGTAATCAATGCTGAGAAAGACCGGTCAAGAGTAGTCGCAGCCACGGTTAATATCCATGGAGAAACGTTGATAACCGATGCACTGCGTGATCCTCCGTTACCAGCTGGAGTAACAACAGGGATGCCTCTGTTCACGGCGTGTAATGCCGGGATCGCGATGTCCACTTCGATATCGAGAGACTTGAATTTTGCTAAGCCGCCGATGGAAACAGACAAGACATCAACACCGTCGTGAATGGCTTCATCGAAAGCTTTCCAGATATCAGCAACTGAACAGATTCCTCCTTCCACATCCCAACATGCTTTGTACATGGCTATATGCGCCTTAGGAGCGACACCTCTCATGAGTGAACCATCCGGGAGGTCGTGGAAAGTCACGTTAGAAACGAAAGAACCAGCTGCCGTTGAGGATACTTGAGTCCCGTGGCCATTATGATCTCTAGGAGACATGTATTCTGTAGTCTTGTCGATACTTGTTTCGAGATCTGGATTCAGACCATCGATGTAGTACTTGGCTCCGATAAGCTTCTTGTTGCAATCTGAAGCACCGAACTGGTCCGCAGATACGCATTCTCCTTTCCATTGTTTTGGTATCGGTCCATATCCCTTGTCATCGAAGGCGCCTGCTCCTGACCATATCCCTGCTCACACAATCTCGAGATTGTTATCCTTCTGATGCCAAAAGTTGAGAAGGAAAAAAATTGATAGAGAGATTGATAATATATATACCAGAGTCAATAACGCCAATAACAGCACCACTGCCCATGTTGGTCTCAGGTAGAAGACCTTTAGAAGAAGAAGATGGAGTTGAAAAAAGGCCCAAGTAATCCCAAGTCCGTGTTGTTTGCATCACAAGTTTTCGGTTTTCCAGAAAAATAATAACTTCAGGATGATCTAGTAGACAGAAGTACAGGAAAAAAAATGGTTTAATAAAAAACACATTCAGTGTTCTGAATTTTGAAGAACTTGAAAAATATGTATGATACTTTTCAATGTCTCTGCCTCTGCTGGTTTGAGCTTGGCTGCAAAGCCAGAGAATCCATGGTGGTAACTGTAGATCATTGACTTCTTGGCCGCTTCTTCGCTGTAACATAAGATTCAAACCCAAAAAAAAAAAGAAAAGAAAATATCAGTTATAAACACCTCAGAAGCCAAGTTATATACACAAAAATCTTCAATGAAACCACTCTTATACCTTCCAAGAACCGATTTCAGGATTTCAAGATGTGATTGAGTAACCAACGTAGGATCATCGTGTTTCCTTTCCCCCAAGTAAAATATATAAACCTATTTATCAGACAATTAACCAACACATAAGAAACCACAACAGTCTTGTTTTTCTTCCCATATCTAAAACAATTAGACTACATACCGGGAGCTCGGGGGCGAAAGGCGGCGGCGGAGGAGGAGGTTCAATTTTTCTAGTGCCATCATCAAAGCCCTCAAGGTCCTCGGAAGGCGCCATAGCGGGGCCGCCAAACTCGGGGGGGCCAAACTCGGGGCCGTAAGGCGGCATAGCGGGGCCAGCATCAGACGTCCGAGGAGGGAAAGGCTGTGGAGAGTCCGACACGATTGGTGTCTGTGGAGGATGGGCCTCGTGGGATGTTGTTGCAAAGCTAAGCTTTCCATTTATGATTAACACAAAACCAAATGTTATAGCAACAAAACACAATCGAAAAGAAGGATCCATTTTCAGAGTTTTGTCACTCTTCCCCTGAAAATGTTCCTCTTTCTTATTGAGACAGAAACTGCTATGACAACATTCTCCAAGATTTTCCTTGTTTTTATAGACAGAACTCCAATTTATTTAAGCTAAATTGATTTACTAACTTTGGTTCCAAAAAACTGGCAGAATAACCAACCAATGCACACACATACTGAACGTATCTTGCAGAAAATAAACGTCCTAACTACTAACAGGCCAAAAAAAAAAAAACGAAGCACGAAAAATGGGTGTCATTGTCCTGATCATTAAGCACAAGCTAAATTTAGAATGTAATTATGACAACTATGGTTACAATAGTTACAAAAATAAAAAAGAAATAATCAGGACATTCTGTGTTGAGGGGGTGGCAGAGAGAGAGAGAGAGAACAAAAATATCTATTTTGGTGAGATGCAAATTTAAGTGTTTATGGATAAGAATGGCATCTAGTTAAATTAGGCTTATTGATATTGGTAGATAGAAATTTATTTCTCTTCTATATTTATCAAAAGATATTACAGATAATTTCTACTAAAATAGTAATAGGCATATAATTTCTACTAAAATAGTAATAGGCATAACTGCAGAATGGAGATATTCTGGACTCATAGCTTCGGGGATAATAATGAACTGCTTATGTTCTGGCTCAAGTGTTTCAGTCAGTGAAACTCTTAATCATACGAGACAAACAAGCCTTACGTGCATTACTTTACTAGGTTGTATACATTCCGAGAGATTCAGGAGATCACTGTCCCAGATCATAATATTCATTCTCCTAAACATTTTCTTTCTTACAGCAATCAAAGAAGCACATAACATCAGACGACACATGACATAATACATAAGAAACTCACAAAGCTTTTAAAGGTAGTGGGAGAGCTATTATATTAAAACAAGAAGTAGGAGGAACTGAGAACGGATTGGTGATCTTTGCCCAGATGACGACCACGGAGGCACTCGAGATCCATAATCTGAGAATGATCCACATAGAGATTCACCTGAAAAGAAAAAAACAAGAACAAAGAGACATGAATCTTGTGAGGGTAACAATCTAAACAGAAACTGAGAAATTGATAGAGAGGAGAATCAGCAGATACATTTGGACCGTAACGTTTGATGAACCACTCAGCTAACTTCGCATCAGATGCTTCGAACATAGTCTTCTCTATTCCCAGACGACCTATGACTTTGGCGATTATGTCTGCCCGGAGAGAATCTGCGTATTTGCAGACATCATCTGCGTCAATCATAATGGTGTCTGCCCCGGCTTCTAAACACCTTTCAGCCTTTCTGATCAAGAGATCAATGTCCTCAACAAACTCTGGAAAAAAAAAAAAGATAATCTCTTAGTAAACATCTAAATCTGAAAAAAAAACTCTTGCTGCTCATCTGACGAAGAAGACCGTGTTTCTTACCGCTTGATCGAGGTTCTGGAACAACATAGGAACCAAATGCCCTGTTCTTCCCAGGAACATCAGACTTGTTGAATTTCACAGCAAACATTGGTTTGGCTCTGAGACCACCGCTCTTGATCAGACGTACGTATCTTAGAAGAGTTTCCTCCGGAATCTCAAGCGAATTTGCATTCAGCTCAATAGTGTCGAACCCCAACTGCTTACACTCCTGAAAAAGAACACAATCAAGCTCCAAAAAAAGAAAAATAAATCTAATTCCTCTCCAATACAGAACTTTTCTTTACTTACCTCCACAAACTCTTTGAAAGCTGAAGGACCACTACGAAGAACATGCTCAGCCCAATCCCCAGTGCTGACATACACATCGTGCTCATGGGCCATTTCAATGGCTTGTTTGATGAGTGATTTTGGGATCAAACTGTTGGATCCTCCCGAGAACTTTAACCCATCAACAAATTGCCCCATCGATTCAAAAATTTCCTACGATTAACCGTAAGAGCCTTATCAGAATCCGGTGAACGCTTTGGTAACTCTCAGGCGAAAAATCTTGAACCGTGATATTAAATCGGTTCGATTTTCTCGATAAATAATTGTATCCAAGGATCGTTTTTTCAAGAAATGGTGATGGAGTTCAGAGTAGACGGAAGAAGAGCTAAAGGATATTATCACTGGTAGGTACCTGAAGAACGTTCTGGCTGAGAACGGAGTAACGAGGACCTCGCATCTCCGTAACACCGTAACGGCGAGGCTTCTCCGGCCGATCTTCGTTCTCTTCGAAGCTCTTCCATCTGTAGTGAGACGCCATTCTCTCTGTTCACCTCTTCGTCCTCGAAGCTTCTCCGGCCGATCATCGTTCTTCTGGAAACACTTTAAAGAGAGAAAAAATAATAATTAATCAATCGAAGAATGGAGCTGCTTCTAGAGAGAAGTGCCACGTCATCACCGCTTTCTCGTGATGGATCCGGATCCGGATCCGTTGTGTCTTTGCAACGTAGCCACGTCATCGACAACGAGACGTGATTAGCTTTGTCTGAAGCCTGTTTAATTGGACCTTTCAGCCCATTTGTTTTTTTTTTTTTGGGTCACATCGACTGGAAAACGCAAATTTTGGGGAACCGCAAAAGTTCTGTTCTTCTTTGCTTGGCTGGTCTGTCAAGAATCCGAATATTAAAAAGGTTTTATTATTAACATGGAAGGGAAGGGAGGAATAAACAACACAATTAAGCAATTAGCTAAAAAAACATACAATTAAACAATTAGCCAAAAGAAAACATACAATTAAGCAATTAGCCCATTTTGAGGACTTGTCCATTAATAAATTTCATTAATGCCTCTGAAATATATGAGTTTGTTCTTTGACCAAAAAAAAAAATTCCATTTGATTTTCTCATGAACAATTAGTTTAATGCAATGTTTGTCCTTCAAAATATTTTAAAAGTTAAAAAAAATTAATGGAAAAAGGAGTTTTACATCAAGGATCTCACAGCTAAACTTTTATTCTCTTTACATGATCTTTAGTGAAAATGCATGAGAGGAGAAGACTCATGTTCAGCTTTATTCTTATTCCATCCAACCAAGAGAGTCTCTTCAAGCTTAAAATTCTAGTTGCCCATAAATACAAGAACAAGTTATTACTTCAAAACAACCCAATCTGCTTCTTCTTTTGCTGGTAAGAAACTTGTTTCATTGAAGATCAAAGCTGTAAGAAGCGAAATGGCAAGGAATGTAGGGTTCTTCATCTGCATCTTGATCATAGCCATGGATGTTTCGGCTGGAATCCTCGGCATTGAAGCCGAAATAGCTCAGAACAAGGTACATTACACATCACACCCACAGGCCGATAGGAGTTGCGGATTTCACTAACTTATTTTGTTTGATTGGATGCAGGTGAAGCATTTGAAGATGTGGATATTCGAATGTAGAGACCCGAGTTACACAGCCTTCAAGTACGGTTTAGCTGCATGTATCTTGTTGGCATTAGCCCACGTAACGGCTAATTTGCTTGGCGGGTGTCTCTGTGTTGTCTCAAGACAAGACCTTGAAAAATCCTCTGCCAATAAACAGCTCGCCGTGGCTTCTCTGATATTCTCCTGGTACGTCCAAACACTAAATAAACAGAACGATGTGTAAATCTTTCTTGTGGTCAAAGAAGAAACTTGCAGAGAAATTCGAGTCAAGATCCTTTTCTGTGTTTTCTCAGGATCATATTGGCAATTGCATTCTCGATGTTGGTCGTAGGGACGATGGCAAACTCAAGATCAAGGAAAGCTTGTGGGATTTCGCACCATCGGGTTCTGTCCATAGGAGGGATCCTCTGTTTCATTCACGGCCTCTTTGCCGTTGCTTATTACGTCTCTGCAACTGCTTCAACACGAGAACAGACACACACAGGCCATGCTTGAAAAAAAATTGTAGACCACCTTTTTATAAATTTAACCCAATGTTTGAATTTGACTAAAAGATATATATATACCTGATGTTCTATACTTTTGTTTACATCTTCAAGCTGGATTTACTTTTCTTGATGACTGTGGATGCATAGGAAGGTAAGGCTGTGGAACATAGCCTTCTAGCTTCAGCTCTTCGAGAAGTAAATTTAGCAAAGAATACATATGTGAATACTCTTGATGATTTCCATCGCCAGAAACAAACGAATGAGTTATTTTGTCGATTTCGATCCAACTAGAACCTGGAATTTTCTGAACTCCTCTCTCTTTCATTAAGCTTCTTGCTTTAGTCACACCTCCCCATTCCCCAGCATTAGCATGCGCATTTGAGATCAAAACATAGTAACCAGAATTCTGCGGATCCAACTCCATTAACCTGCTCGAAGCAACTTTAGCAAGCTCGACATTCTTGTGAAGCCGACACGCTCCGAGTAACGTTCCCCAAACTCCTGCATCGGGAGAAAACGGCATTCTCTTAACGGTTTCATAAGCCTCGTTTAACCGACCAGCTCGTCCAAACAAGTCAACAACGCAAGCGTAATGCTCCTGCTGCGGTTGGATTCCGTAGTCCTCAGTCATGGATCTGAAGAAACGAACTCCTTCGTCGACATCTCCAACGTGACAGCACGAAGATATTATCTCAAGAAACGTGATCTGATCAGGACGAGTTCCGCTGTTTTCAACCATTTCACGAAATAAACAGAGTGAATCCTTTACCCTCCCGTGGTTTCCATACGCAGCGATGATGCTATTCCACGAAACGATGTTCTTCTCTTCCATCGTCTCAAACACATTTATGGCAGATTTAAGGTTTCCGCACTTGGCATACATACCTATCAATGTACTTTCGCTATACACATCAGAAGAAACCGAATGCCTTATCATGAAACAGTGAATAGCTTTCCCAAAACACTCTGAAGGTAAGTTGGCACAAGCAGAGAGAACACTTGAAATACTAACACAGTCAAAACCTATTCCCGAAACTCCCATCTGACGGAAAACATCGATAGCCGCACTCGGATTATCGCTCTGCGCACACCGCGTGATCATGGAGTTCCACGAAACAATATCCTTCTCAGAGAGCCTTCCGAAAATTTCGTAAGCAAGATCCATTCTTCCACACTTGGCATACATGTCGATAACAGCGCATCCGATATTGCACCTCTTATCGAAACCTTTCTTGATGATGAAACCGTGGAGCTCCCTCCCGAGCTTCAAGGCTAGCAAACCGCCTATCACCGGTAGAATAGACACCAGAGTTATCTCATTTGGGCTCATTTTTACATTAACCATCCGCTTAAACGTCTCTAATGCATCGACATTCAAGCCGTTATGCAAATACCCAGAGATCATTGCCGTGAAGACAACAACATCGACTGAGTTACACTGGCTGAAAATCTTTTGTGCCATCGGAACACCCCTACACTTGAAATAGGCATCAATGAGAGCACTCGTCAAGAAGATATCCAGCGCTATGCTATGTCTCATGATATAACAATGAATCTGCCTACAATACTCGAGGTTTTCAAACCTAGAAATCGATGGAAGCAAGCTAGAAAACGTGATGGCATCAGGTAAAACACCTGAAGATATCATCTCGGAGAAAAAAACTAAGCTTTCTTCCATTAGTCCACTCTGAACATATCCAGATATCATGCAGTTCCATGTCACCGTATCAGCACGAGACATCATCCGAAACAACTTAGACGCATCACCAAAGCGACCACATTTTGAATACATAGATAGAAGTGAGTTTTTGATAGAACCTTCAAAATCCAACCCAGAAACAACCGCTAGACCATGAAGCTGAACCCCGAGATCAATCAGTGACTTAGAGGCACACACCGATAAAACGCAATCGAAAGTGACAGCATTGGGACTAATCTGATCCATCCTCATTGCACTAAACCCTTTTATAACACTATCCGAATCTCCACATTTCGCATAGCCATTAAGCATCACATTCCATATAACACAATCTCTCTGAAGTACTCTATCGAATAGGCTACTCGCGACATCGATCTTTCCATACTCAAGGTAAGCTTTGATCAGAGAACTCGCCACAAACTCGTTACAATCCATCCCAAGAGAAGAAACCGTATCTCGAAGGAACTCAATCCCTCTGAAATTCTTCAAAGCAACACAAGCCTTGACCAAACAAGGGAAAGTGGATACATCAGGGCTAACTCCACAACACAGCATCTTGAAGTAAAACGACAAAGCTTGATTTAATAAACCCACTCGGACGAAACTGCTGATAATCGAATTCCACGGCCTGATGCTGCTACTACGACGCAAATCAAGTCTGTGGAACATTTTGCCACAATCCGAAAAGCTACCACACATTGCATACATCCCCAAGATCCTCTCATCGATATAGCTCTCACCGGAAATTCTGTTTACGATTAGAAAGGCGTGAACTTGCTTTCCCTGACGAAGCAGAGTTGAGTCTGAGCAGGACTGTAAAAGTAATGTGAGTCGACGAGGGAGTGATTCCCCGATAAATCGAGAGGAATGTCCCATTGAAAGGGACTTGTACGGAACGATTGCCGGCGCGAACCGCTTAGCGACTGAGGAGATATTCATAGCCGGAGAAATCACTACATGGAATCTCAATCACTGTCTGCTTCCGAACAGCAGAGAAACGAAAATAAAATGATAAGAAGAAGACACTCAAGGATTAGTTGACCTCGCCATCGGGAACTCACTGTGTCAGCGAGTGGCCGCCGACGACGACGGAGAAGTAGCCGGAGAAAGAATTAGGGCAGACGAAGAACTACAAACCCATATGAAAAAATAAAATTGAGACATGGGCCTCCTCAGTCAGAGCATTATTTAGGCCCAATTAAAGAAAATTAGGGGTTGATTGCGTGGGAATGTGACACTATAGTCTATAAAACTGTGATAAAAAAAATGATTACAGAAATTAGTGTTTTTTTATTTGAAATGTTTAATTCAAAATTGATTAGTTGTTTTGTAGTTTCAGTGAAAAGGTTGATTCATTTTAATTTGTCCCTGTAATTGTGTTGTTGTTTCTAGCATTCACTATAAAATTTGAGATGATTAACCCACTTGATTAAAAAAATATATTCAAATATCATATTTCAGCAAAACATATTAGACCATTTACAACGCACAAATATGTGCGGATCTTTAGAATAAAAAATATTAAAAATTTAGAAATAAGTAAAGATCAGTGTCTACCGAAAGACACTGAAGACCGATAGATCTCTTACGTGACGAATTATAATCGGTAGTTAAATTAATTTTTTTTTCTATTATCTTTATTTGGTTAAATAATTAATTGTTAAGACACATATATGAGTATTACTAATGGAGATGTTCTTATAAACTGAAACTGAAGGAATGTGATTTTAAGAAATGTACGAATTGAATATAAAAGTTGATATTGTTTGGTAACCAGTAATCACCGTGAAGGTAAAGTTAATGCATACTCAGGAAATTACCATTTTGTTTTGGTAAAATCTTGAAACACAAATTCGGATTCAGGGATTTGATACAAAGTACGTACACAGGAACAAAAATCAAGAGATAATTTACAAAGAAAAAATGCAGAATAAAAAATCCTTAACCAAGCTTGGCAAGAACATCGTTCAAAGTAGAGACCGTCTCTGCGTAGTACTTCTCAGCATCCGGAGTACTCTTTTTCTTCGCCGCATAATCCAACTGCACAGAGAATCAATCACTTAGACATTTATAGAAAAATAAACATTACAGAATCTTTATAACTGCTGTCAATGAGTGAGCTTAATACATTTGTCCTAACTGATCACGCACTTTATAACTCAAAATATGTTTCAAAAAAAGTACAGATTAGATTGCGTTTGAAATAACAATCGAGGCCTTTGATTGAGAAACTTACACCGCTGATGGTATTGAAGAGCTTATCAGTGAGGTCCTTGAGGGACTTCTTCTCATCCTTGGATTTGGATGAGATGATTGTGTTAAGATCATAACGAAGATAAGAAGCCTTGAGACGGAGATCGTTCTGAACGTAAGGCCAAGCCTTCTTATCGATCAATGGCTTCACGTTTATAATATCTTTTGCGGATTCTTTGGCTCTAGCTGCAGCTTCTGCTGGTGGCAATGGCTGCAAGTAAAATCGATCTTTCAACGCCAGTGAAAAGTCTCTTGCTTGGTCTGAGTTCTCTGTCCCAGCTGCTCAACAAACAAACACACAAAACGTCACCTCACAAAAGAAACAAATTGTAAGTGTTATCTATCGTGTAATATAATCCTATTAAGGTAATGATAATTTAGCCTAAATTACGTCTTAATTCCTAATCCCATTCAAGATTGAGAATGATAATCTTATTGGAAGATTAATGAGAGTTAACTTACGAAGACCACCGGAGGGAGGCGGAGGAGGGCCAATTTTGATCGGGACAGCATCGGCGAGGACTGCCTGGACAAACGAGCCGCCGGCTAAACCAGCAGCCACGAGCCCAATCACAGACCGTCGAGTAGTTTCCGGCGCTGCTTCACTCTGCTGAGCTCTGACGACAAGTCCAGACCTTTGAGCCATCGCCACTCTGCCGGTGACGTTCAGACGGCTCGATCCGTTGATCTTTAAGCTTCCTTCAAGAACGGCCGGAGACGCGCCACGTAAGCCACTACCCATCGAAGCCATTTTTTTCTCTTTCTCAAGACGAAAATTGAAGTGATGATTATTGGTTATGCTCTAATATGGTTGGTTGCTTTCGGTTTCGGACAAAGGACGCCTTATCTGTCCTTTAGATTATTCGGATATGGTTTTAACCACTGATATACAGCCACGTGTCATCGTGTTCCATTTGTATGGCCTACTTGTTGAATACTTGGAATTGAACTTCAACGGTGTAATAAACGGGTACGGTAATTAGGGTATGGTAAATGAAGTATCTAGAAGTCCGAATTGTATGGATTCTATTCTATTTGAGATTCATATACTGAACCATTATCTAAAATCTGTACTTATCATTGTCTATCTTTTTATTGCACCAATTTAAACGATATCTTTATGATGTTCTTTCTTACTAACTAGAATAGAACCCGCATATATGCGGATTTTTAATGAGATATTTTAAATTCGTAAAAATAAATTGAAAACAAAATCGGATAACCTATAAGAAAAAAAATAAAATTTAAATTTCAAATAAATATTTTTTAATATTCTTATATGAATTATGTTTACTTCTAATGTCTTATCTATATATATAATTATTTATTCTAAAATTTTAACGAATTATTTATCCTACTTTTATCATAATTAAAATCTATATTAGGATCCGCGTATATGCAGGTTTATAATAAATAAAATTTAAAACCCATTAAAATATATATTTTTTAAATATAAAACAAAATCAGATCACTATTGAAAAAATATATGAAAAACACAAAATCTAAATCTAAAAGTTATTTATTTATTTTAATTTTCATTTATTTTTAATTAAAATATTCAAAACACAGAATCTGTTGCGGATCTTAAGCAACATTAACCATATTTCTCATATAGTTAACACTTTATCAACTATCATTTTTTGTTCTGCTGCGTTAAAAACTTGGGTATGCAATTCGAATCCTTCGAGTATGTTAACGATCTCCCATTAACTCTTTTCAAGCAAATAAAATCTCTCTTTCTCTTCACAATCATCTCCCGTATATGATCTCTCTTCTCTCTAGATAAGTTATGCATCTCAAGACTCGCATTAAAGGATCTTTATATGATTATTGCTATATTTCTCTTCATTGAGCTCATCATCGTCTAATACCATATCATTAGCATCTACAATTTTTTTTAATTGAAGTATATCCTAGTTAATCTAATTTACTTTTTGTTTTTATTTTTCTTAAATTGAAATAGATCCTTTTGTTTTATTTTCTTTTTGCTAAATTGAAATATATTCTAGATTTGTAGTTATGGATCGAATGGGCAGGGAAAGTCATTGATTGTTTTTTTTGAAATTCGTTTTTTCTTTAAATATAATATTTTATCGAGATACGCGTCAAAATCTAATACACGTGTCAAAATCTTATTGATTACATTGACACATGTCACAATCATATTAATAAATAACTTTTCTATTTGTTTTTTTGTAAAATTGAAATATATTATTTACTTTTGTTTTATTTTATTTTTCTTAATTAAAATATGTTATTTTCCTTTTATTTTATTTATTTCTCTTTTAGAAATAGTAGTATTTTCCTTATTCTTTTACGATTAGTATTTTTTTATTATAATATATTTTAATCAAAACACGTGTTGAAATCTTATCAATTAGTTTGTCATGTGTCAAGATCATGTGAATTTTTCTACTTTATCATAATTAGATTTAACATAATTAAAATTTATATTAGGATCTGCGTATACACGAGTTTATGATAATCAAATTTAAAATCCGTTAAAATATATAAAAAAATAGAATACAAATTTAGATCGCCACGCGTCACGATCATGTGAATTAGCAACTTTAACGCATCCTACTTTATATAATAAGATTCTATTATTGTCTATCTTTTAATTTTATCTTTAATTTTCGCTCTGCACCAAAAATTTTCAAATTAGAATTCAAAACTTGTAAATAATATTCTATTTTTTGTTTAAAATAAATCTAAATCATATTCATACGTGAGAAACAATAGCTGAACATCTTGTTTTTAAAAAAAAATCAATGATGTACAGTTTAGTAATCAACTTAAAATTATTCCCGACTCAGAATCCGAAAACTGAACAAATTCAAGCTTCAATAAATTGTGGATAATTAAAAACAAAAATAAGTCAAATAATAAAGATAGATAGTATTAGAGAGACTCGCATAATTGGGTTGAAATTTGTTTTAACAATTACAACTTTCTGGATTTATTTTCATAAACTTACTTTTCTTTTGTTTTAGGTTTTTTTATGTGCCCTAGCTATATATATATTAATGACAGCCGCAACCAAACCAACACCACAGAGAGCTCGATGAATGGAACAAAAACCATCCCAATCGATCTCATCATCGAGATACTCTCTTACCTGCCGGCCGAATCCATCGCAAGGTTTCATTGCGTGTCGAAGTTATGGGACTCGACACTTTCAGGATCATATTTTACCGAGTTGTTTTCGCGCAGGTCTTCGGCTCGTCCGTATCTCTTATTCGCCATGAAGCGACTTAAGGGATCTGAGAATGAGTGGCGCTTTTACTCGTCACCTCAGCCTCAATTTCCAAATGAGAATGCGTCTCATGTAGACGTCGATTTTTGCATGTCTTTAGATTCAGGTATTCACTCATTGTTCGAGATTTGTGCCCCGGTCTCGGGCTTGATCTTCTGCCCTCGTTTTCAGCAATCAATCCGCAAGATAGAGCCGATGATATGCAACACCACTACGAAACAAAAATACGTGAGCTTACCCATGTCGACACGAGAACATCTTTTGTCCAAGTATTTTGGGTATGATCCCATCGATAAACAATACAAAATATTGTGCATAAGCTACGGCGGAGGAGGAAAAGTCAATGGGTTTCATCTTCTTACATTCGGATGTCAAGAGAAATCGTCTTGGAGGTCAATCGAATGTCCCACAAGCCATAGACCCCGATCTTCTGGGATATGCTTCAACGGGGTTTTGTATTATGTTGCTCAAAGAGATTATGCATTATTGCGTCGTTGTGGGGTTGTTTGTTTTGATGTTAGGTCTGAGAAATTCAAGTTTCTTGATGTACCTGAGGCACATGCCCTTTGGCCTAAGAATAGGCGAGAACGATCTGATTGTTGTCTGACAAGCTTCAAGGGTAAATTAGTTTTAATTAGATGGGATGCTATAGATAGTGGAAACGCTAACCTTGAATTGGCATTGTGGGTTCTAGAGGATTGCAAGAAACCAGAATGGTCAACAAAATATGACTACCGTTTGTCGCTTCCTATTGATATCGATGCTTCTGTGGTTGGTATGATTGGAACAGGCGAAATTGTGTTGACGACAAGTGTTGTTACAACCAACGTATTCTATGTTTTCTACTTCAACCCTAAGAGAAACATTCTAAAAAAGGTTAAAATCCAAGGGATTGAAGGTTATCGTGGTGGGAGAGTTGAGACCTTCCTAAACCATGTCAAGAATTTTAAGATTATCACATAGAGCTAGTTTGGCTCTTCATCAGTGAATTATTATTTATTTATTTTTGTCTTTTTGGTCATTATATTCATCTTTTCTAGATACTAGTGTCAATGACTTATATTTTTTTGGTTTTCTTGTGATGATTTTCATTTTTTTCTGGATACTAGTTGATCGATCGTTGCATTAATATTAAGTAATCAAGTTTTAATTTTAAATACCTCTGTTTTTATCTTGTTTTAATAGTATACAGATTGCATATGTTTCATAGTTATGTTTCAAAGAAATGCTTAATTTTGCGGAATGGTTAATTTAGTTATTTTAACAAAATGATCAATGTTACCAACTGCAAAAATGTTGTTTTAGAGGTATATATATATCTCTTTGTACTTTGTTCCAAGTTAGAATTTTCGTTGATTGGGTGTGTGATCCGTGTGAAAGCCATGTTTTAGGAAACATTAACGAAATTGAAGCGAAACTCAAACCCAAAGCGTATCCAATTCCCGTGGCATATTAAGGAATAAATACAAGTTGATATGAATCAGTTGAATGTATGTTTGAACTCGCTTTTAATCTTGTTTTCACAGCGAAAAATATAAAGTAAATACAAAACTTTTGTAGTTTATCAAGGGTATCCATGGTAGCATCTTTTTACAAAGCGAAGCATAGAAAATTCTTTGTTCTTGTCCTGTTTGCAGAAAAGTAAGACAAGTGTCTTTCTGTTACTGGTTTTTTTTTTATATTTAGAATTTATTTATGTTTTTATATTATATTAATATTTTATAGTTAAAAAACATTTTCAACAGTTTGTGCGTTGATCATGGTCTTATACAGGGGAAATCTTATACAGGGGAAATCAGAGAAGTATCAAGGCAAAGAAGAGAAGAAAAGAGAAGCAAACTTCACATAATCGTTCAACAGAGTAAATTGTTAATGGGTCTGAATCAAATTTATATGCATTTAGCAGTAGAAATTCCTTCATCATAGGTAACCAAGAAAACAAACATCTTTCATCATGTTCATATGGAAAAGAAAATTATAATACCATGTCCATATCCAAGCAATGGCTCATTCGTTCACTCATCAAACAGTAGCTACAACAAGTTGCTTGAAAGACCATGACACGGGGACTGTAAGCACAAGATCACACCACTTAACCTTGCCACGAATCTCATGTCCGTACTTGCGCCGTTTAATCTCAATATCCTCGCACCAAATCTTAGTAGAACCAATAGCAAAGAGATTCTTATACCAAGAAACCACAATGTTTCCACCATGATTCACCATTCTAACATGATCAACTCGTAATTTAGGCAGGCCTTTCAAACCCTTCAAAACTCTCCAAGATCTTCTCTCAGAGTCGTGACATTTGATCATTATGGGCGAGATGACTCCGTTGGTGTAATAGTCTTCGTTATCTATCGTGCAAGAATAATCTGAAACCTCACTGAGACGCATCCCCGATCCTACCGCATTCCATTTATTTTCCTAGGGCTTGTAAACCATGTTCTTGTCTCCAATCACGTAAAGATATCTCCTTCCTTGGCAAGGCATCTGTCTATACGTTTCCCGCGTATCTCTAAGCCAGGGCTTGGGGCATGCTCCCATTTATGGGTTTTGGGATCGAAAAACTCCATAAAATTCGAGTAAAATAAATCTGGCACGCGTTTCACTACATATATTTTCCCATCAACAACACTCTCGAGGGGGCCGGGGTCCTCTCGAGCCACCTGCATGCTTGGAGCTTCGTGCCAGGTATGGACCGACAGTCCATGACGGATACCCTAGTCGAGCATCCACCAATATCAAAACCGATTGTGGCAGGCTTCCAATAAGACGGATGAGAAAAATCGTGACTTGGGACTGAAGTCATAAGATTCCTCGTGCATGCATGGTGGACTCAAGCAGGAAGGAGTAAACCATCTAGGGGATTCGAGTCGGTTCTCGGCTGAGAGTAAACCAACGTGTCTTATTAATGCTATAGAGCTGTAAGCAGACGTAGAGACAATTCTCAGCGATGCCTAAAAGCCTTCGGATCTCGTAAAGCTCCGTCGAAGCGAGGAGAGAAGGGAACCTCTTGGAAACTAAAGAGATAGTTTGGTAGTACGATCCGGAGACGCGTGCTAAGCAGTTCAACAGTAGATCATCAGGGAGATACGGCATCATCATATCAACCAGTGACGACGACTCTTTGGCGTTCCAAGACCTAGACATATTAATACCTCAATTATTCTGATTCGATGTTACCTTAAAAAACCGGTGACGACTCTTCTTTGGCTTTTGATTTTTGAATCAGAATAATTGAGGTATTATTTGATTCGTATTTTTACTCGTCAAAATATATTTGATTGACTCAAACAAATAATTTCAACTACTTTTTTATTTATAAGATTCGGGTAATTCGTATCGATTAGTGATTACAATCGAGTGATCCAATGGAATAATTTAATTATGAACTTACTATAAATATGGGCCGAATACTTTAGTACAAAGGCCCAAAATTATTCCAATGCTTTTGATTTTTTTGTTAATAAAGGAAGAAAGAAACAAGCGTGAAGAGTAGTAACGTTTGATAGTTTTTTCCAAAAGTCCGCCACATCTAATTTCAAATCCGTTCGAATTACTACTGCTTCAGTCACAGTCACAGTCACATTCACACACACACAAAATCCCAATTAGGAAAAGGTATGAACCCTAGTTTTCTCGTCTTCAATTGAGAAGTATACGGTCTGATTCTCTACGATCCTGAGAATCAATCGGAGACCTCTAGAGGACACTGCGTGAGTAACCCAAATTTCGGAGAAGAGAAGACTCCGGATCGGAATTTTTATGCAATTGACGAGAGAAAGGAGAAGGAATCTGTAGGAATCGAAGATGTCTTCTCGCAACCAGAACCGTCCTCCGCGCAGTCCAAACGCCGTAAGCCCCTCTTTTTCCCGTTCTCTGCTACCAAAGTTTCATCGTCACCTCTGAGTGTTGAGAGAGAATAAATTGGAGACTTTTCGTTTGAATCGCTGAAATCCGCATTTCAATGTCTCATCCTCATCGGCTTTGACATTTCTTACTTATGTGTTATTGAGAAAACTTAGGGTGATCGTGGGTTCTGGGTTTCTACTCTTTTTTTTGGTAGCAGGAATCGATAAAAAAAATCTGTGGCTTTAGGTAATTTGTATATGATTTATGTTTGACCCAATTTTCAGAGAAAGGAGGGTCTCGGCGGCATTCCCTTTGACAAGCGAAGGAAATTGGAAACACCAGGTACTGGTCGAAGGCAAGCGTTTTCGACTGTGAACAAACAAGATATCACGACCAACAGCGATGTGGGCAGCGTAGAAGAATGTGGTAAAGTCGAATTCACAAAAGATGAAGTGTTGGCGTTGCTTAACGAGAGAGCAAAAGCTGGAAAGTTTGATCACAAGGTTTGCTAGCTATGTTCCACTTGCTCTATGTTTATATATAAACACTGTACATGTTCTCTTCTGTGGTTTCACTAAGAAGGCTCTTTTTATTTTTTTCTTCTGTTGTTCCTGCAGGCTAAGATTGAGCAAATGGCAGATATTATCAAGAGGCTGAAGCTTTGTGTCAGATGGTTTCAACAAGTTGATGAAACCCATGTACAAGAAAAGGAAAATCTGAAGGTTTCTTTGGAATCTGCGGAACAGAAATACAACTACAGAGGTTAGTTCCTTTCTTGCGAATCCTTTACATGCGGCAAGTTGTACATGCATTTGGTTGTAGTACATAACTTTTAAACTTTTCCAGAGTTGGAGACTAGGACAAAAGAGGAAGAGCTAAATGCCATTATATCAGTGTTGAAAGAGAACGCAGTGTCACTACATGAAAAGCTTGCAAAGGAGGAGTCTAGTAAACAGGCAAAACTTTTTGTGCCTTATTTTTCTCATTGAAAATGTTCTCTCTTCATGCAAATTTTTTAATTGATTTTGCTGTCCCCTTGCTTGTTCGACACTAGGATGCCATTGAAAATCACAGAAAAGAAAAGGAATCTAGAGTTGCAGCTGAGAAAGCGCAGGCTTCTCTTGGAGAAGAACTTGAGAAAGTTAAAGAAGAGAAAACGGCTGCCAAGCATAAGGTTCACAATATATGTCTTCTGTTGCCTTCTTAGGTGTTTCATATCTGTTTCTTGTGTTTAGTTCCAGGCGCGATCTGTTATTTACTATGGAAAATGGATTGTTTTGTAATTGTAGGTGGTGTCTCTTGAGGATATGTACAAAAGGCTGCAAGAGTACAACACAAGTTTGCAACAATATAATAGCAAACTCCAGACTGATCTTGAAACAGTTCGAGCTGAACACACACGTGCTGAAAAAGACAAGTCAAGTATACTGGAGAAGCTTACGACACTAAGGGGTCACAGCAGGTCGCTGCAGGATCAATTAGCTTCAAGTAGAGTAAGTTTCTCTACCACTGGCGTTTTAGTCACGTGCCTACCTTAATTTGTCTCATTTCTTCCTAATTTTTTGCGATCAAGGTTTTGCAAGATGACGCTAAAAAACAGAAGGATTCATTGGTTACGGAAGTTACTAATCTCCGGAGTGAGCTCCAATTAGTTAGGGCTGATCGTGATCGCCAAGTTGTACAGTCAGAAAAGTTGGCTGAAGAGATCGGGAAGTACAAGGAGAATGTCGGAAAATCATCGCAAGAGCTACACATCTTGATAGCAAGATCAGGATCATTGGAGGTCAGTTCAAAGTTGCAATTCCCGCATTCCTGCCTCATATTCTTATCTGACATTGCAAGTTTTTCCCTGCAGGAAACATGTTTATTGCAAAAGGAGCGTATAAATATGTTGGAGCAGCAATTAGCAATCGCTAATGAAAAGCAAAAGGTACCAAGAGTACCATCAGATGCTGTTGATTTTCGAATTGCTGTTCTGATAGATTATTGTATTATTGAATACAGTTGGCAGATGCATCGGTATCTCTTACTAGGACAGAGTTTGAGGAGCAGAAGCATCTACTGTGCGAACTACATGCCCGCCTTGCAGACATGGAGCATCAACTGTGTGAGGGAGAGTTATTGCGGAAGAAGCTTCATAACACTATTCTTGTAAGATTTTTTTTGTTTTTACCACTATGTGTGTTCATATGGCTGTCTTGATATGATCTAAGAAAAGCTGTAAATTCAGGAACTGAAAGGCAATATACGTGTCTTTTGCCGAGTGCGTCCCTTGTTACCAGATGATGGAGGACGACATGAGGCAACTGTTATAGCCTATCCTACTTCAACAGAAGCTTGTGGAAGAGGTGTTGATTTGGTTCAGAGTGGTATGATATTGCCTGACTTGATTTACGTTTTTTCTCACGGAAAACTATTCCCATATATATTAAATCCTTTTTTTCCTGCCTTGTGGTGTTGTATATGTCATCAGGGAACAAGCATCCTTTCACCTTTGACAAAGTTTTCAATCACGAAGCTTCGCAGGAGGAAGTTTTCTTTGAAATATCTCAACTTGTACAAAGTGCATTGGATGGATATAAGGTCTATTTCCTTCATTAATTTGTGTATTTTGGAGATACTTATATGGAAATAACATTATAATTAGAGGAACTTATTTGAAGTAATGTTGCTGTATTTTGTATGTGTAGCGCATGAACTACTGTGCTTGTGTAGTTGTAGCTCCTTTTTTGTCAAATTTGAAGACATGTTCTTTTGTTGATGCGTCTACTTCAAATCTTTGTGGTTACAGGTTTGTATCTTTGCCTATGGTCAGACGGGTTCTGGAAAAACCTACACAATGATGGGCAGGCCTGAGGCGCCAGAACAGAAAGGCTTGATCCCTCGATCACTTGAACAGATATTCCAAGCCAGTCAATCACTCGGTGCACAAGGCTGGAAGTACAAGATGCAGGTGTACATTTCAGCCCATAATGTTGATTGATTTCACTGGCATCACCCTTTTGTCTAACTCTATTTGTCTGATTCCAAAATTTTCTTTGAAAATGTAGGTATCAATGTTGGAGATATACAATGAAACCATCAGAGATTTGCTCTCTACAAATCGAACAACTACTATGGAGTTGGTGCGAGCAGACAGTGGCATCTCGGGAAAGCAATATGCAATCACACATGATGTAAATGGAAACACCCATGTCAGCGACTTGACTGTTTTTGATGTATGCAGCATGGGAAAGATCTCCTCACTCTTGCACCAGGCTGCTCAGAGCAGGTATTGTCTTGGAAACTTTATTACGAGTTCTGGCCTGTTTTTATATGTTCAGCATCATCTTAGTTATGCATTAGCCATGGATTATGAGAAAATAGTAACATTCTTGTTCTTGTATGCATACATAACAAACAAATAGCTCTCTGTTAATTGAGTTAAACAGTGAGTAAATTTTTCTTTTTGCAGGTCAGTAGGTAAGACTCAAATGAATGAACAATCATCGAGGAGCCATTTTGTGTTTACTATGAGAATTTCAGGTGTGAATGAGGTAATAACGTCTTTGCCATCTTGAGTTGATTCTTGTTTCCTACTTCGTAAATCCTTGTTTTATCAACACATCCCTCCTCTTTCAGAGCACTGAACAGCAGGTACAAGGTGTTCTCAACCTAATCGATCTTGCCGGAAGCGAGAGGCTATCGAAGAGTGGAGCAACTGGAGAACGATTAAAGGAGACACAGGCCATAAACAAAAGTTTATCGGCTTTGAGTGATGTTATCTTTGCATTGGCTAAGAAAGAAGATCATGTTCCTTTCAGAAACTCAAAGCTAACATATCTGCTCCAGGTTTGTTATCGTCGTTTTGTGACTGCATACATGATTTAGTTTTGCAAATCAAGTAACAATGGCCTATCTTTGAGCAGCCTTGTTTAGGAGGAGATTCAAAGACCTTGATGTTTGTAAACATTTCCCCTGACCCATCTTCTGCTGGAGAGTCTCTTTGCTCTCTTCGGTTTGCTGCAAGAGTAAACTCATGTGAAATTGGTGTACCTAGGAGACAAACTTCAACAAAGCTCCTTGACTCTCGCTTAAGCTACGGCTAAACATGTTCAAATGATCTGACAATTGATTAGTTCACAGCTCTTTTCTTTGGGGTTTTGACACATCACTCTCTTCTCTTGTAACCTCTTCAAACTCGGTTACTAACATCTGTTTCGGGATCTTAATGATTGTGGAGCAGCTTGCTGTCTTAGCAATGTGGCCTTCTCCATGTTGTATGAGAATGGTTATCTTCTGCTATTGAATGTTTAATGTATTTTTTCCCAGACAGCAAGTGTTTTATCCAATTGTTCTTTTAGAAGAAAGCTGAGATAGCGATCTATCGGTTATCAATCTTGTTCGTTGGATTACAGAACATTAGATATAACACAATATTACAAAACATTAGCAACCAGCTTCTTAACTGTTGTTTCCAGACAAGGTCTTAACTATAGTTACACCCCCAAATTATTAACTTTTACAAAAACGTATTAACATTACAATGTCATCTTGCTCCAAATCTCCCTCTTACATAGAAGTCAATTCAGAGCCTCTTTTGCGTAAAACAAGAAAAAGAAGAAACGAAAATTTTTCACAGATCCAAAGATTTGATGTCTTAACATGGCAGCTTGAAACCCATGTCCTTGCCTGCCACAAAATCAGTCCATACATCAAGAGCTCCAAAGCTAGTCATAAGGACTGTGCTCAGAGACATCACTGTCCCGACTGAGAACACAATAATGGAAGCTCTTCCGAACTGAGCTACTGCTTTCTGAACCAAAACAAGACCGAGAAGCGAAGCAAAGAAGCAAATCAAGGAAAACAAGTAAGCTGCCTCTGTGTTTTGCATTCCTAGTAGCAAGTACTGAACCGCAGACATTGTTGCTGAGAAGAACACCATGAATGAAGTTGTTGCTGCTGTTATCTGCATCATTCAAATTAAACACTTATGAAAAATCTGAAAATTTGGTGAAAAATGTTTGCGTCTCTTTATATATATACATACCTGTGGTGGTATCCCAGCTTGAAGAAGAAGAGGGCTTATAAGCATTCCACCTCCAATACCGAATATACCGCCCAATAAACCGGCTAAAAATGACATTACCGGGAACATTAACCGCGTGGACCTGTCCAGTCTTGTACCTTCTTGATTTTTCTGCTCATGTAAGATAAATACTGTTTAGTATCAGATATTTTGTCTGAATTTTCAATCTGATTTGTAGCTTTCTCTGTGCATTTACCTGATTGTTTGAGGATCTTTCTTGCTGACTTTCGGTTCTCGAAAGAGCCAGCTTTGTGAAAACCAAAGCAAGAGGTATCTGAAGTGAAAGCAGAATCCAATACTCAACACCACAAGGCTTTATCGTTATGATTCCCTGCACATAACACATATACAGAGTCTGTCACTTTTTTCTATAGCAAAATTAATAAAGATCTATCAATCTATGGAGTTATATATCATTACCTTTCCATCTTTGTTACCTCGGAGAAGATAAATGACAAAAAAAGACGCCCAAACAACAATCAAGACACCAAGTTTCGTCCATGGAAGCTTTGCTTTGTTCCTATTATCTTGAGATTCAAGGAGAGGTGCTTTAAGGCTCTTAGTGTCCTCCTCTGTTTCGCCTCGGCCTTTCTCAGGCCTCTGGTGTCCTTTCCCTCTCGCAACCTCAGTCTCAAGTTTCCAAAACTTGACTCCATTTCTACAAGTCTTCAAGCTAGACCAAGCGAGGAACACCGCGAAAAGAATAGTGATGAGCCACTCTGGCAAAACTCTGTTGCAGATGACACCGATACTCACTCCTAGAAGCATACAAGGCTCAAGAAGCAACGCTAAATCGTAATCAAGCAATGCTTGACCGCCAAAGAGATTGTTGATTACATTCGCAATCGATCCACCGGTTACCATAAAAGCAGAGAAGCTTGAAGCTGTTTTCAAGTCTAGCCCTGCGACTATAGTCATGATCGGAATGAACAAACCTCCACCTCCGATTCCACCTGCGCTCGAGATTAAGGCGGCGAGGAAACATAAGACTCCAGCCACAATGATTGCTGAGGATAGCTTGAGTTCTGAAGCACTTGATTCTTTCAACGAAGTTCTCCATTGTTGGACTTTGTAGAGAATCTTATGAGATATTGGTGGGTTCTGTTGATTGATCTCTTCCTGTTGATCCGCGTTGATCGCGAAAACACAGAGAAGAAGAAGAAGAAGGAAAACGAAAAGGATCTTCATTTTCTTTGTCTTAAAGCTTGAAACTTTTGTCTTGTTTGCTTTTGATCTAATTAACCCATTGTTGTTCTTTATATTGAAGGTGTCAAAGAGTGGTAAGCACATTTCATTTGCAAGTTGCTTTCGGATGAGTAGGCTGCAAGTAATCTAGTTGACTTACAACCAAAACAATGATATTTAAGATAGATTCATTGATTTACCTGTCATCTGTGGCAATGTTCAGACGAAGAAGAGTTCTAAGAAGAAATTTAAGAAGCAGTTATTGTCTGAAACAGTGGAATGTGTCGTTTCAGATAAGGAGAAGAAAGAGTTATTTAATGGTTTCGGATTTGACGTGGTTGTGTAATGTGTTTGATACTTAAGCCAAGTCTCTTTGCATTCTTTTATATTCTAAAAAAATTGTAATCTGTTTTAGCTTTCAATTTGTTTTTTAAGAAGGGGACAAAGTAAGATTAAGAAAGCGTCTCCTCTGAACTTCATGGAACATGGTAAATCCATGCTAGTCAATTTGAAATTTCATCCAAAAAAAAATTCATGCTAGTCAAATACTCCCTCCGTTTAAAAAAAATGTCACTTTGCTACATTTCACACAAATTAATACAACTATTAAAAGTTATGTTTTACCATTTGTTCACACATTAAATAAAATCATCTACTCCTTCCGTTTCATAAAAAGTGTCATTTTTACAATTTTATTTTTGTTTCACAAAAAGTGTCGTTTTACATTTTCAATGCAGAATTTTACATAAAAATCCAGTTTTAACCCTAGTAAATTAATGTAGTAGTTAGAGAGATGATTTTATTTAATGTGTGAACAAAGGGTAAAACATAATTTTTAATAGTTTTCTTAATGTTGTGTGAAATGTGTTAAAATGACATTTTTTTTAAACGGAGGGAGTATCTAATTACTACATTAAATTAGTATAGTCAATACTGGATTTTTATTTAAAATTCTGCATTGAAAATATAAAACGACACTTTTTGTGAAAGAAAAATAAAATCTTAAAACCACACTCTTTATGAAACGGAGAGAGTAATAATTTATTTTGTTTTAAAAAAAAGAAAAACGAATTCGAAAATTTATGTGGAGTCAAAAAAAAAAAAGTGAATCTATGGATTTTAATTAGTTGGTTCCACTAATTACTGAAAATGTTTAAATTGGGAACATGGTTTTAATGTTTACATAGTTTTAAACTTTTTTCTTTTCTCCTATTACTTTTAAAGAATTCTTTCAGTGTTAAATTCAATTGATGTTCATTATATAAATTTGGGTCAATGGTTTTTGCCTACATTTATTATCTGGGTTTTCCATATATTATCTATCCTCTGATTTTAAGTTTAAAAAATAGTTTTGGTCTCAAAGGTTTCAAGAATAGTCGAATGAAAAAAAAAGAAGAGAGAGAACACTGTCATTGTAAAATTTTAGATTTACTTTATTCCTCATTTTGATTTTTTTTTTTCACCATCTTCCTATCATGGCTTCTGCTTCAATGCTGTACTCTTTCTTCTTCTTCTTCTTCTTGACTTACGCTCAAGAAAACGTCACCGTTCACACCTTTTGTTTCTACGACGGAGGAAACTTCACATCCAACACTTCATATTCTGTCAATCTCAACCGTCTGATCTCATCTCTCCCCGATCTAACTGCAACCATCAACGGCTTCTACAACATCTCCACCGAAGGCGAAGTCAACGCCATAGCTTTATGCAGAGGAGATCTAAAACTAAATCAAGATTGCATCAGTTGCATAACAAACGCCGCAAAACAGCTAGTACAAAACTGTCGAAACATCATAGAAGCCGAGATATGGCTCGAAAAATGCATGTTTCGGTACACGAATCGAACCATTTTAGGTCAATTGGAGCCAGTTCCTTTTTATCACACGTCAAGCAATGTTAGCGTGAGGGACAAGAAAGGTTTCAGCAAGGGTTTAGGTGACCTATTGGATTCATTAGGGGCAAAAATTGAGGCTGCGTATGAGACCGTTGAGGTTAAGTTCGCAGCAGGAGTGAAAGGAAAGATCTATGCGTTGGCTCAGTGTACACCAGATTTGTCTAAATCAGATTGTAGAATCTGTCTTTCTCAGATCTTTGCTGGGGTTCCTACTTGTTGTGATAGAAAGACAGGTGGATGGTGGATGAATCGAAATTGCTATTTTAGGTTTGAAGACTATCCATTTTTCCATCTCTCGGTTATTTCACAACCTTTTTCTCCTCATAACAAAATAAGTGATCAAGGTATTACAAGTTAAGCTATCAAATGGATTAGAGATATTTATAATATAATTTTTGATTCTCTGTTGTTACTTGCAGGAAACGGTACAGACGGGTCTAAAACTCTCGTTTTTGCGGTAATTTCCATTGTGACAATTGTCTTAGGGCTTATCTCTCTCTTTATTTACTTAACGAGGAGGAAGAAGAAGAAAAATCTGACGGAAATAGCTGAAAGTAAGTTTTGTAACTTGTAGTAAGCGCTGTTTAATGATAAACTGATGATGCTGAAACCCTATTCTTCGTCTCCTTCTTCCTTATCCCGCTTTGCAAATTTCGATCTGCAGATGAATTTGAGAGTGCAGACTCATTGCATTTTGATTTTGACACCATATTAGGAGCAACAGATGAGTTCTCTTTAAAGAATAAGATCGGTGAAGGTGGTTTCGGGGTTGTCTACAAGGTTGATTCATCTTACTGTACTCTTCATTGCTCTAATTATAATAATCTCCAGATTAACACCACTAATTCTGTGATCGAATCCATTAGGGACGTCTTCAAGATGGGCAAAAGATAGCTGTGAAAAGGTTATCGATAGATTCAGGACAAGGCAATGCCGAGTTTAAGACGGAAGTACTCTTAATGACTAAGCTGCAACACAAGAATCTTGTGAAACTCTTGGGTTTCTCCATCAAAGAATCTGAAAGAGTTCTTGTCTATGAGTTTATCCCTAACACAAGTCTTGATCGGTTCTTGTTCGGTATATTTATAGTCTCTCTCCTTTCAATGGTTTTTGTAATATTCCAACAAACTTCTCTGTTTCAGTTTCTTTCCTCTTCTAATGAATGTAGATCCTGTCAAGCGGAAGCAATTAGACTGGAGAAAACGGTACAATATCATCGTAGGGATTTCCCGGGGGTTGCTTTACCTTCACGTAGGCACAGAGTTTCCGATAATCCACCGTGATCTCAAATGCTCCAATGTGCTTTTAGATGGACAAATGCAACCTAAGATCTCAGATTTTGGATTGGCAAGACAATTCGATTACGATAGAAGTCAAGCAATAACAAGAAGTATCGCTGGAACTTAGTAAGTCTAAGCTAACTCAAAACCACCAATTCAGCAAGACAAACAAGAATCAATCTCCTCATCTTTTCTTGTTTCTGTAGTGGATATATGGCTCCAGAGTATGCAAGGCACGGGAGATTCTCTGTGAAAACAGATGTTTACAGCTTCGGAGTTGTTGTTCTTGAGATCATTTCAGGTAAAAGAAACAGTGAAGGCACAGATCTCCCAGCTATTGTAAGTGACAAGAACCACACAACCACAGATCAACAAAATCCAAGAAGTGAGATTAATTAAGTGATGTTTTTTGTCTCTTTTTTTTTTCTTGCAGGCTTGGAAGAAATGGATTGCAGGAACACCAATGGCTCTGATAGATCCTCTTCTTCTGAAATCTTACTCTAAGAAACAATCAATGCAATGCTTAGAAATCGCTATGTCTTGTGTTCAAGATCATCCTACGGAAAGACCAACAATGGATTCAGTTGTTTCGATGCTTAGCAGTTAGCTCTGATTCTGAGTCTCTCCCGCTCCCAAAGCCATCGCAGCAGCCTGGTCTCTTCAGAAGATCAACGTCGTTTTCGATTTCTGTGAATGATGTTTCTCTCACAGAATTGTCTGCACGTTAAGTGTTGATTGAAAAATTGAAGTTAGAAAATGTATAGAGTCAATTCCTCTGATAGTTCAATTTAAAAACCTTAAATTTAACTTTTATGTTTTTTTGTTCTGTATAAAGTTTAAAGCTTTTTAGTTGGGGAAAACAAGTACAACTTCGAAGCTTTTCAATTCTTCTTCTCCATTTTTGTGACTATGGCGACTACTCTTCGGAGATTATTCTCCAATTCCGTACGTCAATCTCTTCAAGGAATCTTCTTGAGCAAACCCTTTATCCGGAAACAGCTTCGTCTTCCTTCGACCTCTCGAAGTTTCTCTCTTTCATCAGATTGTCAATTTGGCTCTGCGACTGCTGAGGTTTCTTCAAATGCAGGTGAGTCTAGTTGTGGATTTCTTCCTTATTTGGTGTTAAGTCCGATAAGTTTATTCGGGACACCAGGTGTTTGCGGAAATGCCCCTGAGAGCATACGGCATCATGTGACTGACAAGCCCTATATTTTCAGTAGATTCGGACCAATTATGGTATTAGATATAGTTCAGCTTCGGAAGTTACAGGTTTAAGATTTATAGAATGATCGTGAGACAAAGCTAGCTAAAACTTTAAAAGCATAAAAATACTGAAGTTACTTGATTTTGCTGAAGTTATAGCTATTACTAAGATTGAATGTGTGTTAACTACTAATGCATTACTGCATCTTACATGATTTTGGGATCTATGTATCAAGATGTTGAAGCTAACTGTAAATCGTGCGATTGATTGTTATCAAGTGTCAGAGACCGGTGGTGGTATTGTCAATGAGGGGTTTCTGAGATGGAGAAATGGAGGAGGGACATGTCATAGCTCGGCTCAAATTGATTCGTCGGCTTTGGTTGAGTTTGGCGCAGTAGTTCATGAAAAAGCAGTTTTAGGTGCAGAGGTTCAAGTAGGGTCCGGGACTGTAATTGGACAATCAGTTAAAATCGGTCCTTCCACAAGAATCGGGTAACGTTTTCTTGTACATGTTTCTAATAGACTGTGGTTGTATTCAGCGTCTATAAAAAAAGATTCTATTTGCTGATTTTTTTTCTATCCAGATATAATGTTTCGATCAGCAACTGTAGTATTGGTGATTCATGTGTTATCCACAATGGAGTCTGCATAGGTCAAGATGGTATGAACAAACTCACATAGATTTAACCGAGATCATAGGATTGAAGAGCTTTTGGTTTGAGATTAAGTCTTTCGTTGTTTGTTTGTTCTTCGTTCAGGCTTTGGTTTTTATGTGGAGGAACATGGAAACATGGTGAAAAAGCCCCAAGTAATAATCCCCTATTGCATTTCTTGAATCTAAGTCAACAATTCGCGGTTCAAAAACTCATTTTCTTTTCTGTTTCTTTGTCGTCTTTAGACTTTAAACGTAAGCATAGGAAATCGTGTGGAAATCGGAGCTAATTCTTGCATTGATCGAGGCAGGTAACATATTTGAATCTATTAACTAACTTCCATAAGAACACCATTCGTGGTTTCACTTACTTACTTTGTATTAACAAATTTTGTAGCTGGAGAGATACAGTGATTGAAGATGATACAAAGATAGACAACTTAGTCCAGGTTATACGCTCATTTGTTTTTTTCAGTCTGTTTAATTGAGAAAACAACATAATACTTTATGAGCTACTTTATTTACTCTTGTTTTTTTGCAGATAGGTCACAATGTGATCATAGGAAAGTGTTGCTTGCTATGTGGTCAAGTAGGCATCGCTGGTTCAGTAACGTACAAAATCTGAACCCTTTTTGGTTCCATTGAAAGAAACAATTTTTTTAAGTTTTTCAAGACTCAAAAGTCAAAAAACTTTTCTGTAGAATTGGTGACTATGTAGCTTTAGGAGGACGAGCTGCTGTTCGAGATCATGTCTCCATTGTATCCAAGGTAAGCTTTAACCGGTTTAAAGAAAAGCGGTTCTTGGTGCGGTTTGGTTCAACAAAACATCTTTTTTGTGTGTTTAGGTTCGACTTGCGGCTAATAGTTGTGTTACCAGAAACATCACTGAGCCAGGGGATTTTGGAGGCTTTCCTGCTGTAAGCATTCTCTTAAGTTAATCTGTTATTTTCCAAGTTTCATGAATATATTAACCCGAATTGATCTATGAAATTATATGAAATTTTCTTGTAGAGATGAGGAATTGTGCTCTCTTATAGATTATTTTGTTCCTGACTTCAGGTCCCAATTCACCAGTGGAGAAAGCAGATTGTTCAAGATCGAATTTCGAACAAGAGGAAAACCTGAATCAGAGTATTTGTAATGTAATTTGATTTAGAGTTTTCACAAAGCTCAAAAACAATTTTTAAACAATAACCAAGTTAAGATATTTGGTGTGAATTCTTATCAACTGAATGTCATAATCAAGATGCAAATAGTTACAAGTGAAGATTGTAGCTAAACAGTGATTAAGAGGTACAAAATAGGAAACAGTGTAAAATGTATTTTTTAGTTTCCTTTCTCCTGCCAGTTTCAGACAACAATGTGACGAAAATCCAAATTATATTTACCCGAGATCTATAGACATCATTCAACGGTCTCTATACTGAATTGCTTTTACCATATTAACATTTTCTTTTTCAGAAAAAGAAAGGACAGTGAAAAGAGAAGACAGAAATGTAGTTTTGTTTCGAATGTCTTCCATGAAGGACTTGTTTTGTTTTTTACGTCGAGACCAACGAACTGGTTTTAAACTTCAAAGTTAAAAGTACAGCAAGATGTGAATAATTTAGACTATATAATATTATTGTCTCTCTCTATTTATATAAATAGGAAGTTGGATATTTATTTTTATTTGATAGTATTATTAGTATGGGACTATATGGGTAATGGGGTGCGTTGCATTATTCAAAATTTCAAAATGTATTTTAGTGAGACAGCTTCTCTGGCTGCAATTCATGAGTATGAACTATCTTAGGCCTTGATCAATCAAAATATGTTTTTTTCTTCTATTTTCTCTAATCTCTTTCATATATTTGCGGTCCACTATGTTCTGTTTTTCCTTTTTTTTTTTTTTGCATGGTTTTATGGTAGCCACTAGTTTTGTTGTTTTTTTTTTCTTTCTCATAATCTGTCTAAATCTTAATAGTCTAGTGTAAAGATATTTAATTTGTATAAGTCAAACCGAACTCAGAACTTAATCAAAACTCGATAAAAAAATCAGAAGAAAATTTAATTTGGTTAAAATATTTTCTAGATATCTAAATGAACGAAACCAAAAGAAATTGAAAACATACTAAAACTCGTTTTTCTGAAGTTGAAAATGTTTGATGAAAAACAGAAGTTGAACTGAAAGTAAAACCATACCGAACTGAGTTCATAGTATATTTGGTTGCGCTTAGTTATATAATTCTTCGAAAACAACCAAAGCTGTATTTCAACTTTATATTTCAACTTTAACAACCAAAGTTCATAGTATACTTGGTTACGTTTAGTTATGTATTTCAACTTTAACAAAATTCATCGTGTTTTTTATATTTTTTACAATGATACAATGCTTTTTATAGCCTCAAACTCTAAATAATTCAAACTAATTACCCATGTTTATAACTGTAATTAATACATCTATATTGACCTACACACTGTTAGTCAATCGTTAAATTTTGTTGACTGAGATGATATATTGGCAACAATATGTTATTATTATAAAACAAAACGACTTCGTTTTGTGCATTTGAATCTGAAAACACAAAACGGTGTCGTTTTGAAAAATCTTAAATTAAGAATTTAATTTTATCTTCTTCAACTTTATTGGATATTGTTTTGTAAATTATCTTTTTCCAAAATTTTGTTCTATCGATGAACCGTAGAAAAGACAAAGTAATTTAGAGACTGAAATGATGATGTCGATGTCGCCAATTTGAAGGATACTCATTCCGACCATTTTGTAACATCAGCTCTCGCACAAGCAACATGGTAAGAGGTTCTACCTTGTGTGTTTTCGAATATGAACTTGTTTTTATATTTCCAAATCTGCCGCATCAACCGAATAAAAAGAAGACGCTGACAAAACAAATAAACTCTTTGTAAGTAAAAGATGACTATAACATACAATTTTTGTTTTTTGAAACAGTTCCAGACTTTCGACACATAATCTCTACTATTATCTGAAATCAATATTTAAATATTCTGATTTAAAAAATACTATTTTATCCCAAACATAAAATAACCAACCACATTATACTACTACTAAACCACCACTTCTTTGGTAAATATAAGAAAAAGATGAGAAAAGAAATAATAAAAACATTTCATACAGAGGATTAACATATTTATCTGATAAATCAATTAACATTCTGTTTTTTTTTCCCTTATATATCTCCATATAACATGTCTTTATTCAAAAAAGAAAAAATCATCAACTTATTTTTTTTAATCATAAAACTCGTACTTAGTTTAGATTGATAAAATCATTTCAAATAAGTCATACTTTTTACTTGTACTCAAAGTTTTTCATAAATAATTACCGTTTACACTTTACACATTCCAGTCATCATTACCAAATAGTATTTTTTATATATCATTTTCTTAGTAAACTATATCATTTCCCCCCTTTTTGGTAGTAAAATTTACCCTTAAAGTTTTGTAAATTCCTTAATTTTCAACTTAAGAAAAAAAGTTATGCGAGGAGACAATATCTAGAAACATAATTCTTTAAAAAATATCTAACGCCCAAACACCTTCTAGATAACAGATATTAATTATTATTTGTTCTATCTTCTCAATTCTCCCATAAACACTCGATAACATATTTCATTATTTGCGATTTTTATACATAAATTGTCATATAGCTTGAGACCTCTCCCTGTCGCCTATGTCTTTCATTTTTGTTTTTTTTTTTCATGATGTCTCTCAATTTTGTTTTCCGTTTCGGTTTATTTTGTATTTCCGCCCACAAGACCCCAAATTATCTAAGAAAATATCTTCAAGAGTGACAAATTCTATCTTTGTACTTAACATTTAAACCCAAAAAATATATATCTTAGTATGTGAAAATAATTATTTACAAACTTCGATAATTCTTTTTCTTTATGGCTTTGTAAACATGATCGTATTCTTAAACGCAGTGGAAAACTGTGAAAATCAAAAAATTTTAAAAAATAAATATTTATACTTTACAGGATTACCATTTTTGGAATTTCCTTTTTCGGAAAAACGATTTTATTAGGCTGCAAACTATAGAATTATAGACTTTGTAATGTGATGAGTAACACAAAGATTGATAAAGAATAACTCTCTTTATTAGCTTAAGAAAATAACTCAAAACTTAAGCTCTCACAATCTCTCTCAAAACTCATAAGTTATGCCACACATTGGCATCTCCTTATATAGAGAAAACCCTAAACATATTTCCTTTTCTCTTTAGAACACTTTCCTAATCCTAATAGGAAACACTTATATTTAGATAACTCCTAAACATATTTTCTTTTTTCTCTTAACCATAACTCGGTTTACGATTATGATAGCTTCCCGCGCAAGCTATCTTCAAGCTTATGCCAACATTCTCCCTCCTAAGCTTGAAATCGATCTTTGCCAAATCCTGAACACCAATGAGATCTCTCATCTCCTTGAACTTGATTCCATTGAAATCTTGAACACCTCGCAGATACCTTAGACAATGCTCCATTGCATCACCATGAGACTCTCTAGAACTCTGCATGTACTGACTTTCTCCTTGTGCTTTGGACAATTTAAATCTCGAGTTCATTGGCGCATGAACCGCGTTGCAGTCTTTCATTCCTGTTTCCTCTAGGACCTTTCTCGCATATCTATCTTGTTTAAGCGTGATCCCTCCTTCATGTTGAAACATCTTAATACCAAGATAATAAATCAGCTTTCCAAGATCACTCATCTTGAATTTTGTTGACAAACCACTCTTAAACTCAATTATCATATCCAGACTTGAACCCGTAAGCAGAAGATCGTCCACATAACCAGCCATTATGAGAAGATCTTCCTCCTTCTGTTTCCGATATAAGAAGGGTTCCTTGGAGCGACTTACAAAGTTAAGCACCTTCTTTAACTTGTACACTTTGTCTTCACTTCCCTTTATCACAAATCCCTCTGGTTGTGTAACATAAACAACATCCTCGTCAAAATCAATGCCAAAACTTTGCACATATCCTTTCGCCACAAGCCTTGCTTTATGCTTGTTTATACTTCCATCAATATTCCGTTTGATCTTAAAGATCCACTCTAACCCGATCGCCTTAGCTCCAGCTGGAAGATGAACCAAGTCCCACGTTTTGTTCTTGACTATTGAAGATAGTTCCTCTTTACATGCTTCTCTCCACAGTTTCTCTTCTTTCGCCTTATTGAAGTCCCATGGTTCTTCATTTAAACGCATCAAGAGACGCTCATACTCCAACACGTAATCACTCAAGTAACTTGGTTTCTTGCCTTGCATCAATGATCTTCTCAATGGAGCTTCACTCTGATCATACTCTTCGGTACCTGCGTTCTTATCATCTTCTACGATAACCTCATCATCAGCCGTTTCTCTGTTTTCTGTTTCCCTTCTTTCCTCGTCTTCTCTTATGTGCTTGTTACTCCAATTCAATCCTTTTGTTTCAGTAAGCACAACATCCCGACTCACCACTCTCTTCCTGGTTTGTGGCTCAAGCAAACGATATGGAATTCCAAGTGAACGATCTTCACATAGGTTCTTCTCAGCCCTAAAACTTGGAATTCCTTGAACGAGCTCTCTTCGTATCATTGACTTTATGATCTCAAAGTTCACGTGTCCTAGCCTTGTGTGCCATCTACTCGACTCGCTTCTTGTATTGTCAATTACTCCCATATGGACTTTGTATAATCGCTTTCTTGACCGGATTGTTTCGACGAGTAGCTTTCCCTCCCGGTCGTGCATTGTTAGACATGTTCCTCTCATCCTTATGTCACAACCTGATTCTGTAGCTTGTCCGAGGCTGATGATGTTACTCTTTAACTCCGGAATGAAATAGACATCGACCATCGTTCTTGATTCTCCATTCATGTCAAGAAACGATATCAAGCCCTTTCCTTTGATGTCTATGCAAGAGTTATCACCAAATCGTACCTTCCCTGTTACAGAATCATCGATCGATGAGAAAAATCTTCGATCTCCACTCATGTGATTGCTAGCTCCGTTGTCAAGATACCAAACGTCATCTTCTCCGCTATTTGTCTCGAATTTGCTTGGCGCAACCTTTTGCTCGTTTAGATACACCACCTCGTGCATCATGAGCTCATCCGCTTCTTCTGTGTCTTTGGTGTCATTCTCTTGTGCTTCTTGTAGCTTGAGAAATCGATCCGGACACTGCGAAGCATAGTGCCCATATTTGTCGCATCGGAAACACTCTACTTCCGACAAGTCTCTTGCTTCGTACGATCTTGCGCGTCCTCTTCCTCTGTTATTGAATCTTCCACCGCGACCTCTGCCTCTATATCCACCATTGTAATCGCGGGATGGATAAGCTGATTGGGATTCGTTGTTCACATACATCAGTTTGCTTTGGTCTTCTTGAGTTTCCTCTGCTTCTTCGGTGATGCGTTCTTCATAGGCTTTTAAACGACCTATGATATCCTCAAAGCTGGTGGTCTTGAGATCCAAAACTTGTTCAAGCGATGCTACCATATGTATATACTTCATCCGGGGAAGACTCTTGAGAAACTTCTTGACAAGTTTTGATTCTTCAATGATTTCTCCAAGAGCGGCAGACTTTGATGAGATTTCAGACAATTTTCCAGCGAAATCATCAATTGTATCGGTGTCCTTCATCTTAAGTCGTTCAAACTCTGCCATTAGTGTTTGCAACCTTGCTTCTTTGACTCTCTCTGCTCCCACGTACCTTGCCTTGATAGCTTCCCACACTTGCTTTGCTGTTTCTAGTTCTCCAACCTGCAGTATAAGTGCCTCCGGGATTGATCCGAACAAAAGAGCGATGGCCATGTCGTTCTTTTCCCCGTCGTTTGTCGGTGTTTCTATGATTGTCCAGACTTTATGCACCTTGAGTAAGACCTTCATCCTGATGGCCCAGACGGTGTAGTTTGTTGAATTCAGCATGGGACACTTGATTGACACAGATCCTCCTTCGTTTGCTTTCTTCTCTGTTGCAGTCGCGGCTGCGATAACATCACCCATGGTTCGTGACGTCTCCTGTGCCCAGCTTTCTCTTCTATTTTACGGAACCAAGCACTCGAATTTTCAATACGATCTCGCAAGGCTCTGATACCAAATATAGAATTATAGACTTTGTAATGTGATGAGTAACACAAAGATTGATAAAGAATAACTCTCTTTATTAGCTTAAGAAAATAACTCAAAACTTAAGCTCTCACAATCTCTCTCAAAACTCATAAGTTATGCCACACATTGGCATCTCCTTATATAGAGAAAACCCTAAACATATTTCCTTTTCTCTTTAGAACACTTTCCTAATCCTAATAGGAAACACTTATATTTAGATAACTCCTAAACATATTTTCTTTTTTCTCTTAACCATAACTCGGTTTACGATTATGATAGCTTCCCGCGCAAGCTATCTTCAAGCTTATGCCAACACAAACAAATGAAAAATGGTTGGAAACCATCTTTAAATGATCTTTTTGCAATAATTAACCGTGGATGTACTAGTTGCTATATATTCTAAATGTTATTTTAAATTTTACATAAATAATTGTGGTTGACTTATCATTACTTTTAGTTATGCAGATAAGGAACTCCATACAAAATTATAAACTCATTTGAAATTACAACATGGAGAATTTAACAAGGAAAGAAAATTAGGAGTCAAATGAAAAAAGAAAGAGTACCTTCCGAAGCAAGCAGATCAAAAAATAGGGAAGTTAGTTGCTCACCTTAATGATTGTTCATCGCATATTCCTCAAATATTTTATCGTAGTATTATTGAATAACCTTCATTTTAAAAATTCGAACACTGATTAGATTGCAACTAATAATTCTGCCCGTGACAGACAAAAAAAAATGTGTATCTATACGTGTATAATTCAATCCAGATTATATCATAAATTCATAATATTTATTTATATTTTCTTTATCTTTTTAATAAATAAGAAAAGTCAAAAATTTAAATACAAAAATATGCATGACAAAAGTACATATAAAACTCTTTACTAATCAATAAATATTAATAGGAAAAAAATAAAAAGCATACTTTTCCATTTTTCAAATATAAAGCACCATTTTACTTTCCACCATTTTTTTACATTTTTTTTCTATTTTTTAAAAAGTAATTCTAGTTAGTTTCACTTATTTTCTATTTGATAGTTCATATTAGATAAAATAATATTTTTCATAAACAATTATGCAAATCAAAAAAATAAAAATCTATCAAAAATTAAACATAACACAGTTATTTGATTTTTTTAGAATATTTGTTATGTATCTAACCCGACTAAAACATGATATAATTTTAACCAACCAAATGAGAATTTTAAAAAATTCCATGTATAAATCGAATTCAAAGAAAGAATAAATTGACGATGTACCCTCATATTTTTTACCATCAAACCACACTACAGCTTGGTTAACAAACCAATTTTAAATCAAAGGTTTTATAATAACAATTAAAAAAAAAAACATATTCATCCTTCATCCCACTGAGATCAACTAATCTTTAAACTAAACATAGGAATCATGATTATGAATAAGTAATTACTGATTAGTCTATCTCTTATCTCTCGTGCGTGTGTGACTACTACTGTCCCTGAGAGATAAATAAAATAAATAAACAAGAAAAAAGGCACCAACCCAATTAGAAAAAAATTCGCCACATAAATAAAAGTAAAAGCCTTTCCTCTCTTTCAGTTTCGACATTCCCCAGAATCTCTTCCCTTTTTGTCTCTAACCAAAAACCTTAATTACCTTTCTTCATCGTGAAACAGAGCATAACAGAGCACAATAGAGACGTTCGACTCTGTCTTAATCTCCATAAATCCTCTGTTTCAATCCTAAAGTAAGTTGATTCCATCTTCTTCTTCTTGTTTCCTTTGTAGTTTTTATTTATTTATATAATTGACCTCTGGTTCTTTATGAACATGATGATCGTCTCTCTCTCTCTCTCTGTTTCTCTCTAGTTTTGTTCCTGTCGAAGATCGATGGAAACCGGTGTAGCAGTTCCGGGTCAAGAAACCGGATCCGGGTTTCAAAAACCCGTTAACCCAGATGGGTTTGTGACGATCGATGTCGAAAGTTTCTCTCCTGTTTTCCACAAAGACCTCTCTTCTTCCAGTCCCAGAATTACTGTAAGTTTTAAAAATCCAAACTTTGTTTAAGTAACCGTCTTTTTATCAGAAAACCAGAATTTCTAATTTTGTTTCAATTTTTCAATTTTCTTCTTCTCTGTTTTGGTTTTTGTCTTTTGGGTTATTTAATTTTGGTGAGAATCATGGAAGCATCGCCCCATTACCTTTATAAACTACATACTCTTGACTCTCATTTACTATTTCTTCAGTAAAGATATAAAATAAAATATGAACACAAATTAAAAGTTGACTTTTGTGTGTCAGTTTTCATAAAAATTGTTGCCGTGCTTTCAATCTATTATCAATCTCACGGATTTCTCTGGCTTCTTTTCTGGTAATTGGCAGTTGGCATGAAGCCTATTTTAGATATTTTAATTTGCTCCTTTGGAGTGATTCTACTGAAACTCAATAATTGATGTTTTTATTTATTATGTAATAAGAAGAAAACTGATAAAATGGAAAAAAAATATTTTTTTTAAAGCTGCAGAGAAGTGTTTCAAGGAAAGGGTCTCCAAGAAGCAACAACGAGAGGAAGCTCCATTGTGACGCAAATGGTAATGACAAGGAGACCTCATTTCCTCAGTCCCCACTTAGAGGTAGAAAAATTTTAAATCATTCTTCAATATCAATAATTTCTTTAATATATATGTCATATTCTTGGTACATCATATCCTTTAATACAAGATACGTCGATTAGTTTTCAACAAAGTAAGTAGTATTAAACTAACGTTTCATTACATTACACGTATATATGGACAAATGCATTTTCTTTGAGCCCAATGGTACATTTTGTTTCTTTCTTCATTTTTTTTTTGTTACCATGTGATATAGCATGATAGTATCAAATGGCCCTAGCAGATTCTTGTGATAAATTCGATTTGGGCGTATGCGACTGTGAGTAATAAAAAAATCTTAGATTTGACAAAACATAATGTGGGTTTTTAGGATGGAAACAAATATATCTCAGACTTTTTGATAATACAATTCGATTTATTGTTATTTTATGCGGTAGGATATTTTCTTGGGATATGTTTATCTTCATGAAATGGTTTTGGGTATTTTTTTTTATCGCTAACGCAAGAAGGTTCGGTTTGCCTAATCTCAACGACGTTGAATATATATACTAATCCGCTGGTTATTTTTCCCTTTGAAGGTATAAATTACAAAGTGTTAGGTGGGATTTAGTTGATGTGACCAACCCATGCGTTTTTAGCTGTAGACCGTAACTAAGGTTTATATATTTTTAAAAAACGAATTACTTTATCACCATTTCTCCTTTTTTTTTATAAAAAAATATTTTATTTTTCCCCATGCATATCTTACTAGCTAACTTTATACGTCATGCTTGCAATCTAAGACATATACATATATTTTACAAGATCAACTAATAGGAAAAACTCTATTTTTTTTATTTCTCATTTTGAATATTTTATTTGTGTTACCCACATAACTTTATGCAGACCACAACACAAACCAATATTCCAACTCTTTATTCTCCTGCTCCGCATGCTCTCACTCATACTTTTATTAAATCTGGCATACCAATTACTAATGAATACGTTACGATTCAATTTATTTTGTCTTGTCAAATATAGAAAAAGAATCATTTTATTCATTGTATTAATTAAAGCTTGTGGTATGGCATTTGATGAGTTTGTAGGGTCAAGCACGCCGGAAAAGCCGACCACCGTGGTCCCCACTGATCACGCAGGAACGGCCACAACGGCGACCACCGCTGTTTCAGCCTCGCCGCTCCATCAGATCACCGTTACTACGGCTGCCGCCACCGCCGGAAATATGATCTCTGACCAAAACAGAGAACGAAGATTTGGTTTTGCAAGGAAGTCGAGTTTTAAACGCTCTCACTCTTCTTGGATGCTTGATCCGAAGAAAATCGTCCTCTTCTTTGCAACTTTGTGAGTAAATTATTTCACATTCCTTTTTTTCCAACATAATCTATTTATTTTTAAGTAACCTACAAATATATTAGCCTATGGAATACAAATAGGCAATAATATAAAACTCAAAATGCATGCATCTATAATTAATTACTAAAGAAACACATGTTTTGTAGTATTTTTCGGATTAAATATCGATCAATAACAAACCAAAAAACACTATAAAACATGTTTTCATTTTATTGAGTTTAGAAGTCTTGATTACTAATTATCATAAGTCATGTAACGACTTTCAACTGAAAATGGCAGTATCTATCACAATTTAATAAGTAAAGTTGTTTTTGACGAATATATATTGATGGAATGTTAATTTTTGTGACAGGTCAAGCATGGGATCAATCTTGTTAATCATATTTACTCTCTCGATCAGCAAGTCTAATCCCGGGGATATGCCTCTAGACTAATAGTAAAAATACAAGAAGAGCGTATACATACATATATATATTATGATATGGACCCACCTAAGTTTGTGGCTATAGAACATGCCACAAACTCACCACCGACCTACATTTGAGGAGATGAACCAGAAGAACATTACAAAAAAAACGAAGAGCGGAGGAAGGTTGTGATAATAATTATTTTGTATATTTTTTTCATAAAAAAAAATTGGAAAAAGAAAACAGTAAGAGAGAGAGAAGAAAGTGGGAAGTGGGCACGCACGAAATCATATGGAGATTGGAAAACAAAGCTTAAGACAAGAGTTTATGACTATTGTGACAAAGACAGAGAATCTTCTCTTCTGTTCTTTTAATTGTTTTTCTCTGTATTTCAAATTTATTTTGTCGTAGTATGTGTCTTTTCATTTTGTTGTGTTTCTTGATGTATATAATTCAATCGGTGTGAGCATTTTTAGTTTTGGTTTGGGTTCACATAGAGAACATTTGTGTTAGAATTGAATGAAATTGAACCTACACAAGCGTGGATCATATATGGACCATCTTAAGAAATAGAACCTACACAAGCGTGGATCATTTAAGAGTAACCACATGCTATTCACCTAAGCTATTACCATATTTAGGTGTCTTCAAGTATTTGGATCATAAAGTAACATCTCCCTATCATATACTAAAATTGCAAGAATATATTACCTGCCGATGTATATATATCACATAACACATTTTGAATTTTGCTGATAACAACCAAAGTTGAAAACGTGGTTTATAAAAGTTTGATGTTGAAATGTTAGCCAAACAAGTCCAAAAACCCTCTATACAAGTTGTGGGGTGGATTTTAGAGTATGAAATATAGGATATGCGATTGGGGGAATAGAAAACTGCAGTTGTTAATCAAAATTGAGATGGTATAACAATCATGAGTTTTAGACGAAAATTAAATATTTATATATACATTTTGATTAGTCATGACTTAGTTATTTTCTATAAAACATTTGTTTAACTTTTAACTGTGATTGTATCATTGGTCAAACCACACCTAAATTTTCTTGACTAACCAAACTTCTCAAACTGCAAAGTTATAATTGCTATTATTAGTATTCATATTTCTAAGTCCTAACATGCGCATATCTAACATTCATCATCTAATTTTACTGTTTCATCATGTCATATATGATATATAAATGTAAAGGTAGTTTTATGGCTGTTGCATACGAGTTTGTATTAGTATCACCATGTCATAATTCGGATTTTAATTCAATAGTGTCCGTGTGTGAACTGTAGACGACAAAAAATAATATAATGATTACATATATGATTTTTAAGAGTTTACAAATTTAGTAATTAATTTGATATTTAATAAATTAAAACTTTCATTCACATCATTTGCTTATTTCATTGTGTTAATGGATTTGTGGGAAAAAAAAAATACCCACTCACTTCTCTCCAACTTGGGCTAGCAAATGTATGGAGTTTCGCTTTGGCCCAATAATATGGTCATGTAAAAATGTACTAATGGGCTTTATAAATTAGTTATATCAAACAATATTTTTCTCAATAAAATGCTTTCACATTAACAAAAATCCTCTTCCAGTAATTGTTTGTGCTTAGTAGCATTTAGAGATGCGAGGCATTGCTCGATTGCTTTGTCTTTCGTCGTAAAGCCTCAAAATCACTGCCGCAGTTTCCTCAATTGCTCTCTCTGTCACTTCTGCAAAACAAAACAATTCAAAAAATTTATTTATTTTTCATATTAAATTCTATTAGATTCCTCATCATACATAGTCTTACCGATCACTGGCCAAGTCGGATTCTCTGCGAATATTCTCTTAGCAAGCTCAAGTTCTTCCTTAACAGAACTCAACTCAGAGTACTTAGTCTTAAAACTCGAGCCAAGACCAAGACTCTTGGCTCTAACCTCTCTTATCCCTTGCAACACAGCCGGGTTAATCATCAGACCAAAAACCTTTCGCTGGTCGATCTCGAACAGAGTCTTGGGAAGATCTACACCGTTCACGATCGGTACGTTAGAGACTTTGTAACCCTTTTGAGCTAAGTAAGTCGAGAGTGGTGTCTTCCCTGTTCTAGAGACACCTACAACAACAATGTCTGCTTTTTCAAGTTTATCGGGCAAAGCACCGTCGTCGTGTTTGATTGTGAATTCGATTGCTTCGATTCGTTTGAAGTAGTCTTCGTTAAGAGATGAGTTTGTGACGCCACGTGAAAGACCGGAAGGATTAGCTCCTAAGTGAGAGGAGATTGAGTCTGTGATTGGTCCGAAGATGTCTAGTGAAGGGATACACCATAGCTTGCAAGCTCTCATGGCTGCTTCTGCCATTGATGTATCAGCTATAGTGTAGATTACCATTGCTCCTTCTTTTGCAGCTTGCTTTATGATCTCCATTAACTTCTCTCCATCTTCAATCTTTCAAAAATTAATTATCCATCAACCAAATTAACTCAATTTTGGTTTTAAATATAACCGAACCGGCACACATTAGAAAATTGAAATATCCATATTTTCATCTAGAATGAGAAAAACAACGCAAACCAAACCGAAATTCATCAATACGGACTCAAACCGAATTTTATTATAACCCAAATGGTATAATTTTTGTTTATCAAATTATTCTAACCAAATTCATTGTGCCACCAATACAATTAACTTAATTAATTGAAATTCATTTGAAATTAATATTTTATAAATACATCTAAATATATTTAAATCTATAATTTTAATTTAATTAAACCACTTTTTCTAATTTTCTATCCCAAAATTAAGTTCAGAGAATCCGTACTAAACCGAAATTTTCAAACAAAATCGAATAAAATTTGGTTCTATTTGGATTGTCCAAATCCAAAAAAAAATCTAATCCAAAATAATCCAAAGCACGAATATCCAAACCTAAAACAACCTGCATTGTCATTTGATTCAATTCGATTTAAAGTTGGTTTTTGTAAAATTCGTTAACCGAATTGACTTCAGTTCGGTATATAGCCAAGATTTGAAATATCGAGAGTTCCAGACGAGAGAGAGAGAAGTAAAAGTTGATAATACCCCTGAGAAGAGATGTGTATTTACGGGACAGCCACGGTCGACTAAACAATAATCGAATTGGCCCAAGGCAGCGTTAACGGCGTGTTCCGCCGTCCATCCAGTTCCGTCAGAGACTATGTAAATCGACTTTGCCGCCGTCATATCCGTTTCGTTATCTCCGTTACTCGATGACACGTCACTCTCCAGTGTCGAAATATCAGAGGGACTCGGAAGCCTCGGACCGGTCGTACTGTTTGACTTTGACCCATTATTAATCGTACGATCCAGCTTCACGCCGGACCTTAAGGCTCGTCCCCTGTTCCAGCGATTCAGCTTTGAGCTGAATTTCCGAGGCTGTCGTTCGGAGCCAGGTTCGGAAGCGTTAAAGGAAACGGAATCCGAACCTGCAGGTTTGGAATTTTGGTTAAGGTTGGACGAGATCGATGGTGGACGTCCCTGCAACTTCATCGCCGAGAGAAAAGCCTTTTTTTTGTTCTTTGTTTTAATCTAATTATTTATCGTGACCATTCGCTTGATATCTTCTAAAATTTGTCACAAATTTGAAAAATATATATAAATATATTAAAATTTTAATAAGTTTTTTTTTGTTTCCTCGATATCCCTTTTTTTTTTGGCGAGACTCAAATTGGTTAACCAACCACTTTACTTCGAAAGGGAATTTTTTAACGCAATACAACTTCGATTTTACGGTTTAATTTTTTTTTTTGCGAAAGTATGGTTTAAATTTCAGTTTCTTTTGTCCTTTGTACTTCAATAATCAAGCCAATTAAGCTCCGGTTTAACTTAAAATTTGGTTTTCTAATCGATTTTGATTTAATCAATAAACAGTTTATCCTCGTTTTTACGGTATCTTCGAGATATTTATTAATAAAAAATCAACAAAAATATATATATGAAGAAAAAAACAAAACAAAAACAATTGAAATAAATCATAAAACCTAAAATAAATTAAAAACTGGGAGTATAAAAATTAGTAGAGATGATTAAGGAACCTAGGGAGACCAACTTTAAAACCAAGCTTCTTAACATCCTCTTGAACCTGTTGTCTGAATTCTCTGAAGCTGAAATTTCTATAAGCAGGAGAATCACTTGAACACTCTATAACGGCGTCGTATGATGGACATAGAAAATACGCCGTTGAGAATCTCTCCACCGTTGGATTCGTCATCACACGGTGTTCCACACTTTTGTACATGCCATTGCTCCATGCCTAACAAAACGTATATATAATTAAAAAAATAATCATCTAAAAACATTTTAAAACAATACCAAAATCAAAAGGTGCCAAAAGGGTAAACCATACTAAAACCTAACAAAAACTGGATATCTCTGTTGAAAATAAAAAGGATTAGCAAGTCTTAGCTAAGCTTAATTACCTGGAATAAGTCGCCAATATTGATAATGAGAGCACGAGGATTAGGTTTAACGGCGATCCATTTATTATCTTTGATGAGTTGGAGTCCTCCGACTTGGTCTTGATATAAGATTGTGAGGAAATCACTGTCCGTGTGTGGCATTAAACCGTAAACCTCCGATGGTTTAGGACAAGGTGGATAATGGTTCATCCTTAGATAACATGTGTTTCTCACACAGTTTTCTCTGAAGAAATTTGATTTTCGTCCTGATTTCTCTGCAAGAACCTCAGCCAACATATATGCTAGCGCCTCCGATTCCGAAGCAAATTTCTCCATTGTTGAGCTGTGATACGTACAAAAGGTAAACAAAAATCAAACGATCATATTACATAAGGTGAAATATGTAACATAGTCGTCATATTAATTTGTTGTATTGATATTAAGAAACGGAAAAGGCTTAAAAATAAGATAGTAGAATCGTAAAACAAAAACATCAACTATTTGAAAAAAAATGAAGTTATAAAATTTCTTTTTTTTTTTGTTGATTCAAAAAAAAAATAAAAAAAATTGTGTAGTATTAGCATTTTGATTGGTAGAACTAGAAATTGTGGGTGTTTTTTTTTTTTTTTTGTGAACTAGATATTTCAAGTTCTGTGGGTAATTTTCATTACTGATAAGTGATAATTGTTAGTTATATTGATTAAAACGTTGACGTATAGTATAATGGAAGGTCCATGTTACATGGGGAAAAAAAATGATCGCATATAAAATCATCAACACATATATTGGTAGAAGGGTCCCCAAGAGAGTAAAAACAAGACGAGAAAGAAAAAAAGGAAAAGAAGAGAGGGGTTTAAATCAGGTTGGGAGGAGAGGTACGTGTACTTGTCCAATCCATTGCTTCTCTATGATAGAGATATCTCCTCCCTGTTAGGAACATGGACCACACCCCAATTTCGAGTCTTCTATATCATTTCTCTTTTTGGATATATTAATAATATATGCATATATGTATGTATCAGCTTTGATCATTCGAATGATGAACTCTATTCACTTATCCGGTTATATTAGGTCGGCTGTGTGATGAAAAGGATATATACATTACTTTTCAGTTCGAAAAAAGATTATGGATCAAAAGTTCAAATTTTTTTTATACTGATATTAGAGGTTCCAGAGTATATAGGAGCTCAAGTTTATTTTTGTTTTTTTTAAATAGCTAGGCTCTTATAATTTTTAACTGAAATGTTAATTAGCAAGATGAACATATATATGTTTTTAGCCTTTTAGGCATTTGCATTTTGATCTACCCATTGATCAGTCTTTCATGGTTCTATATATAATTAGTTTGATTTTTTGCTGACGAAAGCAGTTAAACTAATTATAATTCTGAAACCTATAATATACCGTAAGTTCAAGCGTTTCTAAAGATTTTAAACCAATATACAATCATGCAAACCCCGCGAAAAACTCATTTATTTAAAAAATACAATAAAGTTTGAATTCCCAGAATATTCAAAAATTCAAAAATGGAGTATTTGTTTGTTGAAATGGATTCATGGAATTGGGAACTAAGTTTTAGAATCTATTGTCAAATTGCAACTAATAGTGACTTATCAAGAGACGCCAACTATGAAAAGGTGGCAGGGGTATGTGGTCACACATATACACATTCACAAACACGTAAGCTGTAACTGCATAAGATGTGTAAGACAACCACATGCATGCAAATACAAGTACATGTAAGAATGTGCTCAGATTCCAGCGCACACATTCATACAGACTCATCACAAGATATTAATTATATGCATGTGTGTGTATATATATATGGCATGTTCGAGTACTACTTCTTCCCTACCAATCTACCATTATCCTTCTTTGCTAAACAGACAGTTTTCTCGTGACTCTTCTTTCCTTCCTCACCATATAGTACTGTAATCTACATTGTCAAAGTGTTGTACTATGTGTTTCAAGGATCCTACTTAAGCTTTTAGAGGGATTTATTTTTTGTCAACAAGTTTTTAGTGGTTCTCAGCAATTTTTTTTTTTTTTTAAATATTTTCATAATTGAACATCACATAAGAAGAAAAATAAGAATTTTAAGTAATCCACATTGAGGGGAAAAGGAAAATTATACCACATGGACTAAATTAATGTAAAAGTGCGTAGTTGATTTTGGTTTAACAATATCAATTTTTTCCTACTACTGAAAAGCGGATTATATGTATGTATTGTAGATTCGTAACATGTATGTAGTGTATCGATAATTTTATTTCAGTTAGGTAGACATGTAAAAGGTTTGAAATATTTCAGATGTAAACGCATGTTGAAGGTAATGTTTGTATAGTATAAAGCAACTTCTGTCTTCTAATGAGTTGGTTGATGGGGTTTTTTTTTTCGAACCACGAGTTGGTTAATGATTTTTTGATTATTTCTCCCGACAAAAACCGACCAAATTCAGTTGGTCTGAATCCCATATTTTTTATTACGAAACCATTACAGCAATTATTCATATATATAATATTTTTTTCTTGCATATGATGAATAAAATTGGTTAATGTCTACAAAAATCATTATGTGCCGCAGCTGGTGCAGAATAATTTTAAGAAGTTCATTTTCCGAATAAACAATGCTAGCATGTTACAGAAATTGAATGTGACGAAATTCTTACGAGAAGCCAAAAAAAAAAAAAAAAATCCAACACTAGAACTAGATAGGGTTTAGTCAAGTAATTTTGTTAAGATTTTTTGGGTGCAAATGGTTGTATGTTGAAGTAATAAGAGAAATAATGATGAGTGGAAAAAGGAGTTGAATAATTTTTTATTCAACTAGTTTTTTCAATTTTGTTCCTTTCTTATTTTGTAAAGTACAATTTCTGAAAAATAAAGTTTATTTTACTCTAATTTAATGGGATCCAGTTTAATTTAAAAGAACACTAGTTAACCTTAAATGGTAAAATTTTAGAAAAATCCAAAAAAATATGCAATTTTCTCCTAATTTTATTCTTCTAAATTGTCAACCATTTGTACTCTTTATATATTTTCTAAGGAAATAATATTTTATTATATTTTTGTGTTTAAAAGTAGTAATAATATTATTTCTTTATTCATTGTATTTCACATGCCAACTTGCTATCTACAAATTAGACTTATTCAAAAATAGGAATAATAAATGGGAAAACATAGAAACGCATGAGAGATGGAGAATAAATCTTTGACCCAATTCCCAACAACTTTTTTTAAAAAAGATTTTCTTTTATTTATATGTACCAAATAATATTAATTAAATATAAATGACAACACTCTATAATATGTATGCTTCAAAACCCGCCATATATTGTATCAAAAACTGCGCGTGTCTCCCATGTTCCTAATCTTTGACTATTTAATGAAATTGCTACGCAGATTATGTTAATAGTCAAACACTTACATTAATCAAGCATTTTATTATATGTACACATTATTAATCCTAGGTGATGGTGTGTTATTAGAAGCTAACAAAAATTCAAGTTAGCAACAAAGGTTACGTGGAATTTGATTCACATCTTGTTATTGAGAAATATTCTCCAAAAATATTTTCAAAATAGTGAGAATATTAAATTATCCAAAAATAAGTAAATTAATTATTTAAAAAGTTCAACCAATAACAATATTTGTGTACCTGAGGGTAGTGAAGTCCTTGTTGTCAGAAATATCTGTCATGGGAACATGAAATGCTTCCGACCAAGAAAGCTGCCGGACACAAGTGGCTGACGGCGTTCCCCACCGATAACTACCGGCGGAGAACTTCTCAGACTTGCTTTTCTTGTCAAAAGGCTCTCTAAAAACCCTAATTTGCTCTTGTCTCATCTTCTCCAACACATCGATTGATATTCCATGGTTTATCACTTGGAAGAATCCCCACTCCTTCGAAGCTCTCACAATCTCTTCCTTACATTTCTCTCTCTCTTTCGCGGCTCCACCGATCAGACGGCTGACGTCAATCACCGGAAGCTCCACCTCTTCCACGACAGCCGTGACCGAGAAGCTAAAGGGCATTTCGGGAACATTGTTTTCTGTTTTTGTGATCTGTTTATACAAAAGGGTTTTGTACATTTCGTTGAATGGTGGTTCCATAAGAATCAACTAAGAGAGATATATGAAGAAGAGTGAGAGTTAGAGAGAATTATGGGAAGTGAAGGCTATCGTCAAAATACGTGTTGTGACGAGAGACACACTTCTTACATTTATATACACGTCCACCTATATGCATATAATATACGAGTGCAATTTGTTCATATTTTTAGTATACCATGTTGATGATAAAAAAAAATGATTTTTTGAAAAAAGAAATACAAAAAAGTGCCGCCCATTGACCTTGTTAATTACTTAACATGAGTTGGTATTTGTTAACGAGTAGATGAGAATGATGGTTTTGGGTAGCAATTAATTAATAGTCGGAAATTGGATAGTTGCTTATCAAATTATAATTTCACTTTTGAGATTCTAATTTTTTTTTTCCTGCCAAATATTGGTATGAGATGTAGAATTTGATATGAAAGGAAAAACCTTAGAAAAATACGATATGGGTAATACTGTGTATATTTGTATATATATGGTGGACATGATACGATAATGGGGATTAATAAATTTGGTATTATTAGAATAAATTAAGTTTGGGCTGTCTTGGAGAACATGATGTTGTTTCATATCCAAAGGTTTGAATATTTGCTTGTCTGGACACCGTCCTTTGTTTCTCATGTTTTTCACTTTCTTCTATGTTGTACACTTGTACTGTTCTCACTAATTTTGTAAAAATCTTTCTGTTTTTTTTTATTTATATATAATATAATTAATTACTAGTCAAAAGATTGATCAATACGTTTCGCTTCATTGGATAAGACCCAATAATTTTGAAACATTTAATATGTACTAATCGAGAAGCTGTGTAATTAACACTTATTGGAAGCAGGATAAGCTTGGGATCCAAGAAAAAGAAAGACGACGACTTTTACTTTGCTTTCTCATCTAGAAGCTGTAATTGAAATATCTATTTGCTTTCTTCAGTTCTGTGGGGTTTGATACCCTTTTAGTAAACCCTTCTCTTTCCATATTTGAGGCTTAGTCAAATGTATGCATGTGCATTTGTAATACTTCCTACTATACTATGGTGATATATATATAAGTATTTTGAAAATTGAATTAATTTAATTATTTATCTAATTAAAATCCATTTAAAATTTTCGATTTTAATAAGTTCTACAAAAAGTTATAAGAGTAACGTATCAGCTTCTGGATAAAGATAGAATCCACGAACTTTATAAGTAGTGTAAATGTATCGATGGATATACTCATAGTGTTAGTTATTATAACATTATTTTTTTGTTAAAAAAAAAAGAAAACAACAATAGTTGCACTTTTTTCTCTCTCGATTCGTCACACCGGCGTGTGGTGATTCTCGTCGGCACTGCGAAAAGACCTCTTTCATGTTGTTGCAGATTCTCATATATAAACGATTGGTGTGGGTTATTATGTGGAGTTACAGTTTCAACGATCCTCTTCTCTAGTAGTATTGAGGTGTGGAAGAATATATAAAAACACATTTCTTCAAATAGTTAAATTGTAATTAATTAACAACTCTTTCTATCATCCAATGTATTCATTTGTTCTATCTGTTTTGCTTTTCTTTTCCTGTTTATTTAGCATAAATAACATATTTTTTCCTATTCTGCAATAGTTAACATCGCATCCATTCAGAGACAAAAACGCGGCTATGGAGTTACCGACGCTTTTTTCATCGTTTTTGTTTATCTTTCAAAAAAAAAATTGGTGGATAAATAAGAAAATAGTAATTCAAGAAAGTGATGATTTAACTAAGCCTAAGAAAGCACTTTAATTTGCTGATTACTCCACATATCATTTTCAGTTATAATTGCCTCATGACTTTAGTTTTTGTAGTTTATCCTAATCTTACAATACTTGGTTATTGATTTTATAGAAAATACATATAATATGACGTATAGAGCTACGACACAGACAATAATATGTAGTTTTTAGTTGAGTGAGCAAATGAATAAAATAAAATATTTTTTATATCAGCTTTTGGGATTTATATAACGGTATTCGTTTCAATAACTTTTTTTTTATTATTCTTACGCTTTTTAAAAATACATTTGGAGTTCATCAAATGAATTTAGAGCATCTGTAATGGAGTACTCTTAAAACCAGAGGCGAATTATATTTTAGTGAGGGCATATATACATATATAACAATGGGTCTACGCGTAGAATTTCAGATTTGGTATAATTTAAAAAAAAATTAAGTAATTAAGAGAGGAAGTAAAAGTTTGAGTGGTGACAACTGCCTCCATTCTGTTACATGTAGATCTGCCACTGTCTAAGAGTACCTCCATCGCACAAATATTAAGAGTGTCTTGCGTTTAAAAAATATTTAAAAAATAGCAAATAGTAGAGATGTCTACAGACACAAAAGACACCTAAAGATACTTAAAGACATATTGCGTATCAATTTCTAATTCGATTTCATTTTCTTTTTTTTCTCTTCTTTCTTCTTTTTTCTCTCTTTTTTCTTTTTTTTTCTCTCTTCCTGAATATTTTTTAATATTATATTTTATATTAAAATATGCTTCAGATCCTCAACATGAGATTGTCCGTTGTGGATGTTCTAAGGTGTTCTTAATTTAAAAAGAAAAAAATGAGATGGCAATGACATGGCGAGACTCTGAATAAGAATCGGTTCTTACAACACAAGTCACGATGCGATTCATATTTTTTTTTTTCGAAAATCATTTTCTTTAGTAATAAAAAAAGTTTAAGAACTCAATGTGAAGCTCTCCAATGCTTATGCTCTTATACACTATTTCTCAAAACAACCCTTTTTTTTTTTGGTTTGGTACCATAAAACAACCTAAATTCTATAACAAAATCTCATATAGAAAAAAATGATTTCAAATTTGCTAAAGTACTGAGACGATAATTAATTTTGTTAATGAAACTAATAAATAAACGAGATTAAAGTTTCCCAAGCTAAAATTTAATAGATAACGAACATGGTCACATAAAAACAATATATTTATGAAATGTTCTAAACTAAAGAGACGGATTTTTTTTCTGCTAAACTAACACGAATATTAACGACAAAACATCAATAAAATGAGGGAGCAATCAGAAAATATGTATATGTATTTATATACCTAATTATAATTTTAATATTAAAAGCAATTAATTTTTAAAATTGGCTTTACGAATTAGAAAGTAAAATTAGATAAATAAATATATAATTAAGTTTCACCTGAATAACTTATTTATCAAAACTAAATCTTATTCAAACATAATTTTATCTAAGTAATAATTATTTTTTAATTTACCAAATTTTTAATTTTATTAAATTTTTGGAAGTAAACAGATACAAAAATATGATCAGTGTTAGGATCCAATACTAGTATATATAAATGATTTTTGTCAATTCATTTATTACCAATTGATTTTGAGTTAAAAATATATGAAATTTAACAATATCAAAATCTCGTTTGTTGATCCAACTAGGATGACCCATAAAGTATTTATTACCGGTTTTAAAGTGGGATTTGGTTCGAGATGAGCCGGTAAAAGTTATCATCTCGAAAGGACATGTTACGATCCCATATTGAAAATTTGAAAGAACCAACACTAATATATAAAAAACTTGAATCAATCTAATTATTGTCAATTGATTTTAAGTTGGACTTCATCTTCTAAAAAGAAGGTAGTTTTATGTTTTTCACACATATTAAGAAAATTTTACAAAATATTTGTCTAATCTTATTTTTATTAATTATTATTTATGTTATTCTTTATATTAAATATTATAAGGGCAAATTAAGTAAAAATAGACAATAACTACACCTACAAAATTGAAAATTTCTTTCCTTTTAAAACATTTTTTTTCCCAAAACTACATTTTTTAAGGAACAGAAGAAATAAAACTTAACAATAAATATATAAAGAAAGTTGTTGGATAGCAGCGTTTATTTATTATTATCATTATTATTTTGAACATTCAGCGTTTTATTTTTGAAAATGACAAAACAACTAACCTTTTTTCATAAATTGAAAAAGTTCAAATTTAAGATATTTGTTTTTTCACAAATGCTTTTCATTTTTTCCAATGAAATTTACATATAAACTGACGTATTGATGTTGTTTGATCAACTTCGAAGAACGAGTTTGTGATTCATAGGGCATATTTACTCTTCCTAACATGAATACTTCTAAAGTTCGAAAAAAAAAAATAACATGAATACTTTTTTTTTGGCAACGAAGATACCTGCCATATATATAATTTATTATTATTATAATTAAAAAATATACTGAGTTTGATCATCTAGTATTCTAATTGCCATATTTTTTTAATGCTAATTCCTTAAATTATAGTAAAAAGGACCACTTGAAATTATTTTTAATTGACAACTCTAGTCCATAGTGGGCCATCCGGCTTCGATCTCGCGACTTCTCAACTGGGGGGCCTCCAATTAATAACGTGATCATTTTTTTTTCGCACTGGTGTAATGTTTTTGAATTTTATTTTCCTCTTCTCGTAAAAAACAATCGTTGTCGATAACAACTTTATTGATATATAATTTTTTTTTGTTTTACTTCATTTATCGATATGTTCTTAGTTTATAAAAGTTATTCATATTAAATAATAATAGTCTAGTAATTTCATCATATACATTTTTTTTGTTTTACTTCATTTATCGCAGTTATCAACTGATATGATGAAATTACTAGACTATTATTATTTAATATGTATATAGCAAATAATTGCAGTTTCAACTAAAGTTTGAAATGATGATATAGCTTATCGTGATAGACGGTATACAATTTGTTCACGTTTTGAAAACGTTATTACACAAATTTTTTTATCATTTATAATGTTTATTAAACTTTCAAATTTTTACGTTTTTTAAAAATGATTATGCTATATACATAACGTATTACAATTATAATAAAAATGATTAATTTACTAAAAATAGCTTTTCTACATTTTCTAATTATTCTACAAAAAAAAAATATTAAGTTCAATTTGTTTTCCTCACAATTTTTCAATTATTTTGTTATTTTACTATTCATCTGACATATCGGAATTTATTCATATATCTTTTATATATTTAGAAGTTTGTTTTTACTCGATCTTAATTAAGATTGTAAAAAAAAAAAATAACGATTGTGTAAAAGAAAAACAAAATTAAGATTGTATGCATGTAAAATTTTAAAAGTAAGAACCTTTTGTTTTAAATCAATCTCTTAAGAATAAAAAAGAATCGATTTTTGTGTGACGGAAGAAATAACGAACACCAGCCGTAATATTGTAAAACATGCATGCCGACAATGGACCAAAACACATTGTGAATATAAACTCGTTGACCAACATGTAAGTTGTAACCTAATAGAATTGATTTGACCCTTCTAACACTTAACTATCAGAGATTGCACCATAAAACTTTTTTCTTTTTCTTTTCGGCAGTTCCTGAATCCTGACCTTAATCTCCTCCACTACTCTCTATTCCAGCACTTAGATTAGATATTCAATTTTAAAAATAATAACCCTTTTTTCCAAAGGACGTTAAAACTGGGGCGTAAAAAACAACTTAAAATATCATAAGAGCATTACTTTTCTGTTGTTGTTGAACATTTACTTAGCATTATACATTTCGAAGACATAAAACCCTTTTAATCTATTTACATATTAGATCAAAATTTACCCTTAATTTATACAAGTTGGATTGTACATGCATGTGTATGATTATATTTGCTTTCATTAGTTTTTTCGGCAAATTGAGATATTCGTTCTTAACATCGACTATATAATACCAAGAGATATCATATATATATATATGCATGTAATCAATTGGTAGATCTATAAACTAGATGTACGTACATAACATACGGGTCAAAAAAATTTTGTTTATGTTAAATATTTTAAATACCTAATCTTTTATACTATAAATGAAGTATTCATGAATGTAACAAAACATATAAAAGGACACATATCTAAGAAGTAAAAATTAGATTAAAGAGGTCAAATGAAGTTTTCGAGCATAAGTTGGCTGTTGACCCCGACTTTCTCGTATAGCTTCGCTACTGCATGCAACTGTATATATGCTATATATACATGATTTTTGTATGACCAAAATACTTGTTGGAGCACGGCTCTGGTTTACACTAAAATAAAATTGAAACCTTATTTCCGGTGCTCCTCCCTCGTCTTCATTGGATTCAGAAACCTTCCTCTACACTTGGTTCAGATTTATCCAAGTGTAAGCTTCTCATTATTTCCGGTTCGTTGGTCAACTCGATTGCCTCGCATATGTAATTCTTATTATTGTTCCTATGTTAAGTATGTATTTTCTTCTTCTTAGTGCTTTCATTGTGATGTATTTCAAACAATGTCTCAATTGGGGAAGTGAAAAAGAATAAAGTTGAAAGTTAAAAAAAATAAAATTGAAACGAATTGTAACTGTGATTTTTTGTTTTCGGTAAATGAGGAAACATGAAATTTGTAAAGTCCAAAATACTAGATTCAGACTCATATATTCAATAATATGTTTTTGTGAAATTTGTATTTGGAATGTGGTTGAGGAAGATGAGTTGTCGGAAAACTAAATAGATAAACCAGTCCAATCGTTCGCAATGATAATGTTGATGTAACCCATAGAATCTCGCATGTCGGCTCCACTACTTTTTATATTTAATCTTATTTATTTGCATGGTGGCTCAAGTTTTTATCACTCATCTCAAAAAAATATCATTCCAAATAGATCTCTGAAAACGAAGGGTGTGTTGTTTGGTTGAGTTAAAGTAAAATTAAGAGAGAGAAAAGTGTTTTACTCTCGATTACTCTATTTTTCTACCAATCACGGAAAAAGTGAAAAAATAATTACTCCATTTTACTCCAAACTTTATTGTATTTTCTTATTGAGTGTAAAACTTTGATTATTAGAGAATAGAGATGGAAGGCGACACATTTGAAAGATATATATATATATATATATATAAATAGAAAATAGTAATGAGTAACAACAATTCGACGATTTTATTATTTGATTAACTGTTATAAATTAATGTAATTTATTTTCATAACATGTTATTTTAATTATATGTGGATATGTAATTTATCAAATAAAGATTTTTAGATGGTCTTATTGTGCTATTTAACAATTATGAAACGCATGATTTTTCTCGTGCTATTATGTGGAACTAATTTGTCCAATATATTTATATTTTTTTCATATAAATGTATGGTGTATTTTCTTAGAGTTATATATAATTATTTGATGCGTTAAATATTAATGTATCCATTCTCAATAATATCTAATAAATATATTTCAAAGGTACATCCAACCAAATACTGTAGCATGCTATTTTTTAACCAATGGATTAATTCAGAATTTTTTTTTAAAAAACAAAAATAATAAGAAACATTACACGATTTGATAGCAATAAGTTAAATAATTTCTATTACCTATATATTTTGCGCGATTAAGTGTTGGTTTTATAAAGTATTCAAAAAAAAAGTGTTGGTTTTATAAATACCATATACGTATAACAAACAAAATCACTCATACAAAAACACAATGATACATATCATCCAATTTTTCCATTTGGTATATCTCCCTCATTTCCTTTTTTAGTATATATAAGTGTAGCAATTGATGATAAATTGACAGTCTTTTAATTATTATCTGTGGTTCAAAAAAAAAAAAAACTTATCTATGGTGTGAGCATATATATTTAGCGCTAGGATGAGGAGACAAGAACCAAATGAACAAATCAAACATTTTCTGAACATAAATTTCTAATCAAAATTTAGAGTTTTCAATTATGGGGTAGACTAACATGTCAAATAAATAGCAAAATAATATAATAAGTGAATAATTTTTAGTGGAATAAACTAAATAAAATAAAAAAATTGTATATTATAAAACGTTTTTTTTTGTGATATTCAATTTATAAAATGTTGAAAAATTAGTTTTAGTATAATAATCACGGTTTGTTTTTTTTAGTTATATTTTTAATACGTTAGTTATATATGGTGCAATCGCTTTTCAAAAACACACACGAAAGTGTGAAAATTTTGATTAATATTATAAATGGTAAAAAATAGCAAAATCACATTTTCAAAATTTGAAAAAACATACCATTCAAATATTTACGGTTTTTTTCCGAACTAGTAACCCATTTTTCGTTTACAACTAGGTTTTTTTTGTCGGCTTAACCTACTACGATTTTTTTTTTTTTTTTTTTTTTTGGGGGAAACAAAACCCCACGATTTGATTTAATCTGTCTAATCATATTAAATATCCATTAATTAGAGACTAAAGTCGGTCAAGATATCGATCATGTCCTTAGAAATGGAAAATATCACTGATATATATATATATATTAAGTATAAATGGAATCTTCCAATTGTGCGTTTCTTGTCACATCGTATAATAATAATCACCACAATCAGAACATCGTACAAAACCTATCTTAATTGTTAATAGAATGTGATTCTCAATTTTGTACTTAAAGCAAAATAGGTTACTACAAATTAAAATGTGTGACCGTGTGAGTGACAACTGACACCTATGGGTTGTACTTAGCCTGAACAAAATAATCTTCCCGATTGATTTTTTTGTTCGAACTAATTAAATGTAGTATTTAGCTTGAACCATTGACATGTAGAGTGGGAGAATGAGCAAAATATTGCCTATTAAAATTACCAAATTATTCAAAGTCAAAGAAGAAATAAGTTACATGAAAATCTACCTTTTTCTTAGAAAAGAACATCAAGTTGTAATGGCTTGATAAAAAACGCAGTATCAAAGTAATGACAAAAGATTTTTTTTACACATACTTAATTCACACACACACAAATATATACTCCGGTTGCAATAAACATATAGATTTAGGAATGAAAACAAAAAAAAATTAGATAGTTGACATATTTGGCAAGAACTTTCAAGAGTCTTTGTAAATTTCAGTTGTGTGTTGTTTATTTTTACAATTCAATCCTGAGTTTGATCGAGAGATTTTTTACGCCGTAATTAGTCTTCGATCCATTTGGCAAATCCGAGCAATGTGAACTAAAAAAAAAAATGAAAAGAAATAAGAAATGACCCACATACATATATCGGAAACGTGCCTCGGGCATAAGGAGGATACTTGGTTCATTAATAGACACAGATTGGGAAAGGCCAAATCACACATGCTCTATAAACTAAACTATAATCTTATATGTATATATATTTATATATCTTGGCCGCATACGTTGTAGTCTAAACGAAATATCCATTTTAAACATGAATGTGAGATCTTCTCGCTATAGAATTTTATTGCATGCATATATATTTTTTTATTTATTTATAAATTTATAAATTTTCATTTTTGTTTGTTTTCTCTTATGAATAAAGATGACTTATTATAATCGTAAGAAATTACTCGTAACTGTAGTGTGTGTTGATCATTAAATTTAATATTTGTAATATAATAACACCATGACATTGATGTTAAAAAAAAAAAACACCATGACGTTTTGAAACATATTCTTGCTAACAGAAGAAAATCAGCAAGATATCATTTTAGTGGTTAATTAGATTGTAAACTCTTGGTATTTTCAAGATTCGGTGATCCCCCCCCCCCCCCCCACTAGTATGCTACGATGTGACGAGTGAACGTCGATCTAGTGACTATCGTTCTACGAAAAAACGTTTCTTACTATAAAGTTCATCAGAAACACAACTTCTTGTGTGTTGATCTGCGAAACCTCCTTTATAAAGTATTTTAGGCTCATACCTGCTCCTCCATGAAGTGGTGGACCAAAAACCCTTAACCGAAAAAACCGTGCCTCCTTTGATATTTTTGTATGCAACTTTTGTTGCTCATTTTTTGTTAACTCTTGCAGAGAATCTTGTTTCTTGAAGGTAAAATGTCATCAATGTTATGCAACAATTTTTTTCTTTCTGTTTTGATAATCATGAAGTAAATCGAAACCGAACCAAACCACACGGGACCAAATTGCATATGGTTTTCTTTTTTTATAAAACTGAGAAACTGACCATGTAGTTTTTATATGATTTAATTTTGTATAAATCAATAAACTGTAAAAACCGAAAAAACTAAACCAGAAACCAAAACACCCACCTCTACAGTCTACTTGAAAGAATGAGTTGGACAACACCCTTGGATTTCGGTTGGTCTTGACACCTCAAATACAAAAAAATAAAAATCCACTGAACTTTTATTCATGGAGGTGGTTTCTGGTCCTGAATTGGTCCAACAAATCATAGACAAATAAAAATAGAAAAGGAAAAACAAAGCATGTGATGATTAGAATATAAGATCCAACAGAATAACAGTTACCTTGAAACCTTGTCGGCTCATACGTGGTGACTTCCTTAATCACATGCAATTTTTCCCCAAGTTTTCTCGAAGCATATATTTGCATAATACAATAATGTACAATACATTGTTGTGTTTCGTTATGTCAATGTCGTCCATTGTTGTTTTCCTATTAAAAAGCAACTTTTTTTTTCCTTGGAACTTGTGAAATAAATTGATCAGTCATATGGTTGGCTTCTTCTGCTTCTGATGACTTCTGGAAGAAAGATCTCTGAAATGTTCGAGACCACGTGCCAACAAACAGTAACAGTAAACTAACAAACATTATGATTTGATTTTCGCCGAAAATTGAATCCTAATGTTCTCTATTCATTAATACGACGTTCTTTGTTTCAGTGGTACGAAATAGGATCAGAGCAGAACAGCGCTTTTTTAATTTATTACAGAAAAAAACCTTAATGTTAAGTTCCGGTCTGTAACATTTTATGAGCGAGTTTTGTAATTATATGTTGATAGAGAAAAGCAAGACCGATATATCTTGTCGAACAAGTAAATAGAAGTTGGAAGCTCCAGTCTCCGAAGACATTTTCCAGTTTAGAGATGTGTTACACCAGACTCAACAGTATCTGAAAGGATCCTGGAGATCAAAAGAGAAGATTGAGAAGTACCAGTTTAATTTCAAAACAGACCCAATCCTAGGGAACTTTAGATTGCAAAACTATTCTGTAACCACAATTAAAAAGAAGTTGTGTAGCTACTTGTAAATCCATAGATAAAATACATCTGATTGTTGCAGACCAAGCTGATTTCAAACCCTAATCAATAGATGTATAACACCGTATCTCGGCCATGCTTTTTCATTCGTTCACGAGACACAAGTGTATAAAAATCTTATTCCAGGATCGATTTCGAAACGTGTTCTTTGGAAATAGACATATGTTCTTTATCGAGATTAGTATCCAACAAATGCTCAGGTCTCTGCGGTTTCTTCTTTCCTTATAGCTTTCAGTCTTTCCTGAAGTTTCTTGCTTTGTTCAAAATTGACCTTCCGCTTCACAGCTTTCTGCAAAACATTGTAAGATATAGCTCCAAGACAATGTAATCAACCCACCCCCTCAAAAAAAAAAGGAAAACGTGCTTCGTTGGCTATAAGTAACTAACCTCTTGGCGGAAACATCGATCAAGCTTTACTTTCAGCTCTGTACACTCTCCAAAGAATTTTCCAATCGGATGCTCTACATGACACTTTTGGAATTCCTCAATTATCTGGAAAACATGTGACATGCAGAAGAATGAATAAAGAAGAACAAAAGAGATCGAATTGACTTCTTTTGATTAAAAATGGCAAGAGATCCACTTGTTCTCTTCCCAAATGCAGTTACGTTTACGTAGCTTGACTCCACTCATCTTAATTGCATATTTGCATCGCAAGATTTACTAGAGCTAGAGATTGCTACAAATATGAGTTATCACCAACATTTGCATATGTTTATCAAAGCTCTCTCATCTCCTTCGCATTCAGCTCTCATACAGCCCCATTATAAGATTGATGATACACAAGCTAGGATATTCTCAAAGAACGAGGTTCAAACTAACACAAGAGAGACACCACAACGAACAACGACACTCTCAGAAATCAAGCAAATCTACAAAGAGTGAGAGAACAAATGCCATAAACTCACCTCCAGACACATTGGATGTCTATGTGGTGTAAGTGGAGGATGCATCTCTTTACTTCTGCAAGAATAAGAAAAACTCTGAATCGTTTTGAAAGCAATGGTAAAAATCAGATCTTTCACCTCTCTGCTAAAAGACCCAGAAGGAAATAACAGCAGAAACCGAGCAAGACCCCAATTTATAAACCCTGATTTTGGAGTAGCAAGAGAGAATGGAAGATTTGAAGCCTTTTACTCATAAATCTGCTTAAAATGATCCCAAACAGCGTCACGAGTTCGAAGATCAATTGATTCAATTTCTCCAATTTAACAAGATAGGAGAGAACCAAGGATTTAAAATAACACATCCGTTTGAAATCAAGGCGAGAACGTAATAGAACAAGAATCAGGAAGAACGAAAAAAATCAAATTACCTTGAATTTACGACCTGATAGAGAGAATTCGAGCTACAGACCTCAGAATCACTGAAATGGGGAAAGAGAGAGAGAATTGAGTCAATGAAAAAAAATTATGAGAATAGAGCCGGGTCAAAAAAATTTCCTCTCAATGGGCCTCATTATACTTTTCAGTTAATGGGCCTTGTACATTCGTCTAAAACGCAACATTTCGTAATGTTTTTGGATGAGAAAATCAGCAGACATCAGAGGGGAACTTGGAGAAGACAGAGAGAAGCGCAAATATCAGAGAGAGAGAGAAGAAGAAGAAGAAGACGAAGAAGAATCATCATCTTAGCTTATTGCCTAACTGTGAAGAATCCGCAGGTTAGTTGAACACTGCGTTTTTTTGGATTCCGGAGAAAGCGTACACAATTTCATCTTATACAACTTTTGATTCACTACATATGGTTGATTTTTCATTTCTTGGAATTTTCTGGTGTTTTCAATATGTTTATGAACACAGTGTTTATGAATATTGAGATGAAAAGGAGAAAAGTTTAAAAATTTATGGGTTTTTCTCGTCTTCTATGAATTGATTCCTCAGGATGCTTAGCTTGAGATATTCACTACCTTATCTTCCTCAAACAAAGGAATCAACTAAGCTCTTCTCCAAGAGGCCTAACAATGTTGTGGTTCGTAGTTTTTTTTTCCTTACTACGTTGTGATATTTATGTTATTAGCTTCTTTTGTCAAACATTTTCTCAGTCCCTTAGTGTCGAAATTCAACTAATCTTCAGGTTTGTGCGGCGAGAGGTCCAAGACCTCGACATCCTCGAGTATGGAAGACAAGGAAGAGAATTGGAAGTATCTCCAAGGCTGCCAAAATGATTTCTTGTGTAATACTCTCTTATAATCTGGTTTTTAAAGATCCTAATACTAATTGTTAAGTAGCTGTTACTGAGCTGATGAATCTTGGTACCTGCAGATAAAAGAACTGTCGAATGTTAAAGAAGAAGTCTATGGAGCGCTTGATTCCTTCATTGCTTGGGATTTAGAGTTCCCTCTTGTTATTGTTAAGAAGGCATTAGCTATTCTTGAAGATGAAAGAGAATGGAAGAAGATTATTCAGGTATTTTTATAAACCAAGAGGAGCTGTTTTTTTCTTTTGTTCTGGTAACTTTTAGTTAGGTGAAAAAAAGAAAAAGTTTTTGGATTTTTTATTAGGTGACGAAATGGATGCTGAGCAAAGGCCAAGGAAGAACAATGGGAACGTACTTCTCATTACTAAATGCTTTAGCAGAAGATAATCGGCTTGACGAAGCTGAGGAATTGTGGAACAAATTGTTCATGGAAAATTTAGAAGGAACTCCAAGAAAGTTCTTCAACAAAATGATCTCTATATATTACAAGAGAGATATGCACCACAAACTCTTCGAGGTAAAGTAAAAAGTTTTTTTTTTTCTTACTTGGTATTTGCAATCAGCAGAGATGTTCTTTCAGACAAGTTGATGTCTGGAACTATTGAAATAGCAAGCCTTGGTTTTTATCAGGTGTTTGCTGACATGGAGGAGCTTGGAGTGAAACCGAACATTTCCATTGTGTCAATGGTTGGAAAAGTGTTTATGAAACTTGGGATGGAGGATAAGTACGAGAAGCTCATGAAGAAATATCCTCCACCACAGTGGGAGTTCAGATACATCAAAGGAAGACGCGTCAAGGTCAAGGCAATGCAGCTAAATGAGCTAAGCGAAGGTGAAGGTGGCTTAAGCAGCGATGAAGATAAGACTTATAGTGAGATTGAGAGCAAATCTGAATTTTTGTCAGATGAGGAAGCAAACCAAGATGGTGAGGATCTCAGTGAAGAGGAGGAAGAAGAAAATGAACTTTCTGGTGGGAATCAAGGACATATTGGAACTTCTAGAGAACCCTGTCTTGATCATTTGGACTCTTCTTGACTTGCAAGTGTTTGCTTCAGGAGCTTCTTGAGATCGTATCTACCGTTGGATCATGTAAGGAAAAGAGATCGACATCCAAAGTTCTTCGAAGAAGCTTTCTGGGACTGGTCTCTGGGTTTCTGACGAGATCATAACCAAAAGAGTTGTGTGAGGTTAAAGAGCTCAGAAAAGTCAAAACAAGACATGCATTGAAAGAGTCAACTAGTAATGTCAAAACCATAAGATTACGAAACTCGGTAAAGAACGAAAAGGTCAAGTCTTTGAGTATCACTGTATAAGTTTTGAGGACAAAAACTATTGTATTTCAGATCAAAGTTATTAACTCTTTTTTTTGTTTTTCACTCTTCATCTGATCCCGACTCTTCAGAACTCGATCCCTTCTTGTTTACTTTCTTCTTCGATCCTCTCTTCTTATCTTCCTCGTCATCACTGTATTCGCTTTCGTAATCCTCCTCTTCACTCTCATCTTCTTCTTCCTCCTCCATACCTTCTTCTGCAATCTCACCCTCCAAATCACGGGTTCTTTTCAAGACCTCAACTTTCAGTGATGTCTTTTGGTCACAACCGATCCAAGCATCGCTTAGGCAGAAGCAAGTCAATTTATAAGTCCCTTCTCCAGGTGCTAAGAGTTTCCCCATCACCAATCTTGACCCACTTCTAACCTTCTCAACAGCTTCTCTAACTGCATTGTTTTTTGCCTCGACGCTTGCTCCTAAGCTTTCCATTGTCTCACTAATAGCATTCGACGCAGCAGCTATAGCTCCAGCTTCATCCATGAAACTAACATTCTGAAAGAACCAGACGTTGTTTGAATCCGCTAGAAGAACCCAAAATTTTTCCTCTTTGTGGAAAGGGAAGTGAGGCGAGTGAGGAATAGCGCCTGTGAGTCCATTGGGACGTTTCAGAGTGATCCAAGCTTCGACCGTCACAACGTCGCCTTCTTGGATACCTTCTTCGCCTTCTGTTTTGCAAGTGACGTCGATTTTGAGAGACGGTATCATTTCTAACACCTTCTCGATGTCTACAACATCGGTTTCAGACAAACCAGCAACCTCCCTGAGTAGTATAGAACGCTCTTCCGAGCTCAGTTCTTGAAACTCTTGGAATGATTTAACCTGCAACGCTATCTTTTTAGCGATAGAGTCATTGACATGAGGGAGTTGCAAGAAAGGAGCAACGCCTTCTGAAGATGACTTCCTCGCACTAAGAGGAACAGCCTGCAATCAAAACAGCAACTTTAGTCAGTTAACCTGAAAAATCTTTAATGTCTTGGGTAAAAGTAAAGTTGGAAAAATCTTAATACCTGAACAATGCATTGAGATAGCTCCATAACTCCGAGTGCAGGACTTAACCATCCACGTCCTTGTTCATTGCGAGGTATAACCGCCATCTGCAAGAAACTCACAGTATCACAAAGTTTATGCTTAAGCACAAAGTCGAAACCTTTTTCGCTTCTTATGTACATCATCAACTTTGTTATAAGCTTTATTTAATCAGATCAAAGTGCTTAGCAACAAAATAGAGAATACATATAAGACCTTCATTAAATCTTCAAGGAGACGCGGTGCAAACTCTAGCACGCGCATGAAATCACGTTGCAGAGTCTGAGACAGAGGTGCTGATTCACGAGTTAACTGCTTCTGTATCAAAAGCTCAGTCTGTTACAGGAAACCAAAAAAAAAAATGGGGACAAAAGTTAGCATTTTTTTCAAAATCTAGTCAATACTTAGCGTTACTAATGTGTTTAAAGACAATCAACCTTGACAATTGCAGGATGCTGTTTCCAAAACTTAGCTTCATCTTGCTTCATCTTCTTAGGATCCAGGTTTAGCTCGCTTTTCACAGAAGTAAAGAGGTTCTTCAGAGATTCATCATCGGTTTTACGAACCGGGATCTCTGCGTATTCAGCTGCTTTGACGAAAACTTCCATAACTTTGCTTGTAGTTAATGATGGTTGCATTAACTCGAAATATGCTTGGCGTGTTTGAAGCTTAACGTAGTTCCCGGTATACTTTGATGATCTCCAGAGATAGATCGAGGCGATCACGAGTGGCAAGAGAATACATAAACCAACTGTACTTAGCAACAATACACCACCAGATTCTCCATTCATGTCTAGAATAAATTGAGGAAGAGCAATTCCTAGTTTATAACCCTGCATCAGTTACATTTACAAAAAGTCTCAGTTTTCAATTAAAGGTTGTTGTTTCATTTGAAGGAAAACACAGTCTCATAACATGTAAAACCTACATAAACAATCAAGGCCTATATCGTTTATTACCTGTCTGCCATCGGGATGACCGTACTTCTCAAAGTTTTCACGGGATAAGGGATCAGTAAGAGCTTGGTAAGCTTTAGCTATGGACTCCACAAAATACTTGTTGGCCTCTGTACAGTTTAACAATACACAAATGGGCAATGATGCAGATTAGAACAAAATCTGTAAATGGAACCAAAAGGGAAGGATGATCAACGCATTTTCAGACCTGGATCCGGATTTTTATCAGGATGGTATTGAATAGAGAGTTTTCTATATGCTTTCTTGATCTGTGAATCTGAAGCACCAGGTTCCAATCCAAGTATACCGAATGGCTCAAAGAGTTGACTCTATGATGATATTAACCCAAGAAAATGCATTAAGCAAATGAAATTCGTAACCACAAGTCAAGCTTGATTTGCTTGAAGAGAGGATTACCTCACGGCTAATGTTCTTAGTGTAATAAATCAAGAAGATCATTACAAACCAGAGAAGCAAAACTGTCAAGTTGCTACATGAAGTGATGCTCGAGATCTGCACAAGACAAGATTTAATGAGTTAAAAGAGGTTTATCGATGATCAAAATTTCACAAGTTAAAGTGAGGGAAGAAGATTAAAAAAAAAAACTGACTCTGTGAGAAATGGATCTCTTGTACTTCCCTGAACGGTCACACTCAAGACATTGACAATGTATGCTCCTTTGTTTCTTCGAAAAGACGCGGCTTAGCTTCACGAATGTATAAGGCAGCAACGGAATTGCGATTATTGTCAGGATGAAAATGGGAAATAACGCTCCATTGTCTTCTGATTCTGCCATCTTCGGAACCTTCTAGTTGTAAAGATCCCTTTAGATCAATGAATCTGCAGGTTAAAAAAGCTCTGTTTTTATAATCTGATGACATCTCAGGAATAATTATATCCATGAAAATCTTGGAAGAATTGGAATCAATCAACGTATCATTTGCTTTCAATCGGCTAATGCTATCACGATTTTTTTGTTTAGAAATGATTTTTGAGAATAAGTTTCTCGATCACAACACTCTCTGTTCTGTTTGCTTCACCACATTTTGTTTATAGTTTGATTTTTTTTGGACCAACATGATCAATCAGAAGTCAAATTCGATTTTAAAAAAACCGATCTTAAAATCACATCCAGAAAAATACGAAGGAGACCAAGAGTATACATATGTGTGCATAATTCCCAGAATTTGTTCTCTGTATTACGAAGAACAACCGGAAAACTTACGGATGAAAGGAAAACTCAGAAAAGAAACGGATTCGATTGCATGCCAGGATAACTAATATTCAAAAAAAGAGCAAGGAAGTAAGAAAAAAAATTACCTCAATCAAGTTGCGGTAACTGAGAAAGAAAGAAAAAATGTTAAGGCTTTTAGAAATCGAATTGCGAAACTGAAGAAGACGAAGAAGAAGTGAGGTTTATCAATGGGGGGGGGGGGAGAGAGCTTGGGAGGAGGAGGTGATGAATCAGCAATACCAGTGAAAATTCGACACGTGGCAATGATTGGGGGAACTATACGCAGCGTTTTTGACTACATTGTTTAGGAAATTGAGTAGTGACATCGACTGTAATAGAGTAGTCTCAAAATCGAAAGGAAATGTCTCTGTGTTTGCAATAAAGATCTCGCTAAAAGTTTTGTCCTTTGTCACTCGTCAGTCGTCAGCGAGTGTTGTTGTCTCTTGACCAACCTCCTTAAACCCTCGAGAATGAAAATCTGGGTTTTTAAAAAAAGAGAGAAAAGAAGAGAACATATTGAGTGTTTTACAAAATCCTAGCAAATGTCAGAGCTAAGCAACTAAATGGTTCTTCATCACACAAGTGTTGGATTCTTCAAACGATTCTCGGCCTCGGCGACTCCATCGACATCCTCCGCTTCCGATTGGAAAGCCCAGTTGACGCTATTCCGATCAGCCACCGAAATCTCTTCGATCCTCTTACAACGACGAAACTGGATCACTCATCTCCGATATGTTAAATCAAAGCTCCCCATGTCAACACTTACACCGCCGATTTTCCTCCAGATCATCCGCGAAACCCGAAAATCCCCTAAAACCACTCTTGATTTCTTCGATTGGGCCAAAACCCATCTCCGGTTCGAGCCGGATCTCAAATCCCGTTGCCGAGTAATCGAAGTTGCTGCCGAATCAGGTCTCTTGGAACGAGCTGAAACCCTCTTGCGTCCTCTGGTTGAAACCCATTCCGTGTCAATGATCGTCGGGTCGATGCATCGGTGGTTTGAAGGTGAAGTTTCACTCTCTATCTCGCTTAGCTTAGTTCTTGAGTGTTATGCTTTAAAGGGTAGTTACCAAAACGGCTTGGAAGTGTTTGGTTCGATGAGAAGGTCGAGACTTTCACCTTCACTTCGCGCTTACAACTCTCTTCTTGATTCTCTGGTTGAAGAGAATCAGTTTAGAGCGGCTTTGTGTTTGTACAGTGCCATGGTTCGAAACCGGGTTGTCTCCGATGGGTTAACTTGGGATTTGGTTGCTCAGGTTTTGTGCGAAGAAGGAAAATCCAAGAGTGTTGTTAGATTGATGGGAACAGGTGTTGAAAGCTGCAAGATTTACACCAATCTTGTGGAATGTTATAGCAGAGAAGGGGAATTTGATGCGGTGTTTCGTGTAATTCATGAGATGGATGACAAGAAACTGGAGCTGAGTTTTTGTTCTTACGGTTGCGTGTTGGATGATGCATGTAGATTAGGAGATGCTGAGTTGATCGATAAGGTTGTTGGTTTGATGGTAGAGAAAAAGTTTCTTACTTTAGATGATTCGACTGTGAATGATCAGATAATTGAAAGGCTCTGCGATATGGGGAAAACGTTTGCCTCTGCGATGCTTTTCCACCGAGCTCGTGATTGTGGAACAGTGCGGGATGGGACATACGGCTGTATGCTAGAAGCTCTGTCTAGAAAAGGGAGAACAAAAGAAGCTGTTGATGTATATCGGTTGATTTGTCGAAAAGGTATTACGGTACTTGATGAGAGTTGTTATAAAGAATTCGCAAATGCTCTTTGCAGAGATGATGATAGCTCAGAGGAAGAAGAGGAATTGCTTGTGGATGTTATAAAGCGCGGTTTTGTTCCTTGTACACACAAACTATCAGAAGTTTTAGCATCTATGTGTCGGAAAAGAAGATGGAGCCACGCAGAGAAGCTTCTTGATTCGGTTATGGAAATGGAGGTCTATTTCGATTCCTTTTCTTGCGGGTTATTGATGGAGCGTTATTGCCGAAGCGGGAAGTTAGAGAAAGCGATGGCACTACATGAAAAGATAAAGAAGATGAAAGGAAGTTTGGATGCGAATGCTTATAACGTGGTTCTTGATCGGCTTATGGCGAGGCAAAGAACGATGGTGGAAGAAGCGGTGGGAGTGTTTGAGTACATGAAAGAGATGAAATCAGTGAACAGCAAGAGCTTTACCATCATGATTCACGGGTTGTGTCGTGCCAAGGAGATGAAGAAAGCTATGAGATATCATGATGAGATGTTGAAATTGGAGTTGAAGCCTGATTTAGTAACCTATAAGCGTCTTATCTCCGGTTTCAAATGAAAATTTTGGATCAGTATGAGATTTTTGAGGATCTATATGAATCAAAACATATACTCCATTTGAGTTATACAAATGGTCTACTAATCCGTAAAAAAGAGCATTACAACAAAACACCAAAAGAGAGTTTTCAAGATTGAAATTTCAAAATTTCTCAAACAAGAACAAAGGGGGATAAAGTTGAAAACTTAATATGAATGGATACAATAATGAGATAGATATATATATTTAATTGAGCCTACTTTGTTACTTTATTGGTCAAGAGGAAGCCACTCGAGTTCTAGTTCTACTTCACCAGATTCAACATTCTGAAGCTTGATTTGAACCTCTTGTTTCACTTTCCCATCTGCAATGTTGATGATGCTATCCTCTATAAGGGCATTGTCGTGCGATTTCAGCCATTTGCCAATCTGCATATCTCCAAACATCTCAGGGTCTCCAAAAGCCATTGCAGATGTAATCAGAGGTTGGATATCAATCCCAGCTTCTCCCATTATGTCATCAGCAGAGAATGTGTCGTAATCAAACACTTGCTGCAATTGCCAGAAAAAAAACCACAAACAAACCCGCAGGAAAAACTTCTGTCACAAGATTCATCAAAAGTAGAGAAACTGATTTGGATGTTTTGGTCTCAAGATTTTACCAACTTCACTGAGCCATAGTTATGAGGTACGGAGAGCATGAGTTCCTCGTTCCAGACAGGGTTTAAGTTGCTCTTTACTACAGTTGATTGTGCAGTCTGGTAATATGATGAAAAGGATCAGCAAATGAAATAACCATAACAATCACTAGAACAATGGTAAGAACTTATAAAGACGAAACCTTTCAAGAATCCAAAGCATTCACTTAATTCACCTGTTGTCCTAGAGTCAACACGACATAAGGATCGCTTGTCATCATATCTCGGATGGCTAAATTGGTACCCTTTTTAAGAGTCACCTTCAACAATCCAATAAACTCGACCATGCCTTCAAGTTGCTGCCATTGTTTTAGTTTTTCAAAAAACCGAGATGAAATGTGTTAGAACACCATGAATCACAAGGCTGAGCAATGTACAAGTTCATAGAGAGTTTACTCTATTCGTTTCTAAAAAGGAAGCTTTACCGGCTGTTGCGATGATGAATTCGTGCGAAAGCTATCGATAATCTTTTTAGATACACTTGATGAAAGATATGCTGAACTCTTTGTGCTAGAGCCCTTCACGGATGTGATCCTCAAGCTTGGTTTCAGAAACTCTTGGAGCTCATATTTTGACCTGAAAATTAAGATTCGAGGGTATGAATATTCCCACTAAAATATCAATGATACTTTGGTAAAACCACTATTTATCAGATTTTCACAGGCAACCTACCTAATAAACCTCATACGCTGGTCGTGACTAGCATCAGGTCCAGGCTTAGAGCAACCGTCAGGTATAAATGCCTCGTAAATTGAATTCGCAGAGGCATTTCCTCCGATTTCAATCATAGAATCGACTTCTTCGTCCGACCATTCATCCAATGTCACAGATAAGACCTGGAAACACCCCCAAACTATCAATAAACTTGCAAAAGATGCTGTCAAGAAGAAGTGGTGAAGCAATATTATTCAAGAGGAAACTCTATCCTAACCGTCATGTTAGTTTTTTTTTTCCACACGAGCATTTGTAAGCATCTTAGTGCACTCCAAGGGAAATTTTGCACCAAAGAAAGACAACACATAGGAGGAAAAGCAAAGAGTCATCACCTTTGAGATATGAGTGCCAAGGCTTCTGTGCACACCGCAACATTTTAAGCATATAAACACTCCGATGTTTGCTGACCTGTAATAAGCCAATGCTGATTAAGTAACCAAAATTTGGTATAACAAAATAAGAAACATACACAAAATGCACAAGACATTATACAATCAACTGCAGGAAAACAACATCATACAGAAGCAGGAAAAAAAAAAACAATGAAGGTGATATGTACTGAAAGAAAGACATCAACTTGGACATCTGAAACAATAGAATGAGAAATGATTAAAATTGTTGAAAAGGCATTGAATAAATGTTCAGCTTCTTATTCTATATGAGCTTTGGTGTTATATTGCAAACTGCTAGACAAGAATACAACATAGAACTAACTCGTATCTGGAAGCATGACTTACGCCCATTTAGGATCTGGAGCACCACAATCAGCGCAGACTCGGTTATCAGATTGAGTTAAAAGATCCCTTATTCTCCTTTTACCTGTGAAGCAACAAGGTGAATGATTCACAACCAATCCAAAACCTCGAAGACCCTTATTACATTGTTTCCCACACCACAATATTTTTTTGTGAACTATCCAGCCAACACTATATACATGATTGCATTGATTGTACTCTTGGCTATAATAGTCCATCCACGCTATGAACACACACACACACACACACACCAACACAAACTCATCTTCTATATAGAAATGTTGAAGAAAAGAAAAAAACAATACCTGAGCCAGGCTTTGCAGAATGACTCATTGCTCTTCTAAAAAGTTATCAATCATCAAACACTTCCTACACAGAACAAACAAAAAAACAAAACTTATCAAAAAAACAAACAAACCAATAAGAAAAGTTCCATGCTTTTTCTTAAGGCATATAAAGACTTAAAAGAGATACTCTGCTTTGCAAATTTCAAAAACAAACATTCAGGGAGAAACCATGACCGCAGAATCACCAAGAACATATCCTTTTGACAGAGAAAGGGATAAACCCAAATGTAGATCATCCGCATCCATTGCATATTCACGAACCAGGGATTCAAAACAAATGAGATGAAACGAAATCTGATTTTTTGTTTTCAAAATCCGAATTTTTTTACAACTTTAACCATTCCTGAAACCAATTCAACGACGAAATCACGAACGACGAGAAAAAGTCGACTTACAAAGAATGAAATTCCAACTTGATGATGCAGAAAATCGATGAAGAAAGATGAGAAATTTATGCAAGGAATAAAACTATGTACGGAATTGGAACAAGGAGATATAGATTTGGGATTGAACGTTCTTACCAATGAGAGGAGAGAGAGAGAGATATGTTCTTACAAAAACTTTTCAGATGAACAAATAATTATCTACAAATGACAGCTACGTGCTAAACTTTTTATTTTTATTTTTATTTATTTCCCATTTCTCAATTAACTGTAAAGTTGTGTAAGTTGTAACGATGCCATGTTATCGTAAGGGTCAAAATACCAAAATATATTCTACCTTGTACAGTAGTTGTCGTTGACTAGTTAGTTTCTGGTTTCCTTTTATCATTAATAGATTATCTCTATAATCTTATCAGATTTGAGTTTAGCTGCCCGTTCAGTAGTTTTTTGGTGTGAAAAAATTGTTGCCAGATCAAAATGAAATTTGGATTATTTTCGATTTTATAAATATTTCAGTTCAATACGGATTTTATGCCCAGCCGTTTCATAATTCATTAGTTTTGTTTGAAATTTTAATTTTATAAATTACACACTCACTGAGTCACTGACAAAAATGTTAATAATTACGAAAGTCATTTGATATTTAATGAACTAATGACCTCATTTGATTTGGTTCTGCAATACGGTTCAACGAAAAAGGTAAGGAAAGAAACTCTTCTTGATAACTTTAAGACTAAAGTAAGTAAACTCTTAAATCCTTTGGAATTGTCTATCACCATAATCTATATAAGTAATGCTACAAAACTGAAAAAAAAACTGCTCCATGTAAACACAGAATCCAAAAAAGATCCATCATAGCGACTACTTCTTCTTCAAGCAGATTTCAACTTGTTCGATGCTGATGCGAGGTGAGAGAGTGTTCTGTGTCCGACGAACAACAGAAACACTCCCAACAAAGAAAGTCCCTTGAGAGTCGTGAACAGATCCAACTGTATGATGCAAAGAACAACAATATAAATCATTAATGATGAGCATTAGATTTTTGATGAAATGGTCCTTGTAATCTTAAAACAAGAACCGGTTTTGACAACTTGCCTTCAGCCAGAAAAGCACGTAGAGAAGCAGAACAGCTCCGATTCCGCCATGGAAAAGTAGAGAGAATGTTGCAGGTCCAACCGATGATGGGAAGCTCTTTATGTTCACTCCCAACACCGTAAGCTGAAACAGAAACAAGTTTATATGAGTTGTGAAACAAATGTAATATGGTGTTATATTTTTAATAAGTTTGTGAATCTATTTGCAAGATAGAAAGGAGACTGACCCCAATCAGGAAACCAATGAATGGGAAAACGATAAGACCCAAGAAAACTAGAGAAAGCTGCTTTGCTGGAAGCTTTTCAGGAACCCTAAAGATGTGTGATATTTCAGCTTTTGGTCCATATCTTGAGTAAGGGTCAGTGGACTGTAGAGGAGGTCGAGGCGCTTTCTCTGGACGCTCTGGTAGGTCCAGTTCAATGTGGCCAATATTGCTCAGTAAAGAGTTCTCCTGAAAACAAGAATTAACATTTTGGTCAGATTTCTGAGAGTGAAATCAACTGCATTGGAGATGAAAGAACAGTACTTACCATAGAAGCATCTCCAATAGTTAGCTGGATCTCATATTTACCAGAGAGGTAGTAGAGCTTCTCAACCAATCCAAGAAAATCCTAAAGGGAAAAAAGTGACATTAACCATTAATATTGTATTAAGGATGTCAATAATTTCACCAAACTTGACCCTAGCAATATGAAGATAAGTCAAAATTTTGTTTTTTTTGCAAAAGCAATTCAAAACGTAGTTTAAGGAACTTAACTATAACTAATTCAGACTTCTTTCCAGAAGTTTTCACGAGAAAGACATGCTCGACCTGTGACTCATGTTTCAGCTTGAGAAATGCCTGCATGGACGTAAGCAAGTCAAGAAACTGAACAGAGCAAACCATCAATAAAGCGGCAATGGGAATGAACAAACCTGGTGTGGCCTAAACACATGGCCAAGTGGAGTAGTTAACTGGAAGGACAGTCGTAGCTTTTGGAGATGGTTTGCTGATAATGATACTGCTCCATCTTTAGTTAAGTCTAGCCTACAAAAGTTACAAAAGAGAACCAAGAAACAAAACGATGACAATAAGCAGAACAAAAAAGTTGAAAAACTTATATTTTGTAAGCAACAAATGGTACAAAGATACAGGTGACATACTTTTTCTGAGATTCAACGCTCCCAACATCACTGTCAAGTACAGCAATTTCTGCATTCTCAATGCTAATAGAACCTGTGGCGGCTATAGGCACTTTTGTTTGAGCTTCGGTTATGTATACTTTTTCATGTGCCGAATCATCCAGAGAAATCTGCAGAAAAAGAAGCTTATCATGTTCTTAACATACATTTATATGAAGTCTTTGTGTGTAATATATACTAACAAGAGCAATACCTCAAATACAAATGTATATTTTCCAACATCAAAGTTCTTGGGAAAGGAGTCCAGGAAGTACGTTGCACTGTCAGCGTCAAACTTAAGCTCCTGTAAGCCCAAAATGTCATGGAAACATATACACCGGCTTAATGCAGAGAAAAGGGAACATTTACTAATGCGAGCTCAAACAGTCAGAGAAGCTACACTATTTACCTGGTTGTTAATTACAGAAGAACCCTTTGATCCAGAACTTAGAGCTTGTACGAGCTTCACACTAAGAGCTGGTGCCTTAGAACCGAGTACAGTACTAACTTTAACCTAGTTCCAGATATAGAGAATAAAATATTCAAATAATATACAAAATAGAAATGGAAGAAAGGTCAACTAGAATGAGTCAATATCAAATAGATGAGAGATCTCAACAAAGAATATGCAATGCTATGATACTGAGCAATCTCTAAACCAAATACCAGCTAAAATCCAACATCCAATAGTTATAGCCAGAAAATCCCATACTAAAAGTACCGCTAATCAACAAGAAGACGTAATCAAAAGCCAGAAAATCCAAAGTTTGACTTTCCTTACTAAAAGTGCCACACCCAGAACTCTGAAGAGAATTGTATAAAACCATACGGGGAAAACAAAAGATAAAAGAATAACATCTTAAACTATGCCAGTCACATCTTGATGTAAGTTTATGATAAGATACCTTCAGGGGCTCTTTCTTCGTCAATGAAATGACAGTAGATGGCAGAGACAAGATGAGTGGAACAGAGAACCTGAAATGGTAGAGAAGGACCATAGAACATATTATAATTCCCATAGAATGATAAAGTTTCTAGCGAGAGCATAATAAACAAGCAAGTGGTAGAAATTCCGCAAGTGTTCGAACTTTTAAACTTCTACTCTTCTCTACAGATATCATGTCTGCAGCAATCATTTTGTTCAAAATTTTAGGATGGAGGACCTCAAGCCCTTAGGTTACTGAATTCTCGTCTAAAATGTGTACTGACTACTGAAATAAACCAAAGACAAATTGCATAAAGGGGGCATGATAGTATCATTGCCTGTTGTCTTCCAAACAAGCTAGTGCATCTATTTGGTTGAAGAAATCCTTGGCATCACCAGGAATTCCAACACCAAGAAAGAACTTGGCCAAACCAATTATCTTATCACCTGGAAGCTGCATGAGAGAATGGGAAAGTGAAGGTGAATTATCAACGCATCTGACAGAATGCATGATACAAACAAATGTGGTTATTACATACGTTCAATCCTGTGGAATCTGAAGCTGCAAATGACGTGAGCCCTCTAATTACTGATGCAGTTGTTGAGATCGGGCCTTCACTTTCATCGAAGTAAAATGTCCCATCGTCTAAAAGGCCAAAAAATAATAATTGACCGCAGAAATGCAAATCCAAACCGAAAAAAACAATGAAGTGACTGAAGAAAATCTCCTATGCATTCACATAAGATGGCAAGTAGTTTACTGCATACCATATTTTTGGATACTGTCAAAAAGCTTCAGGATACCCGTCTTCAATGTCTGGATCTACAAGATGACAAACATGAATGATGATATCATTACATGACCAAGTAATATCAACCAAACAACCAGATAAAATGGCAAAAAGGCATAGCCAGATAAAAAAGACAGAATTTAAAATGGCTTAATAATCTTCCCTGTAGCTATGACTTGGAATTTTATATGATTAAAACACAGTTGTTTATTTTAGTAACTCAGAGATTTCAGAACCAAAAGTAGACCAGCACTAAACCAAGATATCGTAAATGTCTCATTAGAATAATATTCTCAGGAAATCAGTAGTATAGTGTACCAAAGATCTCACTTACCAATGATTGATCAATCTCTGAAGGTGCTAATGAAATCACTCCGGCAAGCGTTTCGAAGGCTAAGCCTGAAGGGGGGAAAAAAATCTTATGTTTAGAAGAATGAAGGAAAAAACAGAGCGAAAGAACTGAACACGTTGAAGCAAGAAAGGAAGGGATAGATGATCTAAAAGGTTCACCATTTCGTGAAGTTGGAAGGGTTAATCTAATAAGTAATACTAACCAGCAGCAAAGGTGCTTGATTCCGCATTGCTGGAGCTGTAGCGCCATCTTCCATCACTCTGGCTAAGAGCCTGATACAAATTCACCATATGAGCCAAATAATCTAAGTATTATGTAATATAGTAACTGAATATCGGTAACATGTTACCGCTATATACACTTATACCAGAGTCTATAATTGATTGCTCAGAAAGACAATGTACAATGTAGCATCTGATACTTCAACAACAACGAAATAGGCAAGATAAACAAGTTCAAACCTTGATGGAACGGAAAATGGCTTCAGCATCTCCAAGACTTAGATCAGTTCCAGAAAATTGCTCCTGCATTTATGGAAAGGTAAGGTCAAGCCTGAGCCAACCAAAAAAAAAAAAAAGCAGGAAGCCAAAGGAGTAGTCAATCTGACTCAAGACATCCACCAAAAGTCTACTCGTATTACCTTAACAAGCACCAAGCCTCTGACAGAATAGTAGAAGTCAAGCAATAACTTCGCATCTTTAAGGCCAGCTTGAAGTTGAGAAACAATGTCCTTTACAAGAGGAAAAGAAAGAATAGATGAAGTTACTCTAGCCGCTTAAAAGGTAAAAGACTTCTGTGGTACTGAGAGGAGACAATTGTATACCTTGGGAACATCTTCTCCAGTTTTGCATTTTAGAATTCCATTAACGTTCAAAGCATAGAATGCATCCTTTAGAGTAGAAGAAGGCGACCCAAGAACTTTAACCACATTCTCACAAGTCGCTGAGATTAGATCAGACTTTTTATCAACACCAAGAATCTCCAAAGTCTTTAAAGCTTCATATGCCTCCTCCAAGCTGATTATAACAAAACCGAAAATTCAAATGGGTCCGTACAAAAATCATATACTACACAAACAAATCCTGAGCTTTAACGAGCAACCAAGACATAATCAGTAAAATGTGGTAAGAAATACTAAATCAAGTTACCTAAGGAACACTACAATATGTAAAAAAAAACGAAATCAAATTGTCGATTTTACGAAAAACCAACCTTTTGTAGGATCCATCGACTGGTACGAAGACATCCAGAGCCGCAGATCGGTGAGAGTCTGAAATCGGCTGAGAAACGGAAGCAGCACCGCAAATTGCTAGAGCGGAAATAAAGACCAGAAATCGTACGAGACCTCCGGCCATCATTACTGCATCAGAAAACTCAAACAAATAAAAAATCCAAACAATCACCGCATCTACGACGGACAGATCGAAAAGCGTAAGCTTTAACAGATCGGAAGTAGATCCGTACAGGGTAAAGAGAATACCAGAATTCGGCGAGTCTCAGTAGTCAACGGAGACTGAGGTTTGAGAGAGCGTCGGATCGATCTATGGTTTTGAACGAGAGGAAGAAGAAGAAAGAAGGCTAAAAAAATGAGTGTGGGGAAGCTCTTTGATGACAGTAACTGATAAGACCGATTTGCCCTCGCTTTTCGACTTAAACTACACTCCAGTCAAATTGTGATTCAACGACGACGTATCAGCAAACCCTAAAACCCCTCCGAATCAATTCAATCTCCCATTTTCATTCAAACGGAGAAGAGGTTCTTGAAGGAAATCGGAATCTCAGCATGATCCGATTCGCGAGACCAAAACCTATAATCGAGTCACTGAGTTACGATCTTCTCCAGAAATGCTACGCTAGTGGAACCCCCAAGGGAAAGTCCAAGCTGAAGACAAGCCAAGCGTTGAAGCGCAGCAAAGTCACCACCAAAAAAGGCGGTGGCGGAGAGGAGGCGGGAAAGGGAAAAGGAAGAATCTCCGATGAGAAGAAGAAGCTATACGATCAATGCATAAACGCTCCTTGCCCTGTTCGTTACCTGAGACCCAAGGAGATTGAGCGAGAAGCGAGGCGAGAGAAGCTAGGGCTAATCAGCAAGGAGAGGCAACGAGAGATCGAGATCCAGAAGAAACGCGGACCTTTCACAATGAGAGTCACCGACGAGCCGATGAGGATTGGGACACCGGGATTGGATTACATCTCGTTAGGGATTTTCACCGAGGACGAGTTGCCGAAGTACAAGGTCACGGTGGAGGACGGGAAGAGACTCGCCAAGGAGTACAGTAGAGTGCTTATGAAACAGCACAGAGCGAGACGTGTGGAGCAAGCTAATCAATTGAATATGAAGAAAGCTGCGATAGAGGCATTGCCGGAGAATCTGAAGATGGCAGCTTTAGAGCCTGATTCGACTCCATTTCCGGTGAATCGTGGAATGGCTACTCTTACACCTCCTATTGAAGGGTATCTGGAGAAGATTATGAATGCAGCTAAGAAGAGCTCCAGTAAAGAGAAGTTGAGATGATCTATAGAGGTTAGAGAATCACACCTCTGTTTAGTTTACTCTCTATGATAGAACATGCGTTGAAGCTTAAAAGTTTAATGCTTTTTCCTACTTTCTTCTGTTTGAGATTGAGTTTATTCATATCAGCCTTCTGAGTAGTGAAGTTGTTTTAGGTTGAAAGTCACTGGTAATAATAATTGGAATCATCCTCATTTTTTAGGCTAACTCTTTTGTATCTCCTTCCTTGATCCTGTTTGTATATTCCTTCTTTCAAATCTTCATTGTTCGGTATTACATGTATATACAACAGTACACCTTAGTCTCTTGCCTCATTTGGTCTCTTGGGTTTACGCACATTTAGGATGTCTCTTTGGTTCTACGGACTCTTGGGAAGGCAACTGGGTAAAGTGGTCAAATTGAAAAGTTATAAGTGATCTGTAACCTTCCATCCTTGCCAAAATCATACTCCTAGACAGTAATTGGCAATAAACAACTCCAGAGTAACATGGAAGCTACACCAAGATTACACTTGTTTAATCCATATGAGAATTGGGTTTTGTGTTTTGTGAGCTTAGTGTGTCCTGCTTCTGCTTGTCCTTCTTCATTCAAATGCATTGTTTTGGGGTATTGGCTTCAAGCTCTGCAAATTCATTTTCTGCAGCTTCTTGCCCAGTAGAGTGCAATTGGGAAGAGTCCTAAAGCTACAAGACCGCGATTCTCCGAGGAACATCATAGTTTAAAAGCTATTTTGTAGACCTATTGAATCTTGAGTCTTTACTAAAGTCTCTTTAGTAAACTAATCGAGTTTGTGTATCTCTGAGTTCTTGGATCACAAAATTTATAAATTCTACAGGATCTTTTCAATACCAATAAAACAAAGGTCCTACATGAATAAAGAGATGAGATTGTATATGTTGTTAATCAATAAAACAAGACTTAAACACACTTGATAGATCTCTAAGCATAAAGCAAGAGAATCAATGATACTTTGTTTACTCAGAGCCTTGATATATTCTCTTTCTTCTCTTCCGTGTCAAAAAATACTGGCAACAAAAATAAACAGAAGAAAAAGAAAAGACATAAAGCAAGGTAGTTGTAAAGTTAACTTAAGATCATCAAAACTTGAATCAATCTAACATGAGATCCCTTCATGAAAGCCTTAATGGATGGATCGCAACACCGTTTTGCGCAGGCGTTAAGCAGCCCTATCTTCCAAGCCGCGATTCCTACCATAAACCAAAAGTTCCAACCACAAACAGTTAAGATTACAAAGAGGACAGATCGAATGGATATATGTGTCTGGTCAGAGGAAGATGTGTACCTGTCCAACACCGGCAATCAGAAGCTGACCAGATTTTGCAAAAGCTAAAGAATTTACAAACCCAGGCTGCAAAAAGATCAGAAGCATTGGATGTAAGTAACAGTTGGATAGCCTCACGCAAATAGCAATAGAAAAAAGGAGCACGGTAGATCAACCGAGTCCCCTCAGGCACCTAGTAGATGCAACAACGTTTTTTTTGTTAAATATTGAACCACAACGTCACTATGAGCTTTTTGCGAAAGTTACCATAAAGTTTGGTAACAGCAGCCGAGAGCACGAGAATTCTGCCGAGACAAATATTGAATCATTTCTCAGGGATTTACTTGAGATAGTTGAACAACTTCTTGTCTGCTTTCCTCAGACAGCTTTCTATCGTGCTAGCCGGAGACAATTTCGACATTTTGTTATTATTTAGCAAACGTTTCATTACTTAAACATATTCAGAACAACCGACCGAAATATATATCAAATACTACAGAAAGAGATTTAAATTTTTATTTCGGTTTGCTAAGACAAAAGGTTAGCTTTTGTGTAAGGGTTTAACCTCATATTTTGGTTTTTTTTTTTTTTAAACTGATGACAAGTTTAAGCAGAACCTGTTAATTAGATAGCCTTGAACAATAAAATAAAAAGTCGATTTATTATTAAAATGAAAAGTTGATTTTAGTTTCAAGTATTTAAATTTTACTTTTTTTTTTTACTTTTGCACAAAGAAACAGCTTAAAGAAAATTTAGGCTATATTTAAACCAAGAATGTTGTTTAAATCTAGACCTTAATGATCATTTTGAAGCAAACGTGAAAAAGTAATTATCTTTACACACTGCAAAGCTGTAAACAATCAAGACAATCTTACAAACTTGTGGAAAACGTAAAAGCAACCCTAAAACCCAACAGAAGAATCCAACAACTAATAAGTCGAAAGCTTAAGCCAATCTTATCTAACCTTTATTATTAAAACCTGCTAGTGATCTAAAGTTGTAGCACTAGGGTTATCTGCAACAACACCACCTTCCTCAGCTTTCTGCAATGTCATCTTCTCTTTCAACGTCGCCTTCGCTGTATCATAAGTTGCGTGCAACCCAAACAAGAAGTAGTAAACAAGAAGAACACCTGTCCACATCGCAAACCTAATGTACGATTTTTCATCGATCGAGCCGAGAAGAAAGATATTAATAGCTATCGAGGTAGAAGGCAACCACGGAACCAGAGGAACACCCCAAAGTTTGGGCGCCCTAGCTTGCGGTACAAGAAACTTCATCCCAACGGTAGACAAAAACCAAATAGGAACCGTAACGCAATATCCAATCCAACTCTCTTTTTCCACGGCCCAATACACAGCAGTCGCGGTCGAGGACGCAAGAATCAAACCTAAGAACACTAAGAACTTGTTCCGGTCACGTGACGATGTTTCTCCGGTGACGTAATATCTCCTGACGAGAAGAGCAATCGCGACGAACATGAAGATGAAGAGTGTGGAAACCGACAACAGATCGGCTAATATTCCTAGTTTTGTGAAGAAGGCGATGATAGCTGTCGCGGTGAGCATTACCACGGTTGCGTTAATTGGTGTTCCGGTTTTTGCGTTGACCTGAGCTAGCCACGGAGGCATCATGTGGGCCCGGGCTATGTGCGTCAGGTACCTAGCTTGCCCGATGGCTCCAACTAACAAAACTGTCGTCATACCTACACATTTCAAAGATTTGTTTAGATTATGAGTGTCAAGCTCAAGGTTATGAGTGTCATTAGAGAGAAAAATGTAAAGATATAACGCAAACGCAAATAAATAACCAAGGAGAGAATCGTTGTCATACCTTTAAGAGCACCAAACGCGACAAGGTACTTAGCCCAATCCCATCCAACCGCAGAGAACGCGACTGAAAACGGCGCGTCCGGATCAATCTCTCTGTAGTCTTGCATAAGACACAAAGAAATCGCCATGAGACAATAACAAACGGTAGTAACCACCATTGATCCAACAAGACCAATCGGAATATTTTTCCCCGGATTCTTCGTCTCTTCCGCCATCGTCGAAACCGCATCGAATCCGATATACGCGAAGAAAAGAACCGACGCGGATTTAAACACTCCTCTAGCTCCAAACGGAGCGAAATCTGAATAGTTTTTGATATCGGCTCTAGTAAATCCGGCGATGATTACGAACAGAATCACGACCATGTGGATCATAGAAGCGATGTAATTGAAGACTGATGAGCCTTTTGTGCCAGAAACAGCTAGAATGCAAATGGCCACGCAAACACCAACCGCGATTGGATCCAAGTGGCTATAATCTTCGTTGAGGCTATGAGCTATTATGCGGAAGTCGTCAGGTTTATGGTTTAAGAGAGTGGCGAAGTAAGAGGTCCATGACCGAGCCACGGCGGCTCCACCGACTATGTATTCGAGGATAATGTTTCCGGCGGCGATGAAAGCCATGAAGTCGCCGAGCTCCACTCTCAAGTAGGCGAAAGAACCGCCTAAACACATTTGTAAGAATTGTCAGGTAGTTTAACTTTAAATAGTGAATGAAAGCAAAATACTAATAATATTCACCAAATTAAACTACTTGTGGCCACAACAAATGCAACTGGAAGAAACTTCTTCCACTCTCCGTTTGCGTTTTGGCATTTAAAAACAAGAAAACTTGTAATTGTTATAAGCAAAAAGAGCTTTTATTATACGCACATGTTTAAATTTTGTTTTGACATATTCTTTGATTTCTTTCATGACCTCTAGTAAACGTAGAAAATCCGTAACTCGTAAGGGCGTAAAGTTTGTACACACTTAAATTCCTAAATGGTTACGTAAGGTAATTGACATAAGTAACTCTTAACAGTTCGTTTCGTTATTAGATTTCCTTTTCAAATGTGATAACAAAAGAAAACAATTTTTTTTGTCTGCATTATAAAGTCTTTTAAAAGTAAACGGTAGACCCCAAAAATTATATCACCGACTACTTGCAAAGAATCTATATTTTTTTTATTTTTGTAAAATAAAGAATCTATATATATGAGTCTTAATTACTATTTTTTTCTTCGCCAGATAATCTTATTATACAGGCCATCAAATCTAGTATCAACTCAAAATAATGATTAATCATCAGTGGTGCAATTTGTTATTCGGTAGCTAAAATTATCAATAGGACAATAATAACAAGAGAAAGACAGAGTGTGTACGGTTCACCCTCAGAAGTCAACTAGATTCCGTATCGCCAGAACCGAGAGTTGCAATTTTCAATATAGTATTTTTTGTTTTTATATACTTTATACTGTCTAGTTTTAAGTAGGATGATCTCATAATCTAAAAACGAGAGTTTAATCAAGGAAAAAATATTTAAAAGATCTTGATATAAACGCAAATCTCAATATAATATTCCCTAACTGTTGGTAAAATATTTCCAGATAAGATATAAGGGAATATGCGATTTGGTTTAATATTCTGATTAGCTTCAAACTTCAAAGTATGATCATCTTTCAAGCTTCAACTTAATATAAAAAAAAACACTTATGAACTCTCAATTTTGTGATTGAAGATACAAAAAACATTGATCTGTTAGTATGCTTCTTAATTCAAAGATGTAAAAATAAAACTTTGAATTTTAAATATATTTTTTAAAAGGTTTATGAAAAAAAAAACTATTTAAGGAAACTAAAAAATGAAATTCAGAAACAGAGCAAATGAGAATTTGGTTACCTGCGACGGGAATCTCGACGGCGAACTCAGTGTAACAAAAGACGGAGAGCATGGCGGAGACACCGGAGACGACGTAGGACAACACGACGGCGGGACCGGAGCGCTCACGAGCTTCGAGTCCAGTGAGAACGAATATTCCGGAGCCGATGACTGCACCGACGCCGAACCACATCAGATCCCACCAGGTCAACGTCTTCTTCATCTCGTTACCACTACGCGCCTTCATCTCGTGAATCTCCGCCGAGTCGAGTGACCGAGTCGTAACGCGATCGACGAACCGGCTCGGAATCTCTTTAAGGGCTTTTACGTAATTCCCCATGCTCTTGAACGATTCCTCCGGGAGGAAATCATCTTTTGTGCACGAGCAACCTCTCCGACGAAGCCCGTCGTCACCGTGTTCCGATCCCATTTTCGGATTACGGCGGACAAAAAATATTGGATCTAGATTCTGATTCAGATTCTGAGATAGGTTTTATAAACTAATATTTTTGGAGTGAATGAAGAAAAGAAGCTGGGAAAATACAGAGAGAGAGATGAAACTGAAAACCTTTTTGATAAGTTTTGGAACTTAAAGTCTGCCGTACTTATAGTCATATCCTTTGACATTTTTTCCTGTAATTAAATTTTTTTGTGAAATTAGATGGATATACGAAACCAAAAATAAATTATACGAAACGAAAAATAAAAATGGAAACCTTAAAAACGAATCCATGAGTTTTGACTTTTTGGTGTATATATATGGTCACTTGTTGGTCAGTAGCTGCATTCTTTGACCTTTCTTTAAAAAAAAAAAATCGAGTTACAGCAAATAAATAAATAAATCATGTGCAACAAACTATTAAACAGAATTGCTATATTTACTGCGTATGGACTGTCTCTTATACACATCTAGATGTGTATAAGAGACAGGTATATATATGGTCACTTGTTGGTCAGTAGCTGCATTCTTTGACCTTTCTTTAAAAAAAAAAAATCGAGTTACAGCAAATAAATAAATAAATCATGTGCAACAAACTATTAAACAGAATTGCTATATTTACTGCGTATGGATGGATATCAGCAATAATGAAAGATCATGCGTCATTCGATCCAAATTTTCCTTCGGACCACAACTTACTTCATGGGGATAAAATTTTGTTTATCCGTTTAATTTAAGAATTATAATAAAATTTTGATTTGTTCAGTTCCACTTTATGATAATGATTAGTTTTACTTTAAATTTGACTAAGTTAGGTTGACATTTTAGTTTTACACCAACCAACCACTTACCGGAATTGCTCCTCCTTTTAAGTGTCTCAGGTAAATGATCGACCGCACCTATTTTTCAATTTTTTTTTTATTTATTTATAAAATATCTACTTCCTTCGTTTTATATTAAACGATGTCCAAGAACTGTGATCACTTGTTTAGGTTTCTTTTGTATATTAAATAAAACTAAGTAACTAACAATGAACCAAAACGAAAAGAAAAAAAGAGATCATGCGTCTTGTGTGCTATGTGAATGAATAGACTAACGTGTTTTTTTTTGGGGTCAAAAAGATTAACGTATTTAAGTTTTTAATCTGTTGAAACAAGAGCATTCGTTACGAATAGAAGTTGAAACTGAAACTGGATTTTGGGGGACGAAACCAATGAAGAAATCCAAAACCGTCTCCCCGGAAGTTCAAATAAGGAAGCCATATTATATAATATTGATTGAGATCCAGAGCATTAAATCAAGATATTATGCTTGAACCAAAGTTCGAAAAATAAGAAAATCCAATCTTTAGTTTTGCGAAAGAATTACAAGTTTGAAAAATAAAGAAAACCTTTATGTAGAATTGGGGAGCTGGTGTCTAGTTTGTGTAGTGTATGGGACTCCCTGAACAAGACAACTACGTACTGCGTGCAAGAAGTTAGATACCAAATGTTCTTGATAAAAGAAGAGGAACGTTCGCTGAATTGCTTTCGAAAAAAGAGGCTTAGGATGCTCTCTAAGTATTTTGAGAAACACACGTGTCCGAATCATCGAAAAATGTTGATGAAAAGTTATTCAAAAGCATTACTGTGTGAATTCTGATAACCTACAAACATTTCATAATACCATGTATCAATGTATCATGTATGTCTTTTATTGTTATGTGAGACAAAAAAAAAAAAAACTACAGTAATATGGTTTTGGTACAGCTCTGAGGGCCGATAAGATTATATATACTCTTGAACATTTTTCTTTTTCTTTTCCATTTTACGTATGAAATCGACAAAGAAAAACATTTTACTACGCGTATATAATGGTACACATTTCTTTTTTTACACTGTGTATCATGCATACTTAGGTGACAACAAGAATACGATGCATGTACGAAAGCCATTATATAATATGTTTACCAATTATACACATTCCTTATTTTATATTATATTTCTTATCTTATATATACTTAGGTGACAAGAATACGAAGACCAGATCCATACATGATATATGTTTACCAGTTATACACATTTCTTATTTTAGAGTATCCATGCATACTTAGTTTATACGAAGAAGAATAAAACTAAAAAAATACTATCAAACGATCAAACGATACGATCAAAAAGAGGAATTTTGATCCATATATGACAGTATCAGTTGAAGTCAACTGTCTGGACCAATAAATTTTTTAGTCAAACCAGTTTCCATGGATAAAGAAAGATTAATAATTATTTCTCCATGAAACTAGTCGAGCTGTAACAATCTTTATAGCATCCCTCAACAATTTCAGCCTATCATATTATCACACTCATTTTGAATAGACACTTGGGTTGGTCATATTTTTTGTTTTTTATAAGCCCAAACCGAATCGAGAATCATACTCTTAATTCATTTATATACCAAACCGGAATCGTTTTTTTAATTTCAACAGTACAGAGTTTGATAAGTAGAGAGGTTTTGCAAAGGGATTTAGTCAGGGTTTTAGGGTACATAATCGAGATCTGAACAAGAAATAGAATATTGCAGCAGTGATGGATTGTGAAGAAAGCGGTGAGATTAATCGCCACTCGCGCATCCTTGACAGCCGCAGTGAACGCATTCAACAACTTTCTCTTCACGCAAGTGTTTGGGAACACGGCATACACATGTTGTTCCATAGTTGTGGTCTCTTGGCTGTATGCAGCGCAAGCAGCATAAACGTTCATATCCTGACTGCATTCCACAAAACAGAGAGTTTATACAGAGTTAGTCACAAACTAATGGGACTATGTAAATCTGACAACAACAAAAATATCACAGAAAGAACACAAGAGTAAAACCTAGATCAATATCCGGATAATAGAACCTACAAACGTAAATTTGCATCTGAACTGAAAGCAACGACTTTGTTAATAAAAGATTCAAGAGAAACCGTCATTAACATGTTGGGGGAAGCTTGGAGGAAGTTTTACTATAACTAATAAATTAAGCAAAGTGGCAGCTTCAACAAACATCTCTTAAGAAGCACTTTTTGTTCAAAGTATAATTACCAGACATTTTGTTCCCTAACAAACAAAACTGCACAATCTCAATTCTACAACCTATCTATTGGTAAGATCATTCCAAGCAAGTGCATTTACTAAGACATTAATTTCAGAGAAACAGCTTCAAAAAACATTGTGAACTAGGGCGATACTAGACCCTCTGATTGATTCAATAACATTTTACATATCCTCAGTTCAATGTCCTTACGCAAAACTACTATAGAAACTCCAAATCACTACAACTTGACCTCAAACAACTAGCTACAAGAAGGCGCACAGACAAAAGTTAAATCTAGAATGAAATAGGAACGCACCTTTTTCCATTTCGCAATCAGGCTACGATCTGCATAGCCCTGGTCCAAGCAGAACTCATACAGCTCTTTAGATATTTCTTCCCTTCGGTAGTAAAGGTCATACACATAACGACTCCTCTGATGAGAGACTTTGAAGATAGGCCATAAAGTTTCACACTTTCTCTTGCCGTCATGTGAATCCATCTCAGCTGCACAAGGAACAAAGTAGTTAGAGCACAAGAAAAGGTAAAGAAGCAAACTTTAGCATCTGAAGAATGATTATAACAAAAACTAGACTGAGACTAACCTTCTCTCATCTTGGCATCTAGCTCTCGGAGAGTAGGCTCGATCAACTCCCACCCTTCTGGGTACTTGACTCGGTTAGTCTTAACCTTTGGCATTTTCCTACAGAATGAAAATTGACAGCATTAAACAAAGGATGAAATTAAGCTAAGTGGGTATCTCCCAAAAAAAAGAGTAAAACATCTTCAACCAAAAAACGAATTCAAACTAATGTTCTACAGGCGTGATTCTAATACTACCATAGTAAAGAAACCCTCAATTAACGTATTTGAATATAAAAGCAAGGCTGGTTCCTGAAATCAGGGCTTATACGTAAAAGATATCATCAGCTCGATGCAACGAGTAGATCCGACTAAATCCATTACAATCTAGGTAAAGTTTCAGCAACAAAAAGGAAGCAATTAGGGCTTATCAATTTCTGTGATTTGAGATCGAAACGAACCTTAGAAAAGAGATAAAATTTAGGGTTCAGAAACGAAAGGACTGCAAGGAGACGAAGCAAGACTGGTCTAAGAGGGAAATCGAAAAAGCTTACCTTTGGGGAAATTAAACGACAGAGACGATGGAGTTTGAGGAGGAGAGATCGCGGCGCAGGACGAGCGAAAAGAACCACCGTCGTAGATAGAAAAAGCCTCTTTTTAGGGTTAGGTTCGGTATAACGAGTGTTGTTATATAACCTGGGCCGGTCTTAGAGATTATTATACGCACTGATAGCTTTAAAAAGTTTTACCAATCTTTGAAATCAATTATAACAAGGTTTTCTAAAGGGTTGTTTTGGTGACTAACCAAAAAAAATTATATTTAAGAAAGTAACCAATTTTGTAGAGAGAGATAGAGAGAGAAATTGGTTATGGGGTAAATTATAATTTTTTTTGTAGTTATTCACCTAATTTCTTTTTTCTAAAAATGCTAAAATAGAAGATTAGTTTTTTTCTTTTGGATTTTTGTATTTACGTATTTACTTGTTCCTTTATTTTTTGGGTAAGTACGAGACAACCACACCATCATCATCAGTTCATCACTCACAAGTCAGAACCATAAACTGCAACTCAAATAATGTGAATAGAACCACAGCTGGCAGCAGCTTACAAAGTTTCGTAGAAACAAACCCAGAGAGAATTCAACTTGTCATAAATCCAAATGAAAAACCTCCAAACTTTGGAACTTTATAACATCAAACATCTTTCAGCTTTCGACATTGTCTGCAACTAAGCAATTATTTGGCAAAACGCAATAAACAGCTTCAAGAAATAGACCAGTACCACCTTAGTCTCTGCATCCGCATACTGGATTACATATCGAAACCAAAAGCATAAAATAAAAAAAAGGAAAAAAATTTCAAGCCGCTGCTTATTCCTTCTTCCCGATTCCATTCGACATGTTGTAGATCCCTGTTCCCTGTATCCAGCCACACAAATCCTCCATGGTTAGATGATGAACAAGGTTAAGAAAGCCGAGACAACATCCATAAGAGACCATAACATTTTAGAAAACCCATATAACTAGGGCAAGACAGATGGCAAATGCACGCATGAATACATAGAGCTAAGAAATAAACAGATGAGCTTACAATCATGTAGAGAGAACTTGCAGCCAAGGCAAGAGGGATCGCAACGGAGGTGATCTTATCCATTGGTCCTTTCAGGTAAGTGTGCCTATGGATGCTCTGGAACAATCTCTGCTTCTCCAGAAGCTTCTCTCGTGGCCTAAATGGAGTTTCAGTCAACATGATCTGCGAGTCCATATCCACGCAAAACCATTATCACTCAAGGCAATGACCAATCTATATATGAGATAACAACGCATTTGTCGAGAAGAAGATACAGATAAAAACAAACCATTTGATAAAGTACTATTCAAATCAAAACACTAAATTGATAACGAGCCTACATCCAAACCGTGCCTGTGACATCATTTCGATCCTAAATGTTTTATGCTTTCCATAAAAAGGCTAAATTGATAATCAGCACATATCTAAATTGTGCCTGTGACATCATTTTTGATCCAAAATGTTTTGTGCCCTTCATCAAAATCAGGGATGGATCTGAGTGTGTGTGCAAACTGTCGAAATAGAGTTTCTACATCGCAAGCAATCAAAACACGTCGCAATTAAAAAAATTACGGTTAAATCCCGATTAAACTAGGTCAATTCTCAACAAACGAACGGGGAGAAATAGGTTTATCATTCTCTGCGATTTGAGATCGACAAAAAACTTTTTTCAAATAGTGAAATTTTACTTTTAACAAACGATTCCAGCAGAGGGATGCATAAATCACGATCGATCTAAAGGAAACTCGAAGAGGCTTACCTTTGATGAATTAATCGACAAGATAAGGGAGTTTGAGGGAGAGACGGAGGATCCTCAGAGCGCAGATGGAGAACGAAGAACAGCAAATGGCGTTGAATCGTCGTCTTAGGGTTGGGTTTAAACAAGCGTTATCACTTGGGCCGGTCGTAAATTATAAGCCCAAATTGACCCGAGAATTAAACTTTTTAATTTGAGTTATATACCAAACCGGGTCCTTCTAATTTCAATTTGTGTTCTGAACCGGCCGTTCTTCTTAAGGCGTGTGTGTATCTCTCTGCGTTCATCGATCGCCTCCTCTTTTACATCGTCTCTCTCTTTCTCTCTCTCCCAGCCGCTTCCTATAAAAACAGAGCGGGGAGCTTTTCGCGCGAATTTCATACAAATCGAAACCCTAGTTTCTGGGCGAAGAAGAAGATGAGTGTATGGAACTACGTCGTTACGGCTCACAAACCCACCTGTGTCAGTCACTCTTGCGTGGGAAACTTCACAAGTCCTCAGGAACTCAATCTCATTGTTGCGTATGGAACTTCTCTCTCTCTCTCTCTCTCTCTCTCTCTTTTATTTTCTTTCTTTTCTTGCATCCCTTCTGTGTGTAGATGTTAATTTGGGGCTTAGGGTTCATAGAGAAGCTAGTTTCCTTGCCTATACTTTTAGAGCTGAGTGTTTTGGTTTGTAATGTCTCTGGGATTCATTGATTTACTGGATGGTTAATTATGTGGGAGATGTACACAATCGATGCACCACTTGATATACCAGTGACGGCGCTGGACTTGATTTCATGTTAAAGAAGGGAGGTTATGCTTTTGAAGATGAAAATTCTTAATTGAGTGGAATTCAAGTTTTGTTTGCATATACTTCTGTAACAAAATTTCTCTTTTTCCGCTTACCATCTAGTATCTTCTGCTGGAGCTGGTTAATTGCCTGTTAGTTGACAGCTTTGTTAAACTTATCTCAGGAAATGCACTCGAATCGAGATCCACCTGCTTACTCCACAGGGACTTCAGGTACATAATCTCTCAATTTAGTGATTCTGTTTTGGTTTTTCGTCTTGTCATTGTTGTTAAGATAAGTCCATTCTAACTTTACAAATATCCAGTTCCTTGGATTTAGAGTGGAAGTCTGAAATGTTTTTTGGTTACTTTTAGTCTCATTTTGGAAAAACAGATTTCCCCATATGGATCGGATATGTTGAGTGATTTAGACTTTTGCAGACGATGCTGGATGTTCCTCTTTATGGGAGAATCGCAAGTCTGGAATTGTTCCGTCCCTATGTGAGTATAGTTTTATTAATGCGTACTTTTTTTCACTGAGATAATCACGAGTAAGTGACGATGTTAATTGATAGTGTACTTCATATTTTCCAGGGTGAAACACAAGATCTTTTGTTCATTGCAACTGAGAGATATAAATTCTGTGTTCTCCAATGGGATTCTGAGTCCTCTGAACTTATTACAAGGTATAGTTTGCCATGAAAAACCAACTTTTCATGCTGTCAGATGAGATTGAGCTACTGGATTTGTTATTTGTCTTTTGAAATGTTCTGTAATGTTTTTGTTTTCGAATTTGGTGTTAGAAAGGGATCACATTTTAGTAACTATGTGCAGACTAGTGCATGGGATCATGTAGTGTCTTTTAAGTACAAGTTTATGACGTTTCCTATCTGTTCACAATGTGTTTTAGGATCCTAGTTCCTTTGGGGTCATTTATTTCCTTGTAGTTTGCTGTATGTCCAAAGTCTGGAAAAAACTTCTTTGGTGCTAAACATTGTTGTTGCTTAGTCAATATTCCAACTGACTTGTGATTCCCCTGACCGGTGATTCTAAATATTATTTCAACATTTTGTAGGGCAATGGGGGATGTTTCCGATCGTATTGGCCGACCAACAGACAATGGTCAGGTACTGAGATCAGTAGTACTGCACTGTATCTTTCACAGTGGTTTGATTTTCCTTTTTTAGTCGTACATGTGCTGTAATTTTAGTGTTACGTGGCATTCCTGAGTTCTCACTTGACACTGATTTTGCAGATTGGTATAATTGATCCTGATTGCAGATTAGTTGGTCTTCATCTGTATGACGGCTTGTTTAAGGTATGTTATTGTCTTCAGAAGAAAGTTGACGTATGGTATGCTAGTTTGCTGTCTGTGTCATGTTACTGAACAGTCTGAACTTCCATTCATCAATTGGCTTATTACATTACATAAAGGTTTTTTTTCTGGGTTTCTTGGTTAGGTTATTCCATTTGACAATAAAGGACAGCTCAAAGAAGCTTTTAACATAAGGTACTCTTTTTCAGTAAACATGCTGCAATTTGGAGGCTCTCAAGCTGTTGCTCTGTTTTTATGTTTGTTAGTCGTCTACATCATGTGTGTTCTAGTGCACTCTTGTTTCAATGCATCAAATTGTTCCTGAATTGACTCAGTCTTGGTTTCTTGCAAATGTGGTTATTTCGAGGACCACAATTCTGAATTTAATATTGACTATGGTGCCTAAATTTCAGGCTGGAGGAGTTGCAGGTCCTAGATATTAAGTTTCTGTATGGATGCGCGAAACCAACAATCGCAGTACTTTATCAGGTTAACAGACGTATTTAATGGATATGCTATAGGAAGTTATTTTTTTTGTAAATCATATATATTTGTTTCTTCCATTTATGAATCTAATTCTGTTAGCAATAATGTTCAAAGGAATCCTTTTCCTTTCTTAATACCCGCTCTGTTGATAAGCTGGTGGAAATTGAGCAAATTAGCTCTGCTGTATTACTAGTTGTATTTTTTCACTTAAGTTGGTTATTTTACTAATGGGTAAACTACTTAATGCTTGGGATTACAGGACAACAAAGATGCTCGGCATCTAAAAACATATGAAGTTTATACAAAGGATAAGGATAAGGAAAAGGACTTTGTTGAAGGGCCATGGTCACAGAACAATCTTGACAATGGTGCTGACCTATTGATCCCTGTACCTTCACCTCTGTGTGGCGTTCTTATCATTGGAGAAGAAACAATTGTCTATTGTAGTGCCAATGCAATGAAAGCAATACCAATAAGACCTGTAAGTTTTTTTTTTGTGACACCATGCCATTTACAACATTTGCATAACCTTTCAATGAATACCCCTTTTGATTTTCAAGTTTTGTACGTGAACTTTAATTTGTATGTCCAGTCCATCACAAAAGCATATGGAAGAGTTGATGTCGATGGCTCTAGGTATCTTCTTGGTGACCATGCCGGACTAATGCACCTCCTTGTTATAACCCACGAGAAAGAAAAGTGAGTTGATATTACAAAGCTTTATTGAAACGAAAAGTAATATCAATATTCTGACTTTTTTATTTTTTTCTCAAGGGTCACTGGCCTCAAAATTGAGCTTTTAGGTGAAACCTCTATTGCATCTACCATCTCCTATCTTGACAATGCCGTCGTCTTTGTCGGTTCAAGCTATGGAGACTCACAGGTACTCTAGGATTGAATATAATCCTTGATACAGTCTTATAAATATAATAATTTCTCTTCAAAAACGTAGAAGTATGTTTATGGGTTACCACTATCTTGGTTATTTGTGTCGGATTGTTATTTTCTCCGAGTTTTAGTATCAACACACGCTATTAAGCATCTGAACGTTTTCATTTTTTTTGTAATTGCAGCTTATAAAGTTAAACATGCAGCCGGATGCAGAAGGTTCATATGTAGAAATTTTAGAAAAGTATGTCAACTTGGGGCCTATTGTCGACTTTTGTGTAGTTGATCTTGAGAGACAGGGGCAAGGCCAGGTTGTGACTTGCTCTGGAGCATATAAGGATGGTTCTCTTCGCATTGTTCGCAATGGGATAGGAATAAACGAACAGGTTTGATTTCTATCAGGAATGTCATTTTGTCTCAATTGTCATATCTGAGCAATTTTCTCATTCGCTGTAATATAATATGAGACTGCTGTGTTACAGGCGTCCGTGGAACTTCAAGGTATCAAAGGAATGTGGTCGTTGAAATCTTCAATTGATGAAGCGTTTGATACATTCCTTGTAGTTAGTTTTATCAGTGAAACTCGTATATTAGCCATGAATATAGAGGATGAACTGGAAGAAACAGAGATTGAGGGTTTCTTGTCTCAAGTCCAAACTTTATTTTGCCATGATGCTGTCTACAACCAACTTGTACAGGTATTTTTCCACTGCTTATTCATTAGTTTCTATGCCTTTTCTTGTCGGTTGATCTCACAACGCAGGGAAAATTTAGTCGAAATCCATTTTATAGGTGATAAGTATCTCTCGCGATTATCAACATAGAGTCTGTTTTCTTTGGATTTCACTGCATTGTAATGTGTGAAGTATTTAGGGTTAAAATTTATTTGGGATTCAGTTGTCATTTAAAGGCTGTTTGGGTCTTCCATAGCGAATCAAATGTAGGTGCGCTTCTGATAATTGATGTTATTTAATAGTTGTTTTTTTTCTTCACATATTGTTTCTTGTCCGCTATAGTGTTCTCTCCTATATTTTCCTCGAGGATGCACTAACTACTGTCTTTTCTTAATCAGGTTACTTCAAATTCTGTTAGATTAGTAAGTTCTACTACTAGAGCATTGCGGAATAAATGGGATGCCCCAGCTGGATTTACTGTTAATGTTGCAACTGCAAATACCAGCCAGGTGTGTCTTTTTTTCTAAGGATTTGTATAGTGGGTTTATTAGTAGCTGCTTTATTTAAAATTTTGCGATACAGGGATTTTCTTTCTTTCTTGAACTTGTAACTTTAAGTATCTTTCTCGTTTCTAGACATGCAATGTGATTTGGAATGATAATACTTGTTAGGTTCTTTTGGCGACTGGAGGTGGGCATTTGGTCTATATAGAAATTGGAGATGGGACATTGACGGAAGTCAAACATGCCCAGTTGGAGTACGAGGTCTCTTGTCTTGATATAAACCCCACTGGGGATGATCCTAATTACAGTCAGCTAGCTGCAGTGGGGATGTGGACAGATATAAGTGTGAGGATATTTGTCCTGCCCGACTTGACTCTTATTACTAAGGAGCAACTAGGAGGAGAGATAATTCCCCGATCTGTTCTTCTTTGTGCATTTGAAGGGGTATGGTTTTCTTCAAAATTTTGTGGAATGACCATCTTTGTTGTTATTGCAGCCTTTGGTTGCCATACTAAGTAACAGTGGTATTTCATTTGTCGCAGATATCTTACTTGCTTTGTGCTCTGGGAGATGGTCATCTCTTAAACTTCCAGTTGGATACGAGTAGTGGGGAGTTAAGAGATCGGAAAAAAGTATCACTGGGGACTCGGCCTATAACTCTGCGTACATTTTCATCTAAAAGTGCAACGCATGTCTTTGCTGCATCAGATAGACCGGCTGTTATATATAGCCACAACAAGAAGCTGTTATACAGCAACGTGAATCTGAAAGAAGTTAGTCATATGTGTCCTTTCAACTCTGCTGCTTTTCCAGACAGGTAAAGTACTTTCTTCCTCTCTCTATTTCCCTTTGGGGTCCAAGTACATTGTGGTGAAATTTGGTTCTGCTTCTCTTCCATGCGCAGCCTAGCAATTGCCAGGGAAGGCGAACTTACTATTGGCACCATCGATGATATTCAGAAGCTTCACATACGCACTATCCCCATTGGAGAGCACGCTCGTCGTATCTGCCATCAGGAACAAACACGAACATTTGCTATCTGCAGTTTGAGAAACCAACCGAGTGCAGAAGAATCGGAAATGCATTTTGTCCGTCTGCTGGATGACAAAAGTTTCGAATTCTTGTCAACTTACCCTTTGGATGCCTTTGAATACGGTTGCTCAATACTGAGCTGCTCGTTTACAGATGATAAAAGTGTCTATTACTGTGTCGGTACGTCATATGTCATGCCTGAGGAAAGTGAACCAACTAAGGTATCATTTCAGTGAGCACACACTACTCTTTATTTTGTTTGTGTTAAAATTTATTTTTCCCAAGTCTTTTTGTCAATCTTTGTTTTTGTGGTTGTAGGGAAGGATACTTGTGTTTCTAGTTGAAGAAGGAAGGTTGAATCTGGTCGCAGAGAAGGAAACTAAGGGATCTGTTTATTCTCTTAATGCCTTCAATGGCAAACTTCTCGCAGCTATTAATCAGAAAATTCAGTTGTATAAATGGATGTTGCGGGATGATGGCACTCGTGAGCTCCAGTCTGAATGTGGACATCACGGTCACATACTAGCTCTCTACGTGCAGACCCGTGGAGACTTCATTGTCGTTGGTGACCTCATGAAATCAATCTCCTTATTGATCTACAAGGTAACAAGGGTTTGATACAAAATATGTTGTCCATCTTCTTGTGTACAAATGTCAAATCTTAGATTGTTATGTTCATGAACTTACCTGGACTCTTTGACTGTTTGTGTTTGTTTTAAAGCATGAGGAAGGTTCGATCGAGGAGATAGCTCGGGACTATAATGCAAACTGGATGACGGCAGTTGAGATACTCGATGATGACACGTATCTCGGTGCTGACAATTGCTTCAACCTATTCACAGTAAAGAAGAACAATGAAGCTGCAACAGATGAAGAACGGTCTCGTATGGAGGTGGCTGGTGCGTATCACATTGGGGAATTTGTGAACCGATTCCGCCATGGCTCTCTTGTTATGAGGCTGCCTGATTTAGAAATTGGTCAGACGCCGACTATCATATTTGGTACTGTTGATGGGGTGATTGGAGTGATAGCTTCACTGCCTCAAGAACAGTATCTGTTTCTAGAGAAACTGCAGACGAGCCTGAGGAAAGTGATTAAAGGAGTTGGCGGTCTGAGCCATGAGCAATGGAGATCGTTCAACAACGAGAAAATAACTGCGGAAGCAAGGAGTTTCGTGGATGGAGATCTTATTGAATCGTTCTTGGATCTGAGCAAGAGTGAGATGGAGGAGATCTCTAAAGGCATGGATGTTCAAGTGGAAGAGTTGTGCAAGAGAGTTGAGGAACTCACTAGGCTTCACTGACTTTCTTTTTACTTCTCTCTTTCTCAACAATATCTTTGGTTTTTAAAGAGTTTTTTTTTTTTTTGGGTGCAAAACTATATCAGGTTTGGCCAAACTTCAAAACAAAAATTAAATGAAAGCAATTTACATGAAGATAATAGTAGATTGAATTATCTTTGGATTGGTTTCCTCTATCTTTCTGGTTCAAATTTCAGATAACATGGATTTGCAAATGGCTGCATTTTAGAATTAAATTGTTCTTATGAATTGGATGCATTTTAGATCTCAACCAAAATTAAATCAGTTGCATTGAATGAAATTGTTCTTATGAATTGGCTGCATTTTAGAACCTCTTCATGGTAACTTTTGTTTTAGTTGTCTACTAGCGTAAAAATTTAATTGCATTAATTTTTGTGAAAACATAACCAAATAAACGTGAAATTATATGGAATTAACTGAATAACCAAAAAAAAAAAAACGTTGTCGCCTACCTTCGGTTAGTACTATCTGAAGAGTACTCGCCGAGGACCACTCTACTGTCGTCAAACTCCGAGAGAGAGGGGCTGAGATTGTCATCGTACTCTTCCGCCGAGTTTCCTTCCTCAACATTATCTTCCTCAATGTCTTCTCCCCGGCTTGTTCACTAATTCCTCAGATCTAGGGGAGAAGGAGGAGACGGAGCCGGCTCGGATAAAAGCGCTGGTTCGGATAGAGAAAGCTGCTCGGACAGATCAGCTCCGGACTCAACCACAGCTTTCGCCGCCGCCCTAGCAGCACGACGGGCCTCGATGTGAGCCGTCTCAGATGCAGCTTCACGGCGCCTCTTCTTTCGCAAGGATTCAGAGGACTGGAGTATGGAATCTAACTTCTTCAAGAAGTCTGATACACTCTGTTTAAGTGTCGCCGCTAAGGAGAGGTCTTTTTGAGCTTAAGGTTCTCTTCTTCCTTAGTGCTTATATAGTCTTTGAGGCTTTTTTCGAGCTCAAGAAAGTAAACATGAGCCGAGTTCGAAGTATTGAGGCAAATAGATCCTAGGGTTTAGCGTCCGTTCAATGGAGACGAAGCAAGATTGGTCGTATATATTTTAATAAAGAGTTAAAGACCATATGCTTGGATAATTGGATATGTGCACAGACTGGTCATTTAGGTATATTTTTTCTCCAATTTTTAAACAAGGGGCAAAAAAACCATGAATAAGCTCTAACAACATCATTTTTTTTCCTTATGACTATTATTTTGTCTTTTTCCACACCTTTTCACGATTTTTTAGACTAGATCGATTTTCACCAATTTCTACCATCAATAATGTCTTTAGGTTAACCACAACATTTAAAACAACAATTCTTGGTGGAGACTCATTGGATCGATGACGTTATTGAGTTTTACGCCAATATATTTGGTGCTTTGAAATTTAGCGTTTTCTTAATGTTAATCAATACGAGAACTACATAAGAGTTCAATATTTGAGACTATTTTGAAAGCTCATGACATTGAAGTTGTCATTATGAAAGCTGTAAACGTCTAGACTATATTGGTTGGAAAGCTTTATGCTGACTCTAGCGGAAGAATCAAAGGAGAAGTGGCATGGGTCTTCCGTTCCATGTGGAACAAGACCAAGATTGAGTTTTGATGAATCTGCTCTTTCTTCTTTTTGACAAGGCTGTACTAGAGAGGCAAACTAGGACATTTCAGGAAGTTTTATTGTCGAATAGTGATAAGTTTTGTACATCTTTCGACCTCTGAAAAAGGCGGTGAAAAAACAGAAAGGTAAGTTCAAATTTGTCTCAGAAAATATCCAGCTCTCGACAACAACCAATCTATAATTTATGAACCTCTAATTTCGCCTGAATGTAAGAGCATACATGCATTGCATTTTTTTGTCATGATAAACGTTATCTTTGTTGATAAAGATGGAGAGCAAATTCATGTTAAGGTCCATTTGGAATGAACATCCTTGAAGATGCTCATCAAAATGATATAGAACTCGAAGGTATGATTTTCTTACATTTCTTCTTCTTTTTTCTTTGTTTGGTCTGATATTCGGGTCAGTTCCAGATCCTAACCGATTGCTTCAGATTTGCGGGTCTGATTTTTATGCTAAAGCCTAGTTTCATAGAAGAAGTTTTTTTTTTTTCGTTTTGTTGCAATGCATTATAGAATACTTATGGTATGTTCTTTGCTTGTGCCATCTTTTATGGTGGTGCTCTAGATTCTTTCTATTGTTAAAAAGTACAATTTCAATCTATGATTTATTTGTCCGAGACCAAGGTTTTTTCATCATCCATTGTATTGAGCAAGTGTAAGATGAAAATTGCAGCTTAAAAGAAGGGTTTTTTTAGAGCATCTCCAGCCATATTCTAAATTTGATGCCAAATTACATTTTATAATAAAATATGTTAAAATTTTACCTTATTTTCAATTGCAAAATGGTATAATGTTATTTTGTTTCCAAATATGGAACCATCTCATTCCATATTCTCTTTTGCAATTGAACTTTTTTTATTTATAAAGTAGTTCTTCAAATTTTAGATATTTTTACTTTTAGAGTTATAAATAATTATCTTGATAATAATTTCTTCTTTTCTATGATTATAAATATTAAAACACTCTAATGTCTAAAATTAAAATAGAAATAATATTATTTAATAGAAAATATAATAACATAATAATAAAATTACTTAAATTAAAAATAACAGAAAATAAATTTAGAATGCTTAAATTAAAATTTACTTTGTTTTATCATTTTGTTTTAGTGTAATTTGTTTTTATTTATATTATAATAAATAACTTGAAAGAATATGATAAGTTATAAAAAAAATTGAAAGAAATTAAATAAATAGATCAATTTGTAAAATTTAATGAAAATATGTATAATTAGCAACTAAGACCATCCCCAATGTAGACACTTGAGTGTGTTAAGTTTAAAAAAGAAAAGAATAATGACATGGCAACACTTGGGTGTCTTAAGGGGAAGAAAAATGTCTTATTTAATATCCTTTTTTAGGGTGTCTTATGACATATGTCACGACACGATTCGTCACATATTTTATTTTTTTTTGTTTTTTTTAATCGTATTTTCTTTTTCTTTTTTCAAAAATCAAATTTTTTTTTTGATTATTATAAATTTTTAAGACACTTAAGTTAAGTGTCTCCGTTGGGATGATCTAAGTTAAGAAAATTCTTAACTTAAATTAATAATATATTTAATATTAAAATATGTTTAAGACCCTCAGCAAGAGTTCTACATTGGGCTTGCTTTAATAATAAATTAGAAAAAAAATATACTTAAAATATTTTTTTTTAAATGGAAAATATAATTATAGATTGGAGAGAAATTTAAAGCGCATATGAGTAGTATAATTATACGATCGATTATGATTGGTCTGACCCGGTTCGGTACGGTATTTCAGGAATTGTCGGATCGTCACAATTGAAAAAGAATAATCCACAACGGTTTAGGAGGAAGGTGGAGGAGAGAAAGGAGTCAAGCTGAGATTCTCCGACGGAGGAGGTTGTCTTTCTCTGCGAACGAACCGTCTTTGCCATTTCCTCCATCTTCAAGCACTTTAAAAAGCTCTTCTTTCGTCGAATCTTTTAAAAAGTAATAACCTTTTTTCTTCTCTGTGATTACTTTTTCCGTCGATTCTTCATTATTTTACATTTTTGTACTGTAAATTGTCTTTTTTTTCTTCATCGTTGGCTACTGTTCAATAGTTTCAGTTTCTGGTAAATCTCAAGGATAACATGTTTCTCTGTTACGCAGTTTTGAATTACCTGGAGGTTCTAGCTATACATTTGGCGGCGCCAAAATCATGCTCTTCCACAGGCTATCGAGATTAGGTTCTCGCATTGTTAAAGAGCTTCCAAGAGGTATTCTTAAAAAAATTGATGCTTCCAAATATGAATTTATCTTAATATACTTCCCCTCTGTTCAATAGTCTCTCTTTTTGTATTGTTTTTTGGCAATTGTTGAATGAATTTGTTCTTTTGCTTTTTGGTGGTGAAAGCAAAGCTCATATATTGTCTGTGTGATTTAACTCCATTATTTATGTTTTGGGCAGAGAGCCATCTTTCAGTATGTGGAAGGCAGTTTCTACAAAGGTCTTATGGCCAGTATCTGCAATCTTCGGTTAGTCTGAGCTCTGTACCTTGCATTTGTTATATGCAGCTTACTTGGTTCATTGATTAGACATATCACTTTCCCAATCACAATCACGATAGCTTTTAAGATAAAAGCTGTATTCTTTCTTAGCCTGCTCTGATCATAATGTGGATTTAGGTAAAAGCTTTGTTGAAATTCATTTTGGTTCTGTATTCTAGATATACCATCTCTGTTGAATGTCTTCAAATGGATTAGCTAATTAGAGTTTATGCTATCAATAAAGAGAATTAAAAGGTATGGTCTTGGCTCAAAGAGCTAACTAAAGGCTTGTGATATCTATCTTAGATATATTATGCCTTATGTAAAATGAATTTAGCTTCGAAAGTCTGGGTGGTTTCGATTCATATTTTCTCTTACAGATTCCATCTTGATTTGATATCTCTGCTCTTTCTTCTTTTCGACAAGGCTGTACTAGAGAGGCAACCTATGACATTTCAGGAATCCTTATTGTCGAATAGCCATAAATTTTGTACATCTTTCAGCACCGTCTCTGAAAAAGGCGGCGAAGAAACAGAAAAGTAAGTTCGAATTCATCTCTGAAAACATTCAACTCTCGACAACAACCAATGTAGACACGATAATCTCTGCAGCACTTTTCTCTCCTGAATGTAAGAACATAAATGCATTTCATTTTTTTGGGTCAGGATAAACGTTATCTTTGTTGATAAAGATGGAGAGGAAATCCATGTTAAGGTCCCAGTTGGAATGAACATCCTTGAAGCTGCTCATCAAAATGATATAGAACTTGAAGGCACGATTTCTTCTTGTTTGCTTTGTTTTGTCTGATGATATGCTTTCCCGCTTAAACCAAAGACAGTAACTAATGTCTCAGATTGATCTTTTCATTGGAAGCTTACGGGTTGCTTTTCCTGAATCTTCAGGGGCGTGTGAAGGTTCTCTAGCATGTTCAACGTGCCACGTGATCGTTATGGTAAAACTGTCTCTTCCTTACAATCACTCGTCTACATAGATTGATCATGAATGTGTTTTTTTTAATACCAAATAGTTAATAATGTAACTGAAATAGGACACGGAATACTACAACAAGCTCGAAGAACCAACAGATGAAGAGAACGATATGCTGGATCTTGCTTTCGCGTTAACAGAAACGTGAGTCCTCTCTCTGTCTTATGCTTTAACTGGTCTCAATCGGGTTTCATTGAAAATGTTGACGTGTTTCATTGAGAATGTTGTTTATAGGTCGCGATTGGGATGTCAAGTCATAGAAAAACCAGAGCTAGATGGACTACGCTTAGCCATTCCTTCAGCCACTAGGAATTTCGCAGTGGATGGGTTTGTTCCAAAACCTCACTAGCCACTTCCAAGTCTCTCTCACAGCGAAGGATTTTTATTTCAACTAGTTGAGTTAAGAGTTTTCGAGTTTACACTTGTTTATTATCCGATATACCATATTACATCAAACCTTAGAGAGTTGTAGATGTTGTAATTCAGAAGGTGAGATTTTCACAGCTTTGACTCCTCTCTTTTTGGCAGCATTCGTTTTTTTTTGTTTTTTTTTTGCAATGCACAGGGATAAGTTTGCGAGGATCAATGATTAAAAAAAATTCTCTCTATTTACTATATTATACATAATTTAATTTCTAAAGTTGGTTGTATGATCTACAATTCTTTGATATCTTGGAAGTCAAAGAAACAAGGTGTGAGTTGTAGGCTTGTAGCAATACAGAAACAGAATATCGAAGCATGGCCAAATGCTACACGTGACTTACGTACTTTGGGTTCAGCAGCTCCTCACTTATATATCTGGCTAGTGTGTGCTAGAAGCCACCTGTTACAAGTTTATTTGGTTCTTACCAGCAATCTCTTGCTGAATAAAGACTGCTTTGTATCAACCCCTGTTTCTGCCTTGCGCCTCAAGTACCAAGACTTGCAACACTTGAACTTCTTCTTTGCACTTAGTAATGTCTTTCTGCTCAGACATTACAAAACAGTTAATAGGAGGAGTACCTGTCAAAAACAAATTCAACAAATTACAACAGAAAACTCATTGGAGCCTCCTCATAATACTTGCAGCTGAAACGATATGGTAGTTATTATCCCTTTGTTCACCACAAGCACATCCCCCTTGTGGCCTGAACTCAAGAATTTGATTCCCCTTGTGCAATAGCAGTGTCTTCCCCTGATTCCATTTCACACAAGAATGTGGGCTTCGTATCACCATTGATAAGCTCTGTTTCATGCTTCATGAATCTCCCATATCATCATCCTCCTTTGCACATCAACATTCAGGCTCTGATCTTCTTCCCCGATCCAACTTTAGCACTAGAACAAAGATATGTTTGCATTCTACTAGAAGCCTTACTTTTTACTGATGCAGAGCATCTAAGCAACAAGTCCCCGCATTTAACCACAAGGGGCATTGACTAAATTCTACATATTTGCAAAGCCAATGCTGTCACCAAAGCACTTTTCTCGCCTTGCGGTGATGCCCTGAATTTGGGAGAGTATATCCCAAATATTACAACTTTCTGACCAAGCAAGCAATATGTTGTAAATGATTTGGGTAAGAGCATATATCCTATTTTTCCTTTATGTACATTTCAAAAAATCAAAAATCCCCTATTGTAATACAAATTGAACCTAAAGCCAAAATAATTTCTAAGTCAACCTATAAAAAAATAGCTAAACAAACAACTTCTTCAAGAAAAGACTCTATAATCACATTAGTTATGGTGGCACAAATCATGTTATGGCCTCTCTAAGAGAAGCTGGCGATGAAGCAAAAAGACAGGACAGGCGCAATCTTGGCTTCTTTGTCTTTGCAATATGCCCTTTTTCACATCGTTCTTTGGTGAGTTATATCTTATCCTCTTCAGTCAGTCGTGTACTTGAACAGGAACACATGTCTACAAAATTCTGCAGGAAGTAAAAAAAATATGATGATCAAATTCGTAAATGATGCAATCCATCCGCTAACTCCTTCTATCGACTCTAGCTTTCCTTTGAAACGAATCCTAAGGATGTTGGATATATTATCTATAGCTGCAAAATTTGATTTGTTTGTTTTTGGTAAAACAAAATTGAATAAATATCTTATTTCCAATTTTTTCTTTTTAAGATACCATAATTACCATTTATCTTAAAAATAAAAATTGAATAAATACCATAATTACCATTTTCTTAAAGATGCTCAAGGGAACCATTCATCACAACTTTCAAAGATGTGACTTGATGAATATACAGAATGACAATGGATAAAACAATAGGTTACATACAAAACCCAAATTTCAACAAACCACTAAAGTATATTGGTTTGATGCAAGAAAGCAATTGAAACAACAACAAGGAACTCATTAAAGAGTTTATTCATAAGTAGGAGTCATCACCGAGACAAACAAGAGCATGATGATGGGATAGATAGATTGTGAACATATCAAACTCGTAACTGATTCAAGCCATTAGCTGCTTGCTTCCTCTGCCCTGGATATACACAATCTCTTGGCAAAAGCACTGAGCTGCATCTTCTTCAAAAGATCACGTCGACCTCTCACAAAATATTTCTTGTGTCCATATTCGAAGCGGTGCCCAGATCCTTTAACTTTTTTAAATCCCTAACAACCAAAAACACACAGACATATATATATATCAATACTCGAAGATTAAATATATATATATATATGGATCTAATAAATGTTGCAAATCCAAAAAAGAAACTTACAAATTTTTCAAGCTTGAAGAAAAACCGTGTTAAACCAGGGCATTCCATATCTCCGCACCTCGGGAGAATCTTTCTGCGAAACTCTGGCATATTCCAAATGATGAAGCTTTTGTTGCTTTTGCTCCATGAGATTATTGAATCCGTTGAAGGATCATCCACAGCCTTGTATAAACCCATGTAGAAATGCTGCAGCGGCCATGGGAATTCCGTATCCATCGCTAAACACTTATTAATTTGAGATCCTAAATCCCGCAAAACTTGTTGTAATACCGGACAAAACCCTAGCAGGAAATCCCCAACTCTAAGGAAAAAATAAAACAATTCTCAAACAAAACCCTAAAAAATCACACTTCGACCCCTCACAAGGGTTATTATACCCAAAGTGAAACGAATCCTATAGAATTTAGAATCTTAGGGATACATCCATCCATATATATAAAGTTACATAATTTGATTTGTTTGTTTTGGTAAGAATACATATTTTATTTCCGTCGGAAAAAAAACATATCATATTTCCAAATTTGTTTTTTTAAAGATAAATGGTAATTTTGGTATTTAACATATAAATGAAATAGCCATTTAAAGATATGACTATAAAAATTACCATTCCACAAATTGTCACATATCCGTATTTCGATGTCATGAAAGATTTTTCACATCTAAACTAACAAACAGTTTATGATGGATCTTAAAATCTTACCAAGCATGTCTGTGTCCTTCTTGGATGTGATGGAGTACCATCACATCTTTGAGCACTGCATCCTATAACATCTTTCTGCTCAGACATTACCTGTCAAAAACGACACAATAGCTGGTTCAACAAACAGAAAAATCATTAGAGCATCCTCGGAATTCTTACAAATGAAACGACATGGTAGCTGAGGTTTCATTATTATCCCTTGGAACAACAGCGGCACATCCCCTTGTGGCCTCAACTCTGGTAAGAGAAGTCTACTGCTGTACAGTCATTTGGTGAACTTAAAGCTCATCTTCTAAAGTTCATAATATCTTATGGTAAGCATATTTCCTCCACCAATAGCCAGCCATTGGCACAACAACGGAAACTCCAAAAAGAAAGCACTTTGGGAAAGAATACATCACAGATCCTCAATGTGTATTTGCAAAGCCAATGCTGTCACGAAAGCACTTTTCTCACTTGCGGTGATGCCCTGAATTTGGGAAAGTATATCCCAAATATTACAACTTTCTGACCAAGCAAGCAATATATGTTGTAAATGATTTGGGTTAAGAGCATATATCCTATTTTTACTTTATGTACATTTCAAAAATCAAAAATCATATTCATACGACCATACGTGTAGGCAGTCTTTTCGTTTGCAGATAAGGCGTTTCATTCAAATCGACCTGACTTATAAGTTTCCTGTTGAACCATTTTGCGTGCGATCTAACTTGAGAACATGAGCTATATAGGGTACTTGAACAGAAACATTCTCTTACAAAATTCTGCAGGAATCAAAAACAAGTAGAAAAAGGAACAAGTTTTGAAATTCAAACCAAAAAAAAAACCTATCCATCAAAGCAATACTTTAATAAGTTATTTGCAGTCTACTATTTGATAATTTTGGGTTGAAAACCTATGGTGTGGAGCCTTCACATAATTTTCTATTGTCTTTATTTTTTGTGTGATTTCTCCAATTTTTTTATTTGAATTGTCTATCTAGATATACCAATTTGAGTTTGATTCATAACTCTATTATATTTTATTATTTAAATATAATTATAGTAGGTGTAACTCAAATGTTGTTCATGTTTGCTATAATAGCTATGTATAAAAAAAAAGTTTACTCATTATTATATTTCGAGTGTAAAGTTACTTGTGTAGTTTTTTTCTTTTGTAGATTTTAAATTAGAAACAGCTAGTGTATTATTCTCTGCATATTTAAAAAATATGTTTGACTTATAAACTCTTGTAACCTAACAGTTTGGATTAATTCTTTTTATAATTTGTACTGTTAGTTTGGTTTAATTTCGTTTTAGATTTGTTTTTAATTTTTAATTAGTTTTTTATATTGGTTATACTTTTATTTTGAAAAATACGATATTGATATTTTCTTTATATTTTTATTACTGATTTCGATTTTATATTGACATATATTTTTAAGTGGAAGTATTGACATTTTTGTAAGACATAGTTTCCATTTTATTTTTTGTTAATTAGGTTTTTTATGTTGATTTTTTTTTTTTTTTTGTTAATAGCTTTTTATGTTAATTTTCCAAAAAAATAGTTTGTATTCCATTTTTTTATTTTTGTGTGCGTGTGTTTAATTTAACTAAATTGTTAATGATATTTAACATTTTTTTGTTTAATGCAAATACTGATGTGTACCAATGAGATTGAGATTTTTTTTTATTTTAGTTGGACGGCCTCAATGGCATAATGCATCAATTTTCACTTTTTATTGAATTTCTATTTTATTTTGACAAACGCTATAGATTTGGATTTTTGACATAACTTCCTTTTATTTGTTTTGTTAGTTAAACTTTTTTTATCTTAATTTTTCATTATACTATGATAAATTTTCCTTTTATGTTTTTTATATAGTATAGATTCTATTTTATTTTGACAAACACTATAGATTTGGATTTTTGACATAACTTCCTTTTTATCTGTTTTGTTAGTTATAATTTTTTTGATCTTAATTTTCCATTCTACTATGATAATTTTCCATTTTTTGGATAGTTTTAGTTTATTTAAATTGTTAATTATATTTAACATATTTGTGTTTAATGAGTAAGTTGAGTTGGACAAATAAGATCGAGTTTCTTCGTTCTAAGTGGACGCCCACAAAGGCATAATGGTTCAACTTTTATATAGTATAGATGTGGGTATAGGTTCCAAGTATTATCCGATAATTGATCGGATAATCGAATTACACAAAATATTAAATGTCTTAGTTATTTTTGGATATTACGAATATATTTTTGGTATTTTTGATATATTTTTTATAGTTTTTGGGGTATTGAATTATATTTTCGAGTTTTTTGGTATGTTGTTTTAGTTTTTTCTGCTATCTTATTATATAAAGTTACATGCGTCAAAATTGCTAATTCACACGATCGCGACACAAGATGAATTAATTGATTTTTTATTATAAAAAGTTTCATACGTCAAAGTTACTAATTCACACCATCACGATACAAGGTAAATTAATTGATCAGATTTTGACAAGTGTCGCAATTAAAATATACTCTCTCTGTTTCTTAAAGAAAGTCTTTTTAGGATTTTTACACATATTAAGAAAACACTTTAAAACTTGATAATAAATGTATTATTTGCTGTGATTAACAATTTCCTATAAATTTAAACAATAGCAATTCAATAAATTCAATTACTATTATTGAACTTTACAATTTATCATTATTAACTCATAAAAGTGCATAGAAAATCTAAAACTCCTATCTATTTAAAACAAAAAAATTCTTAAAAAATCTTTCTTTAAAAAACAGAGGGAATATTATAAATAAATAAAAAATACTAATCCTAAAATAAAAAGGGAAATACTATTATTTCCAAAAATAAAACAAATAAAATAAAACAATATATTTAAATTAAGAAAAAGGAAGCTAATAATATTAAATTTAATTTAGGAAAAATTATGTTTAAAATTTACTAATTCTAAAGGAAAAAATAAAATATTACTATTTCTAAATCAGCAAGAAATAAAAGAAAAACTAAAGTAAAAGAGATATATTTCAATTAAGAAAATAAAAATGAAAGTTAGTAATTAACACGATTGGAATACGTGGCAAGCTAATCGACTAGATCTAAACACATGTAACAATTAAAATATATTATAAAATTTATATATATATATTATTTTTAAAAATAAATAAATAAATAAATAAATAAAAGATAATATATGATTTTGAATGAGAAAAGAATTTACCAAAATATGATAGAAAAATAATATTATGAAATAAAATAACATTGTACCTAATTTTGAATTGTGTTTAATTTCTTTTTATGGGTTTAAAAATAAAAACCAAAAATTCAAATAAACTCGTCTAACGCGGAATCTGATTTAGAATAGTATTTTTACGGGTTTAAAAATTAAAGGTTTGGTTTAGGATATTCGGGTTTAAGATTCTAGAAAATATATCACAATTGGGATTAAACGATATTTTGATTTCGGTTCAATTCTGGTATTGGATTTTTGGGTTCTAAAAAATAGATTTCAATGAAAATCAAATTATATTTTAGTTTGGATGACTCAATTTTACAAAAAAAAAAAAAAAAAAAAAAAACTATAAAAAAAATATTAGCTGTGATTTGGCTTTAGAAAAAAAAACCAAAATAATAATAATGAACTAATATTAATTAATATTGTGGATTTTTAATAGTGCTATTTGAGGCAGTTTCTCTTTTTAATATATTAATTAATAATGTTAGTTTTTTTCCCCTGAAAAAACTACTATATTACTGAATTGAAATAGTCAGAATGTAGAGAATTTGTTACAAAAAGAGGTACATAATTATACGATTGGAAACTTGAACTATTCGGGATTGACGTTGTAGCTTAATATATGAGCGGGAGAGTTGCTTTGTCGCGGAGTCCAGTGATACTTCACTTCGTCAAATCTTGTTTTCCAATACCAAATGTCTCTTGTCCAATTTAACATCCCAAAGTTGATTGTCTTTTTGTTGATGAGGTCTACCAATGCTTACGGAAACTTTTACTCCAACAATTCTGCATTGCCATTAATAAGACTAGAGCGCATCTTGAACTGGTGAACTTTCTCCGTGTCCAGCTTTGAGAAAAGTTCCTGCTGAATCTCTAACAATCCAACCTACTCTTGTTTGTTGATTTCTTCTAAAAGAACCATCATAATTGCATTTGATATAACCTGGGATTGGTCGGTTCCATTGTTGTTGTGCTGTGTGGCAATGTTGAATTCCTAGGATTGGAAATACTTTGTTGCAAATGCTGAAGGTGGTCTTGTGAATCCAGCCACTCCTTAGAATCGTTGTTCGCCATAACTAATAATGTTAGTTATTTAGTGAAAATCGGATCGATTTTACAAAATTTAGATTCGGGATTTGTTAATTATTTTATAATTCGGTTCGATTTATGTTAGCTCTATCTATAAGTAAGTATCGCGACGCAGAAAATGATTTAGGTTATAGTAATATGGGCCGTGTAACAAAAATGATCATAAGAGCCCAAACATTTGTTCTTTTAAAAGGCCCATAAACAAAGATAAAAGTTGACCGACCAAGATATGTCTTGTGAAAACTGTTCTTTCTAAGAGCAACAGTTATAACAACAATATTAATGTCTTGTGAAAACTGTTTGATGATTCTCACAAAGTCCAATAAGTGGAGAAGAAAATAAGATAAATATGTTCAGCCAAAGATGAGGTTCGAGGGAATAGACACCAAGGATAAAAGAACCATTGATGTTTGTTGTTGTAAGTGTTGGTACTGGGCTTGAAGCCCATAACTTTGACCCGACTCAAATTGTTATTTCCGTCAAAAGTCCGAAAACGAGATTTGTGAGGCCATTTCCGTCAAAAACCGCAAACTACATTTTCCTATAAATATCGGGAGAGGATAAGGAAATGAGAATCCCAAATTCCAGAGAGAACCCCCAAATTTTTCGATTTACGATTTATACGATTTTTCTCGTTGTATTTTTTGATTAAGTCATTTCGACGATTTCTTTTGTAATCTCCGATTTCAATATTTCGTATAAGAAAGTTCCCGAACCCATATTTTTCACTTATTTACGATAACCATATTTCGGTATCAACATTTGGCGCCGTCTGTGGGGAGGGGAACATTTCTACACTTGAAAAAATGATCATCAATGACGGAAGGAACGACTTCCACGTCCACGAAACCAACCTCTTCAACTTCGGCCGCAACAACCACCACTGCCTCGGGAACGACGATCTTTGGAACATCGGCAAGGCCAACCCCCACCGGGTCAGAAATGCCGATCTCATCAATATCGGCGATGCCAAGTTATGGCGCATCTGAAGCGCCGACTCCAGCAACGACAACTAGGCCGACCTCGATGGCCTCGGCATATCGAACTTACACGCTGCCGACGGGACCGACTTTCCTAACTACAACGAGGACATCCTTTTCCGATACAACAAGGATGGATAGGACGGCCGCAAATCCGAGAAACGCCACAAGGATGGAAGCACCCGCAAACAACACGTCGGCACAATCTGACATCTCGGCTTTACCCCAGACGATTATCGCTCAGATAAACGATAACACACGCAGGACTAACGAACGACTGGACGAATTGCCACGGCTCAGCACGTATGTCATAGCCGAATTGACGACCTCCACAACGCTAACGACAGGGACCAGATGCCAAGGCAAACCTCCTACACCCCGCGCCTACAACGAGTTCTGTTCGGGGACCAGATTGCCGACCTAAATGACCGGGGTGAACTACCTCCTCCGATAGATGACCAAGAGCGAAGGGATCAGAGACGACCTGCGAACGACAACCACCAACGCCAAAAGCACACCGATCAGCAAAATGATACCTCTAATCGTCAAAATCAAAACAGCGAACTAGAGGGCATAAAGAGGCAACTTAGGTTGATGACTTCCCGAGTCCACCAAGCAACAAGCTCAGCACCCGAAATCGATCGAGTACTTAGAGAAGCGCAAAACACCCCATTCACGAGCAAGATAACTAATTCACCAGCTCGGCATCCGGGAAAAATCAAGATCGCTGCTTATGACGGGACAATAAATCCTATGATATTTATAACAGCATTCAGCGTCGCGATGTGTCGAACTCAATTTCCTCCCGAAGAGCGCGAGGAAAATCTAACCGGCTTGGCTCTAAGTTGGTTCTCCAAGCTCGGAGCGAAATCGATCGATTACTACGATGACCTCTCGAAAGCTTTCGTCAAACGTTATTCTATGTACATAGAACCGGGAGCGTGCGAGGCTGACCTATACACTTTGAAACAAGGCCCAAAGGAATCTCTACGGTCGTACATTAGCAAATTCAAGAACATCGTCTCCAAAGTGTCGGTATCAGACAGCGCATCGATCCCGGCATTGCGTAACGGACTATGGTACAAATCGAATTTTTACGAGGAAATGAAGAAAAACAAACCACATACTTTGGAGGACGCACTCCACAGGGCAACGATTTTTATCGAGATGGAGGAAGAGAGAGTCGAGAAGGCAAAGAAATATGCCGCCCCAACGCGAACTCGACGACCAAGGGCAGGGCAACACCCAGGCTCTAGCGAGACGAAGAATCAACATGATAATGGGAGGACTTCCCACGTGTAATGACTCGATCAGGTTGATCAAAAGCTACGAACGAAGAACCACCGCAGCCAAACAGCGGAAGCGCAATGCCAACGATAAACTTAAAATCGGTAATGTCATATCTTTCACAGAAGACGACCTCGAGGGAGTGGATACGCCTCACAACGACCATCTCGTCATCGAGTTCCGAATCGGAGATTGCGAAGTCACCCGCGTTTTGATCGACACCGGGAGCACAGTGGATCTCATCTTTAAGGAAACTCTCCAAAGAATGGAACTCGANACGAGGAAATGAAGAAAAACAAACCACATACTTTGGAGGACGCACTCCACAGGGCAACGATTTTTATCGAGATGGAGGAAGAGAGAGTCGAGAAGGCAAAGAAATATGCCGCCCCAACGCGAACTCGACGACCAAGGGCAGGGCAACACCCAGGCTCTAGCGAGACGAAGAATCAACATGATAATGGGAGGACTTCCCACGTGTAATGACTCGATCAGGTTGATCAAAAGCTACGAACGAAGAACCACCGCAGCCAAACAGCGGAAGCGCAATGCCAACGATAAACTTAAAATCGGTAATGTCATATCTTTCACAGAAGACGACCTCGAGGGAGTGGATACGCCTCACAACGACCATCTCGTCATCGAGTTCCGAATCGGAGATTGCGAAGTCACCCGCGTTTTGATCGACACCGGGAGCACAGTGGATCTCATCTTTAAGGAAACTCTCCAAAGAATGGAACTCGAAGGTTTCGAATTTAAGGCAAGCACGAAGCCACTCACAAGATTTGCGGGGGACACCACAATGACAATCGGAACCATCAAACTCACTGTCTACGTCGGACAAACGACTAAGGTTGTCAAGTTCGTGGTCATCGATAAGCCGACCATATACAACACAATCCTCGGCACCCCCTGGCTAAATGCGATGAAAGCAGTCCCGTCAATCTATCACCAGTGCATAAAATTCCCAACCTCGAGCGGCATCTTCACGGTTAGAGGTAACCAACGAATGGCAAGAACCTGCTTCATCACCGAGCACAAACTGCGAAAAACGGGGCAAACGTGTTTAATCGCAACCCAAGGACCAAGCGAGCTAACACCCCTGGACAATCAACAGCGCGAAGACGTTCTCATAACCAATATCGACATACAAGATCCGGAAAAACGCATCGGCATCGCACCAGAATTAAGAGACGACCTCAGAGACGAGCTGAAACATTTCCACATTCACATAGAAGATTAAATACCTGAAAGGGATTCCTCCTCCTTCTAACACGCAAAAAAAAAAATCGCAAAAAAAATCGCAAAAAAAAGTCGCAAAATAAAATCGCAAAAAAAAAAAAAAAAAAAAATGTCTCCTGTATTATGAACTACGATCGGCTTGATCCCCACTTTAGGGGTACGTAGGCAGCCTTTTTTAAAAGGCGCAACCATACTTAATAAAAAAAAGGGGTTATCAATTCACCCGATTCGACACGCAGTCTGGCTGTCCAAACACATTGACACTCTGGCCAAATGATCAATTTCGAAACGCGTTCCGCACGAATGCAGTGGTGAAATAATCCACCCTTTCGATGCATAAGCCTAAAAAACTTAGCTCGTCGGGTTTAAAAGCCGAGCTCAGTCTCGCACAAATTAAACGGTATAAGCCGAGCCAAGTCTCGCGCCCAGAATCGACAAAGCCGGACTCTGGTCCGCATGAAGAGGTCAAAACGAACGAATAAGCCGAGCACCTCGCATGTTACAATTTCGACCTCGGAATAAAAAAATATATACGCAGAGCCTAGTCTTGCACAAAATCAAACGGGATAAGCCGAGCCAAGTCTCGCACCCAAGATCGACAAAGACGGACTCCGGTCAGCACGAAGAGGTCGAAACGGATGAATAAGCCGAGCACCTCGCACGTTACGATTTCGACCTTGGAATAAAAAAAATATACGCCGAGCCAAGCCTCGCACAAAATCAAACGAGATAAGCCGAGCACAAGTCTCGCACCCAAGATCAATAAAGGCGGACACCGGTCCGCACGAAGAAATCAAAAGGAAAAAATAAGTCGAGCACCTCGCACATTACGATATTCGAGCAAAACTCAGTTTTTCGTAAAACAATATAATAAAAGAAACGACAAAAGGTTCAGTATATATCCGAAAAGAGAAGCCCAAAAGATAAAAGTCCACATACACTCTATCCGATAATAAAGCAAAAAATAATGGTCGAAAGATAAAAACAAATAAGGCTCTGAATCATCGTCCTCCCGAATAGTGGCAACAACCGCATAATTAAGTCTGGTCGCATTCAACCCATACTCGTTGATAACGGGAGCCGCGTCCTCTGGATGCGTCAAGCGCTAAATCCAAGCATAGATAGGGGTAACAACGACATCGGTTTCCACGAAATCCCCGAGATTTGACTCGACAGCTCGAATCGACTCGGCAAGATGACAACACATGAAACTCACGAACTTCGGCAACGCCTCCACAGCGAGAACCTACATCTCGCCGGCGACGCCTCCACCCAGCGAGGACCACGCAAGATCACGCCGAGCTCCCAAGCTCCCGGCGAAGCCTCGCACATCGATCCTCGCGAAGCTCCCGATTTCCAACTTCGATACACCGAAGTCTCGCCGAGCTCCCGATTACCGAACTTCCGCATACGGTTGCGAGATGCATCTCGCCGACCGAGCACCAGTCGATTCCCGCGATCCAGATCGACGACTCGCAACCCCCAAGAGCAGCTCGCTGATTCGGATCAGCGCTCGCCGACCCGGAGCATCACGTAGGCTCAGCGAGCTCGGCGACGTGACGACCCCGCGAATCGACAAGCTTCCGCACGTCGATCTGCGAGCTCCACCACGGCGAATCACGAGCCCCGCACGGCGATCAGCGAACTCCACCACGGCGAATCCCGATCTCCACCTCGCCGATCACGAAGCTCCGGAGAGCTCTGACGCCGTCCCGCAAGCTCCACGTGAACTCCAACGGCGATTGGCGAACTTCCAACACGCCGTCGTATAACCGCGAAATCCGACACCACGGCTCGCGAGTTCCGACGCAGATCCGCGAGCTCCGAGGCAGACCCGCAATCTCCGAGGCCGACTCGCGATCTCTCTCGCCGACTTGCGAGCTCCGACGCACACCCGCGAGCTCCGTCGCCGACTCGGATTTCGGCGTCCCCTTTGACTCCGAATCAGAATCATACTCCTCAAGTCTGGAAAATCGTGGAGGATGCGAAACAATAGATCCCGGGTTTCCGCCATTGACTCCGAATCAGAATCATACTCCTCAAGACTTTTTACGACAAAAAGATCAATATCGAGAACCGGCGCGTTGTCGTCAGCAATCTCCGTTTCGTCGGGAACGGGCGCATTGTTGTAGGCAATCTCCGTTTTGTCCGGAAAAACTAACTCCGTCTCATTCTCTTCCATCGCTCCATCAAGTCAAGACGCATCGTCGTCCGACATCGGATACCAAGCAAGCAACAAAAGACTCTATCGAATAAGGAACTCTACCTGAAAAGAACGAAAACTGATATTGTCAAAAAATTCACAAATAAACGAAGCTTGGCCAAATAAAATAAAAAGAGTCAATCCTGATAAAATTCTCGAAGTTTTGGCAACAAACACCCACCAAAATATCTCGACATCCTCACACAAAGATTCGAATCTACGTATTCTTACTGATACTAGTGGGCATGTTTGAAGTTTGGCCTATTTGAGACTTTGTGAAGGTGTTGGGCTTGACTATTTTTTTCTTTTTTCAATATGGCCCAATAACAAGTGAAGCCCACATCAACTTCATCCTCTTCATCGTGGCTTTATCCTGAACATTCATCGGATTCGGAGATTCGGCTACGGCAAACTCCTCACGGCGACGGCGACGGCAAGCTCCTCACGGCGACGACAAGCTCCACCCGGCATCCGCGACTCCTCCACACGGCGAAGCTCAACGGCAAAATCAAGCTCCTCACGGCGACGGCGACGACAAGCTCCTCACGACGACGGCAAGATCCTCACGGCCCGGCGAGAACCAGGCAGCTCCTCACGGCGACGGTAAGCTCCACGACGTCACCAACTTGTCCTCCACACGGTCACAGCGTTGCCGACACCTCCACGCGATACGGCCGTAAGACACGGCGAGACTCCTCTAACTCGGCGAGGCTCCACGATAAGATCAAGAGTCTCACCGGCGAAACCAAACGGCGAGAACCACACGAACGACGAGTCGGCTCGGCGAAAACCACCACACGGAGAGCCATAGCCAACCAAAAAAAAAACATAAAAACAAAGCATGGAAGATAAAAATAATAATAATAACACCATACCTATGCTAAGTGGACACGGCAAAGAGATCGTGAAAGAACGATGGGAAAAAAAAGAAGAGGTTTATAGAAAAGAATATTAAAATGGTCATTCATTTTTTGCTCAAGATATCTCGGAATCCTGCGTAACGGCTCGGAATTCGTCGATGGAGCTGAACTTCGATTTATGCCGGATTAACAAATTCGAAGAATCCGTCAAAATTCATATAAACGTCTATATTTTAACGGACTGGGGGGCCTTACTGTTGGTACTGGATTTGAAGCCCATAACTTTGACCCGGTTCAAATCGTTATTTCCGTCAAAAGTCCGAAAACGAGACTCGTGGGGCCATTCCCGTCAAAAACCGCAAATTACATTTTCCTATAAATACCGGGAGAAAATGAGGAAATGAGAATCCCAAATTCTAGAGAGAACCCCCAAATTTCTCGATTTACGATTTATACGATTTTTCTCGTTGTATTTTTCGATTAAGTCATTTCGACGATTTTTTTTGTAATCTCCGATTTCAATATTTCGTATAAGAAAGTTGCCGAACCCATCTTTTTCACTTATTTACGATAACCATATTTCGGTATCAACAGTAAGGTAGAAGCTTAACTCAGATGAAGAAGCCTAGACTTTCCAAACCTGAAATAACGTATCACCAAGTGAGACCATTGCAAGACACATCAAAAGTAAAATCATATGATTGTTATACAGAAATAAATCAATTGGATTCACTTTTGTACCTTGGATTTCAGTTTTCACCAAAGGTGCTGCTGTGATGGTGATGGTGATGGTGAAGGTAGCCTACGATGAGTCTTGATGTGAGGTTTGGTCGAGCTCTCATAGCTGGCCTTCTCACTGATTTCCTGGTCGCATTCCTCTTCCTCAAACTGGCCGTGATCTCCCTGTCTGCCGTCCTCAAGCTATCTGCCGTCCTCAAACTGTCTGCCGTCCTCAAACTGCTCCTCCTCCTCGTCAGACTTTTCGTCTTCTTCTGAAAAACCATCAATCACTCCATCGAACAAACCCTCACTAAACTACCAACCCCAGAAATCGCACCCGGCGCTTCTTTTATTTTTGTTTTCTCGATAGCATCTTTTACTCTCCTCTTTTCCCTTCGGCTCTCCACGCCAGAGCAATGGCTCTTTCACTCTCGATGGTGGTGATTGTGTTTCTCAAATCATCAAAAAAACAATAAAAACAAAAAGATAACACACTTAGGCAATTTTTCCTTGGAAATGCTCTTCTGCTCATGCAATCTTTCCCTCTCGATGGTGATGGTGGTGGTGGTGTTTCTCAAAGCATCAAAAAGACCATAAAAAAAAAGACAACACGCTCAGAAAATCATTCCTAAGAGATGTTCTTCTCCTCTAGCAAGTCTTGTGCAATTTTTGAGTGTGGTAGTTGAGTGACACCAAGTTCTTTCTGAACATGCTCAAGCTTCGGAAAAAATCCCACGCTTTTACCGAGTGTATGTGACTGTAATGTAGAATGATTAAAAAGCCAAAACAAACAAACAAAAATGAGAAAAAAAAACAAACAAAAACAATGAAATACCTCAAAATCTCAAATTCGCTCGTGAAACGGGTGAAATGGCCTCTTAATATGTTGAGAGAGTTCTTAACTTCTTCAGCCAATTTGTTCAATCAATCGAGAATGTCACAAAAAAAAATTCTGAAAAAAAAATTAGTAGAAAAATCTGATTCAAACTGAATTTTAGAGTGATTTATATTAAAAAGATAAATCATGTTATTCAAACATGAATTTCAAAAGGTACTTTAAAACCTTATGTTATTGAATTAGTGATTTGAAAATGTATTTTCAAATTCACTTGTTATTGAATTAGTGATTTGGAAATATTTTAAGCAGTGAATTTAGGAGAATTTTGAGTGGTTTTGGTTGAGTTTGTTAGTTAAAAATATTAAAAACCAAATCTCATAGTTTTATGTGGAATTTTATATAGTTTTAATAATAAATTATAACAACTTTCCTAATTAATCCAACATCATCTAAAATCTTATTAAAACTCAAATCATGTCAAATCCTTTCATATAGATTGAATACACCCCTTAAAAATCGAGAGAATACAAAAAAATATTTTTATATGAAAGAAGGATAAATCCCTAATCTAATCACAAGAGAATTAGAAGAATACCCGCGCATACTCGCGGGTTTTTTTCTATATATTTTTCAAAGATTTCTTATTTATATATCTCAAACCTTGTATGATCACAACAGTCAAAATTAATTATAATTTGATACATTCAACCATTATATATTTATATCAAAAGAGTATACAAATTTTGTTTACAAATGATTTTGTTGGGCCATGAAAAAGCAAAAATGGTGATATATTAAGTGTGATTTGATTCTATAAAAAAGTTTAGACCAAATTTAATAGGTATTTTTTCTAATATCTATCCCAATATCCCTAATCCTAAAATGTTTTTATATTTAGCCCCAAAATTTTATATTTGTGTGGTGAAATGGGATTTTCCTGAACTTGCTTCTTAACATCCGAAAAAGAACAAAGTCAAGCAATGATAAAACTAATGTGCTACATAATCATTACAAATCAGTCTTAGCTACTAGAAAAACCACCAAGAACTAATTAGCTTTCAAATTTTCATCCTTCCTGGTAGATGCGCCAGAAGCCCCAACAGTAACATTTCCTTTGAATAATGCATTTTATCTCAGTCAAAGGTCCTTCATGAGCATTTTGACTGAACTGGTGAAGCAGGTAAAGATTTTTGAGTGTCAAGGTAAATTCTTGTTCATTGCGTCTGTTTTATGTTTTCCTATTAGAAACGATTTGAAAAATTCCCTCTTAATAATTATTAAAATGAAAAAAATATTAACACAACTCTCCATAATCCTAGTTGACAAAGCAAAAAAAAAATCCAAAGAGGGTCTCACAAGTTTAAATCAAGTCTAGAATTTGGCAACCTGCAATAGAATCCAAGACCCATGAACTGCTTGCAGCTCTGGCTCTAGCAGATTTAGCCAAGGCTTCCCCATCACTTCTTCTTTGGGTCAGAGTTTTCTTCTTGCTTGGCTCAACACTAAATACTATTATCGTTGAAGCGTCATTATCATTAGCAATGGGCCGCCTGCGCATGATTGTTCCTCCTGCTGCTACAATCAGATCTTGAAGATAACCTTTGTAAGCAAGCTCGAAATCTCCCATAATGTAAAATTTTAGTCCATTAAAAAGTTTTTGTTCCTGCATATTTTGGATAATGAAAAACATTCAGATGAAACATTCTCAAGTCTGTTGTACCATAGAGAAGCATCAGCGAGAGAGAGAGAGAGAGAAAGACGAAGCTAACCTTGTTTATAGCTCTTTGTCTTCCAAGATAAGGTCCTTGTCGAATTACATGAACATCCATGGAAATCTCATATGGCTCCTCGCTTACATATTTTGAATCTTTCATACAGGCCTTAATCCCTGCAAGAAAAGATTTACGACATTTCTGACGAATTATTGATTTGATAAATTGCAGACGTATGTGTTTTGTTGCTGATAGAATAATAATGTACTTACAATCAATGCTTAGAATCCATTTCCCCTCCAAGATCCCCATCATGAATTTGAGGGTCCTTTTGCAGGCTCCATTTTCGTTGATTGATGCAATGACATGTGTAACACTTGGTTCCCATTTTCTCGAGATTGTAACTCCGGCCAGTTCAGCAAATTCTGAAATCACAATCTACAATCCAAGCCATCTTTGAAATTTTAGTTTCAAAGGTTTTCATAGAGTCAAGAGAGTATGTAATAAGTATATATATATATATTCCATACCCTCTCTTCATCTGTAAGTCCTGAGCAGCATAAGACCAATTTCTTGGGTAATCCGTGGAAAGGCTTGCTCTGGAGCTCAGCTATGTCAGTTTTTTCAGATACTTGATTAGGCTGAGTGTGCAATGGTCTAAAGAAGATAGATAGAGTTCTTGTCAGCACTCAAATTTTCAGAAAATTAGTATCACCTCATAATCCCTATCAAAAAATAGAAGTGATATAAATACCCTTTAGGAGTACGCTTGCGTTTTCTTTCTTTTGGACTAGTCTCTTCACAGGGCAACTTAGAGGATGCATCCAAAGGGCATAGCATTACAAATTTTTCCTGTTGATAAGAAAATGTGTTTAGAGGACAGTATAAAGGGACTGTATAGAGCTTCCATGGTCAATGCAACACTTACATTGTCCCATCTGCATTCTGGAATCAGTTTTGCACACGTAACATGAAAACTATTCTTGCAACTCTTGTTGTAACAACCAAGTGCCGCGCCTTTAAGCCCACAGCAACTGCAACTTATTCTCCGGCTTCTTGTCAATTCCACATCAAGGTTGACTGCGGTAAGGTCGTTGAAGTATACATTTGGAGCCCTGAAAGTACAAAACAGTTTCATGCTCATGCAGTTTAAACTACTCAAAAGGTAATGAGTGAGTATTTATTACTATAACCAGTTATCTTACCATTCAGCACAGTTTTTGTGAACATGGATGACCTTAGACCCACCATTAAAATCCGCAGAGACAGGTTCACCACTGTGGTAGTGAGCCATTTCTCCTGAACCCTGTCAGTTAAACATTCCAATTAAGAGTATGGTAAGAATCCAATTAAAGGGATACATCTAGGACTCCAATGTGAGATAGTGATGCCTACCTCTGTGTCATCTGAAGACTGACAAAAGGCGCATGTGAATTTAATTGTTGGAGGTGCATCACATCGTCGCAAAAGTGAGGGCTTGTTCATCGTTGAGCGTTTCTCTGAAGCTTGCACGGTATGGCTGCCTTTATCCACAGTGGGTTTCTTTTTTTTAGTTGAATCTTGTCTATCATCCACTTGATTCAACTCATCACTTAGGATTTTCTTGCCACGCAGTTGTGTAACTCTGCTTGGGACCGAACATGAATCATTTTTTGATCTCTTCTCTGAAGTCTTCTCTTCAGTTCTCCCAGAAACATCTTTTGGAAAGGAGTGTGCACTGGATTTTCTTCTCTTTTTCGGTGAGGACTTCTCGACAGGAGTTTGTTTTTCAGGTTGTGTATCAGATGAACCATGGGCTCGTTCCTGATCCCTCTTTTCCACAGTTTCTGTTCCAAGTGAGAGCTCATTAGATCCAGCAACCGGATGATCTGGAGAGGATTTAACACTAGATCTTTTCCTCTTTGTCCCCTGCTTCCCCCCTGCTTCTACAGATATATTTGCACCAGCCTGAACTCGTGAAGTCTGGCCCTTGTTTCTTGAAGCCCATTTAACTTTCACATTTTCATCAGGATTTTGATCCTTCCTGGTATCTTGTTTCTCACCAATACTTGGTCCTGCAGATAATTCCATGTAATCCTCCTTGGAAACCCCAGCGCGTACTCTAGCAACTGTATTTCTTGCACTTCCTGCTCTGCGTTTTTTATTGGATGATGTTACTTTTGATGGATTGCTTTGAGGAAGATCAATCTCACCTCTACCTAGGACCTGAAAATTGATTTGAATTTTCAGTTATTATCATCCGACTTGAAGAAACTATCAGAGAAAACAAACATCTGGCTGTATCAGAGTAAAGAACTGCCTTTACATTGGCCTTCACAGGACTAGGTAGAATCTCTGGAGAAGAAGGCCTTTGAGTCCATTCAAACATTTCACTATCAAACATGTCTGCTGGATTGGGCTTTTCTTGCTCATCTGCCTGAAAGCATTCACCACAAGAAAAATGTAAGATCAAATGTTCCCATGCTCTTTTTGAATATTGGATTCTGTCAATGTTTTTCATGCAACTGGATATAATATTTAGGAGAGTAATAGATATGTGTCAAAGAGCCTTTAAACTCGCAGCATTCAATCAGAATCATAGAAAACCTCTACCGCATAACTAAGATGGGTCAAACACACTCTCTAACCTCAGAGTAAGTGTAGCATGTTTCAATACCACAGAACAACATGATACAATATGAATACTGGAAGAGAGCGTTGACAAAAGGTTATTGGGGTTTCAGGTACTCACTTTTGACGGGCTCTCATGATCTGAGTCCTTCAAATCGCTGAAAGAAGGAACATCAACAGGTGTAACGTCTAGAAACTGATCACCTTCCGCTTCCTGACTTAAGCTCTCACCGTCATCTTCATCTCTCAACCAAAAGAAGGGTGCAAGATTTCCTTCTTTATTCAGAGATGGATGCTCATCCAAACGAATCACACTTCTTTCAGTGTAATCATTGAGCTTTCCAGCAGATTCGGTAGATTTCGTCAAACTTTCACAAGGCAGATTCTGCAACAGTTGAACCCTTTTCTTGGTTTGGGATGAAGGTTTCATAACAATGGGTCCAGGGGTTCCCAGATCTGTTTCCTTGGTTTTCCTTTTATCTTTCCTCTTGGATGTTAGGCATTTCTCAGATCCCTGACGCTTCTTATCGTTCCCCTTTTTGATGGAAGCAGCTCTTACATGCTTTTCTTTTTCTGTAGACACAAATCAAAGAACACACATTAAAAAAAAGGTACTTACTTTTTCATTCAAAATGTTGAAAAGCGTTGATCCTACTACGGAACAGTAAGTACCTAACGGTGAAGATTTACTCTGGCTTACGAACATGTTGACCCCAGAAGCATCTTCCATATTCTTGTAAATGCTCACCAAGCTATCCATATGAGGAGCACCTCGAATCTCTAAACATACAGCATAAACATCAAGACTAGTTAAACCAAGATGTACAGCCTAGTCAATTGCAAAAGCGATAGGAAAAGCGTGTGAAGTACCTCTACGATGGTATGGGATTTTACAGACCGGACAAGTAGCATCCATTTTCATGGATTTCACTATACATGCGCTGAAACCAAGACAAGACAATGGTTAATACTGAATAGGTTAAGAGAAATTCAAACGACTACTGTAAGAAAACATAAGGAGGTGGCTCTTACTTGCAAAAGACATGGTTGCACGAAAGCGAAACTGCGGAATTAAATAGACTCAAGCTGCAAAAAAATAAGGAACTGAGATTGTTAGGGTATCAATTAGACGGATGCTTAAGAATAAGGAATCGCAAACCAATACTCAGGCTACCCAAAAACCCGATTCGAGAAAGTAAAGATCAAATTAGGGTTTTCCCTCGAAAAATCTCCATAGAGACCTCAGAAATTAGAATAGAGAGAAATGGATAGAGGGGATTTACCAAATAGGGCACTTGAGTTCTCTTCCCATCTTCTCCAGGTGACTCGTGTCTCCCATCTTCTCTTTCGATCTTCACTCACAGATTGATGAATCTGGAGGGAAGCGACTCTTTGGGTATATAGATACGTAGATGGTGAAGCGTAGCCTTCAAAGAGCTTCTCATGGAAGCTTAGAGATTAAAAACGTTTCACGAGAAAAGCGCCAAAATTTATTTTACTTACAAAACATTTCAACTCCCGCCAAAATAATCTGTCAAAAACGCGGTATATCCATTTTAGACTCAAATTTCGCTTTTGCCCTCGAAGTTTATTAGCTTATAAGATTTGAACCTATTAGTTTAATTTCGATGATTTTACCCAATATACTTCAGAAAATTTACAAATTGCATCTCGAAGGTTCAGTCACAAGAAGAACCGATTGCTAAATGTACAGATTCAACAAATGTGTAATATAATTGGTACATTTGAACAATTGTGGAATTTATTATCTGCATTACCAGTAATCTTGACAAGAACAAGAACCATCTTTAAAATGGTGAAACCTGCTACGATCTCTAACAACAATCTCTCGATTATAAACCTTAGAAACAAGTTTAATCGCTAAATGACAATCTGCACAAACTCTAAGATTCTTCACAACCCGAATCGGTGCTCTCTCTGGTGTGCTGATAAGCATAAAAGCAATCGCGATCTTCTCGCTGTGATAAACCAGAGCATTCTCCTTCTCTTCCTCCTCAACATCGACATAAACGTTCGAAATCTGCGGCACGTAACCTTCCGATCTCAATCTATCAGTCATTTCTTTCAGCTTATCGTAAATCTCATCGCTTTGTGGATGAGACTTGTCACCCATAAGAAACTCATGAACTCTGTTTCCTACTTCTACTAAGCTGTGCCCGGGGACTTTTCTCACACCGTCTCTGCACATTTGTCTCCTTATCTTTTGCACATCGGACCAACGCTGCTCGGAAGCATACATATTCGACAGGAGGACATAATCGCCGCTGTGATTTGGTTCTAGTTGCAAGATTTGGAGTCTGGCATACTCTGCTAAATCGGAATCACCACGAACGGTACAAGCTCCTAACAATGTTCTCCAGATTACAACATTTGGCTGCATCGGCATTTCCATGATGTACTCATACGCTTTCCTCACTTGTCCAGCTCTAGCTAACAAATCCACCATACAACCAAAATGTTCGATCCTAGGCTCAATCTTATACTCCTCTCTCATCCTCCTGAAATACTCGAAACCTTCCTTTACCATCCCGCAATGGCTACATGCGTATAAGATCCCAACGAACGTGATCTCGCATGGTGATAACCCCTCCTTTGATTCCATATCCTTGAAGAGATCAATCGCTTCTTTTCCAAAACCATTAACAGCTAAACCAACAATCAATGAAGTCCACGAGACACTGTTCTTGTCCACCATTTCATCGAAAAGTGTTTTGGCTTCTTCAACTCTTCCACACCTCGCGTAGAAGTCCAAGAGTACATTGCTGGTTTGCAAGTTTCGTGTCAAACCAACTTTGATCATATATACATGGACTCTCCTACCTATTGTCAAAGCACCAATCTTGGCACAAGCAGACATCAAGCTAACGATTGTGAACCCATCGGGCTTGATTCCCTTCGAATCCATTTCGGTATAAAGCTTTAAAGCTTCGTTTGGTTTACCGTTTTCTGCAAACCCATTAATCACAGAGTTCCAAGCCACAAGGTCTTTCACATGCATTTTATCAAACACCTTGTACGCTCTTGATACGTCTCCACAATTGGTGTATATATGGAGCAGAGAGTTCTGAGCAAATATCAACGAACCAAACCCACTTCTTACAACAACGGAATGAATCGTCTCTCCCAACCGAACATCCGCCATTTTCGCCACTGCCTTGAGAAGAAACGGGTAAGTATGAGTATCTGGCTCCACCAAACCAGAGACTCGCATCTCGCGGTAGAGAGAAACAGCAGAGACGGAATTGCCAATCTCGGCGTATCCTCTGATCAGTGTGTTCCAAACGAAGACATTGATGGGTTTCTCGATCTTGGAGAAGACCTTGTGAGCGTAGGGCATGGGAGGTGGAGAAGGAAGAGACACGAGGTAGAAGACGAGGTGCTTCCCCATCTCGGCGTCGGAGATTGAGACGCCATGGCGGATCGAAAAACCGTGGATTTGTCTGAGTTTCATTAGAGATGAAACGCCATACGTCTGCAAGAGGTTTATGCATTTCTCGACCATGGGAAGTAGCAGAACAGAGGTCTCTGAGCATGGAGGCATTTTGCTCTGTTTCGTGTGGGCATTGTCGTCAATTGCATTAGTATCGAGGCGATTCCATTATTTAAAAGATGAAAACTTCCCACAACCCTAAAACAATAGAATTCAATTTCTCCAAACAACTTCGAGTCTTCGACAGCCGCCGCTATTCTCTGTCGGAAAAGAAAGATGCATCCTCGAAACATGAATCAAGCAGAGGGTTTGAGCTCAAAATGTCAAAACCCCAACAGAGCTATGAACTAGTCAAAAGATGGGTTTTTGAATGCCGATTCATTGTTCTTCAGATCAAGACTGGCTTTTTTTGTGGGGGTAAGATTCTTCTTTTCTCTGTGTGTCTCCTTGCTCTTATTGATTGACTTCACCGTGTATCAGAACTTCACGGCCATGAGGTTTTGGCGTGAGGCTTAAACACGGTGATAAATAAAACGAATAAAGCACATTTGACTGTATCCATCTTATCATGAAAAGATCAGTTGGCAGTCTTTTGCGCGACAGTTTTGGTTTGTTATAAAGCAATTTGTGTTTTTGAGCCTTCTACATTCTAATTCATCTGCGGACTTTTAGAAAGAGCTTCTGCTAAAGACCTGCACACTCTTCTTTAGATTGTTCTGTTTTATTATTTGTTCTGAGCAATTCATGACTCTTTACGCTAAATAACCAAGCTTTTATCTCTTTTGACATATGAAAGGAAGAAGACAATTCAGTATTACCTGGAGATCTCTTTCGTTTCCACACCTGGACCGTTCAAAAGCTTGGGAATCGATGCAAGTAGTGCAGAACTGCAGATGATCAAGCGAATGCAATTTGTTGGAAGCCAAATCTTGATAATCACGACTCGAGCGAAACATAAAGACCAGCAGATTAGTAGTACAGAGACCTTGGTTTGTCAATGCCAAAGACTTTTTAGTAAAATTTGCATAGATGTCTTTCTGAGATTAAATTCCTAAAATTATCAATGGACACCAATGTACAATAAGTGATTGTTATCATGACTGTGTAAGTGTAAATAGCTAGCACCAAGACAGAAAAAAATACAAAAAAAAAGTTTACAGGGGATGCCAAGAAATCATGTAATCTCCTGACTAGTGCAATGATTTGGTCATCTGAAATTGCAGCATTGTGCTCGGCCTTTCAACAAATTATCCCACAGGCAGATCATCTGACTAGGAGATTGGTAATGTGCAGTGTAATAGTTCAGTGTGCACCCGTATTGGCAAAATTTCCAGCTGTGTGAATACTCCACAGGCTGCATCGAGGTGTTGAATTGCTCCACCCACATTCCCATGCTCACATCTTCCATCTTGAATAGCTGTGACAACAATATCGAAATAATTTAGCTCAGATCAATTCAAATATTTCAGGAAGATAGGTATTTTTATGTTCAATAACAGTAAGAGATGGAGATGAGAGTAAGAAAATGAGAAAGGGTCAGACCCTAAGCTTTTGTCTTGAATTCTGAGAAACAATAAATTTAGCAATGTTGCTTGAGATTATGTATCCGGGACCATTGGCGTAAGGAGGATACACAGCTTCTGGCCACTCCTGTTACAGTATATTAAGAGCATTTAGTATCTGAGGCAGCTTCTGATTTCGGAATCATACACGGCAAAAAACACAAGCCAATGTACCTCCCATGTAACTGCCCACTTGCCAGTTCTAAGAGGACGATGTCGGAGATTTAGATTGCCCATATAGAGGGATTGTTCCAGAGAGATTCTATCGATTTCTTTCAAGATTGATTCCACTCTGATGAATGTGTCATCGTCACATTTCATTATGTATGGAGCTGTCACATTCTGGACCTGAGAAGAGACTATCATAATCAGACTCATGTAAAGCAACAACAATGAGCGAAGCTGTCCATACACTGATCCGTATCAGAGAGTAGTCTACAGAGATATAAATAGAGATGGGAGTGGTGAGAGCAGAAATTATCAATACCCCAAATTCGCAAATAGCAATTGTCTTAAGCACCACTAGCTCATAGCGATCCATAAAGGGAAGAATCACAATATCTCCAAAATATTCAGCCTCTTTCTTCAGCATTGCATTAACTTCCTTTCTTGGATTCTACAAATATAAAACCAATAAACTGCTCAATATTCTTCAAACAATAGCGTTCCAATAAAGTTAGCATTGAATTTTCAATGATTTTGTTTTCCCTGGATTATGCTATACGCTTTGCAATAAGAAAAGGTACTAAGAACTTACTAGTGCAACAAAAAATCGGGCTACTACATGTGAAGATTTAATAGCAGGATGCTGCATCCATGTCTTTCTCACTGCCATGCGCTCTGAAAAATGCTTAGTTGCAGATAGGACACCGATGAAAAGGCGAAATGGAGTGCCAGGCAATGGAGGAGCTTTCCACTCAGGAGAAAATTCTATTGCTCTCTGAGGCGAGAAACTCGGATGAGATGTTGAAAGAGAAGTAGCATAAACAGAATGAATATCAACATCTCCTGTAATTGCCAGACCTGTGGCATCTTCTATGGTGAACCCCTGAGAAGGCAGAAATAACAATAAACACATAAAATATATCAGACATAGAGGAGGACGAATTCTCTTCGTTTTGAATGAAAACTATACATGTAGAATGCTCATCTGATAAAACATACCGGTCGATAAGGGAATGACGTCACATGCCTTCCTCCAACGTTTATATGAAAACCATCAATTCCAGCTCGCAAAGTTAGGACAAAGACCTTGCCTTCCGCAAAAGGGAATGACCAAGTGACTTCTGGTTTCTGTTCACGCCCTATAAACCGTTTGAACCAAGAGGTTGTCTTGGATTCCTTTGAGTCCACCATGCCAATGTTGTCATTCTTCGTCCACTTTTCACATCTCCTGAATCCGTCAACTGGAAAAATAAATTTAGTTTGATGAAGAGAAAACAAAAAGAAACGTAAATACACAATAATAAAAGTAATAAGGTACTTTAAATCTTAGACTTTTGAGAATCTGAGCATTGACCTGCTACATTAGTTCAATTATTTTCAACACGAATCTGTCACATGACTCACATATCCATATTTCGATCTGATGCAAGATCTTCCACATCTAAACTAACAGACAGTTTATGATGGATGTTAAATCTTACCAAGCATGTCTGCGTCCTTCTTGGATGGAGTACCATCACATCTTTGAGCAACCCCCCACTGCATCCTATAACATGTATTGTGTTCAATGACCGGCCTGCGATTCCAATCACCTTTAATTCTCGGGTTCATATGAAGAATCTTAGGGGGATACTCCCCATCCCCCGTCTTGAGCCCTTGCAACTCAACCATAAATTGCGAAACCAGAACCATTCCATCACCTCTTGTCAACCTCGAACGCTGAGGAACATATTCTTTATGTGCTTACTGTGGAGTTCCGAGAATTGTAATAGAAGATCCAGCAGCAAGACCACAGGGAAGCAACATGATCTTATTGGCTTTATTCAAGTCATCTCCATTCATTGAGATCTGAGAAGGGCATGATTCAACCTTTCCTTCGTTAATAGATCTCTCTTCGATGTTTTCCAACTTGAACTTATCGACATCTTCCCAAGCCTTGGATCCAAGCATCCAAGCCTCATCCGCCATTCTTTCAAAGGGTGACATGTGAATAGTTCTATTCCTACGTCTCATGATCTCTCCAGATATTCTACCATACCGAAACTGAAGTGGCTGAATCGGTTTAGACCCACTTTTCTTCTCTTCTGGTGGCACCTTCAGAGTAGTAGAAGGCCCGCTTTGATTCTCTTCTTCTTCTTGTTTCCTATGCATCATGTCATTGTGTAACGACCCGCTTAAACTAACATCTGCCGTATCCCTTAATGCCCCATCTAAATCAGTATCTCCACTCAGCATAGCGACCATCTCGATGAAATGTGGGAACTTAAACGCTAGAAAAACCAAGTAAAACCCTGCTACGGCCAGCAACAAATGAGACAACTTGAACCTCCTAGAACTATAAACTCCTCTAAAAGATTCGCTTTTTACCCTTTTCATTGTTAGGGTCAAGCTAATTACTACTAGTGCTACCTCCCCCCCAATCAAAATCGCTCGGCTTGTTGATTCACAAGCCCGATTAGCGCGTCAAAAGTGATGATGGCGTATCTAAAATGCAGCCAATTCATAAGAACAACTTCACTCTGACGATTAACTGAGATTTGTAACCTGTAAAGTCAGCAAAGAGAAAAGACCCAAAACCCAACAGTAACAGTTAGAGCTTGGCACGATCTAATATTGATAGACTCCACGGAATCCAACCAAAACAGCCCAGATGTCTCGATTTGACACGGGTCTTCAAAGAGACGAAATTTGTTTTCCTCCAGGCCCCTCTTTTGGTAGGATTTTTTTATTTTATTTTCAGCATTTGAAAAGAGCAATACGCAGGGCGAAGAAGAAATAGAGAAAGTCACTAACTTAAAACTCCAATGAAGCAAAGCAAAAATCTCCACCTGATTGTAGCGGTTTTTTCTCCTTTAATCTAGGGCTAGAAGCAAAATATTACAGAGGAGAACGGACCCCATTAAGGAGATGAAGGAGAAATCGGAAGGAACCTTTTTCAATTTTAAAATTCAAAAAGCCATCCAAATTTCTCTCTTCCCTTATCGATTTTTTTCTTAAAATATGAGTATTTGTTTTTGTAAATTTCAGTTTGAAAATTAAGGAAAAGATTTCAAAGGGTTTTTAATCATTAATTTCCTCTGTAATTTATTTCGAAAATGTTAATTAGCTAGTAAATATTAACCCAAATTATCTGTAATGGTTTAAATTGGTTCCTTTATCTGTTTTTTTTTTGTTGTTGGAAACTCTTTTACCTGGCTTTAGTTATGAGCTTTTTGGTCAATGAAACATAGAAATCAAACAAAAATAATAATTCTATTCGGTTTATCTTAATACGGATTTCGGCTTATATTTGATATTTTCAAATTAAAAAAAAATCATAACACCCTAAATCAAAATTAATATAGTCATTTGATTTCACTGTGTTTTGTGCAGTATCTTCTTCAATCTACGTTTGATAGGCTTATATGAACTGTAGACAAATAAGATTTATCAGGGTGGGCTTATATGGGTCGGCTACTTGAGGAATTTTTGGTGTCTAGTAATGTGTAATTTGAAGATATTCGAATATTTAGGACTATATACTTTTATTATTCTCACTTGTGATATAGTACTACTCTCGCTAGTAGCGACTATTCAAGTCTTTTTTTTTTATCGTCTAAATACAAATTATGAAAACAATTACAAAGATATGTTTAATGAACAAATTAATTATTCTCCAAAAATCCACAATAGAAATATGGGCCCGCCATGCTGTCCGTCCTTTTCTTATCTGGTTATCTCCGATAAGCTGTTGTAGATCTGTTCTTCCGTATCTGGCTACTTCTAATAACCTGGGAAAATCACATCTGCTGAGAATCGAAACACAGACCTCCTCGTGTAAAAGCATTAAATAACTCTTAAGAGCAACCTCAATGCACATCCTTAGGTGTCTTAAGTCATTAAAAAAAAAAAAATGAAAAGACAATATTTGGATGTCTTATTTAAGACTTAGAGCATCCCCAATGGACATCCTAGGGTGTCTTAGTCCAAAAAAAAATCAAAAAAAAAAAAAAGACATGGCATTGAATAGTGCAAGACATGGTGTCTTATTTTGGATCCAATTTTATGGTGTCTTATGACACGTGACAAGATGTGATTCGTCAATTTTTTTTTTTTTTTTAAATCATATTTTTCTTATTTTTTTAAAAAAAAAATCATTTTTTTATTATTAAAATTTTTTTAAGACACTCAATTGAGTGTGTGGGTTGGAGTTGGTCTTAGGTGTCTTATTTAAGATCCTTTTTAGAGTGTTTTATGACACGTGTCAGAATGGGATTCGTCACATTTTTTTTTCTTTTTTAAAAATATCGGTTTAAAAAAAAATATATTTTCTTTTATTATTATAAAATTTTAAGACCCTCATTTTGAGTGTCTCCATTGGGGATGGTCTAAGTCAACCACTAGTTGATATATGTTATGTAAATATGTAAATAGAATATTGGAAAAATTGGAAATAAATGATGTTTTTAGACCACTCCATCTACACCTTCTTAAGCAATTGTTGGTGATTTAATATTTATATTAATTGAAATCCAATTATACCCTCTTAATTTGATAATTATTTCTTAAATAAAATTATAAATACATAATACACTTTTTTATTATTTTCGGAAATCGAATGAAAAAATTAGGCTTCAAAATTTGTAAGGCCCACTTTGTTAGGTCTGAGTTTTTTTGGAAAAAACAAATTACACTTACTCACCAAAATCGACGACCTTCTTCTTCCTCACCTAAATCGATCCTCTCAACTTCTCTTGTTCAATTCTTTTCAAATTTTAATCAACTCTCACAAATAGAATTGACACATATCAATTTGTGGAAAAATAAACAACAAATTCAATAAACGCACCAGATTTATGTGAAATCTATCCAGTCCTTTCTGGTTTAGACAATTGATTTTTGCAGAAATCTGAATGAATCATAAACATAAGAAGCGGCGTGGAAGATGAAGAGAAAAGATGTTCTAAAACTCTTTATTCTAAAACTCGTAGAAAACACCTTATGAATTTTGCAGAACACGTACATTATGCAGAATGTATATTCTACGAAGTCGCAGAACACGTATATTATGCATAATGTAAATTCTACGAAATCGCATAACACATACATTATGTAGAATGTAAATTCTACAGAATCTCAGAACACGTACATTATGTAGAATGTATATTCTACGGATTCGCAGAACATATAGAAACTGGAGAAGACACATTCTACAATTCGCAGATCATTAGAATGTGCAGAATACACCTTCTGAACTTCGCAGAATAAATCGAAAAAAAATTGTAAATATTTTTTTATTACGTTTTTGGAAAAATAAAAAAAATTTGTTTCCTTAAATATTTATTTTTTCCTTTTAAATATTTAAATTAATATTAAAAACAAATTTTACAAATAAATAAAATATTAAAATATATGATTATAAGGGTAGTTTAGGCAAAATTGTACCTACTAAAATAAAGATGTAGATGGACGAGAGTTACCTAAAAACATCATTTATTTTCAATTTTCCCAATATTTAGGTTGAGGTGATAACAACTAAATAGTATTTGCATCAATCTCTATATATGTGATTTGTTGTTGTTTCCAACAACAATATTAGTAAACCAAGAAATCTATATATGTGTAAACATATCTACAAAACAACATCATTATTCAAAAAAAGGGTTTCGAAAATTACAATATGTAGAACCCTTAATAATACAACTGATCATTAAGAGATACAATCATACATACAACACTTAAATGTCTCGGACCTTTAAGATAATAATAAAAAGGTCTGAATCATCTTAAGCAAACAGATAAAAAGAAACGGGTGCACACAAAAATACCCACCCGAACAATACAAAGTATATAAAAAAAAAAAGATCTTAGTTTTCGAAGACAGAAAAAGTGCTTCGAACCCCAACGAGAAAACTCTTAGAGGTAGATCCAGAATTAGAAACCGAAGCAGAGGAAGAGGAATAAGCAAGATGCTGAGATGATGTCATCTTATTGGACTTCACCATCATCCCACCTCCGAAATAATCTTCTTTGTTCTCTTCTTCTTTGATGGTGTCTAGCTTCTGCTTCGCTGCTCTATGCCTCCTCATCACCGTCACGAATTGAGGCGGAGCAACCTCTGATACAAACCTTGCTAGACGCGAAGTAGCCATTTTTTTGGGGGAGGGGGGATCAAATATATAACAAGAAAGAGTATGATGTAACGAATTATCAAAGGAATGATTGATTGAGATCTCTTGGTTTAATTATGGAATGTTTGAGATATGAAACGCATATATATATGTAGATGACATTGTGTAATTACCCGCGACGAAGGGCATTTGTTTTTGACGTTTTGTACCGTCGATAGCTTTTGTTATTGAATGCATGGACACGTGTAGTGTACGTCTTAATTTATTTTGTCGCGAGCAATGTTTAATTCACATTTCAAAAAAAAATAAAAGCTTTTAGTTAATGACTTTTAAAATTAAAAACCTCTGGATTTCTCTATTGTACTCTTCTTGAACAAATCGTCCGTTAGAATCGTAAATTTGGGTGTAATTAAACTGCTTACTCACGAATTACACGCAAGAAAACAATAACAAGTAAGAAAATTAGAGATTAGAGAGAAATTGTTAATGCATTTTCAGCATTTGCCAACTTTTGAACATTTTAATATTGAAGTTAAGAAAAATAGAAACGATCAGAATTAGAAAATAAATAAAGAGATAATGTGTACGTGTCAAGTTCGCTGTGGAGTACCTCATCTCGATCTCTGTCGGATTCGATGACTGACAAAATATAGCTTTTCTGTGTCAAAAACTTGTGGTATGTAACTTAACTGCTCGTGTCCACGCGTGGATCATAAAATCTGGATTTTTTTAATATCTTTGTTATTTTAGTGGCAGTTTGGCTTTAGGAAATCTAAAGAAACAATTTTTTTTAACTAAAATCTATTTTTGTTATATTTTTAGTTATACTTATATTCACAATTAGCTATTTATGTTATATTTTTAGTTATATTTATATTCACAATTAGCTAAAAAGTAAATCAACTTATTAATCCAGACAAACATTTGATGGAACACAATTAAAAAATTAAATTTAGAAATTCATACTTTTTTATACACATTATAAGACTACAATACAGGAAAAAAATGATAACTATAAATATTATTTTGAAAATATTATTTTATTTTATTTCTTATTATTGCATCATAGTTGTTGATATGGTATAATTTATAGAAAATTACGATTAACCTACCTATTGATTTTAGTTGGTTTTCTAGATGAACTTGGAGAATTTTAAAATTTAATTTATACATTTTAATTTATTAATATATAATTTACGGTAATTTTAGATATTAACCATGTTCTTGAATTATAGTAATCATTATAATCATATAGGATACTTTGATAACAAAAATCCTATTTAAACCAAGTGATTAAAATATATAATAATAATAACAAACTGAAACTTAGATGTATTTAGAAATTAAAATATATAAGATAAAAAAAGTCATTTGTAGTTTAGAAAACATCCAAATTTGATCCGGGGGAGGGATGCATGACTTTAACGTATGTTGTAGTTTTTTTTTTTCGCGGGGCAGTGTTATATCGAGATTACATGTTCATTTATTAAGAGATTTACATGTCGATTCTATAGGACATATTGTTCTACACTCAAAACTTTAGCTGAAGAAATCTAAAATTTTAGTTTGCGATTTGGATCAACATACCACTTACAGTTACTACAAGCAAAAAAATGCGTTGGCACATGATCAAGACTGAAGAGGAATATTTCAAAATAACGAACTGGTCACAAGTAGAAAATTCTTCATTATATTATTTATAAAAAAGATCAGACAAACATCTTATGTCTAAATCTTTTAGAAAACAAAGATGCAAACTTTCAAAACTAAAAACAAAAAGCCAACAGAAAACATTAAAAGGAAAACTGAAACATTATTAGTTTAAGAAAAAGAGAAAATAGATCAAACGATTAAGATTCATAGACCATGCTTCTCCAAACATTATTTAAACACACCTGCGTTTCTGATTCTGTTCATGTGAACAGTGCCTGGAGATCAATTGCTTCCACTAGTGCTATGATTCATGTTCATAATGTTGTTGAACCTCTTGTTCCAATTGTTTGAATCCTCTTGATTGACGCGATAACGGTTATGATCAGAGTTCACAACAAAAGATCCACCAATTGATTGGTTTAGCAAAAGATTACCAACCAAATCATTTGATCCAACATTATAATAATCTTGCCGGAATGATACATCATCAGAGAAATCTAAGGCCTCTATTGGTGGAAAACTTCGAATTGGAGACACATTTGTTACCATATCAGGATGAATCTCAGGCAAAGAACTGAAATGGTTTCCAACAACAGCAGCAGCAGAAGAAGTTCCACCAAAAGATCCAACAAACTCATTGGTTTCTTGAACATGAACAAAAGGTTGGTGATTATTAACTTGTTGGGTCTCAACAGAAACAGAAGGATGATTCATCTTTGGACGCTTAGATCTACGACAACTTCCACCAATCGGTATGTTTCTTAAAGCCCCACCATGAGTCCAATACCTACGACAGTTCTTGCAGAAATAGCGCGGTTGAGACACGCTATAGTTGTTGTAGTAACAGAACTTGGTGTTGTCTGAGTTGCACCTTGGACATACTCCCGCTGGAGGCTTCTCTTCATTCATTTGATTGTCTTCCTTCACAAAAGCATTCGAGTTATCCATTTTTTTCAAGAGTTACTTGGATTTTCTTGTTGTTGTTATGATCTTTGGTGTTGTGAGGGAGGGATGTGACTTTTTTTATAGGTTCGTCGAGCGTGAAAATTGAAGAAGAGCTACGTTTTGAATTTTAGAAGAGTGAGATTATAAGCACAACTTGTCAAATATTGAGTGTTATTAAAATCTGAAAATCTATCTACACACCATAAACCTTAAGCTAAGATAAGTCAAAAACCAAAGCTTTTTTCACTCTTAAGTATTAATTTTTGTCTGTATATAATAAATGGAGAATCAAGAAGATATGTTTCAGTAAATTAAGTCATATTAACATAAACAAAATCTAGAGATATTGAGAGTAAAATAATAATTTAAGAATAAATAAATATAAATTACAACTAAATATTAACTATAACGGAGAATATACAATGACGCGTATGATACTTTTTCATAGGTAATATTTTGTTCACATTTAATATAAACGATAAAAAACAATAAAAAGAGATTATAAGTAAATATTAACTATGAGAAAGAGAATATATTGTGATGCCTAAAATAATTATTCTATATATATATATATATATATATGTGTGTATGTATGAGTTTTTCATTTAAATACTGTTCAAAAACTATTAATGCCATACTACCCTTTCTCTTTCTTTGTCATTAAACATGTAATGTTTTCACGTTTATTTCTCTTCTTCTTAACATTTGTTACCTTATTCTTCTTATCTAAAATCCCTCATTTATTACTTGCACTTATATACTTATCTTCTCCCTCTATCATTTCTTTTCTTTCTCATGGTGCATTCAACATTTCAACAACTTAATTTGTCGCATCCCAGGAACGGAATTACCCAGATTTGGATTTATCGTTGGACTAGAAATTGGATATGGTAGTAAACGTGGATAAAGAGTAGATGCTGGGTTTTGTTATGGTGATGAATTCGACATGAAGAAGAAGATAAGAAGCCATTTTTCTAGAGAGATAAGTTTGACATTGGGATTCGTGCTTAAAATTGTTGGTGTTATGGATACGACAACATGGACATCATATCGTGGATGTGTATTCAGAAGTAGACAATGTTCGATGGAGGATTGAAAAACGAAGTCTGGGTTGGTACATCGATGTTCGATGCAAAATCTGGATAAGGTATTCATGGATGAAATATTTGTGGATAAAAAACTCGTTGTGGATGAGATAAAAGTGGATGAGATAAAAAGTATTTGTGTACGATTACAAACCCCTGGACAAGTTTATGGTTTTCTCAGTTTATATAAAATGTGGACAAGGTCACGTGGATAGTTAGCGTCGACATGGTAGGATGGACAGTGCCGTGCCAAGAGTTTCACAAGGTTAAGGCGAATATAAAATTTGAATTTTTTTTAATATAGTTAAAAATGAAAAATCTAAATTCAAAATAGAAAAAGTTTTCAACCATTAAAAAAACTAAAATATAAGAAGTTTATAAAAAAAAGTACCAGAAATTAAGAACATAAGAAAGACCACGGTGGGATACAAAGGCAAAGAGACTAGAGACGGAGAGTCGCAGAGGAGTGCAAATCGTATTTTTTTACTTCCAAAAAAAAAAATATACAGTTTCCTTTTATCTATTGATTCCTTTTTTTTATTTGAGATTTTCTTTTTCAGTTTTAGATATTAAATATCTTTTTGGTAAATTTTAATTCAGGAAAGGAATTTATATTCGAACCTTTTTGATTTGGGATTTAAAAAAAAAAAAAAATCGAAGGTTCGAACTCAGGTTTTAAGAACAACAATCATTAACCTTACCTTTAAAACCACTTTGATACACTATACTGTTGGAAACTATAGGCTATAAATTTTTTAAATATATTAATTACCTGAGGCAAATGCCTTTTTTATTGTACTATTGTCTATTGGCACGGCTCTGAGGATGGACAAACCATGTGTTTCATACTTTCATTGGAAGTGTGTCGTGGACGAGTTTTTGTGGACGCGATAGACATGGTAGGATGGACAAACCATGTATTTCATTGGAAGTGTGTCGTGGACGAGTGTTTGTGGACGCGATCGACATGCATGGTAGGATGGACAAACCATGTATTTCATTGGAAGTGTGTCGTGGACGAGTGTTTGTGGACGCGATCGACATGCTAGGATGGACAAACCATGTATTTTATTGGAAGTGTGTCGTGGACGAGTGTTTGTGGACGCGATCGACATGGTAGGATGGGCAAACCATGTATTACATTGGAAGTGTGTCATGGACGAGTGTTTGTGGACGCGATCGACATGCTAGGATGGACAAACCATGTGTTTCATTGGAACTGTGTCGTGGACGAGTGTTTGTGGACGCGATCGGGTTTATTATGTGCCAGATGTGTATATATTTGTTTTTTGTGTGGATGAAAAGATGTGGACATTGATGTTTGGACGATGGGTTATGGGTTATGGATTATGCTTCGTGGATGGCATCTGCACATGATGGATTGTGAATTGTAGATGATGATGTATGGATAAAGCGATGTGGATGGAATTTGTGTGAGTATGGTGAATGATATGTTATGAATTATGGGATATGAATGATAAACTCGAATTTTCAATTTGTGGACAAGTAGTATGGACATTATATTGTGGATACAAATTTGATTTATGGTAGTAAAATGCCTTTTTCCAAATGTTGGTACACAATACACATACTAACCGAATATGTTGGAGAAAAAAACTGTCTTTTGTGAGTTGTGGATGAATAATGTGATGAAGGTATGATGTCCACGTATTTATATCCATGTAAATGTGTCCATATATTATAGAAGACATGTTTTGCTTGCAGAGTTAAAAAACTGGTTCTAGTCTTGATACATGTTTGGCTGTCCACGGAAGTTCATCCACGAGATCGGATGGTTCTGGTCTTGCAAAACTCAGCGTGTCAGTACATTAAATCAATTTGTCTGGTAGATCGACATGGTAGGATGGACATACACGCCAGTACATTAAATCAAGTTACACGCGAATACATTAAATCAAGTAACACGCCAATACTCTTGAGCCTAAACTTTTGCACATATCGAAATTATTATTGACTAATATTAACTATCAATATCAATGTTTTCTCAGTTGGGTCTATAGATGAAAGAGATTTGCCCGCAATTTCTGTATTTACCACTGCAATTTCAATATCAATGTATTCAAGTTACACGCGAATACATTAAATCAAGTAACACGCCAATACTTTTGAGCCTAAACTTTTGCACATATCGAAATTATTATTGACTAATATTAACTATCAATATCAATGTTTTCTCAGTTGGGTCTATAAACGAATACATTAAATAAAGTATTTACCACTGCAATTTCTGTTCTCACCGTAATCTCAAGAGGGGAACTGCGAAAGGTCAGATGAAAGAGATTTGCCCGCCCAAGCCAAAACCCATTCGTCCACGTCCTGAGATCAAGAAAGAGATGGTGTTGCCTCAAGAAACCCAAAGTAGCATGCTTTCTTCACCTGAAAGATCTGAGAAAGATCAGGTGGAGATTAGTGCTGTGAATACACCAAAGCCGATGCTTACCTTGGAGAGGGATAGGAGAATAAGAAGATCCAAAAGTAAGAAACCGATTGAGCCCGAAAGCGTTTCTGAGAAAACAGCTGGTGGATCAAATAAGAGGAAGAGAAAAACGTGGACAAGTATGAAGGAGACGGCTGAGACAAACAAGAGTTCTAGAGCTGCAAACTTAAAGATACCATTTCTCTTGTGATGTGATGTTTATATCTGGCAAGAAAAATGAAAATTTGGGGAAAAGCAGAGGAAATATATCTCTCTTTGTAGAAGTTTTTGTTTATGCAATGATGCTTCTTGATACCCCCCTCTTGTTCCTTTTGTACTTTAGATGTTTTGGTGATTTATGTGAGAAGTGAGAGTCATAGTTGATACAGTAATTTTTGTTACAAGCTGATCAAAACATCTATAGTTTTATATCTGGCAAGAAAAATGAAATTTTGGGGAAAAGCAGAGTAAATATATCTCTTTGTAGAAGTTTTTGTTTATGCAACGATGCTTCTTGATACCCCTCTTGTTCCTTTTTAACTTTAGATGTTTTGGTGATTTATGTGAGAAGCGAAAGTCATAGTTGTTACAGATAATGTCTTTAGAACCATGGGTTATATTAGGCAAGTCTTAAAGTGAACTCCAGTCAAATCAAAGAAGAATGCTACTACACTAACACTGCAAATGTACACACCCTGGTTCTGTCTTTATCTAGAACCATGGGTTATATAACGCAAGTCTTAAAAGTAAGAGTAGTACTCATCATGTTTGGATGGGCTTTGGAATTGCAAATATCCAAATTTGATAATAGGGAAATATGGGCCTGATTACCCAACTACGAATCACAACTATCTACTTTTCAACGCAGCAGTCAATTTCTTTCTTCATCGTAAAAATGGCGCAAGCAGGAACAAAAATCGTATCTGGTTAGTAGAACCTGTATCTTGGGAGATGGTTTCTTGTTAATGTGTTTGAAAAGTCTGTGTTTTTAAGCTCAAAAGAAAAAGAAGCATTTATGGTTAACAAAACTGTATATTTTTTTTTTTTTTTTTTTTTTTTTTGGGGTTTGAAAAAGAAGAAGAAAAAGAAAATGTGATTTCAAAGCAAAAGGCACGGTTTTGCTTCTGATTCTTCTAGTCTCTGTTCTGAGTTTCTGAGATCTGTCTATTTTAGTTAGAGTCGGGTCTTCTTCATACACCGACTGACTGGCACTATCATTTGTTTAAATTTTCAGGCCTGCTTCGTCCGTGACTTATACTCCCAAGACAAGTTCGATTTTTGGGTTTTTTTTTTTTTGTTTCCTTAAGGTGAGTTGCATATTTATATTTTTCTTATTGCTTCAATTCCGCTGGAACCATGATGATTGGTGCTTCTGATGGGTTAGGTAGCTCGCTCGTTATAGTTACAGACACGTCTGACTCCGAGAATGCGGCCGATGAAACGAGTTGTGATTATCAGGTTGTAGTAGATGGCAATCTAGAATCTTCAGAATACTTTGATCCTGGTTTCTTAGACCAATTTCGTGCACAACCACCGAGTGTTAGGCCGAGGGTTACCCGTAAAAATAGTATCTTAGAGCGCCGTCCTCTTCTTTTTCAAGTTAACCCGATGTCAATTCTGAAGAAGGAGGATTTAAGTAGGATTCGAAAGTCATATAGTATTCCTGCATCGGTGACGCTTAGGATCCCCGAGGAGAACGAGAGGGCTAACAGTCCATGCCCAAACGAGATTGTAGTTTATGAAGCTTACTTTGCCATAGGTTTGCGGGAAACCATACCTTCTCTGATAACCCAAGTGGCTAAGTTCTTGAATATCTCTCCTAGCCAGCTTACTCCTTCCGCGTGGAGGATGTTAATTGCTATTCAAGTTTTTGGGGAGTTGCATTCGGAAGAGTTGGGAGTGAAAGAAGTTCTCTATGCCCACTATTTTAGAGCTCATGATGTTGATGCCAGTAGGTGTATAATCCGTAAACGCCCCAACTGTAATCCTCTAGTATATGACCTACAACCAAACCAGAAAAGGACTTCTCCTTATGAGAAGAATTGGCAAAAGAAATACCTTTTCATGAATGTGGGAGACAACCCTCCTTTCCCCACTGCTTGGTGTTTAAGAGGTAGACCTATAGCTAATTTTGGAATGTTAATTCTATTTTCCTAACTCATGTTGCACTATTTTCTCTCTATTGATGCAGATATCAGAGCCAAACGGTGTGAGGAGGGAAAACGGGGTGCTTTCAGAGTATTCGGATATCTTCCTGAGCGACGTTCCGTTAAAGTCTTGACTGACAACTACTCTCTTACGAAATCTACCATTTGGGGTAAAATATTCTATTAGCCAAACTTTGCTATTAATCTTTCTTTTGTTCTGCTTCAGGCTTCAGCATCTATATGTACCTGCTGTCATTCTCTTGCAGGTGCTAAGATGTCTCAATTTGATGGACTAGGTGGCGATGGAGCTTTAGAGAGATTCCGTATTGCGGCGGCCGATTTAGCATCTTCGTCAGTCACTCCTGAGCCTTCTTCAATCTCTGAAAAAGGCACAACTTCGAGGACTGCCTCTTTGAAACGCACTTCAGCTACGAATGAAGTGGCTGGCTTTCCTCCGAAACCATCAAAGAGGGCTGCCACTGGTGGAGGGCCTCTGATTTCTCAGCCCGCTAATGGAGCAGCGGCTCCTTCTCGGCATGCTTCTATAGCTGATCAGCTTAATGAAAATGCTTTTGGCCAGGATGTTGAGGGCTTTGAACAGCTTGGGATATCAGTTATCTTTCCTCAAGCCCAAGCTGAACTCATTAAGGTATAAAACTCTCTCTCTCTCGCGTTTGCGTTTCTGTTTCGGGTGTGTACCATTGTGCTGGTCGTGACTGTCTTCTTCTTTTTCTTTTTTTTCTAGGGGGCGTCTCTCTGCCATTTTGCAGAAACTCAGCTTCACCTGGCTCAACAGGGGAAGGTGAAAGACTTTGAGGTCATTACTGGCTTGAGGCAGGAACTTGCTTCGTCAAGGGAACGAGAGAAGGAGCTCAGTGATGTTGTTTTTACTAGAGAGCTTTCGATAGGGACTCTGAATAGTGAGAAAGATGTTCTCACAGCCCGTGTAGCTAGCCTTGTCGAAGAGCTGCAGGAGCTGCAAAAGGAGCAGGGTCGTAATAAGGTCAACGTGGAGGTGGCTATATGTAGTGCAACCATTGCATCTCGATGGACTCTCATAAGAGACTATAAATTTGGGAATGCAGAAAAATGGGATGCAAAGGACGCTGAGAAGAAGTACAGAGAGGTTATGATCGCAAGCGCAAAATTGTATGGAAAGGAACCTCCTGTGTTTCCTGAATCCTTCACCGACTTTGAGAGTGAGGATCCTTCTGCTGCTGCAGAAGCCACTGTTCCTCAGCCTGCGACAGCTGTTACACATGCTCAGGATATTGTTTAAGTTTATGAATTGTTGCTTTTGTTCAAAACTTTTGAGCTATTTCGATGGCATTTCCCTGGGTGACTACTACACCTTGCTGCTCTGTTATAAACTTGGAGCCCTTTTTTTTGGATGTATCGGATGTCTTTTGGACTTATTAGTATTTTTATGCTTTCCATCATATGTTTGAGAGACTATCACTTCGTACTTTGCTGCAACGGCTTTTTGGTACTTAGATCCTCTTAAATTACATTTAAGTTAGTTCTCAAGTTGTTTAATTAGCTTATTTCGGTTAGTTTGGGAAAAATCAATTGAATCTATATCAAAATTATAAAGATCTAAAGGAAGGCCACATTCTCTAGAGTAAATATATATATATATATATATATGTCTCTCTCTGTGAATTTTTTTAAACCATAGATGTTTTGATGGTCGTCTATGTGCATGAGAAGTGAAGTGAAAGTCATGTACTTGTTACAGAAAACTCTTAGAATAAGTTATTAATCTGTTTTATAAGCCCTGATCGAGCACCTTCAAGAATAAATCTGAACAATCCCCTTGATGTTCTCAACGTAGGAAGACCCCCATTCGCAAATTCCACGTATCATTCACAAGCTCTCGAGACCAGAACAAAAGGTAAGATCGAACTCCATGTGTTTCTTTTTGTCGAGCTTCAGAAGAAACAGAAGCCACTGCATTGTGTTAACCGTATTTTCATATGAAGATGACCTGGTTGGATGATTAGAAAACAAGCGATGATCAGAGTTATATAAACACAGATTTGATGTGATGATTCACAAGCTACACTGAATCGGTCCTCAAGGAAAATAAAATTGTCTAGTAATTTAAAACCAAACCATACCGAAATCAAACGGTAAACCGAAAAGTCCACTTTCAATGTTTTTTTCCTTCGTCAATTTAATGCCGGATGTATATGGTTTTACTTCTTTGGTCATTACATTATACTACAGGTGGGTTTCCCGCACCTTTGTGCGGGGTCAGTTTATTTCATAAATTTTTTTATTAGAGATGAAAAAATCCAATTTTATAATGATGCAGATATCAGAGCCAAAGGGTGTGAGGAGGGAAAACGGGGTGCTTCCAGAGTATTCGGATATCTTCCTGAGCGACGTTCTGTTAAAGTCTTGACTGACGACCATTCTCTTAGTAAATCTACCATTTGGGGTAAAATCTTCTATTAGCCAAACTTTGTTAATAATTTTCTTTTGTTCTGCTTCAGCATCTAAATGTACTTGCTGTCATTCTCTTGCAGGTGCTAAGGTGTCTCGTTTTGATGGACTAGATGGCGATGGAGGTATTGAGAGATTCCGTATTGCTGCGGCGGAATCAGCATCTTCCTCAGTCACTCCTAAGCCTACTTCGGCCTCTGAAAAAGAGACAACTTCGAGGACTGCTTCTTTGAAACGCAGTTCAGCTACGAATGAAGTGGCTGGTGTTCCTACGAAACCATCAAAGAGGGCTGCCACTGGCGGAGATCCTCTGATTTGTCATCCCGCTGACGGAGCAGCGGCTCCTTCCCGACATGCTTGTATAGCTGATCAGCTTAATGAAAATGCTTTTGGTCAGGATGTTGAGGGCTTTGAAAACCTTGGAACATCAGTGATCTTTCCTCAAGCCCAAGCTAAACTCATTAAGGTATAAAACTCTCTCTCGCGTTTGCGTTTCTGTTTCGGGTGTGTACCATTGTGCTGGTCGTGACTGTCTTTTTCTTTTTCTAGGCAGCATCTCTTTGCCATTTTGCAGAAACTCAGCTTCACCTGTGGCTCAACAGGGGAAGGTGAAAGACTCTGAGGTCATTACTGGCTTGAGGCAGGAACTTGCTTCGTCAAGGAAACGAGAGAAGGAGCTCAGAGATACTAGCGATATTGCGATAGGGACTTTGAAGAGTGAGAAAGATGTTCTCATGGCCCGTGTATCTAGCCTTGTCAAAGAGCTGCAACAGGAGCAGGATCGTAATACGGTCAACGTGGAGGTGGCTGGATGTAGTGCAACCATTTCAACTCGATGGAGTCTCATAAGAGACTATAAATCAGGGAATGCAGATAAATGGGATGCGAAGGACGCTGAGAAGAAATACAGAGACGTTATGATCACAAGCGCAAAATTGTATGGAAAGGAACCTCCTGTGTTTCCTGAGTCCTTCACTAACTTTGAGAGTGAGGATCCTTCTTCTGCTATAGAAGCCAAGTCAGTGTTCCCCAGCCAGTGACAGCTGGTCAGGATATCTATCGTTTAAGTTTATGAAATGTTGCTTTGTTGAAAACTTTGAGCTATCTAGATGGCATTGGGTGACTACTACACCTTGCTCTCTTATAAACTTGGAGCCTTTTGGATGTCTTTTGGACTTGTTAGTATTTATAATATTAATATAATAAAATGAATCTTTAACCAATGCAGATGCTCTAAGTACAAATTTCAATACCGCTTACATATATTATATAAATTGTTTGTTCTTCAATTTATTAAACTTTTCATTTAAAAACTTGTTTTTTTTAAACAAGTGTATTTAAATTTCTTATATATAGTATGTATAAATTCTGCAACAATTAATGTCATGCATATATATAATAGTATTGTTATCATTATCAATGTTGTATTGTTTGGAGTTTCCTTTTTGTAGGAAACAATGAAATATTTGGTGCAATGAGGTATTCTAAAATTTACTTCTATGATAAGATTTGCATGTTCAAGCCTAAGAAAAATAAAAATAATTCAATATTTTCGTTAATTTTGTTTCATGCGTATGCTAAATTGCTGATGTGGTTATATATTCAGTTGTTGTAATTTGTAAGGATTTTTTAAAATGATTGTTTTTTCATTTGCCTACATCTCGGGTTGAAAAACATTAATTAATAGAAAAACCACGAAATTAATAGTAAAACTGAAACAAAATCATCGCCTATTTTTTAGGACCCAAATAAGGATCTAACTTATAAAAATGTAAGGTCGATACTAAAACAAGCGCTAAAAAGAAAAATATGACATCGAATCAATGTTATTCTAATAAGTATCATACATATAAATGTAAATTATGTAAATAAAATAAATAATTCCATTGTCCAAAAAAAAATGTAAATAAAATGTTCAAATAAACTTCCCGCACGTAGGGCGGGGTCAACACCTAGTTAATAGTAAAACTGAACAACAAAATTGAGTTCACCACATAAGTTTGCATACATTAATTCTTTTTTTACTGGTAATAAAGTATTCACCAGATTTTCTAAAGAGTGTAAAGTGTAAACCATAACACAATTTGGACTGGTCAAATAGAAATCAAAGTATTCTACTATTCGTCTATTCCCAATGAAAATCGAACCGTAGAGAAAGTTAGTTTACACCATGTTCGTGAACTTTTTACTACTACCAGTACCACTTAGTTACTATCACCACATCTTTGCATAATTAAGGGTTGTTCCTAGCAACAATGTCGATTTTCGAGAAAAGCAAGCGCACGTACGTATGAACTCACTTTTCTGTTGAAAAAACGATAGTAATTATCAAATTAACCGTCGAAAGTTTCGGTAGTAGCATATGTACATTTTTCAGTAATATAATTTTGAAGGATTATGAGATTATTATATGACACTAGATATAAGTTCCTATTAACTACACTATCGGTTTTAATGCCATTTTATTCTTTATTTTTCACATATATCTGTCCTTTCTTTTACATCTCGTATTTAAACTTTCCCTTAATAAAATCTCCACTTGAACTATCCTCACCCATTAGTCAACTCTTTTTTGGGAGAACCGAAGGAACTTAAAGAACAAAATTACAAGAAATATACAACTTCAACAAAGAACAAGAAAAAAACTTAATGTAAGACCAATGAAATTGCTAAATCAACGACCTTCCCTCTCTTTACAATAGCTAGAGATCATTCTCATCTTCTTATTTTTGTCTCCTAACCACAAAAGTAAAAGCATGGCAACAACAAAGAAACTCTCTGTTTTCTTTTGCTTCTCTTTATTTGTATGTCTTCTCTTCACCACTAACCAATCTATTTCCGAATCCGACCACATGGAAACTTTCTGCGTCAAATCATCCGGAAACTTCACTCGCAACTCAACTTACCACACAAATCTCAACACTCTTCTCACCACTCTTAGCAACTAATCATCTCTCGCTAACTATTACAACCTCACGACAGGTCAAGCTTCAGACACATTCCATGGGATGTTCTTATGCACAGGAGACGTCAACAGAACAACTTGCAACGCCTGCGTCAAGACCGCAACGATCGAGATCGCCAAAAACTGTACTAACCATCGAGAAGCAATCATCTAAAGGAGTTGAAATTACTTCATTTAAAGAGTTAGACGAATAAATAGAATTACTTTAAATCTCTAGGAGTTGTTAAAAATCATTGGTAAGTGAAAATAAATCTGTTTTTTTTTTTTATGTTTTTTAATGTTTGGGTTTTTTTTTTTATGTTTTCAAAGGATGGGGATGAAGGGTTGAAGAAAAGCATGTGAGAAAAATGGTTTAGACATGTCCAAGCTTATCAAACTTTTACTTATTTTAAGGTTTTCTTTATGCATTTTGTCTCGTGAGTATTGTGCATATCTCTACAATATTATTTTGGAAGTACATTTGTAGAGGTACTCTAAAAAAACCTATTATTTACGAATAATGCCATTGGATTAGTGCTTTAAATCTGTTTGGAAACATGTTTAATTCAGGATAAAAACGGACAAAACAATATTAAACAACTGAGTCAACTCAGTAAAACATAAAAAACCGACCCGAAAACCTGTTTAATAGGACGCGGATCCAAGAGCAACTTAAATCAAACCGAGATTTTTTTTTTAAATCTGAATTTAGGCCTAACGACCGGTTTAAAAAAAACCGATTGAACAATAAATGCGGTAATGTTCTCCTCAAATCTCATTTAAATCAAACCGAGTATTAATAATTTGATCGGTTAAAAAAACAGAATAGAGGAAGGAGAATATTACCATCGAAAAACTCGGATCCATTTGATTCCTTTTCTTGACCTGTTATAAAAACGGTTTCAGCAACTAAATATTGAAATCTTAACTACAAACAAATCAAATCCTCTTGCACTTTAAAAATATTCTGATTAAAATATTTGTTCTAAATCTAAACAAATATTTGATTTGATTTGTTTGTAGAGATACAGTCTCCTAAAATCTCTCAAAATTCTATAAAAAACCTAATCAATATAGCTTACAATATAATAACTTCAAACAAAATTGATTAAGATCTTTAACTAAATTAAATCAAAATATATATATTTCCTAAATCCTCTCACCGAAAATATTCAAACTACATCATACCCTAGCAAGATTGCTCAACAATTATACCTATATAAACACCGTAGCAAGATTGCTCAACATTCATAGCTCTGACACAAAATCAGTCTTCTTAAAAAATGGCTTCCGCAATTCTAAAAAGACATGAATTCATTATCAAGCATCATGCAAAGACGCAGAGCAAAGTACCTCTTCTTTCCAACGTTTCTTTTCCAGATTGTTCACTTCAGAGAGATCACCTGCTATCTTCAATCGTAAATGTATACCATGTTATACTAAGCATTGCTATAAATCACAACTACATCTGGTACGGTATTTCAGTTATTTATCAGTGTTCATTATAAATCTGCACATTGGTAGAGTTCTGACCTTTTTTGTTTAGTTGACGGTGACGTCTTACCTATGTTTTTCACAGGTATATTTAGACCTCTACTCGGCAACAATGGCTTCAATGATAGAGAATGATGCCCTTGCCACAAACAAAAAATTCAATTCATCAACAAGTAAGAAGATATTTGCTTAATGCGTAAGGTTTATCTGTTCTACATTCGATTATATTAGCAAAGTACACATGAGTCAACATGGTTTGTCGTTTATATCTTAAATATAGTAAATTTAATTTTTATAAGCAAAGTGTAACATATAATGTTTCCTGAGTCCTTCACTAACTCAAGTTGTTTAATTAGCTTATTTCGGTTAGTTTGGGAAAAATCAATTGAATCTATATCAAAATTATAAAGATCTAAAGGATGGCCACATTCTCTTGAGTATATATATATATATATATATATATATATATACAGTGGCGGATCTAGGAGAATTTTTAACCGGGGGCATTATCATAGGATGCATCAAAGTTACTTTTTAACATAATCGTGACACGTGGCAAGTTAATCGATTAGATTTTGACACGTGTTTTGATTTAAATCTTATTATAAATAAAAATATACTAATCCTAAAAAGAAAAGGAAAATATTATTATTTTTAAGAATAAATAAAATAAATAAAATAAAAGAAAAGATAAAAAAGACATATCAATTAAGAAAAGGAAAATCAAAACAAAAGTAAACAAGAAATTTTAATTTTACTAAAAAAATGTCAAAGTTAGTAATTAATATATATGATCATGACACGTGACAAGTTAATCAATAAGATTTTGACACATGTCAATTTTATCGCTTTAGATTTTGATACGTTTCTTGGTAAAATAATATTTTTAAAGAAAAAGGAATTTCAGGAAAAAAAAACTCAAATTTATCGAATAAGATTATAAAGGTAAAATAAAATTAACTAGGATATATTTTAATTTAATAAAAAGAAAGTAAAAAAAATGATCTATTTCATTTTTAAGAAAAGGAAAATAAAAACAAAAAGTAAATTAGATTAACTAAGATATATTTCAAGTAAAAAAAACAAATTCTAGATGCTCATGATATGACATCTTATTATATAAAGTAGGATGCATCAAAGTTAATTTTTAACATGATCGTGACACGTGGCAAGTTAATCGATTAGATTTTGACACATGTTTTGATTTAAATCTTATTATAAATAAAAATATACTAATCCTAAAAAGAAAAATAAAATATTATTATTTTTAAGAATAATTAAAATAAATAAAATAAAAGGAAAGATAAAAAAGACATATCAATTAAGAAAAGGAAAATCAAAACAAAAGTAAACAAGAAATTTTAATTTTACTAAAAAAATGTCAAAGTTAGTAGTTAATATATATGATCATGACACGTGGCAAGTTAATCAATAAGATTTCGACACATGTAAATTTTATCGCTTTAGATTTTAATACGTTTCTTGGTAAAATATTATTTTTAAAGAAAAAAGGAATTTCAGAAAAAACTCAAATTTATCGAATAAGATTATAAAGGTAAAATAAAATTAACTAGAATATATTTTAATTTAATAAAAAGAAAGTAAAACAAAATGATCTATTTCATTTTAAGAAAAAGAAAATAAAGACAAAAAATAAATTAGATTAACTAAGATATATTTCAAGTTAAAAAAACAAATTCTAGATGCTCATGATATGACATTAGACGATGTTGAGTTCAATGTGGAGGAGGATAGCAAGAATCATGTAGAGAAGCTTTTGATGTGAGTCTTGAGAAGCACAACTTCTATAGAGAGCAGAAATATCATATAAGGAAGAAACAAAAAAAAATTAAAATTTTTTTTTTGATTAACTAGGATATATTTCAATTAAAAAAAGAAAATTCTAGATGCTAATGATTTGACATTAAACGATGATGAGCTCAATGAGGAGGTGGATATCAAAAATCATGTAGAGAGGCTTTTGATGCGAGTCTTGAAAAATATAACTTCTCTAGAGAGCAGAGAGATCATATTAGGGAGATGAATTTGAAGAGAAACAGAGATTTTATTTGCTTGAAAAGAGTTAATGAAAAATTGTTAACATACTCAAATGACTCGAATTGCATACCCAAGTTTTTAACGATACGGAACATAAAAAGATAGTTGATAAAGTGTGTGAACTATATGAAAAGTATGGTTAATGTTGTTCAGGACCCGCAACAGATTATGTGTTTTGAATATTTTAATTGAAAATAAATGAAATTAAAAATAAATAAATAACTCTTAGGTTTCGATTTTGTGTTTTTCATATATTTTTCTTGGTAGTAATCATATTTTGTTTTTTATTTTCTTAAAATACAATTTTAAAGACTTTTAAATTTTATTATATTATATTTGCGTATACGCGGATCATAATCTAGATTTTAATTATGATAAAAATAGGATAATTAATTTATATATATATTATTATATAAAGTAGGATGCATCAAAGTTAATAATTAACATGATCGCGACACGTGTCAAGTTAATCGATAATATTTCGACACGTGTCATAGTAAAAAAATAAAATAAAATAAAAGGATATATCTAAAGAAAACGGAATATAAAACAAAAGGATCTATTAGAATAAATTATATTTCAATAAAAAAAAATAATAAAACAAAAGTATCTACTAGAATTCAAAAAAAGGAAAAAAAAAATTAAATAAGAGACTTTTGACGCGAGTCTTGAGAAGTATAACTTCTCTAAAGAGCCGAGAGATCATATACGGGATATGACTATGAAGAGAAAGAAAGACTTTGTTTGCTTTGAGAGAGTTAATGGGGAGATCGTTAACATACTTGAATGACACGAATTGCATACCCAAGTTTTTAACGCAGCAGAACAGCAAAAAATAGTTGATAAAGTGTGTGAACTACAAAAGAAGTAGGGTTAATGTTGTTTATGTTGCTTAGGATCCGCAACAGATTTTGTATTTTGAAAATTTTAATTGAAAACATATGAGAATTAAAATAAATAAATTTCTCTTAGGTTTCAAAAATTGAAAACACATGAGAATTAAAATAAATAAATAACTCTTAGGTTTCGATTTTGTGTTTTTAATATATATATATATATATATATATTTAAAAGTAGCGATCCGATTTTGTTTTCTACTTTTTTGAAAAAAAATCATTTTAACGGGTTTAAAATTTTGTTATTATAAAACAAAGGGATCTTTTAGAATTTAAGAAAAGGAAAAAAAACTTAATAAGATTAACTATGATATATTTCAATTAAAAAAATGAAATCATATATGCTAATGATATGACATTGGACGATGATGAGCTCATTGAGGAGGAAGATCATGTAGAGAGACTTTTGACGCTAATCTTGAGAAGCATAACTTCGATAGAGAGCAGAGAGATCACATACGAGAAATGACTATGAAGAGAAAGAAAGACATTGTTTGCTTGGAGAGAGTTAATGGAGAGATCGTTAACATACTCGAATGACTCGAATTGCATCCAAGTTTTTAACGCAGCATAATAGAAAAAGATAGTTGATAAAATACGTGAACTACAAAAGAAATATGGTTAATGTTGTTGCTTAGGGTCCGCAACAGATTCTGTGTTTTGAATATTTTAATTGAAAACATATGAGAATTAAAACAAAAAAATAACTCTTAGGTTTCAATTTTGTGTTTTTAATAATGCATTATGTCATTGAGGACGTCAAAATAGGATTAAAAAACTCAATCTTATTGGTTCAATCAGCATTTTCATTAAACAAAAAAATGTTAAATATACTTAACATTTTAATTAAATTAAAACACAAAAAATTAACTTGATATATTTCAAATTTAATTGGAAAATTGTCATATAAAAGCTATTTAGCAAAAAATAAGGAAACTATATCTTCAAAAAATGTCAATAACTCCATAAAATAGTATATGTCAAAATAAAATGGAAATCAATGTTATAATTATTTTGAAAAATAGAAGAAATTAACTGATGTGTAGACTAAAGTTTTTGGAAAATCATCATAAAAAACTAACTAACAATAAAATACAAAAATGTTCAATATGATTCACATTTTAATTAAATTAAAACACAAAAAATTAACTTGATTTATAAACAATTGTTTTTTGGTAAATTAACATAGAAAATCTAAATAACAATAAGGAAAGTATATCTTAAAAAAAGTCAATAACTACATAGAATAGTATATGTCAAAATAAAATGGAAATCAATGTAAAAAAATGTAAAAAGATAAAAATTAACTTGACGTATAGACTAATTTTTGAGAAAATCAACATAAAAAGCTAACTAACAAAAACAAAGAAGGGAAAATTATGTAATACACAAATGTCAATAGATTAACATAATAGTATATGTTAAAATAAAATAGAAATGAAAACGGAAATGGGTACGTGGAAACGGAACGTTTCGAAACGTGGAAACGTCATTTTTAAAATATATAGGAATGGAAACGTTTTGGAAACGTTTATATATATATATATATATAATTAAGCATTAAACATCTAAATTATATTATAAGTAGAATATATAATTAAAAAATTTCACATAATTATTAAATAACAAATTAAATTATGTAAAGTTAAAAATTTAGAATATTTTCTTCATTATCAATTTTATTAGTTCTATCAATTCTAATTTATCTAGATAAAGATTTTCAAACTCAATAATACTACAATTATTCATATTTAACAAATTAAAATTATTATTAGCAAATTAATTATTAACGTACTATAAAGAATTAATTTGAAAAAAAGAAGAGAAAGTAACATGAAGAGTGAGAGAATGAAGGCGATTTTTTGTGCGATTTGGCAGTTACTCGCCAGATCTCCCACGTTCCTCATTCCGAGGACGGTTTCTTGTGAAATTGAAGTCGGAGTGGGTAGTTCCCCTCGGATTTCGTCCATCTCCGTAGTGGGTTTCGTAAACCCCTATGACGCGACGTGGGAAGTTTTTCGACCTCCCTGGATCATCTATAAATTGGGGAAATCCCGATTAGGTTATCACCACAACTTCTTAATCAATTATTCTCTATCTTTCAAATTCCGATTTCATACAATTCTCCTTCTCATGGCTGACAATTTACGGCGTGCGATTCAGGATCTCAATTTGGGGGTTGAGGATGAACCAATATCCTTACCACCGGAGATTTGCCTTGAAGCGGTTCGAGTTAATCAGTTCTCTTTGATGGGTCGACACTCAATCCACACCGTCAAAATTTGAGGGCTATCGTCGCTACTTTGCCCCGAAATTGGGGACTCTTCGGATTAATCTCCGGTAGAATGGTGGAACGAAGACGTTTTCAATTCATCTTCCCGTCGGAAGAACTCATGCTTTCTGTCCTGAATCGCGGTCCATGGGCTTTTAACGACAGGATGCTGGTGATCCAACGATGGAATCCGAACATGGTGAACTTTACCCTCACTCGCATACCGTTTTGGGTGCAAATTCGAGGCATTCCTCTACAATTCCTTACCCAGGACATGATCCGATTCATTGGAAGCCGCCTGGGTGATGGGGATGTCATTGAAGTGCCTTTCAACCCAGAGGAAGCAGTAGCAGTGGAATTTGTGCGTGTGAAGATCAACTGGAATGTGGATAATCCACTACGATTCCAGAAAAACTTCCAATTCACACCAGGTGTCAACACACTCCTTCGGTTTCAGTATGAGCGACTTCGGGGATTCTGTGCAGATTGTGGAATGCTAACGCATGACACAGGGACTTGTCTTCCATACCAGGAAAATGGTGAGGCAGATGCTGATAACAACAATGATGCTGATGGGAACAATGATGGAGGGCAGGAAGATCTTGGTGATGCTGTACCGAACCAAGAGGAGGATATGGCGAATGAAGCTCCTTTCCCAGAGGAAGAGGATATTGGAGCTAACCCTTTACCGGGAACTATGGAGGGTGGTCCTGCAAATCTATTGGCAACAGATGTCGATCCAGGATCTCTGGCTATTGGTGAAACGAGTGATCCAAGAGTTCGGATGAGACTAAGAGGAAGAGGAGCTTTATGGAAAATCTTATGGATGTGATCTGCCAGGATAATGATGTGCCCAAAACAGCCTTGCATGTGGTAGTAGGCCAGGAATCAACGGAAACTGATGATTAATGGTATACAGAGACCTCCCTTTTGCAGTACGGGAGCTTTCTGGAGGATTCTCTGTTCACTACAACTCCGGAAAGTGAAGACCAATGCAGAAACGCATAAGAACATCTGTGGACAGTATTGACAAGTTGATTATTTGCTCCTCAAGTGGCCAAACTACCGGACTTCAGATGCTGCAGATGGCTTATCCGGAAGCGGACGAAGCATCTCCTCCAGCAACCCCAACAGACAGAGGCGCGGTGGGCCCGGTACCACCAAAGGTTCCATGAGACTTGAGGTGTGGAACTGTCGAGGCTTGGGACAACGCCTGACAGTTCGACGTCTGAAGGAGATGCAAAGAGTGTATCATCCGGACCTGTTGTTCCTAGTGGAAACTAAACAAAAAGATGACTATGTTCGTGACATAGGTTCCCAATTAGGATTTGATTATATGCAAATCGTTTCACCGCAAGGGTTAGGTGGTGGTCTTGCTGTTTTCTGGAAAAGCTATGTTTCTGTTTCAGTACTTTCCTACGATTCTCGACTTGTAGATCTTCATGTTGAATATAAATCCTTTCAGTTTTACTTGTCTTGCATCTATGGTCATCCAGTATCTAATTTAAGACATCACCTTTGGGAAAAATTGCAGAGACTTTCCGTATCAAGGATTGGAGCATGGATGATGTGTGGTGATTTTAATGAGATATTACATCAGAATGAAAAACGGGGAGGAAGAGTAAGAAATGAGAGTAGCTTTCTAGAGTTTAAACTCATGTTGGAAGTTTGTGATATGCAAGATCTCAGATCGAAAGGAAACCCATTTAGTTGGGTAGGAAAACGCAGAATCAACAAATGCAGAGATGAAATTATTGAATGCTGCTTGGATAGGGTTATGGTGAATTCGGAATGGCGGACTAGTTACCCGGCTTCAAAAACAGAATTTCTGGAGCTTGCAGAGTCAGACCATCGACCACTAATAGTGAGTATTGAGTATGCAGAACGGGTTAAACGTGGCCAGTTTAGATATGATAAAAGGTTTATTCACGAGGAAGATTTTGTAGATACGGTAAAGAGTTTCTGGAATTTACGAGGACCACAAGTAGGAAGGTTCTCCGACAAGCTTGGGTTATGTCGCACTACATTGGCTAGATGGAAGAAGAGGAATCGATATAATTCGGCAGAGAGAATTCAGATTGTCCGATATCAACTAGATCAGGCTTTACGAAATAATCAGAGTACTGCTTATGAGATTCGCAGATTAAGATCTGATTTGAGTAAGGCATATGCTGATGAAGAAACTTTCTGGTACCTAAAGAGCAGAAACGAATGGCTTAAACTAGGAGAAAGGAATACTGGTTTCTATCATGGGGTTACAAAATCAAGGAAAGCACGAACTTGTATTAAGCAATTAATTGATGACCAAGGTATAGCACACAAACAAGATGAGGCAATTGCCTTAGTGGCAGAAGATTATTTCAAACAGATGTTCTCGGCCTCCGCGACTATTCCTATTGATGATGTCATCCCTCACATGCAAAAAAGGTAAATGCAGACATGAATACTCTTCTTACACGTCAAGTTACAGATGAGTAGATTAAAAATGCTGTTTTTCTGATAGGACCAGACAGGGCACCAGGACATGACGGATTTACGGCTGCATTTTATCAACAATTCTGGGATGAGATTGGACCGAATGTCTGCGCAATGGTGAAAGAATTCTTTCTATCAGGTATTATGGAACCAAAAACAAATCATACTCAGATTTGCCTAATACCTAAGATAACGGAAGCATCCAAAATGACTGATTTACGGCTGCTTTTGTGCCAGGAAGAAGTATACAGGATAACACGCTAGTGGCTCATGAACTGATGCATGCATTAAAATCGAAAATGGATTGCGCAGAGAAATACATGGCCATTAAAACAGATATCAGCAAGGCATACGACAGAGTGGAGTGGTGTTTCCTTGAAGGTGTCATGGAAAAAATGGGATTTGCTTCTACTTGGATTACTTGGATCATGGCTTGTGTACGGTCAGTTACTTTCTCTGTCTTGATTAATGGGTCTGCATATGGAGAGTTCCAACCAACAAGAGGGATTAGGCAAGGTGACCCTTTATCACCTTATTTATTTCTACTTTGTGTTGAAACCTTGTCCCAAATGTTAACACAAGCTGAACATCGCAATGAATTTAGTGGTATGCAACTAACAAATAAAAGGACCAACAGTTTCGCATTTATTATTCGCAGATGATTCTCTGTTCTTCTGCAAGGCGACAAGACATGGTAGTAATCGGATTGCAGAAATATTGCGAGACTACGAAGGTATGTCCGGTCAGAAAGTTAATTTAACCAAATCATCAATTATATTTGGTATGCGAATAAGGGGGCATCAAATACAGGAAATTCAGCAAAATTTGGGAATATGGAATATTGGAGGTGGTGGGAAATACTTGGGTTTGCCAGAGCAGTTTGGCCGAAATAAAACAGAACTATTCAGTTTTGTGGTTAAACGAATTAAGGATAATCTCAGTGGGTGGTATAATCAGTTTTTAAATCCTGCTGGTAAGGAAGTCTTGATAAAAACTGTTGCTATGGCGAAGCCAGTTTATTCCATGAATTGCTTCCTAATCCCAAAAACAGTTTGTGAAGAAGTAGATAGTAAACTGTCAGAGTTCTTGTGGGGGCGTAATAATGGCAGAAGGAAAATCTCATGGGTCTCTTGGAAGCGACTATCTATACCAAAGAAGGAAGGTGGAATGGGCTTTCGAGATCTGCATGGTTTTAATAAAGCTTTGCTGGCAAAACAAGCTTGGCGGATAATTAAAAACCCACATTCATTACTAGCTAGATTGTATAAAGGAAGATACCACCAATCATCGATGTTTCTTGAATCGGTGGGTGGAACTAATCCGTCTTATGGATGGAGATCAATTCAAGCAGGAAAAGATCTGCTAAAGCAAGGTTTACAGGTACGATTGGGTGATGGTAAAACAACAAGCGTATGGAGGGACCATTGGTTACCAACGTTACCACCACGAAGGGTGACTGCTATTGCTGGACCGTTTGGTGATTTGAGGATAGAAGATTTATAGATACAAGGTAAGAGAGAATGGGATATCCAGAAACTACATCTGATTCTCACTGAGGATGAAGTTATGTTAGCTAAATCAATAAGATTATCTACCTATGCTAATGCAGATGAGGTTGTTTGGCCATATACAAAGGATGGTGAGTATACTGTCAAATCTGGTTATTGGATAGCAACTCATTCGGGAACAGATGCGGAAGAATTAATACCTCCGGCTGGATCACTTGACCTGAAAATGGAGATATGGAAGCTCACAATTCCTCCGAAACTACAACATTTCCTTTGGAAGGTAATTGTAGGTGCCTTACCAACTTGTGAAAGACTAATGCAGAAACATGTGAATATTGACCCTCTACGTCAGCGTTGCTGTCTATATGAGGAAACGATAAACCATGCTATTTTTGAGTGTCCACATGCACAAGCAATATGGCGATGCGCTAATTTCCACCAGTTTGACCATGTCACAGGTTCACTAGAAGACAATATCCGTACCATGATTCGAATCAAGGATATGAAAACATACTCGACTGAGGTACGTCTTCTTCCTTTTTGGGTCTGTTGGATGATTTGGAAATCAAGAAATGAATTCTATTTCAATAAAGGTAATGTTCACCCACAAGAAGATGCAATTAGAAGTACAAACGCGGTGGCAGAGTGGCTCGTGGATTTTCCATATTTAGAGGAAGTACAAGTCCAACCCACAGAACGACAGATTAGTAGAAATAGACAGTGGGAACCGCCTATGCAAGATTGGCTGAAATGTAATTTTGATAGCAGCTATCGTATTAATTCTGAGTTTGTGGGTGTCGGATGGATTGTTAGGGATCATCAAGGGAACTATGTTGAATCAGGCTGTGCAAAACTACCTCAAGTTGAGACCCCATTACAAGCAGAAGCTTGTGGTTTTTTATATGTTGTACAACGTGTATGGAGCAAAGGTTGGCGACATGTTTGGTTCAAAGGAGATAATAGTCAGCTTACGAAAATCATCAACCGAAAGGAAGGAAGTATGGAGCTTGGGAATCTGATTATTGATATTCGCCATTGGATAAGTAGATTACCGTTATGTTCATTAGATCATGTTAATAGAGAAAGAAATCATATCGCTGATATTCTGTCCAAAAAGGTGTATGCTCTTGACCAATTATGTTCTGTTTTCTCAAAACCTCCTCTTTGGATGGTTAACAATTAGTATTTTCCATTTACAGTATAATATAAGTAGATGTTACAAAAAAAAAATAAAGAATTAATTTGATCACTTAATCTCATTTTTATTATTATTTATTTGTTAAAAAATATATTTTTTATCTTGTTTCTAAAATGGAAACGCGTGTTTCCAAAGCGTTTCCAAACTCAAATTTTTAGGAAATTCCGTGTTTCCGACGAGTTCACGCAGCTCGGACGGAGTTTCCATATAACCTAGGAAATAAATATTAAAATACAAAAAAATATAAAAATCGTATTTCTCTAATCTATATAAAAAAAAGCTAATTAAAAAAACATTTTAAAGGAAACCAGCTTGATATCTATTATAACTTTTTGTAAAATCAACATAAAAAAATCTACCAAACAAAAAAGAAAAATTAAATTATATCTTAAAGAATGTCAATACATAAAAATAACAATATATGTAAAAATAAAATGTAATCAATATCAACAAAGCTAAACTAGCAAAGGAAAATTTATCTAAAAACAAAATTAACTTGATATTTATAAGCTAGCTCTTTAGTAAATTAACAATAAGAGCGCTAAATTAACAACGACAAAAAGAACAAATTATGTTTTAAGTATATCAAAACATAGTAAATGTCAAAATTAAATAGAAATTAATAGCAAAATATCTAAACTAACTAACAAACAAAAAGAAATTAATTTAAAATTTAGTTTAGGAAATTTATCATTTTTAAAGTATTAGTATCGACTATAAATAATAATATAAGTTTATATAAGTTACACAAATATACAAAGCAAATATATTCTTCAAAAGATACAAAGTGCTTACTAAAACAATTGTTGCTTCGGTTTTTTTTTCTACCCAGTCAATTCACTTCAACGAACTTATAAAAAATATTATTAAGAGACACAAAAAACAATAAAGCGGTTTACAGATGGATTTCGAACTATTTATTATCTATTAAAAAGGTACTAGCAAATCTATTTACTCATCACCAAATGAAAATTTAATCAACACTTATATTATGTTTTAACAAGAAAATTTTAGTCAACTAAAAATTATGTCTTCATAGTAATAGGCTATTATGTTATGAGGCTAACATAAAAATTCATGAATTCAATATTAACTTGCGGTAAATTCTTAATCCGAATTTTAGGTTATCAGATAGACATTTTAAAAATATAAAAAACAGTCTATCAAACACAGAATATACACACTCATAGTGAGTCATTAATGAGCACATTAAAAATTGAATATTATGCAGACATATTAACTTCTTCTTTTTGGTCGCATGCAAACAAATTAACTTTTTCATGTCATTCAAGCAAAAATACAGTTAAATATATAGTAAAAACATCCACAATAATGTATTAGCAGTTTATACTCAACCAAAAATATATAAGTAATATTTGAAAACACTAAAATATTAAAGTCTGATTTCAAATACATAACTACTACCGATATTTAAACCCACATAAACAACTCATGAGTAACACCTCATAGAATACCATTTAGATAATAAAGTATGAAAGTGTTATGAATCAAAGGCAAATTGTCAAAACTAGACATCCTATGAAAATCATAACATTGGGAAAACACGCATAATTTAATACAATAATAAATTGTTCAAAGACTCCACACCAACCTAAAAAGTTGAAAAAATTATTTTCTCAGACTGCAAATAAAACTAATCTGAAAGATAAAAAAACAAAAATATAAGATAAAACGTATGAAAAACCCGACGGAGAAGCAAGAAGTTGTCTTGCATGATCATTGAAACTTCCAACAAAGCTACATGCAGCTTTTTGTTTGCGATATCTCGATCCTCTTCTTTGATTGTCTCAGATAAATTTGTACGAATCTCAGTATGCATATTAGCAATTAAAATATATGTCATCTATATGTTGTCAGAGTTACAAGGAAATTAACAAAAAATAGGAAATTATGTTGAAAGATACGATATAAGCATATATAGTAAAGAAATATTTTATTAAGGTTTATAAAATGTCAAATTATTCGTCTTCTATTATTATTTCTACGCACATAACATATAACTCAATGTGTTAAAAAAACAAATTAATTATTTAATCAAGAAAAAATCAATTGACTTATTATTAATTTTTTTTACAACGACTTATTGTTATTTTATTTTACAAAATTTGCAATCTTATAAACAAATACAAGTATGAGAAAATGATTCATTGTATGTTTAATATATTTATATAAAAAAAATTCCATAAATTTATTAAGCATTCAATAATTTAAAAATTACTAAAAAAAATAATTAAACTAAATCATTAACAAAATCTGCGCTAACGCGGATAAAATACCTAGTATATATATATATATATATATATATGTCTCTCTTTGTGAATTTTTTTAAACTGTAGATGTTTTGATGGTCGTCTATGTGCATGAAAAGTGAAGTGAAAGTCATGTACTTGTTACAGAAAACTCTTAGAATAAGTTATTAATCTGTTTTATAAGCCCTGATCGAGCACCTTCAAGAATAAATCTGAACAATCCCCTTGATGTTCTCAACGTAGGAAGACCCCCATTCGCAAATTCCACGTATCATTCACAAGCTCTCGAGACCAGAACAAAAGGTAAGATCGAACTCCATGTGTTTCTTTTTGTCGAGCTTCAGAAGAAACAGAAGCCACTGCATTGTGTTAACCGTATTTTCATATGAAGATGACCTGGTTGGATGATTAGAAAACAAGCGATGATCAGAGTTATATAAACACAGATTTGATGTGATGATTCACAAGCTACACTGAATCGGTCCTCAAGGAAAATAAAATTGTCTAGTAATTTAAAACCAAACCATACCGAAATCAAACGGTAAACCGAAAAGTCCACTTTCAATGTTTTTTTCCTTCGTCAATTTAATGCCGGATGTATATGGTTTTACTTCTTTGGTCATTACATTATACTACAGGTGGGTTTCCCGCAGTTCATTTCATAAAAATTAATAACATTGGTTTAGTAGAGATGGAAAAATCCAATTTTCTAATTTGGTTTTATTTGAAATCAAAATTAATAACTATGCAAAGAAAATATAATTTTGATGAGAAAGATATATTGTTTATATTTTGTTTTCTAATATATTTTTATATTATCCGATAAAAACTTACAAGTGTACTTTGTTGCGTTTATCAAAGAGGATGAATAATTGCCTTTTTTTTGGTATAAATTAATAGATTATGATTAATGAAAATCATTGTTTGCAAAACAAAAAAGAACAGATCAATCCAAAATCAAAGGATCCTTGTTTCGTATCAACCAAATCGACATTGATGTTAATGAACCATGACTCAAATATTATGATCATGCTTTTAGCAATTCTTTCTCTTTTTTCTTCATCCCAAACTCTCTCTGATGGATAATTTTTTATTATCGTAAAAATTGCGTTTTCCCGTCAAAACCACCAAAATTGAGGAAAACATGATTTTAAAATATTGAAAATAATAATTTGAATATTTAATTATAATATATTTTAAATCACAGATTTGTATAGTTAAGATCAAAATAAAATAGTAAAATTAAAAATGATTTTTTAAAGAAAAATAAGTGTATTTTAGACTTTTTTATTTTTGGATGAGTTTTCTGCAGCTAGGCGCACCAAATTAACTCATCCAAAAATTCTAATTTTTTTGCAGATACAATTTCAGTTCATGCTCTTTATTAGCACTAAACGAACATCAACCTGCATCTCTCTCTAAGTAACGCGTCTAACTTATCAAACGAACAGAGCCTATATATATTCTTTTCTTCAGCTTGCGTTTCAAACCGTGGCCCGGTGGCCGGCTTGTTATCTAGTCCTAGGCGCCTCAAGGCATATAAATATCTGAACGACGTCCCTTCGCTTCTGAATCAGTACACAGTTGGGCTTCAGCAAGCATCAGGCCTAAAATCAGTTTCACGAAGCCCAGACTTGAGCCATGTTATTTCACGAAGCGGCCTTGAACTTCTTGAACTTGTCGAAAGCTTCGTCTTTTGTTTTCAAGAGCAACGTCCACATTTACCGGGAGTGATCATCAATTAGTACGAAAACATACATGTTTCTCGCACTTGTAGACGGTGTAATGCGTCTACAAAGGTCACAATGTATGAGCTCAAGTGTTCGTGAGGCACGATATGTGCTTGCTTGAGGGAAACTTCGTCTTGTTTGTTTCCCAAGTAAGCACGATGCGCAGGTTTCCTTCTCAATTGTAATACTTGGCATGCCAATTACCGACTCCTTTTTCACCATCGATCTCATAGTTTATATGCCGATATGCCCTAATCTTGCATGCAATCTTTTCGATTCGCTCAACACTTTCAATTGTAAACACTTGGTAGCTTCAACTTCCATAACCACCTTGTATAATCTGTTTTTAGACCTGCTTTCCCTTGTCAACAGCTTGTCGTCTCTATCATGCATTGTTAGATAGTCTTCTCTCATTCTAACGTCACACCCTGACTCTGTGGCCTGTCCGAGACTTATGATATTGCTCTTCAAATCTTGTATGAAGTAGACTTCTGCCAACACTTTTCTTTCCCCGTTCTTACTTATGAACAAGATTGAGCGCTTTCCTTTTATGTCTATACGAGAATCATCGCCAAACCTTACTTTTCCCGTGATCGTCTCGTCGATCCTTGAAAAATAGCTGCGATTTCCGGACATATGATTACTCGCTCCATTGTCTAGATACCAAACGTTGTTTGTATCTGTCTGAGTTTTAAAGTCACTTGGCTTTACGTTCCTCTTATTGAGATACACCACCTCGTGCATCATCAATTCATCGGCTTTTTGTGTGTCATCGCCATCGTTCTCTTGTGCTTCTTGGAGCTTTAACAATCTGTCGGGACAATTGGATGCATAGTGTCCCATCTTGTCGCACCGATAGCACATCACTTTTGACTTGTCCCTATTTCCTCTGTTTTGTTGATTTCCGTAGCGTCACGTCCTCTTCCTCGTCCGTTAGATTTTCCTCCACGCCCAGAGCCATAGTTCCCTTGATACGATTGTGTATCCATATTAGCATACATAAGCTTTCCTTGATCCGTGTTTGATCCTCTTCTTCATCAATAATTTTTTCTTCATAAGCTTTTAGTCTACCGACTATGTCTTCGAAGCTTGTCTTGTTAAGATCAAGGACTTGTTCAAGTGCACTGATTATATGTATGTATCTTCGGCGTGGTAGGCTGTTAAGAAGTCACTTGCCTTGAATACAAAACCTTAATAGGTTTCTTGGCTTGGATTCCTCAATATTTTCTCCTAGGGTTGCAGATTTGGTGGAGAGTTCGGCGAGCTTGCCTACAAATTTTATCAATGGTGTCTGTTTCTTTCATCTTCATTCTATCAAAATCAGCCATCAACGTTTGTAGTCTCGTTTCTTTTACTCGATCAGCTCCGACATGTCTCGCTTTTATTGCATCCCACACTGCCTTTGATGAATCGAGATCGCCAACCTGTAAGATCAATGCTTATGGTATGGATTGGAATAGGAGAGCTCGAGCCATATCATTCTTGTCTCCATCGTTTGATCCCGGCTCGATAGACTCCCAGACTTTGTGTACCTTAAGCGCTACTTTCATACGCATAGCCCATACCGTGTAGTTGGTGGAGTTCAGCATCGGACATTGTATGGACGAGGGACCGCTTTCTTTGGCTTGTTTGCCACCGGAACTATGTCACCCATGGTTTTGTTGCACAGGAATTGACTTCCTGCGAACCTGTTGGAGTCTTCTTCTTCAGTTCCTTGATTGCTTAATTCAATAGATTGCTCTGATACCAATTATTGAATTAAGCACCTAGGTCTTACGAGATTGTTAGTATAAAAGACTCCTTCTTTTATTATTTTAGAAACTTATTCAAAACTAAAGCTTCTCCCAATCTCTGACCTCTCAAGTCTCAAGTTATGCCACACTTTGACATCTCCTCATATAGAAGAGATATATGATAATCCTAACTACTTTAGGAATACATATGTTAGATAACTCCTAAACTTATAATCCTAATCCTTTTAGAAACCACAACTGGGTAGGATTAGGATAGCTTCTAACTCAAGCTATCTTCAAGTTTAAATCAACAAAATCATGCGAAATTGAGAGACGGGTGTGATTGATTGCTCAATATAAGACATCTTTAGCAAGTGTTTTGAGTTTAGTTAAGTTGATGTATTTTTTTTAAGAGGGGCAGATGATGATTCTTTTGATGATTGGTTTGTGCTCACAGTTGATAAACAGAGGGATATTGTTCCCTTGGATGTTAGCACCGTTGCTGTCTTGTTTAACTTGAACAAATCTGCTTTCTTTGTAGCAGAATGATCAAATTGATATGTCGAGTGAGGAAATGTTGAAACTTCGAGCTGCTCTAGACGGAAAGTTAAGAAGCAATGGACTCTTTGCCTCTACTACTGTTTCAAGGTCTGAATAGTAGCATTTCCTTCTCTCTATGTTTTTCGGTGTGCAAATCGTCACATTTGATAATATAACATTTGTTCATCTCATTGGCACGATTTGTGTTGGTTCAGGAAACCAACATCGACCTCTTCATTACCAGAAAGCGTGGATGGAAAACGACTGATTTCAAATGAGGTTAGAAACTTAGAGTGTCTCCAGAACACACAACAACCATCTTCTGTTTCTCTAGCCATGCAACCATCTCTAAGCTTTCCTTTTCTTCTTTGAAAAATAAAAAAAAAAGTTTCCACTTAAACGCAGATGCATAAGAACAGAGAATTGACTCGACATCGCAACAAGGACCTAAGAACCTCGAGAGTGAAGTACCGGGTAAACAATCTTGGATTGCCAGTTTCTGCATCTTTCGTTTCCTTTTTACCTTGTTTCATCGCCTTAACTCGGAGGTTTTGGGATTGTTTGCAGAAAAAATACAAGCAGAAACTCAACAACGCATAGGACAAAACAGAGACATTAGGAAACCTCTGGGTCCATCGTATGGAGAAGAAGGTTCGGATACCAAATCCCAACATAACCCGGAGCATCCGATTCAAGAACTAGCCTCCTTTTCCTATGTCACCATTTTATTTGTTTCCTTGCTTCTTTCACTCTTCTTCAATACTTGAGCAAAATCATTTCTTTGCAATTTTTTGATATATTTTGTTTAAATCGGTTGTCTGACATTTGTATTTTAAAGATACTTGTTTCCCCTTCAAGCAATATCTAAATGACTTAAGTTTTTAGTTTTTTTTGATTGATTCCGTTTATTCTTTGTATAATTTTTCCCTAAAACCGTAACATCTCCTTGAACTCGACAGATTTCAGTAGAGGCATGAAGGTGTATAAAGCTTCTAACCAAGGCAGAATATCAATTTTCGTATTTTTTTTAACTGTAACCTTCATTTGAAAGCCTGGAACTTCTAAATAGTATGCATGGTCAGACTGTGCATCACCATGACCCAAATACCTTTTTGTCGATTTAAGTTTGTCCACGCGGTTATATTTATTTTTACCCTTATCCTCATTTTTGGGTGAAAAAAGTTGGATCCTCTTGATTTTCTTACTAAAAAAATGAAATTGTAAATTTATTCCATTAAATTATGTTAAATATTTTTTTTTTTTTGGTTTGCCAGCAAAAACAACTTTTTTATTAGAAGGAAATTATACAGACTAAACTAAGTTACAAAACGCAACAAGCGAATGAAACTAGTGATTTTACAGCTTTAGTATTATACATCAGATATAATTATAAACTACAAGGATAAGCTTCTGCTACGTGGATGATGTTGCCATGTTGGTCGTGGTTGTAAACCATCACTAAAACGGACAAATGCCTGTCACTTGGCTACAGTGCCGGTGGAGCTTCACCATTGCGTCATCTTTCCACAGGCACCACCACGAATTATCTGGATCCATCGGATATGCACCAATTAATCTGAAAACTTCCTCTAATTTTTGGAAGATTGACAACATACTTTCAGATATGTGAAACTCCTTCTTCATCATAAATCGTAGAACAATCATCTAATTGTGTCCCTTAGCTCTCTTTTTATCTTTAAGAAAGGGACTAAGAAGATGAACATAGAAGATGAAGAAACAGATTTGAAATCCTCAAATCAAAGCAGATCTGAAAAGGTAAATCGAAAGAGCTCCTTTTTTACGAAATGAAGCAACTATAGAATCACTTAATACCATGGAAAAACAGGAATTAATCCAATTAGATCGAAGTAGATCCTTCGCCGAAGCTCTGCTGAATCTGCATCAAATCTATTGAATTAAATCAAAATCTCGGCTCTTCCTTTTCTAGAGAAACTTACCTCATAAGCCCAATTTATTGGCTCCATAAAGGTAGAGGAAGATTGACTCTCTATTAAAAGAAGTCGAGCATACCCAGTATAAAGAGATCTATCAATCGCTATGAGAGATTTGAGATCGAAGGAGGAAGCATAAGAACAAAATTAAATCCGACAGAACGGAACAGAAATTTCACCAAGTGAAAAACAAAATATCCGTCTTAGCGGAAAGAAGATCCGATGAAATCAGAAAAAATCTCCGATTTATCGGAAATCGCCCCTCTCTCTGAAAGATACGTTATGTTAAATAAATTTGAAAACTTATTCCATTAAGTTATGTTAAAGAAATTTGTTCCTAGAAAAAAATCAAAGTAAATGGAATCAAAGTAAAAGATAGTAGTATTTGAATATGTAACCGAGCTACGTAATTAGTAAGAAAATCAAGAGGATCCAAGTACAAAATATCAGTATATTTTCCATTATACTTATGCTTATATCCTTGACCAAAAAAAAATTAAAAAAAATTATGCTTATACAGTAAAACCTTTATAAATTAATAACGTTGGGACCGTGAGGTTTTATAAAAAAATATTAATTTATAGTGATTATTAATTTATAGATATATTATTTGGTTGAAAAACTAATTTTGGAACTGACAAAAAATATTAATTTAGCGAAGTATTAATGAATCGAGTATTAATTTATAGAGGTTACCAGAGGGAAATAACATCGCTCAAGTCTTGGCTTCGTGAAACTGATTTTGGGCCTGGTGCTTGCTGAAGCCCAACTGTGTACTGATCCAGAAGCGAAGCGACGTCGTTCCGGTAGATTTGCCATCCTGTAATCGACTAACGGGGGGGGGGAGATAATACATAAAAAGTTACGATAACAACACTAAAAAAATAAACATAACTCAGAAATCGTGTCGTGCTATCCAGAAGATCTTGAGTACATATGAAGCGGTTTCGGGTCAATCAGTCAATCTCAGATCTCAGAAAATCTTCGATTACTTTTGGCTCAAAGGTTCATACAGACGTGAAGAGAAGGATGCGCAACATACTTGGTATACACAATGAAGGAGGAAATGGTAAATACTTAGGTTTACCAGAACAATTTGGAAACAAAAAAGGAGAGATGTTTCAGTATATTGTTGACAAAGTGAAAGCTCGCACTCAAGGTGGAACAAGACTTTCCTCTCACCTAGTGGTAAGGAAACACTTCTCAAGTCTGTCTCTCTGGCAATGCCAATTTTCTCTATGAACATCTTCAAACTCAATCAAGATGTCTGTGAAGAGATTAATAGTATATTGGCTAGATTTTGGTGGGGTTCAACGGAAGATAAACAAAGTATGCATTGGTTTGCCTGGAATAGATTAAGTCTCCCAAAGCGAGAGGGTGGTTTAGGATTCAGGGATCTTGAAAAAATTAATTTAACCCTGTTAGCAAAACAAGCCTGGAGAATTCTACAGACACCAGAATGTCTTATGGCGAGAGTATTAAGAGGAATATATATTGCTGATACGAATGTTCTAACTGCTCCTTTACGTAGAAAGGCTTCATATGCCTGGAAGTCAATATTGTTAGGAAGGGACCTACTTTCTAAAGGTTTACGGTTTGTAATTGGAGATGGGCAATTAGTTGATGCTTGGTCAGATTCATGGCTTCCTTTACATCCCCCACGCCCTCCAAAACAGCGTGTTGTCTCTACAGGAAAATTAAAAGTTTGTCAGTGGTTAAATAAGAATGGTTCAGAGTGGGATAAGGAAAAAGTACGAGAATATGTTGATGCAGAGGATGTCGACAAAGTTTTAGCACTGAAATTATGTTCTTCGGCAAAACCTGATCTATTGGGGTGGCATTACAATGAAGATGGTCTCTAATCTATACAGTCAAATCTGGGTATTGGTTAGCAACACATTTACCGCAAGAAAATAGACCGACGGCACCAGATGGAGACAATTTACTTAAAGCTGAAGTTTGGAAACTCGTAACAGTACCAAAATTAAAACATTTTCTCTGGAGAATGTTATCAGGTTCTTTGGCAATTGGAGAAAATCTCAAACGCAGATATATTACTCAGCAAACAATCAGCAGAAGATGCTGCAAAGAGGAAGATACTACAAATCATCTATTTTTCGAGTGTGTATACACACAACAAATGTGGAAGGCTTCAGGGTTACCAGTTCAAAGGTTACTATCCTCCAATTTGTCCGTAGAAGCCAGACTTGAAATTTGCTTTGCTTTTCATCGTTCAGATCCTTCATCTCAGATTTTTCAAATGCCTCTATGGATATTATGGAGATTGTGGAAGAGCAGGAATTCCTTAGTTTTTCAACAGAAACATATTCCATGGCGAAAGGTTTTACGACTTGCAAACTTCGATGTGAAAGAATGGTTTGATTTAGAAGCATACATGAATACTTCAATATGTTTGGAATCCAGAAATACGCAAAGACAAGGTTCAGGAAGTATTGGCTTTGCCAGGGAGGCTACACCTCAAAGGATCACCAACTGGGAGCGCCCTCCTCTGCCGTGGATAAAATGCAATTTTGATGGGTCCTATTCAAATGCGAATATTCCATCTCAATCAGGTTGGGTATTACGAGATCATCACGGGGTATACCTTGGCGGAGGGCACATATTAGGATTCCTCGTTGCTAATGCCCTAGAAGGTGAATTTCAAGCTTTGATTTTCGCAATGCAGAGTAGCTGGTCCAAAGGCTACACTCACGTCATGTTTGAAGGAGATTGTAAGAAGTTATTTGATCTACTTGACGGGAAGTGTCTGAATTTCGGAGTGGTAAATTGGATCAGAGAAGTCAAGTTCTGGAAATCCAAATTTAAAGAAGTTCGTTTCTCTTGGGTACCTAGGAACAACAATAAGCCGGCTGACATTCTTGCTAAAGAATCGATTCCAAATAATGCTTTGTTTTATTCTCATTGCTTTGTTCCACCTTGTATTTCTATCTCATTACATCATGACTATGTAAACTCAATAAAAGAAGGTGTTATAAAAAAAAAAAAAAAACTCGAGATCGAATAGAGGAATGCGTTCGTGCGTGTGCGCTTGAGAAAATCCCTACTTTTTGGGTTGAAAAAATCAGAAATGTATCAGATGAACACAAAAAACAAATTAAAAAACTAAGAGAAAAAAAAAATCTCAAAACAAATAACAATAAGGAACGCATGTGTACAATTATTCAAGTAGAAGCCACACAAATTTCACCAAAACAAAAATAACAATCCACTCAACAATCCAAATAACTTAGTGGTTTATTATTATCTGATCCACATGCTCGATGGATCATGTCTCGTCGCCAAGGCCACTGTATTTGCATGCCTTGAGCCGCCAAGGAGTAGACGAAAGTTGCGCACTCCGCTTCTTGCCCTTTTTTGGTATAATTTTTGAACTCAGATTCTGGCCCACGAGATTGAAGCATTCCATCTTCTCATTGGGAACATCCTCGATGCATCTTGTCTTGTGCAGACGACGAGACAAGCCAAGGCCACTGTGTTTGTATGCCTTGAGCCGCCGCCTAGGACTAGATAACAGCCGCCACGGTTTGAAACGCAGGATAAACGAAAGTTGCTTCTTAGCCTTTTTTTTGGGTAAAATCTCTGAACTCAGAGTTTGGCCCACTAAACTGAAGCATCCCAGGCGCTCATTGAAGGCTCTTCTGACTATAGCTACGCGATCAACATCCTTGCCAACTCGGGCCTCGCACGAGTCCTTGTACCTTATGTAGACAATTGCAAAAAACTTGGAGTTCTTGAGTCCTTCTTCCACATCTTGGGTACTAGTATCTATAGCCACTTTGACAATCTTCAAGTTGGACGGATAATGATTCTTAAGGCTTTTCCTATTAGTCGCGGCAACTGCAATTTCCAAGTAGAGACTAATCCAGTCTTTATTCTCTTGCAGCTCTGAATCCTTGAGCTGCCAAAAAAAGCAAAAAAAAAAACAAAAAAACATATAATCACTAGTAGTTGTGTTGTTGATCATGAGCAAAAGCAAAAGTCACCGTGTTGGTCTTAATCTTACAACGTGACATCGCTTTGAATTTTCAAACGGATTCACTGGCGGCCACTGAGGAGTGGAATTTACGAGAAGGAAGCCTTTCACAGGATTGTCATGATCACTGCTTCTCTTGGTTTCACCTACGTCGCTGCTTCTCTTGGTTTTTTCGCCTATACAAGATTAAATCGTCAGCAAATAAACTTTAAGTGAGACTCAGGACTTAGCTAATTAATGAATTACCTAGAGGTCTAGCAATAGAGACCGACAAAATCAATCTGCCATAAGCTAATTCATCAACTCTAGTCTGAAAAGTTAGAGGCAAACTGGTAGCTGGATCCATGGCTTCCAAAGTTATGTAGTAACTGGCAGCAAAAGAACCCGTGGACTGGTTGTATTTCTTAACGCTAATGAGCTGTAGGTTTTTGCCCTAATTTGATCAAGAAAGCAAGCGATTTGAATGTATACGCAAATACATAGAATAAAGAAAGCCATATATAGGGCAATATATATACCTGGAGCAAATTGTAACGATGAAGGCCCATCCTAGCATAAAGGAGGACTAAGGGACAACAAGTATCATTGCATATTTTTTCAAACATTTAGGGTTGTCCTTGTCCACGCGATTATAAATATACCCTTATCCTCATTTCTGGGCTTCAATTGGGCGGGCCTTCACAACCCAAAAAAATCACAATTATTTTTGCTTTTTCTTAAACTCGCTTTATTTTTATTTTATTTTTATTTTTTCCGACATTTTCAATCCATAGAACCGTTCAAAAATCAATTAAATTTACATAATCAATAAAGATAGTGACACTTCGTGTCAAACTATGTTGCACTGAAACGGGTACGGGAACCGGAAACGGGGACGGGAACGGGTACCGGAAACGGGAATATAGGGATACGGGTACTGCAGAGGTATGTTAGAAGCAATGTAAAAATAGTATAAATATATTAAATTAGAAAAAAATTAGACATAAGTTTCAACCAAAAGACACCAAAATACCTTAAAAAGCAATAAAAACACAAAAAGAATTACTAAAAAGCAATAAAAACACAAAAAGAGTTACTCAACGAGTAGCTGATTTTCAAAATCTGGTTCATCTAGTGAGAGATTTGCAAACTCCAAGAATCCCACATCTTCCATAGAATCAAATTCATCTCCACCAACATCCCACATTTTGGTCTTTTCAGCTTCATATTGATCAGAATTCCTTGATAAAAGACGGAGGTTGTTGTGGATGTAAACCAAATCTTGAGCACGTCTTGGATTTATCTTGTTCCTTCTAAGTGAATTAATGAATGTGTAGGTACTCCAGTTTCGCTCAGCACAAGAAGAAGAAGTAGGTTGTCCAAGCAACTTAAAAGCCAAACTTTGGAGGATAGGAGTTTGTGCACCAAAATTAGCCCACCAACTCTTAGGTTCCATAGTAGACATCATTGAAATGCATGTTAAATCTTCAAAAGGACCCATCTTCATCGAAAACAATGCATATTCCTCCATAACTTTCTTATGTTCATCATCACTTGGAAACAATCTTCTAAAACACTTCACCCTCTCCCGTGAGATTTTTGAATCTCTATGGGGACCAACTCTTGAAGAATCTTCATTTAGCCATTCATCACTATAAAATCTACAACATACAAAACGTGTTATATATATGTGTTGTAAGGAGGTAAAAAAATAATCATAATTTTGTTAATCATTTACCTTGGATGTAAAGAGTGAGCTAGACAATGTAGAGGAGTGTTACTCTTTGTCCAACGAGCCACTAAGATATCATAAACCACTTGATAGAATAGACAAAATTCAGACATTGGGAGATTTTCTCTCTTGAAGATCTCAACCTTCACCTTTTCGATCATAGAGTCCCACATCTCGTATACCAAGTGAAGGCATGGCTTATCGGTGTCACAAAATCTAATCATATCATATATCGGTCTAGTGAAATCAATAATATAAGACACCTTTCCCCACCAATCATCACTCACAATCTTCTCTTTAACAAAGCTTGCTTTGCCAATGTCATCCTCTCTATAGGTTGTCCACTCTTCACTTATAACCATTGCTTGGAGACCTCTTTTTATAAGCTTTAATCTCTTAAGCATTACAATGATGGAGGCAAATCGTGTATCAGCAACCGAAAGTAATTTAAGTGTAGAGAACTTACTAAAAATAGCCAGCCTCATGTTGTGGTTCATGATGAAGTGTTTAATTGCGAGGGCATCCCCATGAATATCAGTTATCCAATTACACTCCTCATATGTTTCTTGATTCCCTTCAGTATTTTTTGCAGCACAAATATTCTTCAAAGCCAAGTTAAGGGTATGAACAACACATGGTGTCCAATAGATGTGGGGAAATAGACCCTCAATAATCTCTCCCGCTGCCTTACAATTTGCTGCATTATCGGTGATTACTTGAACAACGTTTTGATGTCCCACTTCATGGATTACTTCTTTCATCAAATCATTAATGAAGTTTCTATCTTTCATTTCTCCGAAACAATTCACAGCCTTGAGAAACAATGTAGTATTTCCCGTAGTAGCTATGAAATTAATCAGAGGCTTTCTTGTAGGATCACTCCAACCATCACTCACAATCGACACCTCTCTTTCTTTCCATGTCATTTTCATTTGCACTAACAACTTCTCAACATGATCTTTTTCCTTCTGCAATAAGGTTGTTCTGAGCTTATTATAACCAGGAGGTACATAACCATCAATTTTTTGGGCAGCGGCAAACTGATAAGACCTATAATAATGTGGATTTCTTGAAAGATTGAATGGCAAACCTCCAGTATAAAACATTCTAGCAATTTCTTGATCCAACTGCTCCCTAACTTGAACACCAAATGATGCAATGATAGGTGAATCGCAAGATCTTCTTTTCTTTGAGGCAGGCTCTGTTTCACAAGGCAAAGGAACCTCCCTACGACCAGAATCAGATTTCACCTTCTCATATTCATCGTCCAACCTTTTCATCTCCAGCTTTTCACCTCTTGTTGCTTTCTTACAAATAACAACACCACCATTTTTTATTCCAAGCAGATGTGCTCTAACTCTAGAATACGAGCCTTGTCGAATTTCCTTACAAATATTGCACTCGAATTTTCAAGTTCCTCCTGTTTTACCTAGTTTCTCTATTTTAGTCACATAACTCCATAATGGAGGTTCTCCACTTTGATTTTGATTTGCCGAACTACCAACATCATCACCTTGCTCTTGAGAAGTCATAATTCTAAACTGAGGAGGAGATTCAAGAAGCAATTACCTTGTTCACTTGGTCACAAGGAGAAAACGTAAGAGCCTGAGAGAAGTCGAGACGCCGAGAAACTTTGAAAAAATATTAGAAACTGAAAAGCCGAGGAGACTCAAATCATTAAAAACCCTAATATTAAAAAAATTTCCTTTTTATTCTTCTTGCTTTTCTAATTTTGAATAAGTAAACGTAAATAATTATATGGGGACATCGGTTTTGATTCCGAAACGTACCGGAAACGTCCCCGATATTCATCTAAACCGTCCCCTTTCTTTGATGCCGTCTCCGTTTTCCTCGAGACGTTCCTGGGACGTTTCGACGGCGTCTCCAAAAAGTTCCCGTCTCCGAGACGTAACGGGTACGGGAGACGGCACCAAATTGCCGTCCCGGTGCTTCATAGGTGTCAAATTACCTGTTCTTATGTGCCCAGTACTGGACAGTACCAACCTAAGCCAGTATTTACCGATGTTTCCTTCCAAGACCTATATGTGTAACATCTCAATCCGTCATAACCATGTTGTTCTGACGAAACACTTCCTGATTGCCTATGTATTTCGTGAATATTAACATTAGCCGAGTCCCATGTTGTTTCTTTTGTTTGCGCCATTCTAAGTACTTCTCTCGGGTTCTTATCTACGTTTGAAAAAAACTTGTCATTTCTTGACTTTCAAATATACCACAATATCCATGGGTAATCTACCAAAACCTTATTTTGAGGGAGATTCCAAAACAAGTGTGCCATATTCGAATACAAAGCATCCAAAGAAAACTCGTATAGAAGGAAAGGAATATGAGATAATATGAAGTCAGTTATATTAAATAATGATACATATGCACAATACTCACGAGACAAAATGCATAAAGAAAACCTTAAAATAAGTAAAAGTTTGATAAGCTTGGACATGTCTAAACCATTTTTCTCACATGCTTTTCTTCTACCCTTCATCCCCATCCTTTGAAATCTTTAAATTAAAATCCCTTTCTTTTTAAATCTTTAAATTAAAAAACAGATTTATTTTCACTTACCAATGATTTTTAACAACTCCTAGAGATTTAAAGTAATTCTATTTATTCGTCTAACTCTTTAAATGAAGTAATTTCAACTCCTTTAGATGATTGCTTCTCGATGGTTAGTACAGTTTTTGGCGATCTCGATCGTTGCGGTCTTGACGCAGGCGTTGCAAGTTGTTCTGTTGACGTCTCCTGTGCATAAGAACATCCCATGGATTGTGTCTGAAGCTTGACCTGTCGTGAGGTTGTAATAGTTAGCGAGAGATGATTTGTTGCTAAGAGTGGTGAGAAGAGTGTTGAGATTTGTGTGGTAAGTTGAGTTGCGAGTGAAGTTTCCGGATGATTTGACGCAGAAAGTTTCCATGTGGTCGGATTCGGATATTGTTTGGTTAGTGGTGAAGAGAAGACATACAAATAAAGAGAAGCAAAAGAAAACAGAGAGTTTCTTTGTTGTTGCCATGCTTTTACTTTTGTGGTTAGGAGACAAAAATAAGAAGATGAGAATGATCTCTAGCTATTGTAAAGAGAGGGAAGGTCGTTGATTTAGCAATTTCATTGGTCTTACATTAAGTTTTTTTCTTGTTCTTTGTTGAAGTTGTATATTTCTTGTAATTTTGTTCTTTAAGTTCCTTCGGTTCTCCCAAAAAAGAGTTGACTAATGGGTGAGGATAGTTCAAGTGGTGATTTTATTAAGGGAAAGTTTAAATACGAGATGTAAAAGAAAGGACAGATATATGTGAAAAATAAAGAATAAAATGGCATTAAAACCGATAGTGTAGTTAATAGGAACTTATATCTAGTGTCATATAATAATCTCATAATCCTTCAAAATTATATTACTGAAAAATGTACATATGCTACTACCGAAACTTTCGACGGTTAATTTGATAATTACTATCGTTTTTTCAACAGAAAAGTGAGTTCATACGTACGTGCGCTTGCTTTTCTCGAAAATCGACATTGTTGCTAGGAACAACCCTTAATTATGCAAAGATGTGGTGATAGTAACTAAGTGGTACTGGTAGTAGTAAAAAGTTCACGAACATGGTGTAAACTAACTTTCTCTACGGTTCGATTTTCATTGGGAATAGACGAATAGTAGAATACTTTGATTTCTATTTGACCAGTCCAAATTGTGTTATGGTTTACACTTTACACTCTTTAGTAAATCTGGTGAATACTTTATTACCAGTAAAAAAAGAATTAATGTATGCAAACTTATGTGGTGAACTCAATTTTGTTGTTCAGTTTTACTATTAACTAGGTGTTGACCCCGCCCTACGTGCGGGAAGTTTATTTGAACATTTTATTTACATTTTTTTTTGGACAATGGAATTATTTATTTTATTTATATAATTTACATTTATATGTATGATACTTATTAGAATAACATTGATTCGATGTCATATTTTTTTTTTTAGCGCTTGTTTTAGTATCGACCTCACATTTTTATAAGTTAGATCCTTATTTGGGTCCTAAAAAATAGGCGACGATTTTGTTTTAGAATTAAAAAATCGTACTAAGAGCTCCATTTGATTCACTTTCATCCATCTTTATCTCTGATAACGAATTAGAGTTCTGTGTTTGGAGTTTCAAGCAAATAAGTGGTACCTCTCAATCTCTATGAAGTTACCTTGATGCTCATTTGACCAAAAACATTCTTTGAGTCATCGACGAAAACAACAACTTCGTCGTTTCCCAAGACAATATCAAAACTCATCTTATGTCTCACCATAGATGATACAATCATCACCAGATATAATATGATCCCAAAATTACTCACCTTTCGAATCTAACAGCTTAGCCATCTCCCAAGTGTAACGCATATCCCCCCATCGTGTATATATACATCACGAACATCTCATTTGATTCTCTCATAAAAGATTGAACAAAGGGTCTTAGTTTAGTCATCAATCCCATAGATTCCACCACAAATAGAAGAAGAAGACTATGTCAAAAATGATTTTACAAAGTGTTGAAAAATTGCATAACAAAACACGAACTTTAGAGTTTAGATTAATTGATCTTCAAACATCATCTCTCATCGGATTTTCTTTTTTCACTGACTCTCAAAGCCATTTTTTTCTCCTCACTGAGCAAGTTGAAAATATATCAAAATTACCCCTGAAGAAATGATTGTGCCGTTTCCACCCTGAAGAAATGATTGTGCCTTTTACACCTTGCTTCTTTAATTTTCTACAATTTAACATATTTCTTTATTTGATATAATAATAATTGTTTTCTAATTTAATGAATAATAATACATTGGATTTTCTTTTAAGGTCCAACCAAATTTAATATCTAGACCTATTTAAAAATGTGACATGTTAAAATAAAATGTTCTTATTTCTTTATTCAGCCTATGGGAGAGACATTTCAATATTAAGATTGTAAATTTATTTGTTGAAAAAAATTAAAATCCCAGAATTGAAAAATAAATATCTTGAAAAATACACTTTCTCCATTTTTGTATAGAATATTTTAAGATTATACACAAATTAAAAAAACTCTAGTATAATAAATTTATAACCTTAATTATTATCAATTAAGTTTTTATCTATTAATTAATACAAGGATAAAAAAGTTATTTAGCATCAATTTTTCATAAATTTCTGAAAACATCATATAATATAAAACATCATATAAAAAACAGAGGGAGTATTAAATTGATACTACTACTACTACAATAACCAAATCATGCTTTAAATTGATAAGCAAGGAGAATATAAAACGGTTCAAATATGAACTTTAATTTCTATAATAGTCAATAGCTTATAGATTAATTAAAGCATATCTTTTATACAGTTGTTGCTTAGGTTGGAAAACTTTTAATTATTATTTACCAGAATCATTTGCACATATTTGTTTTACATTTTTGAACTAAAAATCATTCATATTTGATTCTACAATTTTTTTGTAAATTAAAGATCCAAAAGTTTTCACCCAAAAAAAATTAAGATAGTTTTCAAGATAGCATTATTTAAGGTTGATTTGTTTTTAGGAGCAGGAAACTCTAGTAAAGGGGAAGAATAAAAGAGAAGAAAGAAGTTTGAGATTGGATTTGTTTTATCTAGAATAAAAAACCAATTCAGCACACACATAAAAATACTTCATATATTTCAAAGTTGAAAAATTATCTTTTTAACGAAATAGTTAAAAAAACGCCTACCTAATTTAAGTTCAATAATTCAATTCTGGCTCTACATTAAAAAATAATGTTTTCAATAAGCATAAGCGACAAACATGAAATAGTTTGTTGTTTAATCAAAAATAATTTTTAAAGATATTTATAATAACAACAAATATATACGTTTTAGTTATTTTGCAACAACAAAAAATATAATATGCAAACCTTCAATTATATATATTGTTTTCTGCAATTTACAATTTTTAAAAGTATCTATTTGTTTTGAACAAAAAAAATATCTATTTGTTTTGTACTTTTAAAGAATGTCATTGATTAATGAATTTAGTTAAAAAAATAACAAAAATTAGCATATGATGTGTATAATTACTATGTTTTGATTGGTGGTTAAAATTTTTTCATTTATTGATATGGCAGCCTCAGAATGATTTAAAAAACTGAGGTGTCAGCATGTTGGAGAGACATTGTGTTATTATTGTGTTGATTTCGTGGTTTTTCTATTAATTAATGTTTTTCAACCCGAGATGTAGGCAAATGAATTTACAATCATTTAAAAAAATCCTTACAAATTACAACAACTGAATATATAACCACATCAGCAATTTAGCATACGCATGAAACAAAATTAACGAAAATAGTGAATTATTTTTACTCTTCTTAGGCTTGAACATGAAAATCTTATCATAGAAGTAAATTTTAAAATACCAAAGCAGTCACAACAACAACCATTGCACCAAATATTTAATTGTTGCAGAATTTATACATACTATATATAAGAAATTTAAATACACTTGTTTTAAAAAACAAGCTTTTAAATGAAAAGTTTAATAAATTGGAGAACAAACAGTTTATATAATACTAGGTGTTTTCCCTGCGTCCTGCACGGGGTGTAGTTTATTTTTAAAAAATTGATAATATTGTCTTATTTTATTTGATTTTTTCACATATTTATAAAGTTTTTTTAATGTATTTTAATCTAACATTAACTAAAAAAAAATTTGGCTAAAAAAGCTCGAAATTCTAAACCAGTTTATTGGCCATTTGCATTCTACTTTTATATTTTTATTATTTTAAATACACTTTCTTAATTTATATGCTTTTAGCTAAACCATCACTATGAAAAACAAAATATTATATAATACGAACTATTATACGAACGTCACCAAAATGAATTGATTTGGTATATTCAAGTTCGTATATACGCTTTATATTGGATTCGATCTAAAGATTACATTTCTTATGGTGATATCCATTCATATAACACAAAAAGCACAGTAACAATCACAACGTTACTTATGAGAAACAGATATGTTAATCGAGAGTTCAAATATTAGAACATAGACATTACAGTGGAAAACATTTTGGCAGCTATTGAGAATAGATCGAAAGATTCGATTAAGCTAGAATTACGAACCTTTCAATTACCTAAACCTGGTAAATAAAGGAGAGCTTGCTCTCGGCAACCCTATGTTACATTCATAATGTTCAATGCAAAACCATTCATGTACATATTTCTCCTTTCACGTTTCTATTCATCTCTGCACTTTAATTAATAACTTATCATAAGCTAAGTGATAAATTATTATGATAATATAATCACAAGAAAGTAAAAGGTTCGTACTCCCAACAAAAAATGTTTCACAAAATCTACCCAAACAACAATGAAGGCAGAAAGAGTTACAGGGACGATGGGAGAAGAATTTGGTCCGACGATTCTCAGAGCTACACATCTAATGGGCTATATATATGCTTGTTATTATGACCGAGAATCGTCAGAGCTACACACCTCTCATCATATCACACACTCGACAGCCAAAAGGTTCTGGTTGTATCAGAACATACATAAAGACAAAACACTCTAAGCACATAATATGTGGAATCACTATGCTTTCCACCACTGACAGAAGAATCCTATAATAAAGAAAAAAAGTGTTTGTCAATGTAGCTAATAATTCATTAATCAAAGCAAGTTAGGAGCCATATGATGCTAACCTTCAAGAAAGCATCAATTTCAGAAAAAGGCCGTACAATATAATCTACAAATATATAACATCAAAATATAAATACTTTTAGGACATTTGACTTGAAGAAGTTAATATCTTAAAGTGGTAAAACCAAATGAAAAACCTGCGAATCCTTCACATGCGCCCTGACACCTCATACCAAGACCAAGCGTTTCACGAACCAGAATAAAGAGGAGCTCATCAAGATTCTCTCCATTGTAAGTGATGTTACCCGTATCTGTAAAAATCAAAAGAGAATTTTATAACAAATGCCAAAACAGAGATGATCTAAAAAAAAGATCAATTTCAAGACACATGTGAGTAACAAACTAAAAATTAGATATATCAAATATAAGATGCATGTGATAACTAACCTTTCAACGTTTACCAAGTTTTATTGCAAGAGATAGAAGTAAAGTCAATTTTCCAGAATTTCGTAGTCCTAATGGTAAAGTCATCCTTTAAGAATAGCAAACTATAGAAACTGTTAGTGATTTGTGACTACAAAGTATAAACGTTAGATTAGTTATGATCTAAACAGTCTTTTATTCACCTACCTAGTTTGATAATTCAACTAATATCTTTCAAAATCGTTAGCTTCTGTGTTCTTGTCTTCATTATTCTCAATCTGCATAAGAGGCCCTGCAATATAAAGATGCAATATTAGAAACAGTTGCGAAAAGATTATGAGTTGAATATAGTCAGAAAAGAAGACAACCCTCAACGAAATCACGAGAAACATTAGCCAGAGTCGGTAAAGCTCTTGTACCAGCTTGAAAATCAGCTTCAACATTCAAATTCTTGAACCGGACTTCCATTTTCGAATTTCCATTCCAACACTACAATAAACACCAAAGTCAAAAAAAAAAACCAATCGAATATTTAACTTTAACCTAAAAATAGAAGCTGAGAATCCGAAGAGACAACACAACCTGTCGAGCCGTTCCTTAATGGCGGAGAGAAGCTTCAAGAGCTTGCCGAACAACGTTATCTAAAGAAGTCTTCATGGAGAGAAGTCTGCATCTAATTAGGAGTTATCAAAAATAAAAATAAAAGTCACAAAGAAGCAAAGTAATTATATATATAAATACCAGATTGCTCGATGAGAGCATTCTCCAACAACCATACACCACAAAATTCAGAAATTTAAGGAAACAAAGATCCGATTACAATAAAAATCGACTAAAATAACAACAAAATCGACTCTAGAAACACAATTAAAAAACGAATAACTAAATACGTGAGGTAAAACATACTTTGTTGATGATGACGATACGATATGGATCGTTCGATGAAGGAGACATAAAAGAACAGATTAATACACCAACACAAATTCAGTTAAAAGAACAAAAGCATGAAAATACAGAACATGATAAACTAAATAAAAATATACCTTACTCAACGTACAACGTTACAGAGCGATCTACAACAAAACAAAGAGAACGGAAAAAAATAATCAGACATACACATAATAATAAGAAACGCTCAAACAACATTACAACACAATCATACAAATAAATTAAAAAAAAAACATTTACAGCTTGGATCGCAGCAAAACCTCCAAGCGTGAACCATGTAGAGAGGAAGACAAAAACATAGGGATCTACATTAAAAGCAAAGAATCGAGAGAGTCAACGAAAAATATACTAAATTAGAACTAATGGCGATAAGCTATAAAATAATCTAGCAACCAATATATAAACACCGGGGGAGGGGATTAGGGATGCTATTAGGTATATTCGGGTTGGCCGAAAATAATAATTAGGTTTAACCTAAAACTATTAACGATGTTAAAATTAGGGCTAGGACATTAGTTTTGTTAATTAGTTTAATGCATTATAAAATAATTAAGTTTTTTCATTAAGGATAGTTTAGTAATATTTTGTGAGAATGAATGAGAGAGCTCCATTCACCAAAATCACTTGGCAAATATAGATATAGATATGTAGGGGTATTGAAATTTGTACTATGTCTAATACTTTGATTTCTATTTGACCAGTTCAAATTGTGTTATGGTTTACACTTTACACTCTTTAGAAAATCTGGCGAATACTTTATTACCAGTGAAAAAAGAATTAATGCATGCAAACTTATGTGGTGAACTCAATTTTGTTGTTCGGCTTTACTATTAATTTCGTGGTTTTTCTATTAATTAATGTTTTTCAACCCGAGATGTAGGCAAATGAAAAAACAATCATTTTAAAAAATCCTTACAAATTACAACAACTGAATATATAACCACATCAGCAATTTAGCATATGCATGAAACAAAATTAACGAAAATATTGAATTATTTTTATTTTTCTTAGGCTTGAACATGCAAATCTTATCATAGAAGTAAATTTTAGAATACCTCATTGCACCAAATATTTCATTGTTTCCTACAAAAAGGAAACTCCAAACAATACAACATTGATAATGATAACAATACTATTATATATATGCATGTCATTAATTGTTGCAGAATTTATACATACTATATATAAGAAATTTAAATACACTTGTTTAAAAAAACAAGCTTTTAAATGAAAAGTTTAATAAATTGAAGAACAAACAGTTTATATAATATATGTAAGCGGTATTGAAATTTGTACTATGTCTAAGAGCATCTGCATTGTGGTTAGAGACTCATTTTATTATATTAATATTATAAATACTAACAAGTCCAAAAGACATCCAAAAGGCTCCAAGTTTATAATAGAGCAAGGTGTAGTAGTCACCCAATGCCATCTAGATAGCTCAAAGTTTTCAACAAAGCAACATTTCATAAACTTAAACGATAGATATCCTGACCAGCTGTCACTGGCTGGGGAACACTGACTTGGCTTCTATAGCAGAAGAAGGATCCTCACTCTCAAAGTTAGTGAAGGACTCAGGAAACACAGGAGGTTCCTTTCCATACAATTTTGCGCTTGTGATCATAACGTCTCTGTATTTCTTCTCAGCGTCCTTCGCATCCCATTTATCTGCATTCCCTGATTTATAGTCTCTTATGAGACTCCATCGAGTTGAAATGGTTGCACTACATCCAGCCACCTCCACGTTGACCGTATTACGATCCTGCTCCTGTTGCAGCTCTTTGACAAGGCTAGATACACGGGCCATGAGAACATCTTTCTCACTCTTCAAAGTCCCTATCGCAATATCGCTAGTATCTCTGAGCTCCTTCTCTCGTTTCCTTGACGAAGCAAGTTCCTGCCTCAAGCCAGTAATGACCTCAGAGTCTTTCACCTTCCCCTGTTGAGCCACAGGTGAAGCTGAGTTTCTGCAAAATGGCAAAGAGATGCTGCCTAGAAAAAGAAAAAGACAGTCACGACCAGCACAATGGTACACACCCGAAACAGAAACGCAAACGCGAGAGAGAGTTTTATACCTTAATGAGTTTAGCTTGGGCTTGAGGAAAGATCACTGATGTTCCAAGGTTTTCAAAGCCCTCAACATCCTGACCAAAAGCATTTTCATTAAGCTGATCAGCTATACAAGCATGTCGGGAAGGAGCCGCTGCTCCGTCAGCGGGATGACAAATCAGAGGATCTCCGCCAGTGGCAGCCCTCTTTGATGGTTTCGTAGGAACACCAGCCACTTCATTCGTAGCTGAACTGCGTTTCAAAGAAGCAGTCCTCGAAGTTGTCTCTTTTTCAGAGGCCGAAGTAGGCTTAGGAGTGACTGAGGAAGATGCTGATTCCGCCGCAGCAATACGGAATCTCTCAATACCTCCATCGCCATCTAGTCCATCAAAACGAGACACCTTAGCACCTGCAAGAGAATGACAGCAAGTACATTTAGATGCTGAAGCAGAACAAAAGAAAATTATTAACAAAGTTTGGCTAATAGAAGATTTTACCCCAAATGGTAGATTTACTAAGAGAATGGTCGTCAGTCAAGACTTTAACAGAACGTCGCTCAGGAAGATATCCGAATACTCTGGAAGCACCCCGTTTTCCCTCCTCACACCCTTTGGCTCTGATATCTGCATCATTATAAAATTGGATTTTTTCATCTCTAATAAAAAAATTTATGAAATAAACTGACCCCGCACAAAGGTGCGGGAAACCCACCTGTAGTATAATGTAATGACCAAAGAAGTAAAACCATATACATCCGGCATTAAATTGACGAAGGAAAAAAACATTGAAAGTGGACTTTTCGGTTTACCGTTTGATTTCGGTATGGTTTGGTTTTAAATTACTAGACAATTTTATTTTCCTTGAGGACCGATTCAGTGTAGCTTGTGAATCATCACATCAAATCTGTGTTTATATAACTCTGATCATCGCTTGTTTTCTAATCATCCAACCAGGTCATCTTCATATGAAAATACGGTTAACACAATGCAGTGGCTTCTGTTTCTTCTGAAGCTCGACAAAAAGAAACACATGGAGTTCGATCTTACCTTTTGTTCTGGTCTCGAGAGCTTGTGAATGATACGTGGAATTTGCGAATGGGGGTCTTCCTACGTTGAGAACATCAAGGGGATTGTTCAGATTTATTCTTGAAGGTGCTCGATCAGGGCTTATAAAACAGATTAATAACTTATTCTAAGAGTTTTCTGTAACAAGTACATGACTTTCACTTCACTTCTCATGCACATAGACGACCATCAAAACATCCATGGTTTAAAAAAATTCACAGAGAGAGACATATATATATATATATATATATTTACTCTAGAGAATGTGGCCTTCCTTTAGATCTTTATAATTTTGATATAGATTCAATTGATTTTTCCCAAACTAACCGAAATAAGCTAATTAAACAACTTGAGAACTAACTTAAATGTAATTTAAGAGGATCTAAGTACCAAAAAGCCGTTGCAGCAAAGTACGAAGTGATAGTCTCTCAAACATATGATGGAAAGCATAAAAATACTAATAAGTCCAAAAGACATCCGATACATCCAAAAAAAAGGGCTCCAAGTTTATAACAGAGCAGCAAGGTGTAGTAGTCACCCAGGGAAATGCCATCGAAATAGCTCAAAAGTTTTGAACAAAAGCAACAATTCATAAACTTAAACAATATCCTGAGCATGTGTAACAGCTGTCGCAGGCTGAGGAACAGTGGCTTCTGCAGCAGCAGAAGGATCCTCACTCTCAAAGTCGGTGAAGGATTCAGGAAACACAGGAGGTTCCTTTCCATACAATTTTGCGCTTGCGATCATAACCTCTCTGTACTTCTTCTCAGCGTCCTTTGCATCCCATTTTTCTGCATTCCCAAATTTATAGTCTCTTATGAGAGTCCATCGAGATGCAATGGTTGCACTACATATAGCCACCTCCACGTTGACCTTATTACGACCCTGCTCCTTTTGCAGCTCCTGCAGCTCTTCGACAAGGCTAGCTACACGGGCTGTGAGAACATCTTTCTCACTATTCAGAGTCCCTATCGAAAGCTCTCTAGTAAAAACAACATCACTGAGCTCCTTCTCTCGTTCCCTTGACGAAGCAAGTTCCTGCCTCAAGCCAGTAATGACCTCAAAGTCTTTCACCTTCCCCTGTTGAGCCAGGTGAAGCTGAGTTTCTGCAAAATGGCAGAGAGACGCCCCCTAGAAAAAAAAGAAAAAGAAGAAGACAGTCACGACCAGCACAATGGTACACACCCGAAACAGAAACGCAAACGCGAGAGAGAGAGAGTTTTATACCTTAATGAGTTCAGCTTGGGCTTGAGGAAAGATAACTGATATCCCAAGCTGTTCAAAGCCCTCAACATCCTGGCCAAAAGCATTTTCATTAAGCTGATCAGCTATAGAAGCATGCCGAGAAGGAGCCGCTGCTCCATTAGCGGGCTGAGAAATCAGAGGCCCTCCACCAGTGGCAGCCCTCTTTGATGGTTTCGGAGGAAAGCCAGCCACTTCATTCGTAGCTGAAGTGCGTTTCAAAGAGGCAGTCCTCGAAGTTGTGCCTTTTTCAGAGATTGAAGAAGGCTCAGGAGTGACTGACGAAGATGCTAAATCGGCCGCCGCAATACGGAATCTCTCTAAAGCTCCATCGCCACCTAGTCCATCAAATTGAGACATCTTAGCACCTGCAAGAGAATGACAGCAGGTACATATAGATGCTGAAGCCTGAAGCAGAACAAAAGAAAGATTAATAGCAAAGTTTGGCTAATAGAATATTTTACCCCAAATGGTAGATTTCGTAAGAGAGTAGTTGTCAGTCAAGACTTTAACGGAACGTCGCTCAGGAAGATATCCGAATACTCTGAAAGCACCCCGTTTTCCCTCCTCACACCGTTTGGCTCTGATATCTGCATCAATAGAGAGAAAATAGTGCAACATGAGTTAGGAAAATAGAATTAACATTCCAAAATTAGCTATAGGTCTACCTCTTAAACACCAAGCAGTGGGGAAAGGAGGGTTGTCTCCCACATTCATGAAAAGGTATTTCTTTTGCCAATTCTTCTCATAAGGAGAAGTCCTTTTCTGGTTTGGTTGTAGGTCATATACTAGAGGATTACAGTTGGGGCGTTTACGGATTATACACCTACTGGCATCAACATCATGAGCTCTAAAATAGTGGGCATAGAGAACTTCTTTCACTCCCAACTCTTCCGAATGCAACTCCCCAAAAACTTGAATAGCAATTAACATCCTCCACGCGGAAGGAGTAAGCTGGCTAGGAGAGATATTCAAGAACTTAGCCACTTGGGTTATCAGAGAAGGTATGGTTTCCCGCAAACCTATGGCAAAGTAAGCTTCATAAACTACAATCTCGTTTGGGCATGGACTGTTAGCCCTCTCGTTCTCCTCGGGGATCCTAAGCGTCACCGATGCAGGAATACTATATGACTTTCGAATCCTACTTAAATCCTCCTTCTTCAGAATTGACATCGGGTTAACTTGAAAAAGAAGAGGACGGCGCTCTAAGATACTATTTTTACGGGTAACCCTCGGCCTAACACTCGGTGGTTGTGCACGAAATTGGTCTAAGAAACCAGGATCAAAGTATTCTGAAGATTCTAGATTGCCATCTACTACAACCTGATAATCACAACTCGTTTCATCGGCCGCATTCTCGGAGTCAGACGTGTCTGTAACTATAACGAGCGAGCTACCTAACCCATCAGAAGCACCAATCATCATGGTTCCAGCGGAATTGAAGCAATAAGAAAAATATAAATATGCAACTCACCTTAAGGAAACAAAAAAAAAAAAACCCAAAAATCGAACTTGTCTTGGGAGTATAAGTCACGGACGAAGCAGGCCTGAAAATTTAAACAAATGATAGTGCCAGTCAGTCGGTGTATGAAGAAGACCCGACTCTAACTAAAATAGACAGATCTCAGAAACTCAGAACAGAGACTAGAAGAATCAGAAGCAAAACCGTGCCTTTTGCTTTGAAATCACATTTTCTTTTTCTTCTTCTTTTTCAAACCCCAAAAAAAAAAAAAAAAAAAACAAAATATACAGTTTTGTTAACCATAAATGCTTCTTTTTCTTTTGAGCTTAAAAACACAGACTTTTCAAACACATTAACAAGAAACCATCTCCCAAGATACAGGTTCTACTAACCAGATACGATTTTTGTTCCTGCTTGCGCCATTTTTACGATGAAGAAAGAAATTGACTGCTGCGTTGAAAAGTAGATAGTTGTGATTCGTAGTTGGGTAATCAGGCCCATATTTCCCTATTATCAAATTTGGATATTTGCAATTCCAAAGCCCATCCAAACATGATGAGTACTACTCTTACTTTTAAGACTTGCGTTATATAACCCATGGTTCTAGATAAAGACAGAACCAGGGTGTGTACATTTGCAGTGTTAGTGTAGTAGCATTCTTCTTTGATTTGACTGGAGTTCACTTTAAGACTTGCCTAATATAACCCATGGTTCTAAAGACATTATCTGTAACAACTATGACTTTCGCTTCTCACATAAATCACCAAAACATCTAAAGTTAAAAAGGAACAAGAGGGGTATCAAGAAGCATCGTTGCATAAACAAAAACTTCTACAAAGAGATATATTTACTCTGCTTTTCCCCAAAATTTCATTTTTCTTGCCAGATATAAAACTATAGATGTTTTGATCAGCTTGTAACAAAAATTACTGTATCAACTATGACTCTCACTTCTCACATAAATCACCAAAACATCTAAAGTACAAAAGGAACAAGAGGGGGGTATCAAGAAGCATCATTGCATAAACAAAAACTTCTACAAAGAGAGATATATTTCCTCTGCTTTTCCCCAAATTTTCATTTTTCTTGCCAGATATAAACATCACATCACAAGAGAAATGGTATCTTTAAGTTTGCAGCTCTAGAACTCTTGTTTGTCTCAGCCGTCTCCTTCATACTTGTCCACGTTTTTCTCTTCCTCTTATTTGATCCACCAGCTGTTTTCTCAGAAACGCTTTCGGGCTCAATCGGTTTCTTACTTTTGGATCTTCTTATTCTCCTATCCCTCTCCAAGGTAAGCATCGGCTTTGGTGTATTCACAGCACTAATCTCCACCTGATCTTTCTCAGATCTTTCAGGTGAAGAAAGCATGCTACTTTGGGTTTCTTGAGGCAACACCATCTCTTTCTTGATCTCAGGACGTGGACGAATGGGTTTTGGCTTGGGCGGGCAAATCTCTTTCATCTGACCTTTCGCAGTTCCCCTCTTGAGATTACGGTGAGAACAGAAATTGCAGTGGTAAACTACGTTGTTCTGAGGCAAAGAGAAGTTAGGCTTGTTGCAACTAATGCGTTTCCTCTTCTTAGCGGAAACCTTTTCGATTCTGACATTGCAATTGAAGCCAGGCTGAAGAATGGTCTCACACCTACAGAAAACCTTTGAATCATTTACCATAATCCAGTTTTGATCAAACCTGACATTAAAATGGAAAAGATGCTCTCTTTGTCAACATTAAGCACTAAGACAATCAAGAGGATTCTAATCGCAAACCATTTTTTTTAAACAAAATTACTCTTAAATGCAACGGAAACTGTTGACTCTAAGCACAAGAAAGGGTTTCTTAGATTGATTCAAAAACCAAATTGTACTTAAATTAAGATGAGCTAGCACTGGTATTGGAGGAAGAGGCAAAAAATACCTTTGACAAGTGACGAGATCAGGATTATGAGGAATCCCCGAAGCTTCTCCGTCGGCAGCGAGACGCCGGCCGAGCAAGGCAGCTAGCGACGGGATGGGAGTGTCTCCGCCGGTAGACCAGAGAGCGAGATTCTTCAAGTGGTCATGTCTTAGCTCAGACTTGAGATTAGGTCCTCCTTCAGCTCTTGTAATCTTCTTAGCTCCTCGTTTCCCCATCTTTTCCGATCGGAGCGATTTTCTCAGTTTGATTTCCGGTGGGCTTTTGCCGGCTTCGGACACAGGAAGGGAAATTGCGATAATTAGGGTTTTGTTGGAATTTAAAAAAAAAACTGTGACAATACTTTTATTAAAGCCCACGAAGTTTTTGGGCCTAAACTTTCGCACATATCGAAATTATTATATTCAGTTATATTAACTATATCCATATCAGTGTTCTGCCAGTTGTGTCCATAGCTCTGTGGTAGTGGTAGAGCATCAAACGACCTCAGTTCATAAGGTCATTAGTTCGAAACTGGTTAACTTATTATTATTATTTTTTTTTAATATTTAATGAATGGGGTATTTGTTTAATATTTTATTGTAATCCAAATTATTAGGATGAGAGAATAAACATTTGCAAATTTTCTTATAAAAAAAAAAGGTACATAACATGATAACATTGTCTCTAATCTCTTCTATACGGAGTTGCAAACATTTGAAACACATTAAAGCAAATCCCCAATAACACATTATTCAGTCTTGTTATCAAATCTCCATCACATTTTCTTTTCTTCTCTATAATAAGAAACGTCTATACCATTGAACCAAAAACAACTACAACAACAAAAACATTATACTCGCTCTAATTGAAGATAAACACGTACGGATCTTCCAACAACCGGCAAACTTAAAAAGATCAAAATTATGCAAAATGGGCACTATGAGAGTGAAATAAAAAACCAGACAGCTAGTGATGTGATAATGATCAAGGCTTTGGAAAAGAAACAGTTTTTGTACACTTGTACAGTTTGATCTTAAATCGGGAGAGGCATGGATACATACAATGTTGAGACGGTGGTTCTTCGGTGAAAGAGCGAGCGTGCGAGTTAGTGTAAAGGATTATGTTTCTCCTCTTCGTGTTATTTATGATGACCACAAAGTGTTTCTTTTGCTTTCGAGCATTGCACCATCTTTTGGAGAAGTGCTTCGTTCTCTTGTCCTCGAGCTGACAATGCTACAACTTAGATATAGGATGCGATATGCCAAGCAAGAGATATGACTTTAGGCATCTCATTCATTAGGTAACACAGACTCCTCCTTGCATAAACAGTTGGGAAAACCATTGTCCATACCTCAATGAACTGCAAAACAAATACTTAGGTCATAAGCGTAATAGCGTTTCCAAAATTTACTTGCCTAGAGAGAAAAAAAAGTAAAATGCATAAAGCATCTAAGGATTTTGAAAACCATATGAATAAGGTGAATATTAGAGACCAAAATTTTTATCACTTAAGCAGAGCTTAGCTCGAGAAAAGAGAAATCTGAATTTTTTCTGCTTGTTTGCTTCAACTTTTTCGGAAACAAATTTTTTTTTTTTTTTTCTGAAATAAAGTTATGATTTTTAGTTCCAAAAAAAAAAAAACAGCAAAGCAACCTCTTCAAATCAACTCAACAACAGTGTGGGTCAAAAATATTATGTTTCTTCAAATAGACATTTACGTAAAAAAACATTTTCTTTCCTTCTCTATCACAAAAATGTATTTCTCGCCAACTAAATCGTGGTCCAGTGGTGGTAGGAGAGACTTGGGAATATGTTAACAGCATTCCCCATGAGCTCGAACCTCCCTGTAAACAAATTCACAATTGTTGTGGGCACCTCATGAGGATTTACGACAATCAATAATGCAATCTAAATTTGCATCTTTAGGACATTCTTTCCATAATTTTCTTCGTCTACTTCATCGTACAAGTAATGCATGCACAATGGTGTATACTCTTTCTCCCAGCCATATGCAACACTAAGGAATAACTAATCATGTGGCATATCGTGTATGCCCATCACATGGAATTTAAAAGCTTGTCTTGAATACCATACATCAGTTTCCAGCATTTTCATGCTATAACAATTTTCGATCTTGACTTGATGGCTTCCCAAATATAACCATTAGGCCACAAGTATCAAAAAATCGTAATTCACCTTGTGGATTTGTTTCAAACGCATAAGATGTGGCCCCTTCGGAAAAATTTATTTGAAGATGATGTGAAACTAAACTTTTTGATTAAGAAAGTATGTACAATGTGGTTAATATACGAATGCTAACAAACCAGAAATTAATCAAACCGGATAAATAAGTGAGGCATGTATAACTAATACACTTGATCATAGTGATCATTATATGACCTATGAGTCTTTAAACATGGGTTTCCCAAATTCATGTTGAGGTTAGGCATATGCGTATGTAGATCATGTATTGAATAGCATATAAGGTTTCATGATAGATCAAATGTTTATAGGCATGTATTTTAATTATGCAAAAGATATATAAAACCAAGATTAGATCAGGTTCTTTTGTTTTTAAATTTGAGTATCAGATGTTTTTAGAAGAAATTAATATTTTTGTTTATAGAAACCATCATGATCTTCATATTGTTTTACAGTCTAACTCGCTTCTTCGTTAGAAGACAAGGTTCTCTATCAATTTATCAAACTAAGTGTTTAAGAATATGCCGATTTGACGCATGGTTATCCTAAAATGAAGTTTCATCCCCCTTCTCTTACGCTCCCCTAGCTTCAATGGCCAAATTAAGTTAGCGAAAAGAATTATGGGTACAATAATTTAAGTATAATTTTCATGATTTTTTATCCATTATCTCTTATCTCTATTCTTTTACCGTGTCAAATTAATATCGGCATTTGTTATTGTTGTATTTTACTGTTAAAAAATAATTACTGATAGAGAAGGCAAAAACTAAACATATGAATTAAGTTAGTAGGAAAAAAATTAACGATAAAACAAGGGTAGATTAATTAAGTTAGTAGAAAAAAAAATTAACGATGCAACAATGAGAAGTACATTTAACATTTGCCTTTGATATACCGTGGTAAATTACTTTTTGTACCATTGAACATTTTATAATTCATAATTTAAAAAAAAGTTAAGGGTAGATTAGTCTTAGATCCGATTAAAAGGACGTGTATCCTATTTGACATGTAACCAATTAATTCGGCTAATAAAGTTAAGAGTTTGAAAATATTTATTTGCACCAATTCTTTTTGAAAATATATTAACATAAATACAAAAGCTCACAATTTTTTATAATTTTTGAAATTATCATAACAACTTTAAAATAAATTTAAATTTTAAAATTTTTGTTGATTTACACACAATATTATTGAATCAATTATTAATCACATATAATTTTTGAAGTCTGACATAATTTCAAAAAATTAATAAAATGATAAATTCGAATATATTTAATAGTGTTCTGATTAATCTGCCTATTAAAATTAACAGTCATTTATAATGATAAAAAATAAATAAATCCTTTCTGTTTTGTGTTTTCCCTCTTCAATAGATAAAAAAAAAAAACTCTTAAAACCTCTTCGGCCTTAATCTGTAGGAAGAAGCCAAAGCTGTTGGTCGATTACGGAATGGCAAATCTACTTGGATGCTGCTTTGAAGGTGAAGAGAGACTACTCGTTGCAGAGTTTGTCTCCAATGATGTCTTGGAGCTGGTCGCTCCTGATGCTAGGCTTCTTTTATGTCGGCAAAACTGCTGGTTATCATAGCAGAACTCAGGTGACAAGCCCCCTATTTGATTGCTTAGCTTGGTGATCTCAAGTCTGAATTGAAATGATAGGAATTGGAGCAATAAAACATGATTTGATGTTGTTACAGGGGGGAGAGAGATACTCCTAAGTTTTGCTGAAGCTGGAGCCAGTGTTGTAAGGTGGAGATCCTTTGGTAAGCTTTCTTTCCTGCTTCTGCTTCTGATTGATATACTCTCTCTCTCTCTCTCTGTTCCCTTCTTTCTTTGGCTCCAAATTTTATTTGATGTTTCAGGTCTTAGGACGGGGGAGGGAAGAAATGGACTTTCTGCAGCAGCAAGGGACTCGAGTTCAAGTTATCCCAGGTAATGGTTATTATTCTCGTTCATGTCATCACTCTATTCTCTAAGCAACTGTTTTTTTAATCTGTGGACTTTAGCTGCTTCTGATCAATGTGGATACTGGGATTCCGTTACGAGTGTGGCGACTGAACCTCTTTTAACTGTTTTGATGTTATCATGGTGAAATTTATCTTACCGGAAGTTCATGATTATGATTGTAGGCCTGGGATTACTGCGGCGTCGGGGATAGCAGCGGAGCTTGGGCTTCCGTCAATGCATCGAGGTGGGTGTTGCAACCAGTGTGAGGTTCCTCACGGTTCATTCTAGGAAAGGAGGGACCGACCCTCTGTTCGTAACTACCACGCCTCTACAGCGTACTGTAAGCAACCAAACCGTAGTCTATTCTTTGGAAAGAGGAGGCCAGTTTCATTGGTGATTTGGACAACAAAAAAAAAGAGAGAGAGTTTTTTGCTCATTTCACGTTGCCAATGGACTGTTTCTCTGCAATGAGAGGAGCAACAACGTGGCCGGAAGAGAAGCTTGGAGTAGTAGCAGCTACGGCCAGAAGCAGATCCAAGCTGTGGCTATTGAAGAGTGTGTGTCAAGGCTGCTTCTACGCCGCACCTGTGGGACGGTAGGATCAGTGTTCCATACCAATTCGGGACACAAGCAGCTTTAGTTGGTGGTCTCTTTGTGTTTTGCGTCTGGTGCTAAATGTATAGTGTGCGTGTGTTGTGTTTTGTGTCTGTAAACACTGGGCCTTTATGTATAGTAGTTTGCTTGTGTTTGCGTCTGGTGCTATATCTATTTTTGTTGCGCCTAAGATAGCTCTACTTGTGTGGTGTTTGGAAGAAGAAAAAATAATCAGAAATGTAAGATCCATAAAAAAACTATCCATTAAAAGACTATCCATTAAGATCCATTGCGTCTGGTGTCATTCTTTATATCCTCCAAAAGCTTCACCATTAGAGACATCTTAGAGCTCGTCGTCAGACTCATCCTCATCCTCGGTCGATGATTCTCCTCCTGAACCTGGTGCACCACCGCCGTCTCCGCTCAAAATACCACCCCGGACAGCAGCACCATAAGCAACAGCCTCCTCGGGGTTCACACCCTTGATCGGCTCTTTCCCTGCAAAGAAGTCCTTCAACAGCTGCTGAACCTGAATACATTGATATTGAAATGTATGTATAGCCCATACGTGTAGTTGGTGGGGACATTGTATGGACGAGGGACCGCTTTCTTTGGCTTGTTTGCCACCGGAACTATGTCACCCATGGTTTTGTTGCACAGGAATTGACTTCCTGCGAACCTGTTGGAGTCTTCTTCTTCAGTTCCTTGATTGCTTAATTCAATAGATTGCTCTGATACCAATTATTGAATTAAGCACCTAGGTCTTACGAGATTGTTAGTATAAAAGACTCCTTCTTTTATTATTTTAGAAACTTATTCAAAACTAAAGCTTCTCCCAATCTCTGACCTCTCAAGTCTCAAGTTATGCCACACTTTGACATCTCCTCATATAGAAGAGATATATGATAATCCTAACTACTTTAGGAATACATATGTTAGATAACTCCTAAACTTATAATCCTAATCCTTTTAGAAACCACAACTGGGTAGGATTAGGATAGCTTCTAACTCAAGCTATCTTCAAGTTTAAATCAACAAAATCATGCGAAATTGAGAGACGGGTGTGATTGATTGCTCAATATAAGACATCTTTAGCAAGTGTTTTGAGTTTAGTTAAGTTGATGTATTTTTTTTAAGAGGGGCAGATGATGATTCTTTTGATGATTGGTTTGTGCTCACAGTTGATAAACAGAGGGATATTGTTCCCTTGGATGTTAGCACCGTTGCTGTCTTGTTTAACTTGAACAAATCTGCTTTCTTTGTAGCAGAATGATCAAATTGATATGTCGAGTGAGGAAATGTTGAAACTTCGAGCTGCTCTAGACGGAAAGTTAAGAAGCAATGGACTCTTTGCCTCTACTACTGTTTCAAGGTCTGAATAGTAGCATTTCCTTCTCTCTATGTTTTTCGGTGTGCAAATCGTCACATTTGATAATATAACATTTGTTCATCTCATTGGCACGATTTGTGTTGGTTCAGGAAACCAACATCGACCTCATCATTACCAGAAAGCGTGGATGGAAAACGACTGATTTCAAATGAGGTTAGAAACTTAGAGTGTCTCCAGAACACACAACAACCATCTTCTGTTTCTCTAGCCATGCAACCATCTCTAAGCTTTCCTTTTCTTCTTTGAAAAATAAAAAAAAAAGTTTCCACTTAAACGCAGATGCATAAGAACAGAGAATTGACTCGACATCGCAACAAGGACCTAAGAACCTCGAGAGTGAAGTACCGGGTAAACAATCTTGGATTGCCAGTTTCTGCATCTTTCGTTTCCTTTTTACCTTGTTTCATCGCCTTAACTCGGAGGTTTTGGGATTGTTTGCAGAAAAAATACAAGCAGAAGCTCAACAACGCATAGGACAAAACAGAGACATTAGGAAACCTCTGGGTCCATCGTATGGAGAAGAAGGTTCGGATACCAAATCCCAACATAACCCGGAGCATCCGATTCAAGAACTAGCCTCCTTTTCCTATGTCACCATTTTATTTGTTTCCTTGCTTCTTTCACTCTTCTTCAATACTTGAGCAAAATCATTTCTTTGCAATTTTTTGATGTCTTTTGTTTAAATCGGTTGTGTGACATTTGTATTTTAATGATAGTCAAAACTTGTTTCCCCCTTCCAGCAAAAGCTAAAAGACTAAGTTTTTATTTATGTATTAAGAACTAGCCTCCTTTTCCTATGTCACCATTTTATTTGTTTCCTTGCTTCTTTCACTCTTCTTCAATACTTGAGCAAAATCATTTCTTTGCTATTTTTTGATGTCTTTTGTTTAAATTAGTTGTATGACATTTGTATTTTAAAGATAATCAAAACTTGTTTCCCCTTCAAGCAATATCTAAATGACTTGCGTTTTTAGTTTTTTTCAGTTACGAACACATGGATAGTAAGGTTTATGATTGATTCCGTTTATTCTTTGTATAATTTTTCCCTAAAACCGTAACATCTCCTTGAACTCGACAGATTTCAGTAGAGGCATGAAGGTGTATAAAGCTTCTAACCAAGGCAGAATATCAATTTTCGTATTTTTTTTAACTGTAACCTTCATTTGAAAGCCTGGAACTTCTAAATAGTATGCATGGTCAGACTGTGCATCACCATGACCTAAATACCTTTTTGTCGATTTAAGTTTGTCCACGCGGTTATATTTATTTTTACCCTTATCCTCATTTTTGGGTGAAAAAAGTTGGATCGTCTTGATTTTCTTACTAAAAAAATGAAATTGTAAATTTATTCCATTAAGTTATGTTAAATAAATTTGTGATATGTATGTATAATCAAATTTATGTTAAAGAAATTTGTAAACTTATTTCATTAAGTTATGTTAAAGAAATTTGTTCCTAGAAAAAAATCAAAGTAAATGGAATCAAAGTAAAAGATAGTAGTATTTGAATATGTAACCGAGCTAGGTAATTACTAAGAAAATCAAGAGGATCCAAGTACCAAATATCAGTATATTTTCCATTATACTTATGCTTATATCCTTGAACCAAAAAAAAAAAAAATTATGCTTTTATATTGTCCACCTCTGCGTTGGTAAAAATCTGGAATGGATTTTGTCAAAGTATTATTGGATAATATCATACTAAACGGTTGATATTTTGTACTCTTGATACATACATATCACAAATTTATTTAACATGACTTGGCTGTGTACTGATCCAGAAGCGAAGCGACGTCGTTCGGGTAGATTTGCCATCCTGTAATCGACCAACAGATTTGGTTAGAACCATAAACCTAACGGGAGATAATACATAAAAAGTTACGATAACAACACTAAAAAAATAAACACAAACCGAGATCGAATCCCCCCCCCCGGGTCAAAAGTACTCTGTTTCTTTTTTTTTCTCTTTTTTGGTGCAAAAATCCCTACTTTATAAGAAATGTATCAGATGAACACAAAACGAATGTCTCAAAACAAATAAAGAGAAAAAAAAAAAATCTCAAAACAAATAACAATAAGTAACGCATGTGTACAATTATTCAAGTAGAAGCCACACAAATTTCACCCAAAAAAAAAAACAATCCACTCAACAATCCAAATAACTTAGTGGTTTATTATTATCTGATCCACATGCTCGATGGATCATGTCTCGTCGCCGAGGCCACTGTATTTGCATGCCTTGAGCCCCCAAGGAGTAGACGAAAGTTGCGCACTCCGCTTCTTGCCCTTTTTTGGTATAATTTCTGAACTCGGATTCTGGCCCACGAGATTGAAGCATTCGATCTTCTCATTGGCAACATCCTCGATGGATCTTGTCTTGTGCAGAGGACGAGACAAGCCAAGGCCACTTTGTTTGTGTGCCTTGAGCCGCCGCCTAGGACTAGATAACAGCCGCCACGGTTTGAAACGCAGGCTAAACGAAGGTTGCTTCTTAGCCTTTTTTTTGGGTATAATTTCTGAACTCAGAGTCTGGCCCACTAGACTGAAGCGTCCCAGGCGCTCATTGAAGGCTCTTCTGACTATAGCTACGCGATCAACATCCTTGCCAACTCGGGCCTCGCACGAGTCCTTGTACCTTATGTAGACAATTGCAAAAAACTTGGAGTTCTTGAGTCCTTCTTCCACATCTTGGGTACTAGTATCTATAGCCACTTTGACAATCTTCAAGTTGGACGGATAATGATTCTTAAGGCTTTTCCTATTAGTCGCGGCAACTGCAATTTCCAAGTAGAGACTAATCCAGTCTTTATTCTCTTGCAGCTCTGAATCCTTGAGCTGCCAAAAAAAGCAAAAAAAAAAACAAAAAAACATATAATCACTAGTAGTTGTGTTGTTGATCATGAGCAAAAGCAAAAGTCACCGTGTTGGTCTTAATCTTACAACGTGACATCGCTTTGAATTTTCAAACGGATTCACTGGCGGCCACTGAGGAGTGGAATTTACGAGAAGGAAGCCTTTCACAGGATTGTCATGATCACTGCTTCTCTTGGTTTCACCTACGTCGCTGCTTCTCTTGGTTTTTTCGCCTATACAAGATTAAATCGTCAGCAAATAAACTTTAAGTGAGACTCAGGACTTAGCTAATTAATGAATTACCTAGAGGTCTAGCAATAGAGACCGACAAAATCAATCTGCCATAAGCTAATTCATCAACTCTAGTCTGAAAAGTTAGAGGCAAACTGGTAGCTGGATCCATGGCTTCCAAAGTTATGTAGTAACTGGCAGCAAAAGAACCCGTGGACTGGTTGTATTTCTTAACGCTAATGAGCTGTAGGTTTTTGCCCTAATTTGATCAAGAAAGCAAGCGATTTGAATGTATACGCAAATACATAGAATAAAGAAAGCCATATATAGGGCAATATATATACCTGGAGCAAATTGTAACGATGAAGGCCCATCCTAGCATAAAGGAGGACTAAGGGACAACAAGTATCATTGCATATTTTTTCAAACATTTAGGGTTGTCCTTGTCCACGCGATTATAAATATACCCTTATCCTCATTTCTGGGCTTCAATTGGGCGGGCCTTCACAACCCAAAAAAATCACAATTATTTTTGCTTTTTCTTAAACTCGCTTTATTTTTATTTTATTTTTATTTTTTTCCGACATTTTCAATCCATAGAACCGTTCAAAAATCAAGTTACGAGTGTTTGAGATTTGCATTTTGAAACGTTTAGACCCTCACGAACAGCAAAATGGTTGCTCGATTAATGGGATGGATAGCTCATTAATAGAAAGTTTCATAATGTGTATGTTTGTAACCGCGAAAATGTGCTCATATAAGCGCTCATTAAGTAAGAGATGAAATTGTTTTAAGAGAGTCTAAATAATGGTTTTTTAAGATTATTTTTTAGTTTTTTCTCTTAACGAAAAACAAAAAGAAAAATTTTGGGTGATTTGAATATGTAACCGAGCAATAAGAAAATCAAGAGTACAAAATATCAGTATATTTTCCATTATACTTATGCTTATATCCCTGACCCCAAAAAAAAAAATTATGCTTATATATTGTCCACCTCTGCGTTGGTAAAAATATGGAATGGATTTTGTCTTTTTTCTTTAACATAGGATATCATAGTATTGGATATCATAATAAACGTTTCATGCATCCAAAGGGAAATAACATGGCTCAAGTATGGGCTTCGTGAAACTGATTTTGGCCTGAACAGAAAGATGTATTGATAAGCCATAGAGACAGAAATATATAGAAGTCCAGTCTTGCAGAGAAAGCTATGCTCTTAAATGCCTAATTACAAGGGATAGCAATCAAAGATATGTACAACTATATGAGAATAATTGAGGATATAGCATTTCCTAATATAACGTGAATAGATTCACACCAATATCCTCCCTCAAGTTGGAGCATGTGGATTGAGAATGCCCAACTTTCTAATTAGTCCTTCGAATTCCTTGCATCCTAATGCTTTGGTAAAGACGTCGGCCAGTTGTATTGCAGAACGCACAAAGCAGGGTCGTATGATATTCGCTTTAGCTGCGTCTCGAACTTGATGGCAATCGATTTCGACATGTTTTGTGCGTCCGTGAAACACCGGGTTTGCTTGACGCCTAGTGTGTATTGCAGCTTGGCTGTCACAATGGAGATCAATCGGATCATCATGCTTGACGCCTAAGTCTTGTAATAAGCCTTTCAACCATTTAAGCTCCTTTAATGTCATCGACATGCTTCTATACTCTGCTTCCGCGGAGGACATAGAGATGATTTCCTGTTTCTTTGATTTCCATGAGAGTGGTGAGTTTCCAAGAGAGACAAACCAACCCGTCAATGATCGTCTAGTGAGAGGACAACCTGCCCAATCGGAGTCACACCAACCATTAAGCTTCAGATCATCATTAGAGGTCATGAGAATACCTTACCCTAGAGAACCATTTAAATATCTGACGACACGTAATGCAGCTTCACAATGAGCATGTGTCGGTTTTTGCATGAATTGTGACAAGATATGAACTGAGTAAGTCAAGTCGGGTCTTGTAGCAAGAAGATATATCAGCTTTCCCACCAAGCGACGATACCGTTCTGGATATGTTAGTGGTGGACTATCTGCTAGTGCGAGACCGTGTTGTTGTTCCATCGGAAACATTGCAAGCTTACTACCCAGAAGCCCCGTTTCCTCTATAATATCTAATGTATACTTTCTTTGATTCAGAAATATCCCATCGTTTCTCCGAGCCACTTAAATGCCTAAAAAATATTTCAGTGCTCCTAGATCCTTCATATGAAAGCATTCACTCAAATACTCCTTAAACTTAGTGATTGCATCTAAGCAATTTCCTGTGATGACCAAGTCATCCACATAAACCAGAACGTATATTCTGACTGAGCCCTTATGCAATGTAAATAGTGAGTAATCACGATATGATTGAATGAAACCATACTTGAGTAAAGCTGTTTGGAGCTTTTCAAACCAGCATCGAGGCGCTTGACGGAGACCATATAGGGACATTCGTAGTCGACATACAAAATTTCGATCGCCATTTTCTGGTCGAAATCCAGGAGGCAATTTCATATAACTTTCTTCATGTAAATCACCGAATAAGAATGCGTTATGCACGTCCATTTGGTGTAAAAACCAAATGCGAGCTGTTGCAACTTTCAGTGTCGCTCGAACTGTTGTCATCTTGACGACCAGGGCAATTGTCTCAGAATAATCCTCCCCTTCTTTTTGATTATTGCCAAGAACCACCAATCGCGCTTTATAGCGCTCAATCGTGCCATCTGCAAGGTATTTAATTCGGTAAACCCATTTTGAACCCAATGCTTTCTTACCTCGCGGCAATTCTGTGATGTCCCATGTTCTATTGATCCCGTGAGCATTTATTTCTGTTCCCATGGCCGCGTTCCATCGCTTATCGCGAACAGCTTCTCTGAATGTTGTGGGCTCAACACCAGATGTAATTGCCATAAGAAATGCACGATGTTGTGCAGAGAATTTCTCGGAAGTTAGAACATCAGAGATTGGAAAAGGGCAAGTTGTTGGCGGCAATATTGGACCAGCTTGTACTGTTCGAATCACGAAATCCTTTAATTTGATTGAAGTTTGTTTCTGTCGCTTTCCGCGACCAAGTTCTTCAACGGCCTCTGCTTCCATTCGTATCACACCCTATCTATCGTCTGAGGTTGAACTTTCGAAAAAAGGGAGTTTCAGTTAGGCTTGAATCTGGTGATTGGGCTATTGGGCTTGCTTCAGGCCCAACTTCTATTATTGTATATGATGTGGATGCTTGCCCAGATTCTTCTGAATTTTGTGCAGATGTGATTACGTCTTCAACAACCGTAGCACCTCTTTGTTATGGAATCGAATCTGCTATTTGCAAATTCGTACTAATTTCTGGTTTCTCCAAAACCCAATCGCTGTCCAACGCAACATCGACCCATGGAGAATTCTGATTTTCGTTGTAAGATGGGAACACGTCTTCGACAAAAACAACATCACGGGAGATAAATATATGCTCTGTTTTAAGATCAAAGAGAGTCCACCCTTTCTTACCGAATGGGTACCCGATGAAAATGCATTTCCGACTCCGAGATTCGAATTTATCACCACTGCGTCTCTGATTGTGTGCGTAAGCTACGCAACCAAAGACTTTCAAATTGTCGTACCTTGGTGATGTGCCGTGAAGGAGTTCATATGGTGCCTTCCCTTGTAATAATTGAGTCGAAGTTCTGTTGATGATATATGCAGCTGTCAAGACACTTTCACCCCAAAACTTTAATGGTAAATTCGATTGGAATAGAAGAGCCCTTGCAACATTTATCAAATGACGATGCTTCCCCTCTGCTCGTCCGTTTTGCTGCGGAGTGACAACGCATGACGTTTGGTGAACTATCTCTTTTTTCAGAAAACATGTCGCTCATACATACAAAGTCTGTTCCATTATCGCTTCGAACCAACTTTACTTTCTGATCAAACTGTCGCAGAACAAGTTGCATGAAGTTAGAAAAAAATTTGGGCACTTGCACTTTGTCGTGCATTAAATACACCCATGTTCCGCGAGAGAAGTCATCAACTGTGGTCAAGAAGCAATGAGAATCGCAGTTACTTGCTATGTGATATGGTCCCCATACATCCAAATGTATCAACTCAAAAATCCTCGACGCTTTATTATTACTTGAATGAAACATATCACAAGTTTGTTTACCTCACAAGCATACATCGCAAGATGAAAAATCAGAAACTCTTTTACTAAGAACTGGAAGCAAATCAAAAACTCCATTCGACGGGTGTCCTAGCCATTGATGCCAGATATCCTCGGCTCCGTCTTTATTCGTACGATAAACGTTAAACACTCCTACGCGTCGGAAGAAATAGAGACCTTCTCGCAGTTCATCCGCTCCAATCAACGTCCTCGTTATACGGTCCTCTAACACACACCCTGTAATAACCCTGCCGAAGAGCTAAACGACCCGAGCAGAGTTTTCAGTTGTGGAGACCGCTCGATACAATTTTAAAAATTATGGGATTTTACATGGAGGTAGCCAAGACATTACTGAAGACCGTGGAAAAAGAATTTCTCCAAGAAAAATTCTGCCGAATTCTCTAAAAATCGGACAGTCCGATAGATGCGTCCGAGCCGCGAAATGGGTTAAGCGAAGGAAAAACCAATTCGCCCATGAACTTATCAACTCGAAAGTTTGGGCAAATCATACTAAGCCTAAGAGGAGTCTATCTACCAAAGAAAACCATCAAAATCTAGGAGGAAGTCGATAGACGGACTTGAGATCCGAAAAGGAGCCAAACGGAGTGAACGCGGGACGAAGACGGGTATATAATCCATTTACTTCGAGATTAAGCAAGAAGGAAGGAGTCATAACAAACACATGCTTATTTCTAATTGGTTGGGAAGAGATAAGGATGACTAGGTGGAGTAGTGGCATTTTCTTATTGGTTGAAGGAGAGAAGGTAAGGTGGTAACACCTCGTTGGTGGAGAAACTCGATATAAAGGCCCTTAAATCTCATCCCACCTCATTAGTCCCTACCCTAGGCGTGCTATAACAAGTGTGAGAGCGAAAGAAAGAGAAAAGAAAAGAAAGTGAGTTCGTGAGAGAAAAGAGGAGAGTTAGTTCGGTTTTGTGAGAGAATGTTGAGATCTATGATTAAGTGAGTAAGGGGAGTGTTAGGTCTTAGTTCTGAGTGTTGTTTGGCCGTGAGAGCTTAGATCTGAGTGTTTTGTGTCCGTGTGCACCTAGATCTGAAGAGTTTGTGGAAGTTTCGTCAAACCTGGTGAGTCCCGGTAGAGGTGGACTATCGCGGTTGCTGTTTGTAATGAAGTGTAGATCTCAGATCTGCATTGTAGTGCAACACTAGCCACGGTAGAATAGGTTGATTGCTTGTATGTGTGTGTGTGGCTAACGTGTGTTGCAGGGAAGCTCGGATCTGTGTAGATCCGAGGGCATACTAACGTTTTAGTGCAGGTTTAGCCTAAGATCTCTTAGATCTGTGTGCTGCGAAACCCGTTGGGTGAGGTAATGGTTTGATGCATGTCCATGGGTCATGTTATCATCCTTACCGAGTGGTGAGAAGGGTGTAAGGACTGCCGGATCTCTGATCCATTTGCATGTTCCTTCACCGTATGAGCAAGTGTACGGTTTATGGTAAAACACGTTACATGGCTGGAAGGTCATGTATGCGGAGTTGTATTAAACGTGCATGAGCGAGGTTCAAGCAAGTGAGGCTTGTAACCGAAAACGAGAGTTGGGACTAGAGAAGTTCTGGCTTTGCCATCACTCTAGGGCGCTAACTTCTCGGTGGATGTGTGGAGGTGTGTGTTGGCGTTTGATCAAGTGTGGATCAACCCGGTGTGAAGTATAATGTGTGTGAAGCCATTATACTGCGGAGTTATGTTGGTGGCACGTTATCCTTCATGACTTAGTGACGGTGTGGTCGGAATTCCCCGTCCCCATGTTTAGCTAACGACTGCGACATGGGAAGACTCGGAGGAGTAACGGGCCTAGCTAGCATGGCCGAGTGCTATCCGACGGGATAGCGGGAATCCAGCAGTGAGGCGTGGATGGTCCCACCCGGGATATGAACTCACTTGGCGGCTCTCGGATGGAAACCCCACCGAGATGTGAACCGAACGAGGAGCTCCCGGGATACGATGTTCCGGCTTGGCTTGTCTTTGTGATAGTCAAGTGCAGGGTGTTCGTGAGAGTGATGTTCCGGCTTAACTTGTCTTTGTGATGGTCAAGTGCAGGGTGATCGCGAGGGGATCCGGCCCACTTAGAGATCTCTGTGTCCACGCGAGTGTGGTAGTGCGTGCGTTGTGAGAACGCGGGTGTGGTGCTGAAGTGGTAGCACCGTGGTTTTTGCTTGCATATAGATTTAAGATTGCATGCTTCGGCTATTTATTTTTATGTTGCTTCGGCTATTGCATGATTGTTTGCTTGCTTGTTGCTTGGGGGTTTTTCTTGGGATTTTTGGGTTTTATATTGTTACAGGGTCCTGAACTCACTGAGTAATCTTAGATTACTCATTCCTTTTTTTCCTTTCCTACAGGTAACCAGTAGAGGACCTTAGTAAGCGGAGCGGAACGTTAGGACACCGGAGTAGAATTTTCGTTGGTTTTGTAAAACAAGGTTGGAAAATAATGTATGTATTAAATGTTTTCTTTTTGGGCTTACCCACCGCGGCCGCTTTATATAAACGGTTTGTATGAACATATTTTTAGAATGATATGATAATAATATTAAGTATGTTTTCGTGAACTTGGGCTTGCTTAATGATATTAGTCTAGTCCGGACTAACACAGCTCAAGATTGGGGTATGGGTTGAAAAGCCTTAGGCCTTGATCAAGAGGGTTCGAGCTAACTTGATTGCACGACCTTATGCCTGAATTCATTCAAGGACGGGCTGACTTATCGAGTGAACCTCGACATTTTGTAGCATCTCTGGTCGGGTATGGTCCTATCCCGAATCGGGGGTGTTACAAATGGTGGTATCAGAGCATGGTTTTAGGATCATGCTCACGGGACAAGCCTATTTTCAATGTTTTATCGAGTCAAAGGTGTCGCAAAACCAACTTAGTGAACGCGGGACGAAGACCGGTATATAATCCATTACTTCGAGATTAAGCAAGAAGGAAGGAGTCATAACAAACACATGCTTATTTCTCATTGGTTGGGAAGAGATAAGGATGACTAGGTGGAGTAGTGGCATTTTCTTATTGGTTGAAGGAGAGAAGGTAAGGTGGTAACACCTCATTGGTGGAGAAACTCTATATAAAGGTTCTTAACTCTCATCCCACCTCATTAGTCCCTACCCTAGGCGTGCTATAACAAGTGTGAGAGAGAAAGAAAGAGAAAAGAAAAGAAAGTGAGTTCGTGAGAGAAAAGAGGAGAGTTAGTTCGGTTTTGTGAGAGAATGTTGAGATGTATGATTAAGTGAGTAAGGGGAGTGTTAGGTCTTAGATCTGAGTGTTGTTTGGCAGTGAGAGCTTAGATCTGAGTGTTGTGTGGCCGTGTGCACCTAGATCTGAAGAGTTTGTGGAAGTTTCGTCAAACCTGGTGAGTCCCGTTAGAGGTGGACTATCGCGGTTGCTGTTTGTAATGCAGTGTAGATCTTAGATCCGCATTATAGTGCAACACTAGCCACGGTAGAATAGGTTGATTGCTTGTATGTGTGTGTGTGGCTAACGTGTGTTGCAGGGAAGCTCGAATCTGTGTAGATCCGAGGGCATACTAACGTTTTAGTCCAGGTTTAGCCTCAGATCTATTAGATCTGTGTGCTGTGAAACCCGTTGGGTGAGGTAATGGTTTGATGCATGTCCGTGGGTCATGTTATCATCCTTACCGAATGGTGAGAAGGGTGTAAGGACTGCCGGATCTCTGATCCATTTGCATGTTCCTTCACCGTATGAGCAAGTGTACGGTTTATGGTAAAACACGTTACATGGCTGGAAGGTCATGTATGCGGAGTTGTATTAAACGTGCATGAGCGAGGTTCAAGCAAGTGAGGCTTGTAACCGAAAACGAGAGTTGGGACTAGAGAAGTTCTGGCTTTGCCGTCACTCTAGGGCGCTAACTTCTCGGAGATTGTGTGGAGGTGTGTGTTGGCGTTTGATCAAGTGTGGATCAACGCGATGTGAAGTATAATGGTGTTCGATCCATTATACTGCGGAGTCATGTTGGTGGCGCGTTATCCTTCATGACTTAGTGACGGTGTGGTCGGGGTTCCCCGTTCCCCATATTTAGCTAACGACTGCTGGTATGGGAAGACTCGGAGAGACGGGATTGCAGCCCAGGGCCGAGTGCTATCCGACGGGATAGCGGGAATCCAGCAAGAGTGGCGTGGATGGTCCCGCCCGGGATGTGAACTCACTTGGCGGCTCTCGGATGGAAACCCCGCCGAGATGTGAACCGACCGAGGAGCTCCCGGGATACCGATGTTCCGGCTTGGCTTGTCTTTGTGATAGTCAAGTGCAGGGTGTTCGTGGTAGGGGAACTGGCCGACCCACTTGGAGAATTCTCTGTGTCCACGCGAGTGTGGTAGTGTGTGCGTTGTGAGAACGCGGGTGTGGTGCTGAAGTGGTAGCACCGTGGTTTATATTCACGCTTGCATATAGATCTAGGGTTGCATGCTTCGGCTATTTATTTTATGTTGCTTCGGCTATTGCATGATTGCTTGCTTGCTTGCTTGTTTACTGTCTGGGGATTTTCTTGGGGTTTTCTTTTATTTTTAGTGGGTCCTGGACTCACTGAGTAATCTTAGATTACTCATCCCCCTTTTCTCCTCTCTCGCAGGAAACCGTAGTAAGCCTTGGGATTAGAGGGTGCTGTGGACGTTAGGACCGCCGGAGTAGTTTCGAGTGCTTTTGTAAAAAGTAGTAAGTTTGTTAGTACAAGGGTTTTCAATATATTTGAAATCTCGGACGGATCCGCTATGTAATATAAATAAACGCTTTGTAATATGTATGTTTGAAATAAAAGCGGATTTTTCTTCCTATAAAACCCTTGTGTCTTCCGCTGGTAAAATGGCTTAGTCCGAGTCTACACAACTCTCGGCTGGAGTACGGGTTGGCAAGCCTTAGGCTTCAGTCGGGAGGGTCGAGCTAACTTGCCGGGACGGCCTTAAGCTTAGATGAGTTCTAAGACGGGCTGACCTATCGAGTGAAACTCGGCATTTGTAGCGTCTCCGGTCGGGACTGGTCCTATCCCGAATCGGGGGTGTTACAAAAGGTGGTATCAGAGCATGGTTTACGTATCATGCTTTCGGAAGCAAGGGATTTTTCAAAAATGTTTTCAAAAATGTTTTATCGAGTCAAAAAGGAGTCGCAAAAGCACTATTAGGAATCCGGTCACGTCCACAGAGTAGGTCTAGGTGGGGTATTGGGGAAAACCTTTTCCATTAGGATAAATCTAACCGTGCAGATCTTTATCGATGGACAGAGATGGCACCAAGGAACCGACAGGGTGAGAGGAACCAAGGGAATTCGTGGTTTGGTGGATATGAATCGGATGGATCAGATTCATCAGGGAACTCAAGTTCGAATGAGGAGCACTTCTTCGAAATTACTGACTACGATGCTTACACGGGACAAAGCACAGTAGAAGGAGAAAATCTTGCAGATCAATTCACCTATATGTTCGGCCAACAGACATATGAAGGAATGGTGGGAGGAGAACAATACTACCCAGAGGCACCAATACCAAACTCAGGGCCGGAGATTATTGTGCCATCTACGGAGATTATTGAAATATCATCCGGAGAAACTACACCAAACTCATGGGATCAGGACAGCCCAACGAGTCCGTTACCTCGCATCCTGATGCCACATGTCTTTGTACCGGGATACGGCTTATACCCATACATGCCAACGGAGTCCAACCCAATAGATTATGTGTACCCTTTCATCGTCACTGAAAGCGGTACTGAGGACATGACTGCAACTGTCCAAGAAAATCTCGCAAGAGGAGAAGGCCGAGTTGAAAACGCAGATCCAAGCGAACGAATCTACGGAGAAGAAGGATTCGTGGATCCAAGGTATTCACCAACCCGTTGGACGGAAGAACTCACACGCATCCCAACTGGCCCAGAGGAAACCATGGAACGTCCAACCGACGAATACAGTGAGATGAACCTAAACCCGGAGAACTACACGAGAGTTTCCTATGACATAAGCCAGCTGTTCGGACAATCGTCTATACCGGAAACTAATCTCCGCGAACCCAACTACATGGTAACTCCGAACGAGACGAATGAAGGAATTCAGATCCACACCGATGAGAACATGAATCAGAAGGAACCGACTCCGACATATGAGCAAGGTGAATCAAGCCGGGGAGGAAGACGTCCAAAGAGAACTCCTCGTATGAGAGTTCTGCCACCCGAAAGGGTAATGATGAGATCACGATGTAGCAATTGCGGGGAACGTGGACATTTCCCCCACTCCTGTCCCAATATGCCAACTTCAAAGTCGTCGATCCCTAAACACAAGATGTGTACTGAGTGCGGATACAAAGGAGCGCACAAAAAGAATTGCTCGATGCGCCGAAAGCCACAACCACCGAATCTCGCTCACCGCCCTGTCACCCGTTCCGTGTCTCGCCAGCAGGAAGAAGATCAGACTCCCAGAAGAGCTAGGGAAATCGGTATTAAGTTTTGGTCCAAGTCTGAGCCCAAAACAAGGTAAGTATGGGTGCTAACTCAGATCTCTTGCGTGTGGTGTGTGAAAGTCCCGTAAATCTAGGATCTTAGGTAGAACCCGATCGTATCCTAGTGCGTGAGATTAGTAAGGATTTCTCGGTAAGTCGACTTCGGAAAAGAACGACTTTACCTTGAGATTTCCGAGTAAGTGAGAGTTAGATCCCAGAAAGTAGAGATAGAAAAACCCATCTTCCGTTAGTCCGAACCTCTAGGATGTAGATCAAGGAGATCTAGGGGAATATAAAAGATGAGAATGGGATGGGGTATGGTAGAAGTGTAGATCTGGAATAAAGTCAAGATAAGCTACGCAAACCAGCGGTTGAAGCCAAAGTAAGAAAGAAGAAAACAGAAAGCCAACCTTAGAGAGACGAGAGCAGACGGCCACATCCAGAAAAACAACGGTATGAGACGAAGCAAATAATGAAATGGTGGTGAAATGGTAAATCCGAGGTTACACCAAGAAGAAAGGCGGCCAGAAGAATAAAAGATGGTATTCTAGAAGAAGAGGATTCGGGACGAATCCTATTTAAGGGGGGGAGAATGTAATAACCCGGTCTAAGAGCTAAAATATCCGGACAGAGACTTCGGTTATGGAGACCCTTCTACACAATTTTAAAAATTATGGGATTTGGCATGGAGGTAGCCAAGACTCTAAGGAAGACCATGCAAAAAGAATCAGCTCAACAAAAATTCTCCCGAGACCTACAAAATTCACGCAATCCGGTAGACACTCCAGAGCTGCGGAATGAGTCAATCGGAGGAAGAATTATTTCGGCCAAGAAGCAAATAACTCGTGGGTCTAAGCAACATCAACTACGCTTAAGAGGAGTCCATTCATCAATTAATATGGCCAAGATCTCGAAGAAAACAAGAAGAAACCATGGATCCGAAATTATCATCCGTTATGCCCATTTCCGTCGAAATCACGATACAGTTGAGTAATTCTTTGGCAACCAAGGAAGGAGTCCGAGTTTCATGCATCATTGGAGGGCAAAAGAGGTGTTTTCCATCAGCCAATTTTGTCACATGGGTATTAGGCATGAAATGAACAAAAAGGAGAAAAATATGCAATTTTGGACCAATGGAAAGCTCCCACCTCAAGCTTGAAGATAAGGATGAATTGGCTAGCCTAGGAGCTATGAAATGAAGCCTAGGGTATAGGCTAAGACGTGGCTTGGAGTGAAAGAAAGGAGGAGTCTAGAATTTACCCATCTTAACTTGTTACCAAGGGTAACTTTTTGGCTATAAATACTCCATTCCCCTCATTCTTCATTCCCACTCCTAAACCCTTTTGCAAACCTTAGAAAGAGTGTGTGAGTGTGTGTAGAATAGAGAGAGAGCTTAGCTTTGGAAGCTGCTTGGTAGTGTAAGCTAGTTCCGCGTCCAGTTCGAGGTGAGTCCCGGTAGAGGTGGACTATCGCGGTTGCTGTTTGTAACGCAGTGTAGATCTCAGATCTGCATTGTAGTGCAACACTAGCCACGGTAGAATAGGTTGATTGCTTGTATGTGTGTGTGTGGCTAACGTGTGTTGCAGGGAAGCTCGGATATGTGTAGATCCGAGGGTATACTAACGTTTTAGTGCAGGTTTAGCCTCAGATCTGTTAGATCTGTGTGCTACGAAACCCGTTGGGTGAGGTAATGGTTTGATGCATGTCTGTAGGACTTGTTATCATCCTTACCGAGTGGTGAGAAGGGTGTAAGGACTGCCGGATCTCTGATCCACTTGCATGTTCCTTCACCGTATGAGCGAGTGTACGGTTTATGATAAAACACGTTGCATGGCTGGAAGGTCATGTATGCGGAGTTGTATTAAACGTGCATGAGCGAGGTTCAAGCAAGTGAGGCTTGTAACCGAAAACGAGAGTTGGGACTAGAGAAGTTCTGGCTTTGCCGTCACTCTAGGGCGCTAACTTCTCGGTGGATGTGTGGAGGTGTGTGTTGGCGTTTGATCAAGTGTGGATCAACGCGGTGTGAAGTATAATGTGTGTGAAGCCATTATACTGCGGAGTTATGTTGGTGGCACGTTATCCTTCATGACTTAGTGACGGTGTGGTCGGAATTCCCCGTCCCCATGTTTAGCTAACGACTGCGACATGGGAAAACTCGGAGGAGTAACGGGCCTAGCTAGCCTGGCCGAGTGCTATCCGACGGGATAGCGGAAATCCAGCAGTGAGGCGTGGATGGTCCCGCCCGGGATGTGAACTCACTTGGCGGCTCTCGGATGGAAACTGATAGATTCCGTTGCAGAGCACCAAGCCAAACATCCACAGATGGTTCGGATGAGGACGAGCAGCATGTACCAGAGGAGGTCATGGACGGTACGAGTGAGGTTCATCGAGGAGGAAGCAGCATTGGCCGCGAACATGTTCATTCCGACACAGCCGTGTTCCGCTTTGATCCAACACTATCCGGGAATAATCTACAGAGGGAACTTCGTTCTGATGCTCGAGTCACTCGACCAACTCGTGTTCACTCTAGAATTCAGATTATCTAAGCTAAGCATCAGACCATTTACCCATTCGACTTTTCTTCCGGTCAAAAGCTTTCTATTCGAGCTAAAGGATTAAAGGAAGAGATTGAACGTGAGATAACTCGGCTTGAGCAAGCTGATTGCATTATGGCCGAGAACGCTTATGTTTGTTCCATCCGGTACATGGCAGACTTCTGATTTGTTCGGCAGACTTCTGATTTGTTCGGCAGACTTCTGATTTGTTCGGCAGACTTCTGATTTGTTCGGCAGACTTCTGAAACGTGCAGCAGACTTCTGGATGGGAAGCAACAAGCAGCCGAGGAGTCATTCCTAGCATTGGGCGTGAATTCAAGGGTCTTTGACCAAGGAATTAATTCTAGTCTTTGTTTTCATTTTCTATGTTTAGAAAATCCACAAAACTTTATTTCTCTTTTCTTTTTCCGTGTTGCGAATTCTATAAGTATTGTAAGAATTCATTCTAATAAAACAACCAACTTTTTATCTTCTTCTTTTGAGAGAAATCTCTTTGTTCATCATGAACATTTCGTTGAGTTTGGCAAGGGTTACTTCCAAACGCAGCAAACCTCCTAAGATCCGTGGTTAAGGGTTACTTCCTCGGTTCCGTGGAGTGGAGAATACCAAGAGACTTTCGCATCTCTTGACGGTCTCATTCGATCCACCATCTATCCAACTATCCAATCTATCCGACGCACCAACAAAGAGCATAATCCATCCAAGGGTTCCATTAGAAACCCCACCGAGATGTGAACCGACCGAGGAGCTCCCGGGATACGATGTTCCGGCTTGGCTTGTCTTTGTGATAGTCAAGTGCAGGGTGTTCGTGAGAGTGATGTTCCGGCTTGACTTGTCTTTGTGATGCTCAAGTGAAGGGTGATCGCGAGGGGATCCGACCCACTTAGAGATCTTTGTGTCCACGCGAGTGTGGTAGTGCGTGCGTTGTGAGAACGCGGGTGTGGTGCTGAAGTGGTAGCACCGTGGTTAATGCTTGCATATAGATTTAAGATTGCATGCTTCGGCTATTTATTTTTATGTTGCTTCGGCTATTGCATGATTGTTTGCTTGCTTGTTGCTTGGGGGTTTTTCTTGGGATTTTTGGGTTTTATATTGTTAGAGGGTCCTAGACTCACTGAGTAATCTTAGATTACTCATTCCCCTTTTTCCTTTCCTACAGGTAACCAGTAGAGGACCTTAGTAAGCGGAGCGAAACCTTAGGACACCGGAATAGAGTTTTCGTTGGTTTTGTAAAACAAGGTTGGAAAATAATGTATGTATTAAATGTTTTCTTTTTGGGCTTACCCACCGCGGCCGCTTTATATAAACGGTTTGTATGAACATATTTTCAGAATGATATGATAATAATATTAAGTATGTTTTCGTGAACTTGGGCTTGCTTAATGATATTAGTCTAGTCCGGACTAACACAACTCAAGATTGGGGTACGGTTGAAAAGCCTTAGGCCTTGATCAAGAGGGTTCGAGCTAACTTGATTGGACGGCCTTATGCCTGAATTCATTCAAGGACGGGCTGACTTATCGAGTGAACCTCGACATTTTGTAGCATCTCTGGTCGGGACTGGTCCTATCCCGAATCGGGGGTGTTAAACACCCGATGTTAGCAACTTGCATCACACAGTCGCAGTCCTTTACGAGTTGTGAAACGGATATCAAATTACACCGAAACTTTGGAACCAACAATACATTCTGTAGCGAGAAACTGTTATAAAAGGAAACTGTCCCTTTCTTATCTGATACAGTCTCATGTCCATCAGGGAGACCAATTTTACATGACAAAATCGTTGTCAGATCACTTAGAAAATCGGAGCTACCTGTCATGTGATTAGAAGCTCCAGTATCAAGAACCCAATCAAGAGAATCAGGCTTACCGTTTAGGCGATTCGATGGTTCTTTGTTCTGATTTTCCAGAAGTTGAATCAATGTTTTCCACTGATCGTTGTTCAAACCAGTGAACCCATTCCTTGCAGCTTCGCTGCTTTATCCTTCAGATCCAACAACACAGGCTGCATTAGCCCGTGCATCTCCACCTTGTCCACGCCCACGCGCGGATTTCCCTCCTCTTTCTCCCCACCATGGAGGAAACCCAACAATTTGAAAGCACGACTCCTTGGTATGGCCACGTCATTTGCAATGAGAGCAGATAAGCTTACTTTTGTCTTCCATTGCTTCACTGTGTCGAAAGGTCTGCACTGCAAAGGCTGCAGCTTAGGTGCCTTGTTCCTCTCGATTTCGTAACATAGTACGAACACGCTCCACTGATTTCACTTTGGAATAAACTTGATTCAAGTTCAGCAGTGGCTCAATGCTGATGATTGTTGTGCGAAGACCACCAAATACTGTATCATCGAGACCAAGAAGAAACTGGTGCACCTTATCATCTTCACGTTTCTTCTCCAATTGACCTCGTATGTCACAAGTACACCCACTGCAATGACACGTAGGGGGCTGGTCATAGTTTAACAGATCCTCCCACAAGATCTGCAGTATCCCGAAGTAGTCAATGAGGCTCATGCCCTTTTGACTGCAGTTTGCCAATTCGGCCTTGATCTCTTGAATTCTAGGCTCGTTTCCTTCAGAAAAACGATCCTTGATTTCTTGCCATAAATCCTTCGGATCGTCTTTGTTGCCAAGGGTCCTTCGCACCTTTGTTTTGATGGTGATAAGGATCCACAAGGCCACCATGGAGTTGACAGACATCCAATCTTCATACTCCGGTGCGTCTTCCTTCGGCTTCGCCACTGTCCCATCGACATAGCCAAACTTTTTCTTCACTCGCAAAGCAGATCTGATTGCTTGCGCCCACTCGTCAAAGTTATCACCGGTGAATTGCACTTGAGCAATGATTCCGCCGGGGTTTTCAGTTGCAGAAAGCTGATATGCCGAGTTGGTTTTCACGACATCAGCAGCTGCTTCATTCCTCAAAGTCTCTCCATTTTCACTCATTTTATTTTATTGCCGTGATGGCTCTGATTCCATGAACAGAAAGAGACTGAATGTTGTGTGTATTGATAAGCCATAGAGGCAGAGATATATACAAGTGCAGTCTTGGAGAGAAAGCTATGCTCTTAAATGCCTAATTACAAGAGATAGCAATCAAAGATATGTACAACTATATGAGAGTAATTGAGGGTATATCATTTTTATTTTCTAATATAACGTGAATAGATTCACACCAATAGGGCCTGTTGCTTGCTGAAGCCCAACTTGACCTTTTTTCTTTCCTGAAGCTTAATCGATTATTAGAATGACCAGGTCTCCGTTGTCAGGTGCTTATTAGCTCTGTTTCTACTTGGTAGTAGTGAAATCTATTGAATTAAGCGCCTAGGTCTTATGAGATTGTTAGTATTTATTGCTTTAGAAACTTACTCAAAACTAAAGTTTCTCCCAATCTCTCTAACCTCTCAAGTTATGTCACACTTTGACATCTTGTTATATAGAAGAGATATAAGATAATCCTAACTAGTTTAGGAATACATATGTTTAGATAACTCCTAAACTTATAATCATAATCCTTTTAGAAACCACAACTTGGTAGGATTAGGATAGCTTCTAACTCAAACTATCTTCAAGTTTAAATCAACATTCTCCCACTTAAGCTTGAAATCTTGTGTCTACATATCTTGAACTCCAATGAAGCCTCTCATCTCCTTGAACTTAGTTCTTCTGAGTGCCTTGGTCAGAATATCCGCCTTTTGTTCGCTTCCAGGAACATGCTCTACTTCAACTTGTTCATTCTCAACACATTCTCGTATGAAATGATACCTAGTGTGGATATGCTTGCTGCGACCATGGAACACCGGGTTTTTGGTAAGCGCTATTGCTGGCTTGTTACCAACTCGAAGGATCACTTTTGCACACGCTGTTCCCGTGATCTCTCTAAGAAGTTCTTGTAGCCATATCGCCTGTTTTGCTGCTTCTGTGGCTGCCATAAACTCAGCCTCGCAAGAAGATAACGCCACTGTTTCTTGTTTTTGTGTACACCATGTGATCGGACAGTCATCAAGGTAGAACATATGACCAGTCGTACTTTTACCGTCATCCTCGTCCACATTGTGACTACTATCACTATAGCCCACCAACTTTGTGTTATTTGTACGAGTAAACGGAAGACCATGAGAGTGGGTTCCTTGTAAGTAGCGCATAATTTGCTTCAATGCCGCTCCATGTGATTCCTTTGGTTCTTGCATGTACCTACTCAAAACACCAACACAATAAGAAAGATCTGGCCGTGTATGAAGCAAGTATCGGAGACACCCGATATTTCTTCTATACTCCTTCTCGTCGACACACTTTTCTTTTGGTGTTTTGGAAAACTTCAATCCCGTGTCCATTGGTATGTGAGCTGCATTACAATCTTTCATTCCGGCTTCTTCCAGAATCTTTCCTGCATACCTTTCTTGTTTTAACATAATGCCACCATCATGCTGAAGAACTTCAATCCCGAGATAATACGTCAACTTCCCAAGATCACTCATCTCGAATTTAGACACCATTCCTTTCTTGAAGTCGAGTACCATGTTCAAGCTAGATCCTGTGACGAGTAGATCATCCACGTAAACACCCACAAGGAGAATATGCTCCTTCTCTTTCTTTCGGTATAAAGACGGTTCCTTCAAGCACTTAACAAACTTTAATTCTCTAAGAATCTCGTTTAACTTGTTGTTCCACGCCTTTGGTGCTTGTCTTAGTCCGTATAAAGCTTTGTTTAGCTTGTATACTTTGTCTTTCTTTCCTTCGATCACAAACCCCCTCAGGCTGAGCAACATATACGACTTCCTTTAACTCACCATGTAGGAACGCAGTCTTTATATCGAGGTGATGCACCTCCCATCCATTCGTAGCTGCTAAAGCAATGATGAACCTCACTATTTCAATTCGTGCTACCGGAACAAACACCTCGTCAAAATCAATGCCATGTCTTTGTACATAGCCTTTTGCAACAAGTTTCGCCTTGTGTTTGTTAATGCTCAGAATTTCGCTTGAGCTTAAACACCCACTTTGACCAATCGCTTTAGCTCATATGGGAAGATCGACTAAATCCCATGTCTTGTTCTTTACTATTAAAGAAATCTCTTCTTCGCATGCTTCTATCCATGATTTCACTCCTTTGGCTTCGTTAAAACACCACGGTTCGTCATTTATCACCACCAAGAGACGTTCACTCTCAAGCTCAACTATTAGAATGTAATCATCAAGATACTTTGGTTTTCTAGTCTGCCGTTTAGACGTTCTTAACACTTGCTGAGGCTGTTCATGCTCTTCCCCATCCCCTGTTTCAACTCTCGGAGATCCATCTTCGTCTGCAAAAACTTCATCATTAATGTTAGTATCGTTGATTTCATCAACTCCGTCTTCTTCTGTATATGTGTTGCTTCCTTCCTTAGTAGCATCAACTTCCCTTATGCCGTTATTACCAAACTCTCCAAAACTGAATCTTAGCATTTCAGGATTGTCATTGCTTTCGTTTCCCCGATTGTTCCACCTCCAACTCTTGTTCTCATCGAACACCACATCTCTGCTCACTACGATCTTGCAGCTTGTTGGGTCGAACAATCGATAGACTTTTGTTCCTGGTTCTGTTCCTAAGTGCACCAACATTCGTGACCTATCATCCAGCTTCTTTAGATGTGGAGTTTCTTTTTTTTGCAAAACCAATGCACCCAAACACACGCAACGCAAGTGCTCAACGTTTGGTTTCCTTCCCTTGAGAACTTCGTATGGAGTTTGTGCAATCAACACTCTTGTTGCAACCCAATTTATGAGGTATGTAGCGTGTCTCACTGCTTCTCCCCATAGATAGTTGGGTAAGTTCATATGCTTCAACATACTCTTAGTCATCTCCATTAGTGTCCTGTTTCATCTTTCAACGACTCCGTTTTGTTGAGGAGAGTAACGCGCGGTTAAGTGTCTTTTGATGCCCACACTATCACAGAATGATTGAAATTCTTGTGAAACGAACTCTCCGCCCCTATCGGTGCAGAATGTTTTGATCGTTGCTCCTGTTTCTTGATCCACCAGCATCTCGAACTTCTTGAACTTGTCGAAAGCTTCATCTTTTGTTTTCAAGAGCAACGTCCACATATAGCGGGAGTGATCATCAATTAGTACCAAAACATACATGCTTCTCGCACTTGTAGACGGTGTAATGGGTCCACAAAGGTCACAATGTATGAGCTCAAGTGTTCGTGAGGCATGATATGTGCTTGCTTGAGGGAAACTTCGTCTTGTTTGTTTCCCAAGTCAGCACGATGCACAGGTTTCCTTCTCAATTGTAAAACTTAGCATGCCAATTATCGACTCCTTTTTCACCATCGATCTCATAATTTATACGCCGGTATGCCCTAATCTCGCAAGCCATCTTTTCGATTCGCTCAGCACTTCCAATTGTAACCACTTGGTAGCTTCAACTTCCATAACCACCTTGTATAATCTGTTTTTAGACCTGCTTACCCTTATCAACAGCTTGTCGTCTCTATCATGCATTATTAGATAGTCTTCTCTCATTCTAACATCACACCCTGACTCTATGGCCTGTCCAAGACTTATGATATTTGCTCTTCAAATCTGGTATGAAGTAGACTTCTGATTTCTTTCCCCATTCTTGCCTATGAACAAGATTGAGCCCTTTCCTTTTATGTCTATACGAGAATCATCGCCAAACCTTACTCTTCCCGTGATCGTCTCGTCGATCCTTGAAAAATAGCTGCGATTTCGGGACATATGATTACTCGCTCCATTGTCTAGATACTAAACGTTGTTTGTATCTGTCTGAGTTTCAAAGTCACTTGGATCCATGTTTTGATCCTCTTCTTCGTCAACAATTCTTTCTTCATAAGCTTTTAGTCTGCCGACTATGTCTTCGAAGCTTATCTTGTTAAGATCAAGGACTTGTTGTGCAGCGATTATATGTATGTATCTTCGGCATGGTAGGCTGTTAAGAAACTTCTTAACAAACTTGGATTCCTCAATTTTCTCCTAGGGTTGCAGATTTGGTGGAGAGTTCGGCGAGCTTGCCTACAAATTCATCAATGGTATCTGTTTCTTTCATCTTCATTCTATCAAACTCAGCCATCAATGTTTGTAGTCTCGCTTCTTTTACTCTATCAGCTCCGACATGTCTCGCTTTTTATTGCATCCCACACTGCCTTTGATGAATCGAGATCTCCAACTTGTAAGATCAATGCTTCTGGTATGGATTAGAATAGGAGAGCTCGAGCCATATCATTCTTGTCTCCATCGTTTGATCATGGCTCGATATACTCCCAGACTTTGTGTACCTTAAGCGCTACTTTCATACGCATAGCCCATACCGTGTAGTTGGTGGAGTTCAGCATCGGACATTGTATGGACGAGGGACCGCTTTCCTTTGGCTTGTTTGCCACCGGAACTATGTCACCCATGGTCTTTCCTTTCCTTTGGCTTGTTTTCCACCGGAATTGACTTCCTGCGAACCTGTTGGAGTCTTTGACGTGGCTTCGTTAAAAGACGTCGTTCTTCTTCAATTCCTTGATTGCTTAATTCAATAGATTGCTCTGATACCAATTATTGAATTAAGCACCTAGGTCTTACGAGATTGTTAGTATAAAAGACTCCTTTTATTATTTTAGAAACTTATTCAAAACTAAAGCTTCTCCTAATCTCTGACCTCTCAAGTTATGCCACACTTTGGCATCTCCTTGTATAGAAGAGATATAGGATAATCCTAAATACTTTAGGAATACATATGTTTAGATAACTCATAAACTTATAATTCTAATCCTTTTAGAAACCACAACTTGATAGGATTAGGATAGCTTCTAACCGAAGCTATCTTCAAGTTTAAATCAACAAAATCATGCGAAATTGAGAGACGTGTGTGATTGATTGCTCAATATAAGACATCTTTAGCATGTGTTTTGAGTTTAGNATAAGCATAATTTTTTTTTTTGGGGTCAGGGATATAAGCATAAGTATAATGGAAAATATACTGATATTTTGTACTCTTGATTTTCTTATTGCTCGGTTACATATTCAAATCACCCAAAATTTTTCTTTTTGTTTTTCGTTAAGAGAAAAAACTAAAAAATAATCTTAAAAAACCATTATTTAGACTCTCTTAAAACAATTTCATCTCTTACTTAATGAGCGCTTATATGAGCACATTTTCGCGGTTACAAACATACACATTATGAAACTTTCTATTAATGAGCTATCCATCCCATTAATCGAGCAACCATTTTGCTGTTCGTGAGGGTCTAAACGTTTCAAAATGCAAATCTCAAACACTCGTAACTTGATTTTTGAACGGTTCTATGGATTGAAAATGTCGGAAAAAAATAAAAATAAAATAAAAATAAAGCGAGTTTAAGAAAAAGCAAAAATAATTGTGATTTTTTTGGGTTGTGAAGGCCCGCCCAATTGAAGCCCAGAAATGAGGATAAGGGTATATTTATAATCGCGTGGACAAGGACAACCCTAAATGTTTGAAAAAATATGCAATGATACTTGTTGTCCCTTAGTCCTCCTTTATGCTAGGATGGGCCTTCATCGTTACAATTTGCTCCAGGTATATATATTGCCCTATATATGGCTTTCTTTATTCTATGTATTTGCGTATACATTCAAATCGCTTGCTTTCTTGATCAAATTAGGGCAAAAACCTACAGCTCATTAGCGTTAAGAAATACAACCAGTCCACGGGTTCTTTTGCTGCCAGTTACTACATAACTTTGGAAGCCATGGATCCAGCTACCAGTTTGCCTCTAACTTTTCAGACTAGAGTTGATGAATTAGCTTATGGCAGATTGATTTTGTCGGTCTCTATTGCTAGACCTCTAGGTAATTCATTAATTAGCTAAGTCCTGAGTCTCACTTAAAGTTTATTTGCTGACGATTTAATCTTGTATAGGCGAAAAAACCAAGAGAAGCAGCGACGTAGGTGAAACCAAGAGAAGCAGTGATCATGACAATCCTGTGAAAGGCTTCCTTCTCGTAAATTCCACTCCTCAGTGGCCGCCAGTGAATCCGTTTGAAAATTCAAAGCGATGTCACGTTGTAAGATTAAGACCAACACGGTGACTTTTGCTTTTGCTCATGATCAACAACACAACTACTAGTGATTATATGTTTTTTTGTTTTTTTTTTTGCTTTTTTTGGCAGCTCAAGGATTCAGAGCTGCAAGAGAATAAAGACTGGATTAGTCTCTACTTGGAAATTGCAGTTGCCGCGACTAATAGGAAAAGCCTTAAGAATCATTATCCGTCCAACTTGAAGATTGTCAAAGTGGCTATAGATACTAGTACCCAAGATGTGGAAGAAGGACTCAAGAACTCCAAGTTTTTTGCAATTGTCTACATAAGGTACAAGGACTCGTGCGAGGCCCGAGTTGGCAAGGATGTTGATCGCGTAGCTATAGTCAGAAGAGCCTTCAATGAGCGCCTGGGACGCTTCAGTCTAGTGGGCCAGACTCTGAGTTCAGAAATTATACCCAAAAAAAAGGCTAAGAAGCAACCTTCGTTTAGCCTGCGTTTCAAACCGTGGCGGCTGTTATCTAGTCCTAGGCGGCGGCTCAAGGCACACAAACAAAGTGGCCTTGGCTTGTCTCGTCCTCTGCACAAGACAAGATCCATCGAGGATGTTGCCAATGAGAAGATCGAATGCTTCAATCTCGTGGGCCAGAATCCGAGTTCAGAAATTATACCAAAAAAGGGCAAGAAGCGGAGTGCGCAACTTTCGTCTACTCCTTGGGGGCTCAAGGCATGCAAATACAGTGGCCTCGGCGACGAGACATGATCCATCGAGCATGTGGATCAGATAATAATAAACCACTAAGTTATTTGGATTGTTGAGTGGATTGTTTTTTTTTTTGGGTGAAATTTGTGTGGCTTCTACTTGAATAATTGTACACATGCGTTACTTATTGTTATTTGTTTTGAGATTTTTTTTTTTTCTCTTTATTTGTTTTGAGACATTCGTTTTGTGTTCATCTGATACATTTCTTATAAAGTAGGGATTTTTGCACCAAAAAAGAGAAAAAAAAAGAAACAGAGTACTTTTGACCCGGGGGGGGGGATTCGATCTCGGTTTGTGTTTATTTTTTTAGTGTTGTTATCGTAACTTTTTATGTATTATCTCCCGTTAGGTTTATGGTTCTAACCAAATCTGTTGGTCGATTACAGGATGGCAAATCTACCCGAACGACGTCGCTTCGCTTCTGGATCAGTACACAGCCAAGTCATGTTAAATAAATTTGTGATATGTATGTATCAAGAGTACAAAATATCAACCGTTTAGTATGATATTATCCAATAATACTTTGACAAAATCCATTCCAGATTTTTACCAACGCAGAGGTGGACAATATAAAAGCATAATTTTTTTTTTTTTTGGTTCAAGGATATAAGCATAAGTATAATGGAAAATATACTGATATTTGGTACTTGGATCCTCTTGATTTTCTTAGTAATTACCTAGCTCGGTTACATATTCAAATACTACTATCTTTTACTTTGATTCCATTTACTTTGATTTTTTTCTAGGAACAAATTTCTTTAACATAACTTAATGTAATAAGTTTACAAATTTCTTTAACATAAATTTGATTATACATACATATCACAAATTTATTTAACATAACTTAATGGAATAAATTTACAATTTCATTTTTTTAGTAAGAAAATCAAGACGATCCAACTTTTTCACCCAAAAATGAGGATAAGGGTAAAAATAAATATAACCGCGTGGACAAACTTAAATCGACAAAAAGGTATGAAGGTTATAGCTGAAGATCATAAGTATTGAAGCTGCATCAAGAGTTTCAGCTAAGGCGCATCAAGAGGTTCTCGGTTCGAGTCAAGCCTGATGCAAAAGTCCACTAGCGTTTACTGATGTCACTCTCTTTTTGGTCAAGTGTGTGTTATCACACGTGCTAGATTAGCAGGCCATTAAGCGTGTTGCTTATATAGTTACTTAGCTTCTATTATGATGTTAATCCGATCCGTTACATCAAGATAAGATAGAGAGAGAAGTAAGAGAGAGAAGCAAGAAACTCTGTGAACGTGTTACGGCGAGTTTAGCCGGAGTTAGTGGATTTGCTCGCCGGGGCTTTTCCGGCCCAGAGACGTAGCTACCCTCGCGGGAGTGAACTCTGGGTGAACAAATCGGTGTCTTCTTTACTTTCTGTATCTTCTTCTTTTCATCTCTTCCAAGCGCGATTCAAGACTACGGTGAAGTTACATCGAAAGTCAGATCTCAGAAGCTAAGGTGAAGTTACATCGGAGTTAATAGGAGAAGCTCAGGCGAAGTAACCTCACAAGGTATTTAGGTCATGGTGATGCACAGTCTGACCATGCATACTATTTAGAAGTTCCAGGCTTTCAAATGAAGGTTACAGTTAAAAAAATACGAAAATTGATATTCTGCCTTGGTTAGAAGCTTAATACACCTTCATGCCTCTACTGAAATCTGTCGAGTTCACGGAGATGTTACGGTTTTAGGGAAAAATTATACAAAGAATAAACGGAATCAATCAGAAACCTTACTATCCATGTGTTCGTAACTGAAAAAAACTAAAAACGCAAGTCATTTAGATATTGCTTGAAGGGGAAACAAGTTTTGATTATCTTTAAAATACAAATGTCATACAACTAATTTAAACAAAAGACATCAAAAAATAGCAAAGAAATGATTTTGCTCAAGTATTGAAGAAGAGTGAAAGAAGCAAGGAAACAAATAAAATGGTGACATAGGAAAAGGAGGCTAGTTCTTAATACATAAATAAAAACTTAGTCTTTTAGCTTTTGCTGGAAGGGGGAAACAAGTTTTGACTATCATTAAAATACAAATGTCACACAACCGATTTAAACAAAAGACATCAAAAAATTGCAAAGAAATGATTTTGCTCAAATATTGAAGAAGAGTGAAAGAAGCAAGGAAACAAATAAAATGGTGACATAGGAAAAGGAGGCTAGTTCTTGATACATAAATAAAAGGACTTAGTCTTTTAGCTTTTGCTGGAAGGGGGAAACAAGTTTTGACTATCATTAAAATACAAATGTCACACAACCGATTTAAACAAAAGACATCAAAAAATAGCAAAGAAATGATTTTGCTCAAGTATTGAAGAAGAGTGAAAGAAGCAAGGAAACAAATAAAATGGTGACATAGGAAAAGGAGGCTAGTTCTTGAATCGGATGCTCCGGGTTATGTTGGGATTTGGTATCTGAACCTTCTTATCCATACGATGGACCCAAAGGTTTCCTAATGTCTCTGTTTTGTCCTATGCGTTGTTGAGCTTCTGCTTGTATTTTTTCTGCAAACAATCCCAAAACCTCCGAGTTAAGGCGAAGAAAAAAGGTAAAAAGGAAACGAAAGATGCAGAAACTGGCAATCCAAGATTGTTTACCCGGTAGTCCGGTACTTCACTCTCGAGGTTCTTAGGTCCTTGTTGCGATGTCGAGTCAATTCTCTGTTCTTATGCATCTGCGTTTAAGTGGAATGTTTTTTTTTTTTTAAGAAGAAAACGAAAGCTTAGAGATGGTTGCATGGCTAGAGAAACAGAAGATGGTTGTTGCGTGTTCTGGAGACATTCTAAGTTTCTAACTCATTTGAAATCAGTCGTTTTCCATCCACGCTTTCTGGTAATGACGAGGTCGATGTTGGTTTCCTTAACCAACACAAATCGTGCCAATGAGATGAACAAATGTTATATTATCAAATGTGACGATTTGCACACACACAAAAAAAAACAGAAGGAAATGTTTCAGACTTTGAAACAGTAGTAGAGGCAAAGAGTCCATTGCTTCTTAACTTTCCGTCTAGAGCAGCTCGAAGTTTCAACATTTCCTCACTCGGCATATCAACTTGATCATTCTGCTACAAAGAAACCAGATTTGTTCAAGTTAAACAAGACATCAACGGTGCTAACATCCAAAGAAACGAGACTACAAACGTTGATGGCTGATTTTGATAGAATGAAGATGAAAGAAACAGACACCATTGATGAATTTGTAGGCAAGCTCGCCGAACTCTCCATCAAATCTGCAACCCTAGGAGAAAATATTGAGGAATCCAAGCCATGAAACCTATTAAGGTTTTGTATTCAAGGCAAGTGACTTCTTAACAGCCTACCATGCCGAAGATACATACATATAATCGGTGCACTTGAACAAGTCCTTGATCTTAACAAGACAAGCTTCGAAGACATAGTCGGCAGACTAAAAGCTTATGAAGAAAGAATTGTTGATGAAGAAGAGGATCAAAAACGGATCAAGGAAAGCATATGTATGCTAATATGGATATACAATCGTATCAAGGGAACTATGGCTCTGTACGTGGAGGAAAATCTAACGGACGAGGAAGAGGACTTGACGCTACGGAAATCAACAAAGCAGAGGAAATAGGGACAAGTCAAAAGTGATGTGCTATCGGTGCGACAAGATGGGACACTATGCATCCAATTGTCCCGACAGATTGTTAAAGCTCCAAGAAGCACAAGAGAACGATGGCGATGACACTCAATAAGCCGATGAATTGATGATGCACGAGGTGGTGTATCTCAATTAGAGGAACGTAAAGCCAAGTGACTTTTAAACTCAGACAGATACAAACAACGTTTGGTATCTAGACAATGGAGCGAGTAATCATATGTCCGGAAATCGCAGCTATTTTTCAAGGATCGACGAGACGATCACTGGAAAAGTAAGGTTTGGCGATGATTCTCGTATAGACATAAAAGGAAAGGGCTCAATCTTGTTCATAAGCAAGAACGGGGAAAGAAAAGTGTTGGCAGAAGTCTACTTCATACAAGATTTGGAGAGCAATATCATAAGTCTCGGACAGGCCACAGAGTCAGGGTGTGATGTTAGAATGAGAGAAGACTATCTAACAATGCATGATAGAGACGACAAGCTGTTGACAAAGGAAAGCAGGTCTAAAAACAGATTATACAAGGTGGTTATGGAAGTTGAAGCTACCAAGTGTTTACAATTGGAAGTGCTGAGCGAATCGAAAAGATGGCATGCGAGATTAGGGCATATCGGCGTATAAACTATGAGATCGATGGTGAAAAAGGAGTCGGTAATTGGCATGCCAAGTATTACAATTGAGAAGGAAACCTGCGCATCGTGCTTACTTGGGAAACAAACAAGAGGAGGTTTCCCTCAAGCAAGCACATATCGTGCCTCACGAACACTTGAGCTCATACATTGTGACCTTTGTGGACGTATTACACCCTCTACAAGTGCGAGAAACATGTATGTTTTCGTACTAATTGATGATCACTCCCGCTAAATGTGGACGTTGCTCTTGAAAACAAAAGACGAAGCTTTCGACAAGTTCAAGAAGTTCAAGATGCTGCCGCTTCGTGAAATAACATGGCTCAAGTCTGGGTTCGTGAAACTGATTTTAGGCATGTTGCTTGCTGAAGCAAAACTATGTATTAGGGAATATATCCCACATCGGAAGTTGGAAGGGATCTAAAGTAATATATAAGGGGCATGGGCTAATCCACTTATATATTACTTTAGATCCCTTCCAACTTCCGATGTGGGATATATTCCCTAATAAATTGTATGTAGAAGACAATGTGAAAGGGGCTATTGGAGTTTCTAGAATGGTAAAAGAAATTAAAAGTAAAACGTTGTCTCCAAGTCAAAGTAAAAACTAAAAAGAGCGGATCTTTTTCTTCAGATTTTGTACATTGAAACCCGAATTCTTCATCGACAATGTAGAGTCGAAAGCTCTAATTTTTGAATTTCAGATCTGTTATCCATAAAACTGTGTCCATTTGATTGTGTCCATATCCGATGTGTTTGTGGATATATGACAATTTCATACATAGTGAATTTACTCTTTTTATCCAAGGTAAAGTTCTGTTTCGAGGAAGCTAGTCATCAAGATGACAATAGAAAAATAATAATGATCAGGTATTAACAATCGATCACCAAGCACAAAGCGAAAACATAAGGATATAGATAAGGGCCATAAGGCTATTATAAGTGATCGACATGGTAGGATGGACAAAGCAAATGGAATTTCTTTCGCGTCTCGATTTTCATAATGAAACACATGGTTTGTCCGTCCTACCATGTCGATCGCGTCCACAAACACTCGTCCACGACACACTTCCAATGAAATACATTGTTTGTCCATCCTACCATGTCGATCTCGTCCACAAACACTCGTCCACGACACACTTCCAATGAAATACATGGTTTGTCCATCCTACCAATAGAAGAAAAATTATATATAATTTGATTAATTAATTAATTATAGATTATGTAAATAATTCTATATTTCGTTTTATGTTAATAGGAAATTAAAAACAAATTTTTTATTAGTTTAGCTTTTTCATATTATTGTTTTTCCATTTTAGTGTTACATATATAAAAACAGTAAGCAATTGTTCTAATGCTATTGAGTTTTCCTGTTTTTTTCTTTATTATTATGGAAAACAGTAAGTAATGTTGCTCTAATGGTATTGAATTTTGTTTTTACTTTAAAAGTGATTTTTCTTTGTTATAGAAGCAAAATTATATATAATTTGATTAATTAATTAATTATAGATTATGTAAATAATTCTATATTTCGTTTTATGTTAATAGGAAATTAAAAACACATTTTTTATTAGTTTAGCTTTTTCATATTATTGTTTTTCCATTTTAGTGTTACATATATAAAAACAGTAAGCAATTGTTCTAATGGTATTGAGTTTTCTTTTTTTTTCTTTTTTCCATTTTAGTGTTACATTTATGAAAATAATAAGTAATGTTGCTTTAATGGTATTGAATTTTCATTTTTATTACTTTAAAAGTGTAGAAGCCAAATTATACATAATTTTGATTAATTAATTAATTATAAATGTTGTAATTAATTATATACGATGACGTGTACCAATATAATTGAGTCTTTTAAATTCTATGTGGACACCTTTAAAGACCTATGACATCAACTTTTATTAGTAACTAGGTGATAACCTGCGCCATGCGCAGGATTAGAAATCAATAAAAATATCTATTAAAGATGATTTTAAAATTGTTTAAAATGAAAATAACTTAATGAGTTATATATATATATATATATGAATAATATGTATGGATGTCTATTAAATTAACTTTCTTACTTTTACAGTTTTTTAATCATTTCTGTTTTTTCTACGATAATTTTTGAACTATCTACACATTCTCATTTTCAATGTGGGACTTTTTAAAACATACTCATATTTATTAATCATTTGAGTAATTTATATAAATGATAAAAATTCGAATTATAACACATGTATAAAAAAATTCTATATATTTTTTACTATATGGATGTTGTGATGCTTTTTTTGTTTTTACAAAACTAAGTTTAAACAAAAATAAGAGAAGAAATATGGTGTTTAAAAAGTAATTAGTATGATATATTTTTGGTAAGAAATAGAAAGAAAGACAATATCTTCATAAATTAAATGATGTTTTTTTCATAAAGAAAGAAAATATTTATAATATTATTTGTTTTAACATATTAAACTATTTTTAATATTTTGACTTTTTGATATAATATTTTAATTTGTTGTAGTGTTTAAATATTTATATTATTTCGTTAATTTATATGGTTCTATTAACAAACCATAATAAACCAAAAAAAATATTTATAAATATGGATGGCTATTAAATCAATCTTTTTCCTTTTCCAGTTTTTTTATCATTTATGTTCTTTTATAATGATTTTTCAACCATCTACACATCCTCATTTGCAATGTGATACTTTTTAAAACATACTCATATTATTAATCATTTGAGTAATTTATATTCATTTTAAAAAAATTCGAATTATAACACTTGTATAAAAAAATCTATATATTTTTTACTATATGGATGTAATGATGATTTTTTTTTTCTTACAAAACTAAGTTTAAAAAAAATATGAGAATAAATATAGTGTTTTAAAAAATAATTAGTATGATATATTTTTGGCAAAAAATAGAAAGAATCCATATTAAACCAAAAAATAATATTTTTAACTTGTTATCAAGTTTAAATATTTATATTATTTGGTTAATTTATATGGTTCTATTAACAACCCATATTAAACCAAAAAAATATTTATAAATATCAATGACCATTAAATCATGTTCTTGCTTTTACAGTTTTTTTTTATCATTTATGTTCTTTTTATAATGATTTTTTAACCATCTACACATCCTCATTTCCAATGTGGGACTTTTTGAAACATATTCATATTTATTAATCATTTGAGTAATTTATATTCATTTTTAAAAATTCGAATTATAAAACATGTATAAAAAAATCTATATATTTTTTACTATATAGATGTTGTGATGATTTAATTTTTTACAACCTAAATTTAAACAAAAATAAGAGAAGAAATATAGTGTTTAAAAAATAATTAGTATGATATATTTTTGGTAAGAAATAGAAAGAAAGAGAATATCTTCATAAATTAAATGTTGAATTATGTATAAATAAATGATATAAAGAAATTAGTCATAAATTAAATGTTAAAAGTAATAAATGGTTAAAGACATATAATGTAATTAGTCTAATCAAAAAAAGAAATTTGTATTAAAATAATGGGAGAATAAGTGTGGTGCTGACACATCAGCAAAATGGCACCACTGTAAATAGTTCAAAAAGTAAGTCTACTCTCTAAAAATGTTTCTCGATTAATATATAGGGGATAGATAGATTAGAGGCTCTTGAAACTAAATAAAGTCAACACTCTCTCTTTGCTTCGGCGGGTCTCAGAAACAGAAGTCTCGTGCATTTTAGGTAAACTCCAATTTTTGATCCCATTATAAGTAAATGGATCAAATAATTATCCGAGAAAGCTAAACAGACCAATTAAATTTTAAAAAATGATTCGAAATTTTGAAAAACTGCGCAAATTTTTTTCCTGATTTTTCTAAAACATCAGAATGTTCCTGTTTGAATGTTTATCTAAAATATACGAACCACCCATGTATTTTACATACTCATATATCCGCATTATCAAAACCATTTTTTAAACAATAATACATGTTAAATAGTAATGTTCGATATGGTAAATACTTTTATCCGCTATTACCGGACTTTTGCCCAAATGAATAAGCGGCCTAGAAGACGCAAAAACAGGAATTGTTCACACAAATCTGACAAATGCATTTACATCAACAGAAAAATACTCAAACCTTGCAGCATAATATTTACAATTTTACAGGGATAAGAAAAAACTTTATTAGAAGAAGTGAAGATTTAGGCTTGAAGAGCAACCTTAAAAATGGAAGTTTTGAGATCAACATATCGACAACGTTGATAATCAACCAAAACACAGAGTTGTCTTATGGCTTCTCTCTTATCTTCCCCTAAGCTCAACAACTCAACATCTCTCTCCTTCACATTTATCTCAAGCTTTTTGATTCTTCTCATAGCTTTTGCTAGACTCAGAATTGAAACTCGTCGAGATACAAAAGAAAAAACTACCTTCAAAAGCATGAGGAATAGCTTCGGCTTAGGGGTTCATCGTCTAAAGTAAAAAAGAGATCATATGGGTTCATCGTCTTTTTAACATCATGGGCACAAAGCAAAGATAAATTCTGCAATCAATAACTCTCCCAAAATGACGTATCTACACTTTCACCTGCTAAAAATTAAAATCTTTGATGTGTTTAAACATCATACATAAAAGGGTGAGTTACTAAAATAGTATTGGAATATTGAAGATCAAACTAAAATAGTCTTGTAATTATTTAATTACTATAATAGACTTCCATTTATTTGTGAGCCTATTTTACCTTTATGTTCTTTGTTGACAAAAAAGTAATTGCAAAACTGCCATTAATAAAATCCGCGGCTTAAAAGAAGAAAAGTCTACGAAACGAAAAAAGTCTACAAGTCTCTAGACCGTAGATTTAATAATATGTCGTAGACTTATGTCGTATTAGTAGATATAATAAACAAACCGTAGATTTATAAAAAGTCGTAGATTTAATTTGTAGAGTTATTTTAGATGACAGGGTAGAGTTGTTTTGAATGGTAGACTTTCTAATAAATTTGTAGATTTATTGTGCGTGACGGTAGATTTGATTTTGTTTAGTAGACTTAGAACACCAACCGTAGAGTTGGTTGGTAGATTTATAAATCGAACCGTAGATTTAATTCCTTTTACGGTAGAGTAATTAGATTATGGTAGATTTATATGTATTGGCAGTAGATTTGTGTTTAATGATCGTAGATTTGTCATTGATGGAATAGTGGTTAGTGTCATAGTAGATTTATGTTGTTTGAGGGTAGATTTAATTATTTTCGTAGATTTATTGTTCATTGTGGAAGAGTTATTACCTTGCAGTTGTATTGGTCATTGTGGTAGATTTATTTGTAGTGACGGCAGATTTGTTTATAAATGGTAGATTTTTTGTAGTAACTGTAGATTTGTTTATTACCTTGAACTTGTAATGGTCATTGTGGTAGATTTATTTGTAATACTCGAGTAGATTTATCATGTCCATGTAGACTTGGTAGATTTATCATGGTAGCGGTAGATTTGTTCATGGTAGACTTGGAGAAACAAAAGTAAGCAAAAATGGTGATGGTATGCATCAACTCGTAGATTTAGAGTTAGTTGGTATGCATCAACAACTTCAAACTGTCTGATGGATCAAATTAAGTTTGAAAGATATATAAGACCCTTACATAAGTCATAAAAATTAAAGGGTCTACCGATTACAAACACTAACATTAAGCAGAATTCTACGGTCTTAAGGTGGTCATACTAGACCTTACAAAATGATATAAGTGTTAAGGTCATTCAGACAAAGAACGACTACTTAAACCAGATCATAATGCTGATAGTAAGGAGAAGAACAACTGCAACAACCAGAAGCTGCATCTCATTCCCGAATCTTGTGCCACTTTTCTTCTTCTTCATGTCAGCAATTATCATCTCGAGGTTCGCAATTTTCTCCTCAGTTTGAACCCGGTTTTTCTTGAGTTGCTCAATTTCCTCTGTTGCTGCAAAAAAATCGTCAAGGTAGGTGACGACCTCCATCTTCTCTGCTAAGTCTCCATAATTAGAGTTCATGACAGCCGGCTCTTCCATGATTGCCTCGTCCCACCACTTCCAGATATGGCAATCTCCATCGTCGCTCTTCCAGCTAATTATGTACATACTATCTTATCCATTGTATTGTGCAAATGTAATCATGTCCACGAGCTCTTGTCCACGAGCTCTTGTCCACGGGCTCTTGTCCACGAGCTCTTGTCCACGGGCTCTTGTCCACGACCTCATGAAAAACATGTACCACAAACATTAGATAGAAATGGTTCGAGAGAAGTGACAACATCAACAAGCGGAGAGTCCAATTCAATCTGTTCCTCGGCCTCTCTGGTTGCAGTCATCCCATCATCTAAATCATCTTACTCCGTTTTACCACCTGGCAGTGAAACTTCTCCTACAACCAAAAACACCCTTCAAACGCTATCTTGAGTAGTAAGTTGATAGCAACTATCTAACATGTAAGACTAAACACACACTAATTTTTAAATCTCATCGCATCTACTCTGAAAGAATCCGAAGTCAAATGAATTGCAAGTTCAAAAACGCTGCTGCAAAACAGTAAAATCGAGAAAGAGATTTTGAATTAGAAGAACAAATGCATTATGGCGATGATTCTCCTATCAAAAGGAAGCAAAGACACACAAAAGGTAGGCTGTTAAGAAGTCACTTGCCTTGAATACAAAACCTTAATAGGTTTCATGGCTTGGATTCCTCAATATTTTCTCCTAGGGTTGCAGATTTGGTGGAGAGTTCGGCGAGCTTGCCTACAAATTCATCAATGGTGTCTGTTTCTTTCATCTTCATTCTATCAAAATCAGCCATCAACGTTTGTAGTCTCGTTTCTTTTACTCGATCAGCTCCGACATGTCTCGCTTTTATTGCATCCCACACTGCCTTTGATGAATCGAGATCTCCAACCTGTAAGATCAATGCTTATGGTATGGATTGGAATAGGAGAGCTCGAGCCATATCATTCTTGTCTCCATCGTTTGATCCCGGCTCTTCATTATCTTGTTTGTCCGCATTCAGGATCAACAGATTCTATCAATGGAGTCGTTTGAGCAATTGGAGTCACTTACGTTTCAGAAAGCGATTCAAGTGGTGGATACGTGTTGTGCGATTGAATCGGCATCATCGGAAATTCCATTTCAGGTACCAGCCTCTTCTCTGGAACCTTGCCGTAGTGAAATCGGATTAGGGATCGGTGAATCGACAGTGATGATTGGTAATAGGGATCGCTTGGTCAAGCAAGCCGAGATACCTCGCTTTGCAGGAACAAGTCCATACGGATGGATTGCGCGAGTTGAGCGCTTCTTTCGCATCCGTCACTGTTCGGATGCAGAGAAATTACACTTGGTGAATCTGAGTTTTGAGGGAACTGCTGTCAAGTGGTACCACGAGGAATTGGCCAGAGGAGAATTCACAAACTGGTGTGAGTTTAAGAGACGTTTGTTGGCTCGATTTGCTCCGGTTAAGAGTCATTGTCAACCCGACGTGATGTCAAAGAAAGAAACGATTTGTGTCACAGAGACGAATCTGGAGACAGAATCGATTTCACCAACTGCTTCGTTTACACAACTGCAATCGGCGGCATTTGCTTCAGTCGTGGAGGCTGATTATGTTGCACAACCTCAGGTATCACTTTCTGTTCTGGAATCTGGCCGTCGCAATAAGATGTTAGGAGATTTTGAAACGAGTATGGTAATTGAGGATCACCAACGCGCCATACCAGAAGTTGTGACTGCAATCTTTGATGCTTTTCATTCAGATGTGGCTGAGAATTTTGAGAAGCTCAGTGATGTTAAGACCAACCAGTGTGCATACGCAGTGTTTGATGTATTGCCTCTCAAGACAGATAAAGTGAACAGGAAGATGGAGAAGGACAAATTGTCCAAATCATGGAAATTCAAATACAAAATCAGAGTCGAGACACAAATGAAACATAATAAGCTCACCTACAGAGGGAACATCAACTTTGCATACATTAAGAATAAGAGTTGGCTGAGGAAATTTGGGAAACCGTTGAAGAATAAGAGATGGTTATGTGTTGTTGGTTTGTTACATTTCATGGACATCAGTTGCTGGCATTCAGGTGCACGAAACAGAAAAACAAGGAAGAAGGCTATAGTGAGTTTCTTGCACCAAAATGGGACAGTCAAGATCTTATGGTTACTGCAACAAACTGGAGTTTGGATTCTGTCATTCCGATATATGATGGTATCATTTGAGTTCGAGATGAAAAATATGGCACTCTTGCATTTTGCTACGGGAGATGATGATGTTGCGGAAGAATTTGTTTTAGATTCGGTGAATGTAGATCTTCTGATGGTTGAGCAACTGACGCAGCAGTGGTTAAAAAAGTGCCAGAGCCTATTGCTTTCTGCAGAAATGCTGAGATACTTCACTTGGATTCACTATCTCCACGAGCAGTACCTGAATACGCATTTGAAAATTGTTCTTGATGGAGATTCTGATCAGAAATTGGTGGGTGTGCGAATGGTAATGCAACATCAGATGCCCCAGAAGATGTGTAAGGATTGGTGGTTTAAATACAAGGCCATCACCATGAATAGAGCTTTGGTTACACAGGGGATGCATCGTTTTGTGGCCGCACTAGTTGATGGGGTGCCCTTTATTGTTAATGTATTGGACAGGTGGGACAAAGAGCATCCTATAATCACTTACAACAGGAGCCTCAGATTTTGTTTGAACAGTCTTATGTTCACCACTAGTTATGCCAACTTTTGGGATTGCTTAGCAGGGCGTTGGTCTTCCACAGCGGCTTCTGAATATTCCATTTGGGAACAAAGGGACCAATGGAAGCACGACTTAGGTGTACAGAGATTTGTGTCTGAGAAATGGTGGGCAATTTCAGACCAAGTGTTGTGTAAGGGGGTGCATGACATCACTCATGCCGCTTATACATTCGTGTATGTTCTAGTGGTAATTGCAATGAATCAGCTAGGGACCAATTCTGGGGAGATTGAGCAAGATAAATTGCATAGTGTCAATGGTGTCCTGGCTAATCGTATGAGACCCAAAATTACATTGAACTTGGCAGAGTTCCATCATCAATTGAAAAGGCTGCAACAGTTTGCTGAGGACAACGGGTTGCTCAAGCATTGAGATGGGTACAAAGGTAGACAAAGACAGTATATTGATTCAGCTCACATGCACTCTACTACAAATACAATTGTACATGTCCCATAAAGTTGTAAAAACAAGAGGAAGAAACAAACTCTTTTCTATTTGGCATCGTTGGAGAAGTAGGGACTGTGACCACTGTGCTTATGGGCATGATGTAACAGTGAGGGCATCACTTCAGGAGCTCACAAGTTGGAGTGGTTTGGCGATTTTTCTCATTGTGAACAGGACACAAGTGCTACCACAGCAATTGTCAGGTTTTCAGCTTGAGGACAAGCTGCGTCTTAGAGGGGCGGGTATTGATACGTTTCACATGAGACATTTTAAGAAGAGGAAGCTGATGATCAAAGAATAAAGAAACAGAGGAAGTCAACGTGACATGTTGACCGAAGAAGAAAAGAAGGAAATTAAAGAGCAAAGACTCGGGAGCTACCAGAGGCTTTGCGACTAGTTCTATTTCGAGAATAAATAGCTATAGTTGTCGTCTCTTTCCTTTTCATGCTTTGATTGTGTAATTGTTAGACGTTATGAGTCTAGGCTCGATCGCCATGAGATCGATGAGTCTTTCTGCATTCGCCATGAGAGTGTAGATTGATTCAGCAATCAGAGTTTATCTTTGTAATCTGTTCATTGATTCAATAGAAGAGAGTTACAGAGAGTTTGTGAGTTACGAACTTATCACTCTTCTCTCTGTTTACGAGAAAGTTGAAGCAGCAAGGAGAAAAATTTCAGATTTCGCTTTTCTCGAGCTAAGCACACACGCACGGACGCATTTTCTCGATTGGATCTCGATTTGTGTTTATTTTTTTAGTGTTGTTCTCGTTTGATTGAAGGATATCGAAGCTAAAAAAAATCGGATCTTTTTCTGGAATTCTGACCAAGTTTTGTAAGGATTGATCTGTGTAAAGTTCGATTGAGGAGAGAGTGGTATCGGGTTTATGGGTTGATTGAAAATTTCGGGAAATGAGCTGTGAGGTCTACAAGGTATCTGCACTTTGCTGCGTTTCAGAGTCTGGAAGATTCGAATCCTGATGTTACAGGCTTAGGTAAGTAGCCATTGACGACTTTGTCTAGCAATTTTTGGGGCTTTGACGATTGAAAATTCTTATGTTGTTGTTGTTGCTAATCTTCAGACGAGGAAAGTAGGGGTGAATCGGATGATTTGCCCCAATTTCGTGAATTCTCTATCGATGGCGATGCTTTTCAGGATTTGCAGTAGAGGATATAGTTTCAGAGAATGGAGAGAGAGAGAGAGCTCCAAATGTTGTGTATAAAGGGAAGCTTGAGAACCATAGACGAATTGCTGTTAAAAGGTTTAACAGGAAAGCTTGCCTGATTCTCGTCAGTTTTTGGTAAGCTTGTTTCGTTGCACTCAATGATCCTTTCTGTTTTGTGTTTTCCCTCTTCAATAGATAAAAAAAAAAACTCTTAAAACCTCTTCGGCCTTAATCTGTAGGAAGAAGCCAAAGCTGTTGGTCGATTACGGAATGGCAAATCTACTTGGATGCTGCTTTGAAGGTGAAGAGAGACTACTCGTTGCAGAGTTTGTCTCCAATGATGTCTTGGAGCTGGTCGCTCCTGATGCTAGGCTTCTTTTATGTCGGCAAAACTGCTGGTTATCATAGCAGAACTCAGGTGACAAGCCCCCTATTTGATTGCTTAGCTTGGTGATCTCAAGTCTGAATTGAAATGATAGGAATTGGAGCAATAAAACATGATTTGATGTTGTTACAGGGGGGAGAGAGATACTCCTAAGTTTTGCTGAAGCTGGAGCCAGTGTTGTAAGGTGGAGATCCTTTGGTAAGCTTTCTTTCCTGCTTCTGCTTCTGATTGATATACTCTCTCTCTCTCTCTCTGTTCCCTTCTTTCTTTGGCTCCAAATTTTATTTGATGTTTCAGGTCTTAGGACGGGGGAGGGAAGAAATGGACTTTCTGCAGCAGCAAGGGACTCGAGTTCAAGTTATCCCAGGTAATGGTTATTATTCTCGTTCATGTCATCACTCTATTCTCTAAGCAACTGTTTTTTTAATCTGTGGACTTTAGCTGCTTCTGATCAATGTGGATACTGGGATTCCGTTACGAGTGTGGCGACTGAACCTCTTTTAACTGTTTTGATGTTATCATGGTGAAATTTATCTTACCGGAAGTTCATGATTATGATTGTAGGCCTGGGATTACTGCGGCGTCGGGGATAGCAGCGGAGCTTGGGCTTCCGTCAATGCATCGAGGTGGGTGTTGCAACCAGTGTGAGGTTCCTCACGGTTCATTCTAGGAAAGGAGGGACCGACCCTCTGTTCGTAACTACCACGCCTCTACAGCGTACTGTAAGCAACCAAACCGTAGTCTATTCTTTGGAAAGAGGAGGCCAGTTTCATTGGTGATTTGGACAACAAAAAAAAAGAGAGAGAGTTTTTTGCTCATTTCACGTTGCCAATGGACTGTTTCTCTGCAATGAGAGGAGCAACAACGTGGCCGGAAGAGAAGCTTGGAGTAGTAGCTGCTACGGCCAGAAGCAGATCCAAGCTGTGGCTATTGATGAGTGTGTGTCAAGGCTGCTTCTACGCCGCACCTGTGGGACGGTAGGATCAGTGTTCCATACCAATTCGGGACACAAGCAGCTTTAGTTGGTGGTCTCTTTGTGTTTTGCGTCTGGTGCTAAATGTATAGTGTGCGTGTGTTGTGTCTGTAAACACTGGGGGCCTGTATGTATAGTGTGCGTGTGTTGTGTTTTGTGTCTGTAAACACTGGGCCTTTATGTATAGTAGTTTGCTTGTGTTTGCGTCTGGTGCTATATCTATTTTTGTTGCGCCTAAGATAGCTCTACTTGTGTGGTGTTTGGAAGAAGAAAAAATAATCAGAAATGTAAGATCCATAAAAAAACTATCCATTAAAAGACTATCCATTAAGATCCATTGCGTCTGGTGTCATTCTTTATATCCTCCAAAAGCTTCACCATTAGAGACATCTTAGAGCTCGTCGTCAGACTCATCCTCTTCCTCGGTCGATGATTCTCCTCCTGAACCTGGTGCACCACCGCCGTCTCCGCTCAAAATACCACCCCGGACAGCAGCACCATAAGCAACAGCCTCCTCGGGGTTCACACCCTTGATCGGCTCTTTCCCTGCAAAGAAGTCCTTCAACAGCTGCTGAACCTTTGGGATCCTTGTGCTTCCACCAACAAGGATAATCTCATCTATTTGGCTCTTCTGTAGACCAGCATCATCCATGGCCTTCTTCACTGGTCCCATGGTTTTCCTGAACAAGTCATTGTTCAGCTCCTCGAAACGAGCTCTGGTGAGTGGCTCCGAGAAATCAACACCATCAAAGAGGGACTCGATCTCTACACGGACTTGATGCTGGATACTAAGAGCTCTCTTGGCCCTCTCACATTCCTCGCGGAGCTTACCAAGAGCCTTGTTGTCCTTGCTGATGTCCTTTTGGTGCTTCTTCTTGATCAACTTGATAAAGTACTCCATGATCCTGTGGTCAAAGTCCTCGCCTGCACATAGACAGAGGGTGGTTTAGCACCACCATCACATGAATCTCTCACCAAAGTAGTACAGATCATGCAACTCTGTGGTACTTCACCTCCCAAGTGGGTGTCACCGTTTGTGGAGACAACCTCAAACACTCCATTCTCGATGGTCAAGACACTGACATCAAAGGTACCACCGCCAAGGTCAAATACAAGGATGTTCTTCTCACCACCCTTCTTATCAAGACCGTAGGCAATAGCAGCAGCAATGGGTTCGTTGATGATTCTAGCAACATTGAGACCAGCAATAACACCAGCATCCTTTGTCGCCTTCCTCTGGGCATCGGTGAAGTAGGCTGCACATCACATAACCAAGGCCAGATAAAGAATCTCTAAACTGCATCTCTCCAAAACGTATGATGAAGCGCAGAATTCACAACAAGCTAACCTGGAACAGTGACAACAGTGTCCTTGATTTTCTCTCCAAGGTAAGCTTCGGCTGTCTCCTTCATCTTCGTCAGAATCATGCACTCATCTCCTCAGGAGAGAAAGCCTTGCTCTCACCATCCTTGATCTTGACTTGAATGTATGGCTTGCCATCCTTGTTCACAGTCTGGTAAGGTACAAGCTTCCCGTCCTTTGGGACTTCTTTGTCCTCGAATCTGCCATAACCAGAAAAACCCTTATGCAAGGCGAAACAAAACAAACAGAAACCCACAAGAACAGAAAAACAAAAGAAAGAGAAAGAGGGATGGGTTTACTTTCTCCCGATCAATCTCTTGACGTCGAAGATGCTTCTCTCTGGATTAACAGCCGCCTGGTCCTTAGCAGCCTCACCAATGAGCCTCTCGGAGTCGGTAAAACCCACCCAGGAAGGTGTAATACGGTTTCCTTGGTCATTGGCAATGATTTCAACATGGCCGTTCTTGTAAACACCAACACAAGAGTATGTTGTTCCAAGATCTATCCCTATCACTGTTCCTAACTTCGTGGCATCTTCTCTACCTGTGGATAACGCAAATAGACATCCTGAAACTCCCCAGTTCATAACTTAATTTCACAATAGCGAGTACCTAAATTTCTCACAGCATTATCCAGGAAATGATTCTCTAGAGATGCATCCAACAAATATCCTAAGATTATCTGTAAACGTATGATGAAGCAGAATCCACAACAAGCTAACCTGGAACAGTGACAACAGCGTCCTTTGTTTTATTTCCAAGGTAAGCTTCGCCTGTCTTCTTCAGATTCGTCCTCCTTCTTTTAGTTTCATTTTCTTCCTTATAGTCGGAATATACGACCTAATCACATACATACAAAATCAAATAAAATAACAGCATTAACCTAGCAAGCCACATTGAAATCAAAATATGTTCAAAAGCTAAGAACCTTAAACTTGTCGCGGTTTGTCTTTGCCCGTTTTTTCTTCTCTGTGAATTGTAGTCCCTTAGGACCTACTCCCATGCCTACCGAGAAGAAACGACTCAGGAGATGTACAGGTTTTCTGGAGCACACATTTTTTGTTTGTTTGCTAACTCTTTTTGCTGCAGCGCCTACTACTATAAGCATTACCTCTGCGGAAACTAAAAAGTATCCATCCTCCCCTACCTGTGTACCGTTACTAAACTTGCAACGCACCACCATTTCCTCTTCGACTTCTCTACATTCAACCATTAGAACGTCGTGATCACCAAGGAATGCAGCATCTTCCTTCATTGGACCACGGTATATTCCCTCTTCCAAACATCCCTCGTATAACGCGAGTGTTGCACCAACAGGGTGACTCTTAAGACGGACCAAGGCTTGCTTCAAAGTATCGTACCTAAACACATCTGTGATGTAATGCAACTTTTCCTTGGGATAAACTGGCCTTTTGTAGTTGCAGTTAAAATTTTCCTCCTTCTCTTCTGGTATGCCAGCTTTCTCCACATACGCCAATCCCTGTTCCAGACTGAGTGGATAGCAACTATGTGTGCAGTAATCATCTAAATCTGCCCCCTCATTGACATTATTTCCATACATGTCTGGACGCACTCTCTCACATAAGTACCTAGCACACATCGGTATATACCTGTCTTCATACCCATGAAGTACAAGTGAGGAACTTACCAAATCGCCGATTACATAGGACCAGCACAACTGGTGATGAAGCTGGTCTCGGATTTGGCCTGAAGCAGCTAAAAGAAGTTTTGTGGTTCTTTTCTTCGAGATAAATTTTCGATCTAAAGGCTTTGGCTTCCAGAAAATATTCATTAGCCCAGATAAATCAGAATATAAGAGTTCCTTCTGTGGTTTTGTCTTCAACAAGAAAGATACCTATCATCCCCAAGGCATGCCTTTGCGAGTTCATGGGAGACCGACTTTGGTTTTGCAATCAACTGCGGAAACTTAGCTAGAATTACTGACCTTCTCGGGGTTCTCATAAGAGTATCATCATCTACATCGCTCTGCTGGCTATCATCAGAGAATTCTGGATCATCTTCTGTTGGTTTATCGTCTGAAACAGATCGTGGCATCCCACTTCGTTTCCACAAAAGTGTAATCGGGTCATCTTGGTCATTGCTAATGTCCATGTGGTCAAAGTCGTCGCCTGCACCAACATCATAGGAATCTCAGACCCCAATTTAATACGGAACAAGCAAATAATTATGTGTTCTGAGGATAAGGTATACAGTACCTCCCAAGAGACCCTTGAACACTTCGTTATCGATGCTCAAGACACTGACATCAAAGGTACAGCCACCAAGGTCAAAGACAAGGATGTTCTTCTCAACGCCCTTCTTATCAAGACCGCAGGCAATAGCAGCAGCAGAGGGTTCATTGATGGTTATAGCAACTTCGAGACCAGCAATAACACCAGCATCCTTTGTCGCATGCCTCTGGGCATCGTTGAAGTAGGCTGCACAGCGCCAGATAAAGAATCAATAGACTGCATATACATCCCCAAAACGTAGGATGAAGCAGAATCGACAACAAGCTAACCTGGAACAGTGACAACAGTGTCCTTGATTTTCTTTTCAAGGTAAGCTTCAGCAGTCTCCTTCATCTTCGTCAGAATGATGGCATAAATCTGGGGGTCATTGAAGTAACCTGCACAGAATCAAAGGCCAGAATAAAGAACCAATAAACTGTATGTATGTATCCCTATAAACACAAAAACACAAGTAAAGAGTAGGTGGTACCAAGATCTATCACTATAAATGTTCCAAGCTTCGTGGCCTCTTCTTTAGCAGCGGAAAAGGCAGCTAGACAACCTGAAACATATAAAGCAAACTTTTCCTGTGAGGTCGAGCAATCATTATTTTGATTCTCTGTTAGATTATCCTGTTTAGTGAAAGCTTTGCTAGACTGTGGAATAGCATACTAGGATTTGCTAGTCATCATTACCTGATGATGGTGCCACAATGAGGTGGTTTTGAAATATGATCTGGAAACAACAATGAACATTGGGGTTTAGGCAGATGAGAGTGTAATGCACGTAGGATGTAATGACCGAGTAAAAAGCAGATGAGAAAATAGAGACTTTGTTGACCTCTATATCTGAATCAGAAAGCTGGTCATCAGGTCCTGTACTATTGCTATCATCTTGCTGCTCCTGCACAGATCATCCACAATCGATTGAGATCATACAGTATTTAAGCAGCAATAGGGTCATAATAGTGTCAGCAAGGTTCATAGGAATTTAGGAAGCCTGTAACCATACAGTCGCATCATCGTAGTACATAAGCTTCATCAATATGGTACGCTGGAGCAGAAGCAAAAAAAAAAAAAGGTAATAATCAGCAACCTGGATATCTGAATATATGCCTGAAGGGTACGCAGTTAAAAGATGCATTACCTCATCAGCTGAACAAGTGTCAAGAGTCCTCATCAGCTGAACAAGTGTACGAACTATTTTGCAAGCTGAACTCCTGCTGATTTCATGAAGCATGTTATGGAAGAGAAAACCACAACTCAAAGTACGGAAAAGATATCTCAATAGTCGTCAATACCTCATTTGATTTGTGGTAATGGCAGCAGTAGAGTTGACACTTCCTCCATTTCCAGTAGGATTGATGATGCTCATCATGGCATCAGTATCTGAATAGCTGAAAGAAACTGCAGTAACACAGGCTCTTCATCAAAAATCGATGATGGATGTGATGTTCCCATATATGTAAACAGGAAGGCGTGAGGGGATCAATTATTCACCAGAAGATCACACTATTATTAAAGCTAATCAATCACCTCGCCAAAACTTACATTCGTGTTCCTCAATGATCGGACCATCTGCCTCACAGATCCAGAGCATGAGCGTCTTCAGGTATTTGCTCTGCAGCGCATCGTAGACGCCTAGATTCGAAACAATCATCAAAGATAAACAAGGATACAGAAATCAAAAGGAAATGTCGAAATCGTTAGCGTAGAAAACCTTTCTCCATCCAGTCAATCAATCGGGCGTCCATAAGAACCGATTTGTCGTTGAAATATTTCTCTAATGTTGAGGATACGGAGCAAATTCCTAGTCTATTTCGACAGAAAGAAGAACAAAGCAAAGACGTCAGTGTTTAACGCGCATCATTGAAGAAAGAGTTCGCCGATTTTACAAATTAAGCAACAAAAATTAGTGTTTCGCAGTGACGGAAAACCATTTCGCCGATTTTTCTTCAAATTTCAGCAACAAAAAAATTAACGTTTAGCAGTGACGGAAAACAGTTCGCCGCAAACTCACCGGAGGAAACTCCGCTTCAATCTTCTCCGATCGGATCGATTTTCTCAGTTCAAATTCCGGTGGGGTTTTAGGCGGGCTCGTCGGACTCGGGAACGGAAATCGCGAATACCTTTTTTTTTTCTTTTTTTCTTTTCTTCTTCTTCTCTAACTCGCGAAAACTTTTTTACTCCTTTTCCCCCTCTTCTTTGCTTCCGTACATATCAAGTTATGGGCTTCTAGTTGGGCCTTTTTTGGAGTCGCTTAGAGAAGACACTTCTTCTGCGGAGTGTGTAAAGAAGAAGACTACTGACACTCTTATGTGTGTAATTTGTATAAAAAGTTTGAACGGTGAAGATTAGCCATTCGTGGACCCCATCCCGCTTCATGTTTTCCTTATACTCAATCTCAGCCGTCCCCGATCTCAGCATCTACCCTTCCTTGCTCACAATGAAACGTTTTTTTTGTTGTTGTAAACTTGAAACTAAAAAAAAAAAAAAAAAAAAATCGTATATGATGTTAAAAAATAGCGTCGGGCCAAATAACACATGTAGCGATGTGTTAATGATGTTAAAAAAAAAAAGGTGTTGGGAAAAATAAATTCACTAACGAAGATATGTCCGTCACAGGTAAACACACTTACGTGAATGGAGTTTAAAAGGAAAATGCGACCATGGCTTCAATTACAGATTATTTACGTGAACTGCCGCTTCAGTGAGAGCAATAAGGTGCATGTCCTCTACGTAAAAACAAATAAAAATTTCTATTTGAAACGTATATCCTTCAAAGGAAACACACAACAATGTAGTTGTGTTGTCGCTACTGAAATCACTCGGAGAAAGAGAATCTCAATTTATCACTCGGAGAAGACATGTTGTATGTTGCATCTCTAAAAAGCAACATACAACATGTCTTCTTCTACATAGTCAGGGGCGGATATAGGTGTGTGAGAGGGGGATCAGGTGCCCCCGTAGATTTAAATAAATATTTAGATTAGTAGAGAAATACAGAAAAATTCGTTAGCTTAGCTGGTAGTTGCCCCCTTCCGAATTTCAGTTTGCCCCCGGTTCAAACACCACCTTCTCTCCAATTCAGTTTTTTTTTCATTTTTTTTGAAGCATAATAAAACGAATTAAATTCTTGATTTCCTTATTGAGCATTTTCTTGAAACATAATATCTTTTTGTTTCCATTATCATGTTCTATCTTTATGGTAATATATCATATCTGATTTATATCCTTTTCTTATCTTTTTTTACATATATTTTTGTATTTATGATAATATACTGTGCCATTTCCCTTTTTCTTTTATCTTACATTTTTTTTTGGTTTTTATACATTTTTATTGTCTAATTATTTTTAAAATTGTAGAACATACAATTATATTTCTCTTAATAAGCCGTATATATTTAAAAAAATAGTGATACTTATACAAATCAATGAAATAAGAAAATTCTATTACAATATGTTAAATCATATAAATAACATAAATATAATTTTATATGCAACAATTTAGATATCATTGTTTAAAATTTATTGTATATAAATAGATATATATATATATTTGCGATTCTTAGTTTATTTTGATACTAAAAATTAATATTTATTTTAATAATATAATATTTCTATAAATAAAATAATTTTAATTATAAACTATTTTATGCTCCCGGTAAAATTTATTTTTAGATCCGCCACTGTACATAGTCATCATCAAAGTCCAAGTTTTAGAGAGAAGAAAGTAAATATTAACCGGTGGTGTTATAAATGGTTGTTAAAACGAGACTGGTTTTAGTTTGGTTTTGCTATTGAAATTTTGTTAAATGGTTGTTAGATTAAAACCAGATTAGGAGCAGGACTGGTTTTACTACTTGCAGTTTCAGTTTAAGAAATGCTACTTTTAATTTAAGAAATGCTATTTTCAGTTCTAGTCCAAAAGATTGAAAACTTCAATATGATTTGTTTTCTTTTGCTGCAATCTGATCTCAGGCCAACCAAAAAGACACTTGCTTACCACAGGTTGGAGCGTTTTTGTTAGCACAAAGAGTATTCGCCGGTGACTCGGTTTTGTTTGTAAGGTATGAGTCATACTTAGATCAAAACACTAAGCAGAAATGGACTTTCATTTTCTGAATATATTTTTATATGACTTGTATGTTTTAAATTTCTTTAAATTTTTATTAAATTGTATTTTTTTAAATAAATAATTTTATAATATAATTAATTTTTTTAAGAACCCCATTAGGGATTCTACCATTGGAAGATCAAAAAATGAAAATCATATAAAAGAGTCCTTAAAAGAAAAAAAAAAGAAAAATTTATATTAAAAAATGTTTAAGAATCCTATATGGGTATCTACCAATGGAGATGGTCACATCTGAGGTTCAAACCTTAACTTTCTCAACAAGGCAAAATTTTCTCTTTGCGAGGTAGAGATGCCAACGGGCCCGCCAAAACCCAAATGACCCAACCCAATGTGGTTTCAGATTTTTCTCGTGTTCGGTGGGCTAGTCCATGCAGGGGTCCAACATTTTATAACGAAAGTCCAAACTGCATGTATTTTTATATATGTTGTAGGGCGTGCAAATTAATGAAGAGATACGTTTTGGTTTTTTTAAAAGTGAGATTATAAGCAATACATGTCGATTGTGTATTAATAAAATTTGAAAATCTATCTTCACACAATAGAATTTAAGCTTAACTTAGTCAAAAAATCAAGATTCTCTTACTCTTAACTCTTTTATGTATATGAAAATTGGAGAATTAAGAAGAAATGATAAAATGAGTCGTCATATAAACATAAGTCAGAATATAGGGTAATCGAGAGTATAATACCAATTGAAGACAAAACAAGCATAACTAGACCACAAGCATTTACGATGAGAGTATATATGAAAGTGTGTAAGCTCACATGCGCACTAATTGGCACACAAAATAAGTTTTTCATACAAAATCTTTAATGATTTGTCCATCTTTTAAATAGATATAAATGGTGAAAAATAGTTTAGTTAATACCGAATAAAAAAAATTAGACAATTATAAAATACATATTTTTGAAGTAATTAACTTTATTAGAGATTTATCAGAGATTTATTAAGAGATAAGTGAGTATGTGTATGAATATGTATATTTCACAAATATTTTTTTTTGTAATGCATAAAATCTATTTATAGGATCAATTAATATTTTCTATAAAGAATATAGAAAATACTTGGTTCAAGCCACAAAAAATAGTTTTAATTGAAGAACAATACTTTGAAAATATTAGTTTGATCAAATAGACAAGTGATCCGCTGAGAATTTCGTAGTGCAATGGTTAGTGTACTGCCTAAGCCTCTCAGGCATCTGAGGTTCGAACCTCAACATCCTCTTTGTGAGGTAAAATTTCCTCTTTGTGAATGTGAGATATGGTCTATTGGACCGTCCTGTCACTACAAGAGAGAAGCTTAAATCCGACGGCCGTTTTCGTCGGAAATCCGTCGGAAATAGCTGTTTCCGACGAAAATGGTTCGTCGGTTACAGTTCGTCGGAAAATTGTCGTTGTCGGAAATCCGTCGGAAATTTCCGACGGATAATAGTCGTCGGTAATCCGTAAGAAGTTTCCCACAGATTACCGATGGAAATAGACCGATGGATTTCCGACGAAACTGTTTCCGACGGATTTGTTTTCGACGAATTTCCGACGGAACTGTTTCCGAAGGATTTCCGACGGAACTGTTTCCGACGGATTTCCGACGGATTTCCGACGGAACTGTTTCCGACGGATTTCCGACGGAACTGTTTCCGACGGATTTCCGACGGATTTTAATTTCGGAAATAAAAAAAATTATATAAAAAAATTATTTAAATAAAAAATATAATTAACAATAAAATTTATGAAAATAAAAATAATATATGGAAATTGTTTTAAAATAAAATTAAAAAACACACTACTTATGAAACAAATGTGAAACAAAAAAGAAATTGTTGTAAACAATTTAACCAAACACACTATTTATAAAATTAAAAATTGTAATTTAATTTAAAAATTATCATTAAAGTTTTTTAAAAAACTATCATTATTTCAAAATCTAAGAAAAAACATATTTGTAAGAAATCTAATCTAAACAAGAAAAAAAAATTCTATTTGATACACAAAATTGATTTAAAAACTCAAATCTAAAAAACCTAATTCCTAACCCTCTAAAATTCGATTCACAACTAAAAATTTTAATTTCTAACCTTCAAACATCACCTAACATATAACAATCTCATTTCAATCATAATTTCTAACCACCTAACACTATCTACAATGAAAAATCTAAGAAAAACTTTTAAATTAAAAAAAAACCTTCAAAATCAAAGGATAAAAGAAGACTTACGAGTTATCCATGCTATGGAGTTGAAGAACACAAGATTCCGGCGGTTCTAGGTTGGTGGAGGTCGAGATTCCGGCGATTTTTTGGAGAGAATCGGCGGAGATTCACGGAAGAGAGAGAAGAGAAGAAGAAGAAATGGGAAAAAAGGAAAGGGGTTTCGGTTAATAATTAAAGATTTCCGACGGACGCAATCCGTCGGAAATCCGTCGGATTCTAAATAATAATTTCATTTACGCGGTCAAAGTACGCGCCTTCTCGAAAAACACGAAATCCGTCGGAAATCCGTCGGAAATCTCCGACGGATTTTCGACGGATTAAAAAATATCATTATTTGTTGCATGCGTTTCTATTGGTTAGTCGACGATCACACGGATCGTAACATTTCCGACGGTTTTCCGACGGATCAAACATTCCGACAGATTTCCGACGGATTTAGGGTATATTTGGGGTTTAGGGTTTCAACCTTTCAAATTTTGTTAATCAACCAATACTAAACATGTTACATTCACAAAATAAGTTGATTCTTGTAACAATACGATTTTCTAATTGTTTTAATATTTTCACAATCAAACATATAATTTTACAAAACTTTTCTATTACTATATACTAACACTTATACTACTTCTACTAACTCCTTAACCATATTTCAAATTTTTGTCTAAACACCAATAAATGTGTATTAGATTAAATTTAGATAAGATTGCACAATTGTTATACATTAGATAAAGTTATTATATGATTTAAACAAAATTAGAGTTAAAATTTCATACCCTAAACCACATTTTAATAGATGCCGTCGGAAATCCGTCGGAAATTTTCGACGGATATGTCCGAATACTTATAAAACGCTTTGTAAATGTGTAAAATTATTTTTATATACATATCCGTCGGAAATCCGTCGGAAATTTCCGACGGATTTTCGACGGCATCTATTAAAATGTGGTTTAGGGTATGAAAGATTAAAGATAAAAGAATTAATGAAATTAATTTCCGACGGATTTCCGACGGTATGTTCTTTTGTCACAATATGGTCCTAATTCCGTCGGAAATAACCAACGAATATTTTTCATCGAAAATCCGTCGGAAATTTCTTACGAATTTCCGACGGATATGATTCCGTCGGAAATTTTCGACGGATTTCCGACGGTCTTTTCTTTTGTCACAATATGATCGTAATTCCGTCAAAAATTTCCGACGGAAGTGTATCCGTCAGAACTTCCGTCGGAAATTACCCTGTTTTCTTGTAGTGTGTTGTGGTCGAATGACAAAAAAAAAATAGAAAATTATGTGATCCAAATTTGACTTTGGGATTCATAGTTTGAAGCTTTTGCAAACTAAATTTTCCATTTTTTGTATAAAATATTTTTGGAATTACATATGTTGTGTATAAAACCATTTCTTTTTTGGGCTTCAAGACTGCATTGTATAGAATTTAATCATATTATAAATAAAGCAAGACTGAAAACAAAAAATGTTTCTTGATCGAGTGATAAATTTATTAAGATATTAACGAAACTATTAGACAAACGATGGGAGGGTGCATAAATAGACAATACCATTATTTTCAATAAAACAAAAAAATACTCAAGTCATAATGAAACTAATACGAAGTAATATGTTTTTAAAACCACAAAACACCTTCACAAATTTTCCACCGTAGCCATGATAGATCTCATACAGTTTTGAAGCATGAGGAAGAACAGATAGTTAAAAATAGAGTTTGCGCCGCCGTATAATACTAAGAACTCAAAAGTAAAACAGTCCACAACCATTATTAACCGAAAATAAACAACCATTATTAACTAACGATTTGTCGTTCACGCAGGCCCGGCCTTGGGAGCAAGCAACCCAAGCCCATGTTTGCGGCCTCCGAAATAAGTAGTATTTTGTCGGCCCCATTTTACAAAAAAAACTCATTGGATCAGTTGGTTTCTGCCCTAAGAGATGAGTGTTTTTAAACCAAAAATTATAGGTTCGAATCCCAGCAGGGCCGGCACTGCGTTCACGGTTAGTCGAAATTGAGATTGATAGAAGAAAGACGTAAGTCACGTAACCATAATTTAGAAAGAGAAACTAAATATTATAGTCATCAACTTAATATTCTAGACATAACCATATAGATTGATTTATTTATATACTGCTACATCGTCGCATACATGAGATGAGGCGTACTTTAAAAACAGAGAATAAACTGAAAACAGCGCAATGCATGCATCAAAGAGATGAAAACACCTGAAAACAGAGAAACACGTATAAGGATATCTCTCTTTCTCGTTAGTTAAATGTTATGAAATCATCCTCCTTTTGATCTTTCTCAGTTTTTTTCTCCGCCTTCTTCGTTAGATCTTCAACCCCTTTATCGATATCATCCCGGGCCTTATCCGCATCCTCTTCAGGCCCAACCACAGCTTCAGTCGCAGTCCGTGCAGCGTTTTTGGTATTCTCCCAAGCTCCTTTCACAGTCTCCTTTGTCTTCTCTCCAAGTTCCTCAGCCTTGCCCTTCACGGTCTCCTTAAACCCTTCTGCTCTCTCCTTGGTATCTTCTCCATACTCTTTGACCTTTTCTTTCGCATCTCGACCCTTCTCTTTTGCATTTTTCATTGTATCCTCTGCGTAAACCTTAGCTCTTTCTTTTGTATCTTCCGCTTTATCCGCTGCCTTATACGCCCCTTCGTTCACTTTGTCTTTAGTCTGTTCCGTGTAATCTTTAGCCTTCTCCTTTGCATCATAGGCCGTGTCCTTGGCCTGCTCTTTGGTCTCGTGAGCTTTATCAGCAGCTTTGCTCGCTCCTTCGTTAGCTTTATCTTTAGCCGCTTGGGCATAGTTTTCTCCGGTATCCTCCCTCCATTTCTTTGAACCGTAAGCTAAATCTGCCCTCGAGTCTTTAGCATTCTCCACCGGATCCCTTCCCTGGAAAAGAGAGAGAGAGAGACACACACACAGAAAGATAAACTTGTCATTCAACAAGGTATAACTTCAAACTAGGGCTAATAACTTATCCAACACGTTAACCTCAGAACCAATAATTCAAATTTTAAAATCAAATCCCAACCTCGTCTAACTAGGATATAGAACAGCTATATATGATCATGATATGCATATGCATACTTGATAATGTTATTATATCTAAATTTCTCTTGTTCATATATTTCAATCTAAATTTCTCTTATTTTTTTATAATCAAAAAATGAACGTACTATTTGTACGTAAAAGATATATATACTTGGGGATTTAAAATAGGGTTTATTAATTTGTCAGGAATTGCACCTCTCGCGCACCCTCAAAACCGGTCCTATTTCAAACAAAGCTCTTCACATGATTTCGGATGCATGAGAATCTATATTACTCATTTGTCGTAGTCTCGTAGAAATCATATGAACATCTATAAAATTGTAAGCAAAGTTGTGCAGGTAACCTCGGAATGGCTAACGGAGGAGGCGAAGCAGACGCGAGACACTTTCCGAGGCGAAGCCGCTAGAGTTGCCGGAGATCGTACAGCTATAGGGAAAGCCTTTGCGAGGCTAAAGAGAGTAGCTCTGGTAAGTTGCATGGCCGCCATTTTTTTATCAAAATCAACAATCAAAATTTTCTTCAATTCGTCTATTCGAGCTTTGTTTGCTGTGACGATTCAATTCGATCGAGATCCCTTCTCTTTTTGCAATGGGTTTTAGAGGTCGGTTCTTTAATACGTTGCAGCTTATGGATCAGACAGCAGAAGCTGGCAGCCTAAGTATGCGACACGTGTGGAAGTGATGACACGTGGTTTACATGTGGAACTGTTTTGGGCCCTTTGGCTTCTTTGCCGAATAGATAATTGCCGCATTGAAACGTAACGTTTTGGAAAATGCTCAGTTGAAAACGCATCAAAAGTTACTTTAGGACAAAAGCCAGTTTTAACCGTATAATTTGGATGTTAATTATGTGTTTCAACCGTTGTTTCGCTTAATTTGAAAAAGTACTTTTTTATCGTCTTTGCAAATTATTAGCCACTGTAATCATTGATTTCCCTCCATTCTAGACACGTACGGTTTCCAAATCCGACTTTGATAATCTTCACTAATATATGATGCTACAAGAGTTTCGTTGTAGCGTTGAGATGTTGCGAATGTAATTCATGTTGATTCATGCACTTCGTTGGTAGTTACGAAGATGGTGGTGGTTCACGTCGGAGAAATGAGCCACACTAATTAACGAGGACTTTCAATCTTTGGGATGTGTTTTGACTCATTTGCAGTTGATAAACTCTAATCGCACCATTTTCTCTTTAGATGTTCCTAGTTATTTAATTATGTGCGCTTGATTTTAGTAATGTTTACTTGTTGTTTTCTGTTTGTTCAAATGGTTTTTTTAAATAAATAAATCAAGGGTTTAAAATGGACCGCCTCGAGGTTTAGTCCTATTATGATAGAGATTAATCAATCACATTGTTTTGTGCAGAAATGTTTATAATCATTCTAGAAAACCAGAAGCAGCTTATTTTCATTTAACCTGAGTTAACAACCCCACTAACCATAGTCAAAACAAAAACAGTGAAAAGTGAAAACATATTGAAATACTTTCTCACTGGTTGTACGGAACTGGAAAACTCGTGTGGCTCAGCTTTAAAATATATTGCTATTGATGGACTGTATAATATAAGCACAAATGATAGTGTCTCTTGCCTCTCTTTTGATCATCTCCAACGCATAAGCACAAATCATAGTGTCTCTTGCCTCTTTTTAGACCATCTCCAACGCACAAATATGTGTGTTTTTTAACTTAAAAAATATTTAAAAAAAGAAGAATAGTAAATATCCGTGTTTCTATAGAGATACGGAAAACACTGGAACATCTTTGATGAGGCAGGTTGTAATTGGAAAATAAAATATTGGTTTTTTTTTCATATGGCAAATATTGGTTTTCAAGTGGCTGCTTCCCGTCTCTGTCTTCTTTATCGCACTTTCGCTTTCGATAAATAATTTAATATTAACTAATTTTTAAAACACCCACTAATATACTAATGGAAATGCTTTTATAGCATGTGCATTGGAAACATTAAAAAATTTAATAACATTATTTTAATATTAAATCTTAAGATTAAAAATCCAAAACTAATAAAAAGTGTCTAATATAGGATCTATTTTTAGAGTTTAGACATGTCTCTATAACTAAAATGTCTTAAAATATTAAACTTATTTAAATTTAATCAAAAAATAACTTTTAGACACCCAATTTTAAAGTGTTCAATGCACATGCTTTTAGAGCATCCACAACGGTGAGACGTCTCTTTACTCTTTTTTATTATTATTATTTTTTTTTTACAAACAGATTTAAAAAAAAAAAAAAAAAAAAATCAAGCTCGAGAAGTGTCGAACTTCATTCAGAAACGTTTCTTAAGTCTCTCCCCCGAGAGACGATTCAAGCAAAATTTCTGACACAATATTTTTTTATTATTTTTTTTTCTCACACTGTTTGGTTAAGAGCTTTTGAAAAGCTTACCATTGTTGATGCTCTTAGTCTCTGCCTCACCCACTCTCTAGTTTCTCCGAGTGATCCAAAATTGCGTAATCGAATTCTTGGTAATATATATATATGTGTAAATAATGACTGAAATCTGTATATTCCGTAATTTTGTTTTTGGTTGTTTTTCGGTTTTACATTTTTCATTTCATTTCGGATAAAAATTAAAAAATAAAACCAAAAATTAATCGATCCAAACCATTGTTTTCTTTATTCAAGTTTGGAACAATCTCGATATTACAAAATAAGTGAAATCAAAAAAAAAAAAAAAATTAATGATTTGGATCGTAGAACCAAGCAGATCTTCCATTTTGGTCTTGAACCGGTCTTGAATTTGTCTCATACCCCTATTCAGTTAATTAGTAATACATTAAATAAATATTACCTAAATAAATAAAATGACATTAGCAATATCGACTACTTACATCGTGAACGGCGTTCCTCAGAGCTGCAATTTGCTCCGTTGATATTGTGTTCACCTACATATACATTTTTAAAAAGTTACTAAATTTTGCTTTTTATAATGAATAAAGAAGATTATTATATAATAATCATCTATAAATAAATAAAACAAAGAATATATATACCCTTTTGAGGACGGTCCAAATAACACCTTCAGCGCAAGGAGGAACAGTGAGAGAGCCAATGTATCTATAGAATTTTTTGGTTTGAAATCTTATAGTTCTTGGATCAATAATCCCTATATCTGTCTCTTCTTTCCCCACTGTTTTTATTCCATTTAGTAGCTTCATTATAAATCAAAACCATTAAAAGTGTTATAAATATTATTACGATCTTTATAATAATATATATTTGTTTTTTTTGTTTGTTTTTACCTTTGTGAGGAATTCATTAGCTTTGCCTAATTTATAAAGAATTCCAATTACTGCGGTTCTCCCCCGAGCACTCGTGTGAACCATGTGAAGCTCCATGTCGTAACTGTAGTAACACATTTACAAATTACAATTAAAAATAATAATAATGATTTTATTTTTCTGGAAAATATGATGTAAATGAAATTAATTATTTTCCAGTGTGAGGTACACAAACCGAGTTCCGTTAACGGTGTGCTCTGACGGTGAATGCCAATGACATTGCACCAATTTAAACTCCGTATTACGTATCGTTATTTTCCCAGCATCTCCTTTCCACGATACCTTTTTTTTTTTTTTTTTGCCATTATAATTATCAGAATTAGATTACAATGGTTAGTAATATAGTTTATGAATTTAAATTTTAAATCTTTTACCATAATGTCATGTCCTCTGTTCATAATTACAGCCGGGGCTGGTTTGTATTGTCTTTGCCATGCTTGATCATGAATAAGACTAACTCTTTGGTTAGTGAGATCGATCGGAGATTGATATTTTCCGGTGTTACAAACTTTCCACTCAGGATTTACTTTGCTCCATCCCTCTGGCCCTTTGTCTGTATTTTTCTCGTACGTAAACGGTGTTTCATCCTCTGTTTCCAAGTTTTTGAGTTTGATAAAATCATATATATGTATATAAGTTTTGAGTTTTTGATACCAAAAAAAAAAAGACTAAATTATCGCAAAAAGTAGAAAAAACTTACCGACTTCAGCAGCATGAGCGAGGGAAATACGAGAGAAAGTTAAATAGAGGAAAAACAAAGCGAAAAAGAGAATTGTTTTTGTGTTTGGATCCATTCTCTTTTTTTCTTTTTTTTGAGATTTGGTTTTGCTTAGTGCTTATTATGTTCTTGATCGTGTTTCTGACATTTAAGGGTTTAGAGACAACCTATTTAAAAGAAGTAGGGTTTGTTTTCCTGTTTTACGGTTTCTGCAGTTGCTGCGATTATTAGTTAAAACGTTGGTGTAATTTGGGGGTAAATAAAGTAATTAACAGGATGCTTAGTGAAAAAAAAGACAGTTCATTGGATCCATTTGGTTAGAGTTTTCTGATTTCGGTTTTAAATAGTAAATAAATGTGAGCATTTTGACATTTTTAAGAGAATATGCTCATTGCTCCATGCGGAGGAACAAACAAACTTTTAACTGTCAAACTATTTTTTAAGTTGCGGAAATCATTTCCGAAATAAATTAGTGACTCTAGAAAAATAATTCAGAACAGGAGTTATGTTTTGTAAAACCATGTTCAATGATTTCGTTATAATATCTCATCTCTGACTCAAATTACACCAGTAACCCCATAATTGGAAAAGAAGAAGAACAAAAAATTGAAAAAACCTCCATTGTTGTTTGGTTGATGAAGCTTTCAACCCTCAAAAGAACCCAGAAACCAAACCAAAAGTGACCTGAAAAAATATTGTGTTAAAATTGTAAACGATGATATGCTTCATAAGATTTTGATTTTATAATGTTTCTAGCTACAATTAAAGATCACCAATATAACTGAATCACCAGGCTTTTGATCTATGTTGGAACACGAAAGCATGAAAATTCAGATGATTACGAACTAGATTATATTGCTAAGATCCAAGACTTTCTAAATATTCATGGGTTCTAATCTCTAAATCCAAGTTCCTTAACAAATGATCTATCCATTCCAACAGGCATAAAGGTAACAGCTTTTTAAATTTAAGAGTTGTTTGTATAAAATTACCTGACTTTATCACCATCAAGCTTGACCTTCATCAGTTTTCTTATCCTCGGGTTCGTTAGTTGTAGCTGCTACACTTGCTTCTGCTCCCTCTGCGTCTTCCTCAGGTGGCTGTACTTGTTCATCTTCAGGCAAAGGTTCTTCAACATAATCATTCTCAAAAGCATCAAGTGGAACCTCATAAATCCTCACTTGGGGCTTCGATGGATCCTTAACTAGAACATACTTTCCTTCGCTCAGCTTCATACACAGATCAACTATGGATTTCACAATCCCCCACATGTTTGAAGTGTTCAGATTAATCTGTCCAGCGAAATCCTTCGGCTTATACCCCAAAACAGATAACATAACATGGTTGAAATGATCACGAGGATGAACCCTAGATACAAAACCAATCTTCATCATATCAGCATTGGCCAAGAGAGCTTGCGCAGTCCATTTAGCCAATTTATTCCCATTGTTCTTCAATTCATTAGCTAGAACCGCACCTCTCTGAGTTTCAAGCTTCTGTCTCCAATCAACACCAGAGTACTTAGGATCAAACTCATTAAGCGCATTCAAAGTGAGGAACGATCTCTGATTGTTGAGATCAACAACACTCTGTAACTCACACCTAGCTACGAGGTGCATAGTATCATCAAGCTTCCATCTTCTATACCTATAAGCAACAGAAGCAATCTCTTCGCCTTCATTAGCGAATGGATTCGCCTCTTCAAACGTTTCTTTCTTCCCATCTCTCACCAAAACCTGCTGTGAAAAGTTCTGGTTGATATAAGCAGCTTCCACACCTAAAGAGTAAGCAGAATTGATATCTTCTTTGGCTTCAGGCAATGGCTCTTGTGATGTCTCGTGAACAGACAACATATCAAGCTGTGATCCTTCTCTCTTGTCGAAGAACAGTTTGTTGCCAACACGTTGTATAACGATATCCCAAGAGTAGACGGATCGAGGAGCACACATAAGAGCTGCTAATATAGCATCAGTGGCGAAAACTGTGGCTTTGTCTTCCTTAGCGAGACGCCTGATTACGGGATCATCTCTCGTTGTGACCTTGAAGAAGTTTCTGTTCTTGAAACGCTCGAGCCTGCGTTCGTTTTTAGGCGTTATGCGATCGTAAATGCGGTTGTAGTACTCGAGGCCACCGCAGAGAAGGAGATCTTCTGGCTCTTGAACGGAGAAGGAGAGCTTGGAGAATGTTGAGAAAGGGATCTGCTCGAGCATGTTCCACTCCGGCTGGATATCGACGGACGATTTGAACGCGGCGGCTTCACGGCGCTGGTGGTGGATGTTGTTTCTGTTGAGATTGTAGAGACGATCACGGCGAGCTCGATCCTTCTCCGCATCACGCTTCTTCGCTTCCACTTCCTCGTCTCGCCGCTGGGGAAGCTGATTCCGATTGTGGTGAGGATTGAAACGCCATTTAGGCCCGAATTTGGGACGCGGCGGAGGCTTACCGTCGACGAGACGGAAAGCTGCGTCTTCTTCTGGGTTTCCTCCGGAGGAAGTGAGACCGAATCCTTCGTCGATGGCTAAGGCGGAGAAATCGAAAACTGCAGACGGATCGGATTTGGATCCGGCGTGAGGACGAGCGGAGGGGTTAGAGAGATTGCGAGTCCAATCAGCTACACGGCCGAGCTTCTCCGAGCGGGAGAAGGAGGCGAAGGGAACATTCGGGAGAAGGTTTGCGGCGGCGACGCTGGTTGAGGAGGCGGAGGAAGAGACGTCGGAAGCGTCAGAAGGACCCCAACCATCGGAATTGAAAGGCACGGTGCAGACTTCGAAAGCTTCGATTACCATTGTTGAGAAGATAGTGTAGTTGCTAGCTGTGTGCGTGTGGGAAAGCGGAAACCCTAGAGTTTAGGCACGACAGAGAGAAAACGTATTTGTTTATTTGGGTCGGTTTTTTTTTTTTTTTTGTGTTCTTTATTATTGCTTCGGCATATGGGCTTTTACAAGACGATATTTTTCGGCTCTTTTAATCATTATATTATATACTTCACACTTCACAGCCCATATAAATTAGCATTTTCTTGTTACTATTGCAATGAGTCAAAAAAATCTTTTATCAAATCTTCATATTTCAAGAGAATTAAAAATCAATTCATGATTTTATCAGGATTTTTTTTCTTCTTTCAAATAGTAACATACATTAAAATAAAGAATTTACGAATAATATTTCAATTATTTTGCGGGAGTATAGGTCATTTTCAGACCCAAGAAACTTTTGCAAGCAATCCGTAGACCGTAGTATAGTACGTACGTATGTCACATTACTACAACGAGGGACATAAGATGTTGCCATACTACATAAATTACTTATATTGATAATTGATCGTTTAGTACTATAACTTTTGTTTGTTATAATTATATTTTGTTCATACTTAAATGGATTTTTTTTTCTTCTAGTTAGTAGAATTATTGGGTTTCTCTCTTGAGTATTTTGTTCATACTTAGGCTCAAAGCGGACGTAAGGAATGAGGATTACATGATTTAAAAGAATTTTTGGGTTTCGCTCTTGAGTATTATCATACCAATTTCCATATATCTCACAGCTTTTATAAAGATAAAAGATATATATTATGCTCACAATGAAATATCACTCTCACAGTGCAAGATAAAATTTAACAAAAGGAACAATAAAATAGAACGAAAAAAGAAAAACTGCAAGGAGAGGGAAAAAAAGGGGTGCACATTAAAGAGAATATTAGTTAACACTGTTCACAAGTTTCTTCAGACTCTCAGAAATTCTACTCCCAGCTCCATAATCACAATCTTCGACCTATTCGTAAATAAAAAAAAAAAAATTAACAATTAGCAAAAAAAAAAGAGAGAAGAAATCATCAAGGACATCTATAGATGGTATACTAAGAATCAACTAGTAAAACAACCTACAATTAGATGGGACCAATATCGATATCATATGTATATCTCTACTAATCAATCGGTTAATAATAATAATTAAAAACGTGTGTTTTTACCAAATTATATATTAGTTCATCGACCTAACTTTGATCCTATTCCCATTGCGTGTAGATTAAACATAATTTTCACATACAGTAGTAGTAGTAGTAGTAGTAGCAAATTTTGATTTTTCCTAAAGTTCCAGATCAAAAAAAAAACTTTTCTTGGAACTACTAATACCTTGCAGTGAAGGGTATGGAAGACGGCATCATCAACAATGGAGTATCCAGCATGAGTGATCTCAGCTCCTAATTCCTCAGTGAGAACACGAATGAATTCGTAGAACATAAACTTTTGTTCCAAGCTTGTCACAAGAAAGATGTGGAGAATCGAACCGGTTTCTTGAATCTCGATTTTCGGCAACCTTCTAGGCACGGAGACGTCGACACTCGAAGACATCGACGAAGATCCAGTGGAATTCAATCTCTCGAAAGCTGTGGTCGCAATGAGCTTCCTCTTCCTTTCTCCCTTTTTCTCTCTACGTTCACTTGTAGCTTCTTGATGTAGTTTGCAGCTTCATCTAGCTGATCAGGCAGCGTTAAAGGCTCCTAACCATTAAACGAGAAAAAGGGTTTATATATATTAATTAATATGTCAGACATGGAATCACAGATCATATATGCATATCAGAGGACCAAGAAGAAGAAGAAGAAACCCTAGAAGTTTGAGGAAGAAGAGAGTTGAGTTCTGAGTAAAGAGCTTTCATCTGAATCCTTCTGTTTTTCTCAATCGTTTTGCGATCTGCAGATCTTGATTGACTTGTGTTTGAATGGCTCTGATCCATATTGTTTTTTTTCTCCTTCTTCTTGAGTTGTGTTTTCACATAGACCATGAAACTCAATATTAACCACACTTATATAAAGAAAGAAGTTACTTGGTTTAAGTGATATCTTGGTTCTTCTAATGATTATTAGTTTGTGCTAATAACAAATCAGTGAAAAAGCGTTTGTAAAGGAAGAAGGGTATATATACCAAAAGGCAAAGTAAAAAAAAGTAAGCTCTTTAAATATAATTCATGACTTCTTATAGTCAATATTTTTTTATGCATTCATACAGTTTTATATGAGTTTGTTACATTGGACGTAAAGAAGAGACCAACACTATAGTTTATAAGAGTCATGAGGCAATCTATTTTTTCTCCAAAAAAAAGAGAGAGTAATCTATTATCGATTATTGGTCGTATAGAATTGAATATAACTTTCAATATGGTATAAAAATCACATTAGAAGTGAGAAGATACATGAAACATGAATGAATCTACGCACCGCCAATTAATTTTCAACTGAAAACTCATTAACTCTCAAATGGTTTTTAGTATATGCATCTTCAAATTAGAGATTTGCTTGAACGGAATGTGACAAATAATATATTCAAATCTTGGACCACAATAAAAAAGCTTTTTCTATATAAATTTTTCCCTGTGAAATATAGCACTTAATTACTTTGAACTTTTGTTCTATAGAAGTTACTCGGTTCCTCCGGTAAGTTGAGTTAATCGTATTTACATTTACTTGCTAAAATTATTTTATACATATACATATATGACATTATTTTTATTATTTTTGTTGTTGTTGAAAGTTGAAACCAGAAGTTCACAACATAAACCCATAATTTCCTCATGCTATAACTAAATTTCTTTTTATCTGAATACCATCATTGGATGTAAAAAAGAAGAAGGATAAAAGAAAAGGTTATGAAATGGAGTTTGGTGGGGATGGTATGGTCAACTTTTTCGCTAAGGCAATGCGTGGATGTTGTTGAAACCACTCGAACAGAGTCGACATAGAGACATGCTCATAATCTTTTGTTCCCATCACCAGTTTGTTGATGAATCTTTTATCGAGTGTTTCTCTTTTTATTACGTGCATACTGGATTGCTGCTTTATGTGGGATGCTTACATCATATATATGCATGTTTTACTACTATTTTTTTTAGAAAAATATGCATGTATTACTATTTTTGTAGATCAATTATAAAGATTAACTCAATTGATACAATCATTTTAAAGAGAGATATAATGACGGCAAAAAAAAAAAAGATAATGTGATTGTAGAGTAGTTTTTTTATGATGATAAAATTACAGATACTCAAATTTAAGCAATTATAAATCTAAATTTAAATTTAGGCTTGTCAATTCAAAAAGTAATTTGAATTTTTTGTATTGGTTTAGTTTTTCATTTCTTTGAACATCTCTAGATAAATTGGTTAAAAACAAATTCCAATATGCTTTAATAAAATGTTTGTTGTCCATTAGTTCATTTTTCCACCAAAATCCAAAATACTTGTCAAAATGTTTAAGTACATGAATTTTGCAATGTTCAATCGACATCAAGAACCAATTTTCGTTGATTGTACTTCCCATCCTTACAATTAGCATGGATCTTGATTTATGAGATCCAATTACGAAAACATCTGATCTTAGGACACTTATTATTATGTGTAGACCATAGAAGGTCGAGTCACTTATTCAAAGTGTGAAAATGGTTTTTAAAAACATACTCCTCCGTTTTAGAGTTCTATGTTTTGAGATTTCCACACACTTTAAGAACTTATTTAAAATATAACCTCATTTTGAATTTATTAAGATTTGCATTGTATTGAATTTGTTGGTATGGGTGTGCAAGGTAAGATATTGAAACATACATCTTTATGAGAAGAATGGAGTAATATTTTAAAATCTTTTATTAATCCAGTTAAAAATCTGTAAAATCTTAATAGCACAATGGTTCCAAAAAGTAAAGCTCATGAACACTTTACATTCTCCATACATCAAAACATCAAAGATAGCCCTCTAACAAAATGCTTCCACCTAATTGCTTAGGCTGCAAATCTTCCACAGCTTTTGATTCTAACCAGTTCATTGACGCGACCTGTCTCTCATCTTTCGCGCACCATTCGGGCAAAACCTCAACCATTATCTTCTGCAACAGTTTCTGCTCAAACCCATCTCTCAGAAGCACTTCAAGGTCTTTAAAGTTTCCCCTCAAATCCAACAGGACACTGCATAGTCCACGTTGATAACAGTAATCCAAGATGGAATCCAAATTTATATCTTCTAATACCACGGTTTCAACATTGCTGATTCCGGACTCTGCCACATATTCCTTTTTGGTGAACAGCACAACTTTTGGAGCCGATTCTTCCACGGTGTTGGAAGAAGCAAAGATAGGAGACTGTTGTGCATTGCTAGCTACTATGATTTGGATAGGTTGGATCGAAACATTAGCTTCTTGCGAGGAAATGCTCGAGAGCTTATCAGATAACGAGGAAGAAAGTATTATCGCATCATATTCTTGTAATAGCTTTGAGTAGTATCCACCAGAATCCGAAGCCCCTTCCCCGATCTTGTCCAGAAAACAACCATTGACAGATATAGAATACCTGCAGAGATTTTTCAAAACTTTAAAAGACAATCTAATGACTCGGTTTCGTCTCCATTCAAGAGAAGCGATGAAGAACTTTACCTGAGAGCAAGAAAAGGCTTTCCTGTTAACATTCGATGGATGAACCCCTCATTCATCTTCTTGCATAAGTCTTCTTCTACACCCACAGTGACATCGATTCCAGCATCTATCAAACGGCTGATACCCGAAGAAGAAACGATTGGATTCGGATCAACCATCCCAACCACAACTCTTTTCACCTTAGCCTTGATCAATGCCTCAGAGCACGGCGGCGTTCTCCCGTAATGATTACATGGTTCCAAGCTAACATAAGCAGTGGCATTCTCAGCTAAGTCTCCAGCATCTCTAAGAGCAAACACCTAACAATGCCAAGAACAACTTTCACCATTAATCAAACTCATTAACACCTACTCGCCTTCAATGTCACGATGATAAACACACAATGCAATCTATCAGATCTTCATCCCAAAAAACAAGTCTGAAAGTTTTCTCATTTCCAGGAACCCAGCAAGGAAAAACTGCAATTTTTGTTGTTACCTCAGCATGAGGCTGACCAGCTTTAGGATGAAACCCTTCGCCAACGATCTTGCCGTCTTTAACAATGACACAACCTACCATGGGATTAGGACTAGTACACCCAATTGCTCTCTTTGCCAGTTCCACGCATTTCCTCATATAAAACGCATCATCAGCTTCAGTTCCTTCTCCGCTTTTCATCGTCGCCAAAACGGAATTGCTGAAACCAGTTCGAGATTTATGTAATCTTTTGGAAGATACGGTGAAGAAACCGTGTTTTGGGTTCTGAAATGGAGTGAGGTTGAAAATGCGGCGAGGATTTGAGGATATCGATAAAAGTGGATTTGAGGTTCGAGGAGTGATCGAGGAAATCGGAATTGGGGGACATGTGATCTGCATATCACTATGAAATCTTTTTGTAGACGATGGGAATCGAAAAGCTCCGCTTCGAAATCTGATGGCTTTCTTCACCAAGCTAAACAACAATCGGAAGGCAAATTGAACCTCGACGACTGGATTGCAGATTCGAGCCGTCTCCGGCTGGAAATGTACAGCAGCGGCGAGAATACAGCCGAAACCCTAACACTAACAGTGTAGAGAAGCGGGAGAAAAAAATGGAGAAATTGAAGACGACGACGACGACGACGACGAAGAAGATGTGATTCTTAATTGGATTCAAAGAACCGGTTCAGTCTAACCGGAAAACCTGGAATGATATAGCGACCGGTTTAATATGCTATTTGATTTTGAACCAGTCTGTAATTTTAACTGTTTTTTTCTTTTTATCAAGTTCATGATTCAACAACAGCTTCCATGAACTTAACAGAGAATACAATTGGGGAAAAAATGAAATTTCATTCACTCATGAGACATGAGCAGATTTCGTTTTTTTTACAAGGAAAATGTTAAAGAAAAACTAACAGAAGAAGACACAACACACTACCTTAAATCAAGAACATGCTTCTCCAAGAAACAAAAGCATGAACATGACAAAGGAGACACACCAAACTCCATTGGAACCTACAAAACATAAAACACAAGGCAAACAAAAACATTGTTCCTAAATCGAAGAAAGATCTTCATAAATGGTCTTGATACCAGGTCTCTCAGAAACCGATCTTATACACCTCAAGGCAATCCCAAGGACTTCTTTCGTGCCTTTCTCCGTAACCGGATCACTTCCCATCTCCTGAGTCAACACCGAGTCAAAGCATTCCGCACCACGACCTTCTGAAACACGCAACCTAACCCAATCCGTTAGATCAACACCTTCTTGTTCACCTGTGATCACATCTCCTGCACACCTTCCGGTTAGGATCTCAAGAAGTATCACACCGAATGCATAGACATCTGATTTGAAAGAAGGTAACGGTTTCCTTGAAGCTGCTAGCTCGGGAGCTCTGTAGCCGAGGATGCCTGCGTCTAGAATCTGTTCGACTGTGCCTGCTTGTGTCATGAGACGGTGGAGGCAGTAATCTGCTACACGGGCGTTTAGCTCTTCTCCATCTAAGAGAACGTTTGTTGCCTTGAGGTTACCGTGTGGAACTGCTCTGTCGAAATGGAGATAGTTTAGACCACGGGCGACATCAACTGCGATTTTCAACCGTTGGATCCAGGCTAAAGGAGGGCCTTTCCTGCCTGGTCGATCTGATATCAAACAAGAACCGTAAGCTCGATGAGAATTGTGAAGATATGTGATATTTAGGAAGAAAAGAAAGTTTATTGAAAAGGAGTGTTACCGTAAAGGAAGCTGGCGAGGCTTCCAGGCGATATATAATCTGAAAGAATAAGCTTTTCGTGTTGCGTCGGACCCCAGTAGTATCCTCGTAGAGTCACGACATTAGGATGCCTAATGTTGGCAAATTTCTTCACTTCTTTAGCAAACTCCTTTCTCTGCTTTGCCACGCCTTCTCTTAGCCATTTCACTGTTAAAAATACTCCATTATCAAGCGTTGCCCTGTAAGAAGTCCCGTGGCTACTTCTTCCCAGAACTTCAGCTGGTGCCCTTGACAATTCCTCTGGAGTCAGTTTGATTGAATCATCCAGAAACTGCAGCTCTCCCACAAGTCTATCCGGCGACCTAACATCAAGCCGTGCTAGTTGCTGATCAGCTGGGAATGAATCTCCTGAGCCAGGTGACCAAGATAAATTGCTTGTCTTGGAAGGAGAGAACCCGGTTGCAACAGCTAGTTTTTCATCCGGGCTGAGGATTTCGGAGGACGAGCCTTTTCTTGAAGCAACAAGATCCTCAGCAGAGACGACCATACCACCTCCACTGCCTGAGGGGATTGTTTGAGCCCGCCTACTAGTTTCTTTACCTGTAATACTACGCTCTTCGCGTCTTCTTGATTTGCAGATGCAAAATAGGAGGATAGCCACAAGAATGAGAATGATTAGAGCAATGGCGCAGGAAACTATTATGACAACCTTAATAAGTAAGTTCATGGGTTTCCTCTTGGAAGCTTCAGATGAACTTGAACCAGAGGATCCAGCAGGCAAGAGGAGCTTGCTGTTTCCAGGATGAAAGGAAGGCGGAGGGAAGTTCTTCAGATTATCAGGCACAGTCCCTGATAGATCGTTGTATGATACATTAAAGGCCACAAGGCTGCTAGATAAGTTGCTTGGGAGTGGTCCGGTAAAATGATTCTGGGATACGTCTAATGAGCTTAGAGAGACCATGTCATTCATGGAGTTGGGCAAAGATCCAGACAAGTTATTTGCTGCGAGATTCAGCACTTGAAGGTTGGTCAAAGATCCGAATACACCAGGAAGATCGCCATCAAACCGGTTGTGAGAAAGATCAAGAAGACGGATTTTAGAACCAGAAGAAGGCAGGGGTCCGATGTTACCTGTCATGCCATTGTTTTCAAGGTGGATTTCCTCCAAAGTGGGCATGGATAGTAATGCACTTGGGATTGGCCCTTCTAAGCTGTTAGAACTTATATCAAGAACCCGAAGTTTCGGATAATGGGTAGGAATCCGTTCTGGAAGTGAGCCTGTGAGCTTATTGTACGAAAGGTTAAGATGATTTGCTCGCAGAAGCTGAGGAGTTACATCTGGGAACGACCCAGTGAAATGGTTTTGGCTGAGATCAAGGTACTCGATGTTCTCCCATTTTGACCATCTTGTCAGATTTCCTTCAAACTGGTTGTTAGAGAGATCAAGTAAAACGCAGCTCCCAGTCAAGAGAGGAAGCTCCCCGGTCAGTGAGTTTGAAGAAAGATCAAGGATGTGAAGAGTTGTTGACATGATAGCACTTATTGGCCCTGGAACACACACAAAAAAACCGAGAAAAAAGATTAGATTTTTGGTTTTCTTGGCACCACAATTAGCATGTAACAATTCCCACATTGTAGAAGAACAAGTGAAGAGCATACCTGAGAGATTGTTGCCACTTAAATCCAGCGTTGTTAAAAGCAAGGAGTCACCTTTCAACAGGTTGTTGGGAAGGGAACCTGAAAATCTATTGTTGCTAAGCTTGAGTACTTGAAGATCATAGACATAACTGAAAGCTGGTAATTCTCCTGACAACTGGTTGTAGCTAAAATCCAAGACTTTTAAGTTCTGAAACAACTGAAACCCACTAGTCAGTGAACCTTCAAGCTGATTGTGGCTGAGGTTTAAGTGCTTGATGCTCTCAGAAACACCCGGTAACAGTTTCCCAGACGTCGTCACCAATCTGTTCCCACTGAAATCGACATAGCTCGCATTCGTTAATAGGAAAAACTCCCCGTCAAGATTACCATCAATGGAGTTACCATGCAGATCAAGCACTTGAAGACTCGAAATTAACTCGAAGCCCCTCGGGATTTTCCCTGTGAATCCATTAGAAGAGAGATTCAAATACAGCAGCTCGTTCAGCCTTGTCAAGGACTTTGGCAAAGGTCCAGATAAGGAGTTGCGGCTCATATCCAACGACTGTAGCGAAATCAACCCGCCCATAGATTCCGGAATCTCACCAGAGAAGTTGTTACCAGCTAAAGAAAGATTCTTCAAGCTTACTGATCTACCAATCTCTTTTGGCAGTGACGAAGAGAACAAGTTATCAGATAAATCCAGGAACTGGAGGCTTTTGAAACTGCCTAGATTGTTTGGTAAGACACCAGAAATGGAGTTGTTCGCCATAGATAGTTTGACAAGCATTGTCAAGTTGGAAAACATACTGAAATCAGCATCTGCAGATAAACCCAAATTGTCCAAAACAACACCAGCCACATTGCCGCCATTGCAGACAATGCCATTCCATGAAGAAGGACAGCCATTGAAGTCGATGGACTCATCGTTCCACGAATTAAGAACAAACCCTGTTGGGTCATGTTTGATGCCTTTCTTGAATTCAAGCAATGCCATGATGTCCTGTGATGGAAGCTGCCCCATTGCAGACAGGAAAAACATGGATAATAACAAAATCCTCGATAGATTCATCCTTGACTTCAACAAAATTCCCCCAAAAAGCTACAGTTTTTGCAGAAACCCAAACTTTTCCAGCTCACCAACGCAGAACATTCATGGAACCCAAGTAAATCTGACAGAAAATTAATGAATTAAAGTTAAAACCCATCAAAAGTTACAAAAAAAAGTTCGAATCTTTCCAAAAAAAACACCAATACACAGAAGGAACAAAAATAACAGGAGTTGAAGAAATCTCACCTTCTATGACGAATCTTCTGGAAAAAAAAACAATCAAACAAAATGCAGGATGCTACTGAGTGAGAAGAGACAATCTTGAACCGAAGGGAACTAGCTGAAAAAACATTAAATGAACAATGGGCTATTCAATATTGGGGTCCCATTCCGAGATCTAACCAAACCCCAAAAAGCAAAGAGATAAAAAAAAAAAAGAGAGAAAAAGGAAGGATTTTTATCTTACGGGAATTAGAAATTAGATACCTTCACTGCAATAACAATGCCGACACAGTTGAAGAAGAAGGAAGACAAAAACTTTGAAGCAGAATCATTTTGTTTCATTAGCTCATGCACTGCTACGGAGTTTTGGATTTGGGTTTTCAACACAGTAAACTGAGCCACTGAGACAGTGAGAAATCTTTGTGGGTCACTTTTAAAAAAACCCTTAAGATAGTCACTATAACTGTTTTAAGAACCAAACAAAGAAGGCCAAAACAAAAACAAAAACAAAAACAGGAAATTTGCTAGTTTTCACGTACGACAGTGACGAACGACAAGGACTCCGTAAAGAGGGTAAACGATAGTCTTGAAGCGTGTGAACGGGAAAAATACCAAAATAAAAAAACCCTAAATTAAATAAACAAAAGGAAAAATAGAAATAAAATTATATATTGTTTTTGGGGTTCACGAGAAAGAAATTTACAGTTTAATTTACTTTTTCATGTGTCTTTTCAGAAGTAAAAAGACGAAAGAGTAGCGGGACAGAGACTTGGAATTATTATTTTTAATGTAATTAGGGGAATTCACCCGCCAAAGGAATCTAAAAAAGTTGCTTATGTTTTTTTGCTCTAGACTTCTAGTGAGTGTGGGCATGGTGGACGCGAAAGGGTTTATCCAATATGGCTTTTAAGGGTAAAAATGTCATTTACTTGCATAGAGAAATTGAGACGACGACATTGGAAAAATAAGAGATAATTGCGCGCGCAGGCATTGAAATCTTGGGAGAAAATTGCAATAATTTATTACAGAAATAAGGAAAATGTGGAATGATGAATCATAAATTTATTTCAACAATCCAAGAAAAAAGAGTAATGAATATTCGAAAAAAATAGAAAAGAGTAACGTGATGATTATTAGTTGTAAAATGCCGAAGGGGATACAAATACCACGTATGAGTATGGGTCCCACATGCTGACCTCGTTGACTCAAGTCAGCAAAATCAAGGGAAGACCGGATAAGACAAAGGCATGCGAATCATTCTGGGTTTTACTGATTATTTTAAAAAGTAAACAGTCCATTTTAAGAAGAGCCTTAGAATGAAGGGGTCACCATTCAAAAATTAAATTTGACTTATGAATTATGATCAGATCATTAGACTAGACTCTAGAGAAACAGAGTTCCGTCTGAGTCTCACTCACTCTCATGGCAATTTGCTAACTGCTCTCTTTGGTTTGGAGAAATTCATCAATGGCGATTCGCAGAGCGCAAACAACCCTACTTTGTCTTTCCAAACTCAAAACCAATTTCGTGTTCGGGTCCTACTTAAGGTTTCACCGATTCTCTTCGTCATCACATCATCCAAATCAATTCCAGGTTCTGGTTTTAATTTTTTTCTCTGCCTCAGAAATTTCTTGGGTTTTGACCCTTTTTGGTATTTTTCAAATTTTCTTGATGATCAGAAAATTACATCTCTTTCTCTCATGGGCTACCGAGAATTTGCTTGAAATGTTTTGGAGATAAATTGTTTCGACAAAAAATGATCTCATGAACATGATCTTTGAGATAGTTGGAAGGAAAGATCTCAACTTTTATAATTTAACAAGAATGTTGGTGGCCAAATTTCTCTTGTGTTTGATTTCTTATCCATATTCATCAATTATTCCCAAAATATGGTCTGGATAAAGTTTGTTAACGGCAAAAATTGTCTGAATAGTTATGTCTGCTAGGAGGATAGATTATTGTTCTGTGTTTCTGTTTCTGTATCTGTAATAAAATCTCATTGTTTCTTTTTTTTCTTAGAATGTTGGTTTCATCGGTCTTGGAAACATGGGATCTAGAATGGTGAATAATCTAGTTAAAGCTGGATATAAAGTTACCGTTCATGACATGTAAAATCCTTTATTGCGTTTTGCTTTCTATCCATTTCCATATTTGATTTAAATGTTGATTTCATTTGATCAGCGTGGCTCATTTATTTACTTGTGTTTGATTTTGAACAGAAACCGTGATGTTATGAAGATGTTCACTGAAATGGGAGTCTCTGCTAGAGAAACTCCTTATGAAGTTGCACATGATAGCGAAGTTGTGATTACGATGTTGCCTTCATCATCTCACGTAAGTTATTACCTCTAGGTATGAGAACAATTTGAAGATCTTCATGTTGATTGTGTGATCAGATACTACTAGTCTAATGAGATAGAATTGTTGTTTATCTCCTGATACCGGGGATGGTATTAGATAGTTGAAACTTGAAAAAAATGTAAATCTTAAAACTGTGTTCTCTTGATTGGATGTTTAAAATGAAGAAAAATATGTAATTCATGTAGGTGATGGATGTGTACACAGGAACAAATGGGTTGCTTCATGGAGCAAACGCTATAAGACCTGCTTTGTTTATAGATTCATCCACTATTGATCCACAAACGACCCGAAAAATCTCTCTTACTGTTTCTAATTGTAATTTGGAAGAAAAGAGAGGTAAACCATTTATAGAATTTGAGTGGAAGTTTGTTTCTTATGATGTAACTATGAGCAACTCTTTTAGTGGTAATTCATGGACAACTTTTTAGCCGTTTATGGTGCAAACACTTTGATGCATGCGAAGTTTTAAAATAGTTCCCCTCAAGTTAGCCCTCTCCTAGTGAGAACACGTTGAGATTGTTTCATTTTAAATTGTCTCAGATAATTGGGAGAAGCCAGTTATGTTGGATGCTCCTGTCTCTGGAGGTGTTCTTGCTGCAGAAGCCGGTACGCTTACTTTCATGGTATGTTTTCGACTCCTTATCATCTCCATTAGATGAATCACATCCTTTATAGATTCCTCATAACTATATATAACATAAATGGCACATTATATGTGCTCATATACTTATAAGAGCACATGGCATTGATACAATTACATACTTTTTAGGTTGGAGGTCCCGAAGATGCTTACTTAGCTGCTACACCAATACTTCAGTCAATGGGTAGAACTTGCATCTACTGTGGTGGCTCCGGAAATGGATCTGTAAGTTCTCTGCTAGACTGTACATCTCTTATCTTGATCATTTGTATATTTGTCTCTACAAGTAGACTGAGAAACTCTTTTGCATTCATTACATGGCATGTTTATTTTTCAAACTTAGGCTGCAAAGATTTGTAACAATCTGGCAATGGCTGTGAGTATGCTCGGTACTTCAGAAGCCTTAGCTCTTGGTCAGTCGCTTGGAATATCTGCCAGCACTTTAACACAAGTACTAAACACATCTAGTGGCCGATGTTGGAGTAGGTAAGTAAAAGAAATGAAACTCTTCAAATTAATAGCTGCCTTCTAATCAAATACAAACCCCAACTTCTTAACTGGATTACATTACATGCTTGAAAACACAGCGACAAATACAATCCAGTTCCAGGAGTAATGAAAGGTGTGCCCTCTTCAAGGGATTACAAGGGCGGTTTTGCCTCCAAACTTATGGTCTGATTCTTAACAAATGTCTATATCTTTGATCTTAAAATCTCTCTAAAGCACATTGTTTTTTGTTACACAAGTCTTGTTATGATTCAAAATGCAGGCTAAAGACCTAAACCTTGCAGCAGCCTCAGCTGAAGAAGTTGGACACAAAAGCCCATTGATATCTAAAGCACAAGAAATGTGAGTACTTCAGTAGTCTTTTTCTTCTATAAGTTTTCTCCTTGAAAGATGTCCTGCTGTGAACAAAGAGGGCTTGTGAGTGATGTCTATTGTAATCAACTTAAACTTCTGCTTAAAAGAACTTTTACACACACATCATTAAGCTAGAGTTTTTTTTTTTTTTTTTTCTGCAGTTATAAGAACATGTGCGAGGATGGGCATGAAACAAAGGACTTTTCTTGCGTTTTCAGACACTTCTACAATGGCAAAGACGAGGTTTGAGACATGTCGTTACAATGACCCTGCAAAGTAATTTGCATCCGAATTCTGAATAATATATTGTTAATTTACATTGCAAATAATCAATCTTCGAAGGGTTGAGACGTCATATGTATATACGATTTGAAATGTAATAAACCTACCTTTCGTTTACCCTTCCCCACAAATCAAGGAAAAAACATTAAATCATATACACCTCTTTGGGTTAATGGACATTAAATTATACTTACCAATTAACTACATATTTTAAGATTGTTTCTTAAGTTGTTAAGAGAAACTAGTCTAAAAATGGGCTTAGGCCCAAAAAGGGACATCCCACACGTGTAATTACCAAAAAGGCCGTCGTTTTCATCCCACCTCTACCGCTACCGCCTCTCTGTTCAAAATCCCCACCTTTCTTCTCTGTTTTTCGCTCTAACTGATTTCCACATGCCATTTCGCTGAACTCAAGGTACTTATTTGATTCTTGGTTGCTTTCCTGCTTCCGGATTCTGGCTAAAATTCGTTTTCTTCGACTCATTTGTTTCTGTTCACAGACGATTCGTTTCTCTGAATGTTACTCCAACCCTTTTTTTTATACTAACTTCCCGCGAAAAATCTTTGCTTTTTTTTAACTCATGTTCTTCTGTTTTCATCTCTCCCTCTGTAAAACCTACTGTTTAATCGATTTTAGATTGTTTTCGTTTTTCACATTTCTGATTTTCTACTTTGGGTTTAACAATTTTCTTTGTCGCGGAACGAAGATACAACGATACTGAGAATTTAATCTTCTTCTTCTCTTAGAAACCCATAATTAATCCTGGAGTTTCAAGTCATCTTCTTCTTCTTACTCTTATTCTTAAGAACCCTAATTTTTTGGGGTTCTGTGCAGTCGCACTGTTTGCACAAAAGTTACCATTTCTGGCAATACCTATTTGGAGTCACATATAGTTCTTTTCTTTGAATCAGTGATTGAAGAAGAGAAGCTATAGTGAGTTTGTAATGGCGGATGGGGAGAAGCAGAGTCTTACTCCAAAGGCAATCATACATCAGAAGTTTGGTGTTAAAGCAATTTACAGGATTGAGGAAGTTCATGACTCTTCTCAGAAACGTTCATCCCTCTATCGTTGCCATTTGCAGCTACCAGACTTTTCTGTTGTATCAAATGTCTTTAAGAATAAGAAGGATGCCGAACAATCTGCTGCTGAACTGGCTCTCGAGAAGGTACGCTTTTGTTTATATGTCTCTCTACTGTAATTGTTTATTAGATTTCCTACAACTGTTTATGTTGAAGAAGACATACTACTCATGTTCCAGTTAGGGATTCAGCCTCAGGATGTTAATGATGATGCTATTACTGTGGAGGAAGCTTGGGAAGATATCGTTGAACGCATTAAGTATATATTCTCTGATGAGGTTAGTAAGCACAAAAGGAATGTTCTGATTCATATATGTTTGGAATTATGAGTTTAATTTGCTAGAGCGTTTAGATTTCTCTTCACACAAACAACTTATGGTTATCGGGATTAATGTTTTTAAGTTGTTTGCTATCACAGTTTCTTTCAACTGATCATCCTCTGGGAAGTCATCTTAGAGCAACACTGCAAAGAGATGGCGAACGTCGCGGATCAGTTCCTGTTTCTGCCATTGCTACATTTGATGCGAAGATTAACAGTCGCTGCAAAGTCATCAATCCTTCGGCGGACTCGGATCTCATCTTGGCCATGTCCTATGTCACGAAGGCTGCTGCAAAGTTATCGGACCACGTTGTCGTATCTCCGCATGTAGCTTCACTCCGGAGGAAAAAACCGTACCCTCCAGCGAGCGTAGAAGCACTGGCTACTCGTGGGGGAAGCGTAAAAGCTGAGGCTGTATACATACAGTGTCAAAGTTACGGTGAAGAGGTTGTTGACCCAGTCACGCTTGATATCTCATCAGGTCGGTATTACTTGGATATCATTGCTGAGAAGCTTGGTTTGAAGGATAGCAGCCAACTGATGATATCAAGGTGGTTTAAATTAATTTGTTTTTTATTCTATCAGTTAATGGAGTTTTCTCGGTCTTAAACTGATGATATTTAAACTACTTTTTCGGTTTATTTTTTTCAACAGGACTTTTGGCAAAAGTTCCTCTGGCTATGAGTGTAGAGTGTACTCTGTCATTCCTAAGTTGAATCCATCCGATAAATCATCGAAAGCTTATGGAAAACGTCCCATTGGTGATGAATCATCACATTTCAAAACGTCTTGGAATGCGAAAGCAAGTTCAGTCTGTGGCCAAGCTATTCACGGTGATGCGATCGTTGCATCTGTTGGTTATCCATGGAGGTCCCATGACCTTGAACATGATGTCGTAACCGTAAAGTCATTTCACAGGTCTCTCTACTTACAGCTTTATGTCTTGTTTTTTCTTATTCCTTTTGGTCTTCTGCATATTTCTTATCATGTTTTATTGCTTCTATTAGGATGTATTACAGTACTTCTCCTAACGGAATCTACAAAACCTCTCGAAGAGCAATGATTGCTGCACAGCTGCCTTTTTTGTTCACTACAAAGTCTAATTGGAGAGGTCCATTCCCCAGGGAGATTCTCTCCATGTTCTGCCGCCAGCAAGAACTTGAAGAACCCGTCTTTACAATATCCACTGCTCCTGTGAAACCACTTTCTGACGTCTTAAAGTCCCACCAGAAGTTGAAAGACTCAGAATCGGATGATAACGACTATCAGTACTCGAGCAGGGAAAGAGAGGAGATAACAGATTTAGGGAATGGGTATAGATGTGAAGTGAAGATTCTCTCAAAGTCCCAGGACTTGGTGTTCAGTTGTTCGCTAAGAAAGTTCTATGAGAAGGAGAACCACGCTGTTCAAAATGCTTCATTGAAAGCCCTCTCATGGTTTGGTGGGTTTTTCGACGACCCGGATGCGGACCCGCTGCATCCGGTTTACGAGGATGAAGTCCTAGATATGCTATTCCAGCAGAAGATCAGGATGGAAGAGTTTGCTCCAAGTAGTGGACGACATGAACGGAAGAGAAAGTCGTCTAAATCAAGGCGGGAAGAATACATGCTACGGGAACGGGAAGAGAAGCATGTCCGGTCTATACTGAAAGGCTCCTTGGTTACCATATCCTATTATGTGTCCTTAGAGGTAGACGCTGACATGTCGAGGAGCCGTGAATCTTCAAGAGAGCTAGTCGAACACAATGAAGAGATAGAGTTCGAGGTAGGGAATGGATCTATGAATCGAGATCTTGAGTTAGTTGTTACTCAGATGTCTGTGGGCCAATATGCTCGTTTTATAACTGATTCACCTTCTCAAGGCTTGGTTTTGGCTGCTGCCACTAACACTGTGAGAATTCGCTCACTCTTTTCAGGTAATGTTTCCAAGATTTTCTGGCTGGAAAAGGAAAAAAAAANGACGTATTAAAGTCCCACCAGAAGTTGAAAGACTCAGAATCGGATGGTAACGACTATCAGTATTCGAGCAGGGAAAGAGAGGAGACAACAGAATTAGGGAATGGGTATAGATGTGAAGTGAAGATTCTCTCAAAGTCCCAGGACTTGGTGTTCAGTTGTTCGCTAAGAAAGTTCTATGAGAAGGAGAATCACGCTGTTCAAAATGCTTCACTGAAAGCCCTCTCATGGTTTGGTGGGTTTTTCGACGACCCGGATGCGGACCCGCTGCATCCGGATTACGAGGATGAAGTCCTAGATATGCTGTTCCAACAGAAGATCAGGATGGAAGAGTTTGCTCCAAGTAGTGGAAGACATGAACGGAAGAGAAAGTCTTCTAAATCAAGGCGGGAAGAATATATGCTACGAGAACGGGAAGGGAAGCATGTTCGGTCCATACCGAAAGGCTCCTTGGTTACCATATCCTATTATGTGTCCTTAGAGGTAGACGCTGACATGTCGAGGAGCCGTGAATCTTCAAGAGAGCTAGTCGAAGGCAATGAAGAGATGGAGTTCGAGGTAGGGAATGGATCTATGAATCGAGATCTTGAGTTAGTTGTTACTCAGATGTCTGTTGGCCAATATGCTCGTTTTATAACTGATTCACCTTCTCAAGGCTTGGTTTTGGCTGCTGCCACTAACACTGTGAGAATTCGCTCACTCTTTTCAGGTAATGTTTCCAAGATTTTCTGGCTGGAAAAGGAAAAAAAAAGTGTTTACATATGTTTTATTACTATCCTTGAATAGTTAACTTCGTTGCTGTAAACAGAGCACGAACAAAATATAAACATGTACATGTGACTTCTGATGATGAGTTGCTTTGCTTTTAATGAACAGAACTCGCAGCAGGTTTGGAGTACCGTGTACATTTGCTGGGAGTGAAAGAAAAACGAACGGAGGCTGTTTTTTTCAAACCTCCACTTTCGAGGAAGATGAATCCTATCATATAAACTGTAGGTCATTGAACACATGGAGGAAGATGAAGCCTATCAATTTGATGCAACAGTTCTTGGCTTGCTCCGCCCGAAGCTTCTGATAGTCTCAACACCGAACTACGAGTACAACGCAATCCTCCATAAGTCTGCTCGATACCACCCAAAAGACAAATCCATGTCACCGCGGTCCAAGTTCAGGAACCATGACCACAAGTTCGAATGGACAAGGGCACAGTTTAAACAGTGGGCCTCTAAGCTCGCCGAACGACATAGCTACAGCGTCGAGTTCAGCGGTGTTGGATGGTTTAAGAAGGATCCTGGGAGATTGCTGTTTTTAAACGGCGATCTTTCTCTGAGGTTAATGTCGTTGAAAAGGTCGCAGAAGGATCGATGCAGCCTTATAAAGTCAAATGGGAATGGAATAAAGACTCATCTTTGGCAAAAGTATCATCAATTAGAGAATAGGCTTTTTAAGTTTATCTATAAACTCACTGTGGTCTTTGTTCTTCTAAACCCTCATCACCTGTTCCCTACAAGAAGCAACACACTTTTTGGTTATTTTCTAAACATGCACGTGTGTACTTGGATACACCAGTGCAGCAGAGACGAGAGAGAAGACAAATGTGGTCTGGTTTTGGTCACTTAAAACTCTTTCACCAATCTACTTGTTGGTTACATCTGTGCAGGGTATTGCAAGACATGAGTCTTGAGTTTGATGGTTTGCAAACAGAATTTATGGATTTGGTATGTTCGTTTTACAGACGCCGTTTTCACTGTGTACGATTACTTCTTTTTCACTCTTAAGAATCTTTGAATGTAGGAGGCGCATCTTACATAACGAGAAGTGAAGCCGCTGGTCAGAAGAAAACTCGTGAGTAGAAAAAGAGAGGTGAAGCATGAAATTAAGAAACTGCAGAAACTGATGAGCTCCATCTCTCGTCTCCGAAGCTCTCTGATCCGTGAAGCTCCTGACATTCAGGGAGTTGTGTTGATCCTTGGTGGTAGTCCATTACGGACTCAAAAAGCTTATGAGTTGTTATTCACACACAGTGATAATGGTCTGAGCTTCGAAGGTGACTTTTCCAAAAGCAAAGCTACATAAGGTGACTTTTCAGAAAAGGTTTGTATCTTACCTCTGCGTTCATGTTAGTTGGATTCTTTTCCATTTCATGTTATCTGCTATTAAGAAGTTTAAAAAAAAAAAAAAAAATCCAAAAGCAAAGCTACATAAGGTGACTTTTCAGAAAAGGTTTGTATCTTACCTCTGCGTTCATGTTAGTTGGATTCTTTTCCATTTCATGTTATCTGCTATTAAGAAGTTTAAAAAAAAAAAAAAAAATAGTGTTAATTTCTTCACTCTTTTTGGCTTTCTAGACTATCCGAGCACTGATCTCGACGGGTGCTGGATCAACTTCCTGCCCAGGTAACTTTTGCAGAAAACTCAAAATTCACCAGCATTGTTTATTAAATCAAAGGTAAACTATGGTGTAAACTGTAGAATTAATTCTTTTCACTTCCTTGTGAATTCAAGGTCCAATGAGGCTATCTTCATATTGGTTCATGCTCCACCTTCTTTGAATCTTCCCCAACATTTCCTTCGTAAACGTGACTTCAGATACAACAGAAAGGTATAAACTTTTGCTAGCTCCTCTTATTTCACACATCCAAGTAAAAGATCTCTATGTCGACCACACCGGGAAAAATATAACTTTTGTTACTGCAGTTTGTGCCTCTAAAGTTGCGATTCAAGTGCAGAGCTCAAGACGAGGCGACAAACTCTCCTCTCAACTCTGGCACAAATGATCTAAATATGGTAATTCTCTTCCCCCTTTTCCGTTTGACAGACTAAACAAGTGAAGTTATTCACCGGATCTTGATAATCCCCTCGGTTTCACTGCAGGTTTCAGTGGCTTAGCTTTCCAGCAACCAGTTGAAGAATAATAAGAATTGCTTGAGTTTTGTAATCAGTCTATTGTAATTTGTAACTACACCCACTTGCAGTTTTTGTATCACATGTACTCTTTTATATGGGTTGATTCTCACACCTTACTTAACTTGCTAACCCTCCCATTTGAAGAATAATTAGGGGTCAAACATACATACCCATTTTTTTTTATTGTCCCCAATTAACATGCCAAGAGTTCTCTACACCGGTTTAGTTTCGGCAAATCCAGAATAAAACCGAATCAAAAACGACACAATCATATTAATACAGAATACAAAAACGTAGCAAGTTTCAGTCTCGTGTGTACTAAAAATAGAATACAAAAAACGTAGCAAGTCTCAGTCTCGTGTGAACTAAAAATGAATTATTTAATCTTGCGGATTAGATACAACAAGTCATCAACTAGTAGTCTTCCTGCTAGAACCAGAGGCTCGTCGTGGTTGTGCCGGCAGAAGGACACGCCCTGATTCCCAACGAGAAGTCGTGTTGCTTCCTCCCAAGCGCAGAATGTTTCTCCATTCTCTTTTCCAGTGGGCAGCTTCAAGAGTCTCTTGTGTTGCAGAGTGGGGGTTATACACAATTAGGGTTGTGTAACCGCGGTTATTGAGAGTGTGCATTTTTTTAGTGAATCCTCCGTCGCTTGATATGAGCATGATGGCTGCAGGCTTAGGAGGAGGCATATACAACGTCAAACGGCCTTCCATTTCACTTATGATCCGTTTGTCGCTAGCTTCCTTTGTCGCATCGTAGATACATGTATAGCAAACTCTTCGGTTCTTAACTGTTGAGTGCTCCTCCTTTTTAAGCTCGGCCTGGACTCTGGAAGGAGCCCGATCTGGTACTGCTATGACCGCCCTGATTTTCTTAGCCGGAGCGAAGCCAAGCTCCTCGAGTGCCGCATCAATTCGTTGCACTACAATGCCATCGTCACAGTCGGTGGGAACCTGGCAGTTTTCTAGATCCCACCAGACCATAGACTCTAGTGGTTTGGTAGAGGATTCCCCTACTTCCTTTCTGTTAGACTCGGTTTCTCCAGTGACCTGTCGAACAAGGCGCGGAATCTCAACCTGTGAGGGCAGTCTAAATGCAGCAGAACCTGAGGCTTTAAAGGAGCCATCAATCTGTGCCTTAATTGGTGAACCCTGGACTTCAAACAATTCAACCTGCAGTGATGGCAGATTACACTTTCAGGCTACGGTAATATAAGGACAAGCTAGACTAAGCACAAAGATTCACAAGCAGTTATGCAAAGACGTTTCAAATGACTAAAAACAAGAAAACATGCGCGAGAAGGGTCGAACCTGATTTGCAACCTCTAGATATTCTGCTTGGAGCATTTTATTCTCATCGTCTTGCTTCATCAGTGTAGATACGTCAACACGGTGATTGTGGATATCATATGCTAGGTTCCCCGAAATCCACTTCATCCTATAAGCGTGTGAATCACAACAATCCATCGTAATATCATCACCTTCCTTCACCTCGACACAATCATTTTGCTCGACTTTCTGATCCTTAACCCTTGTTCCGCACCCTAAAATCGAAGGAACAAATACAATTAACAACCAGAAACGCGCTCCAGTTAAATGAAAACCGAAGAGGCAAAAAAAAAAAAACCCAAGAAAAAAAAAAGAAACCCACAAGAAACAATCTAATTTCGGTTGACAAAAAGGTTTTCGCGAAGACATCCATAGAAATCGAAAAGGAGAGTAGATCTTCTTGATATCGTACCAGAGGAAAGATTGGTGACGAAGAGTTTCTGGCGAGAAGGTACAGACCGGACTTTCAAATAGTGATGAGTAACCTGATCGCCGTTTTTATGCCGACCGAAGCTTCGAGTCTTCTCTTCCTCGTCGTTTTCCCCCACATGAGGCAAGAAATCGCGATCCGTGGTGAAGAAGAAACACTTGAGGAACCGACCATTTTTGTGCGCCAGGAAAACGGGGGTCGTCTTCACCCGCACACGTTGCTCTGCTTTCAACACCATGGAGAATCGAGTTTAGGATTTCGTAGACGAAAGAGATGGAAGAAAAACAAGAACGCTAAGAGAGCCAAATTCAAATCTTGTTTGGACGAGTTTTGATTCTTGATCACGACTCTCTATTCAGAATTTACTTCTAACGGCTAAGTTATACAAAACCCATCGGGTTTATGTAATGCTTCTTAATGGGCTTCGTAAAATGGGAGGCCCAATTAGAGGGGTCAAACCGAATGCAAGAAGAGCTGAAACAGGCTCGCAAAGCTTTTGATCTGAAACAACCAGCCACTTGGCAATGATTGATCTTTCTTTCTCACAATGAGAAAAGATTTTGAACCTTTTTGTAATACCATCACTGTTTCTGTTAAAATAAAGAGTCTGATTCTTGATTCATGGGTTCGATTACGTTCCTTTAGAAAAGTCAATTATTAGATGGAATTAAAAATTCAATTATTTACAGTATCAATCAACGAAATAGCTGACTCGTTAATATAGTTATTGTCTAACTTGTATAATCTCATGAAAATTGAAAAAGGGAGATCTGAAACAGCGAACCCAAACAACCGGAGAAAATTGTAATTCTCGCTTTTTCGAAATTAAAAGTAAATTGGAAAAGAGCTGCCTTTTTTTTTGGTTTTTACGCATTCGGATTTCGTCGCGGGGCTCTATAAAGGTGAGACTTTTTCTGCTTCTACAGAATGTCTTCGATCACTCCTCCTTCAGAAGCTGAATAGTACTTTATTTTGGAGAGATTTCTCTTATGGGTCACTCTTTTGCTCAACAATTTGTTTGTATTTTCCATTCAAGTAGGTTGTTTGTCTGATTATCCAACTTCGAAATTGATTTCCCATTTTTCCATTGTTCTGAACAGAGACGATTCTAATCGGAATCGTGCTGAGAGATTGAATGACCTTAGGATTTCACAAATCAGCAATCCGCTACTAGGGTTTCACAAAAGATCCATGCTTTTTGATTCATTCATCTGAAAGAAAAAAAATCCAGAGATTGGTAATGGCAATGGCACCGGTAATTAAGCTCAATAGCCTTTTGCGATTTTCTGGGTATTAGCAGTTTGTCCTTCAGTGCCATTCCTACCAATTGGTCGGACCGCTGGTTCTCTGTTCGGTGCAATCGCTAATGGTTATCTTCCAAGTGATAACCACCCCGGAACAAGCTTTCCATCTCCCGATTCACGGTCTTCTCTTTGGAACAATGGTTGTTCAAGTACTTGGACCTAAAGACTTGCTTTTGCCGAGTCTGTCTTGATTCAAGCGCTCTTTTCACCAACGACACATCTTGTGTGGTTCCAGCCGAGTTTGTCTTGGAGATCGCTAGGCAGAAGAACCTCCCACCTCACCCGTCTCTGCTCGCTTTAGCCACGAGCGCGAATATAGTTGGGATTACCGTCAATGCTTTGAATCTTGTTATCGCGGTACAGAGCAAGATCCCGTTTTGGGAGTTTCTTCTTGGGTTGTTGTTTCCTGCGATGATAGTTGGGATTACCGTCAATGCTTTGATTCTGAAGTTGTTGTTGAATAAGATGTCACATCTCATCGGTTTCATGAAAGACTAGGGACATATGGAAAACTTCTTCACGTGAGAGTTATGTTTCTCTTTGCGTAGCCATTTTAAATGCCAGTGTCTTACCATTCTTATATGGTTTCAGTTATGGGTAACGTTGAAGGGCAGGGTGAATCCTGGAATGGTCATGTGACAGCCGTCACTGTCTCTCCAAGAATATCGCAGGCAGCAACTCGCAAAGAAACTGATGAACCTTCCGGAAGAGATCAGTGATAAGATGTAAGTCCTAACAGAAACAAATACTTCTTTGTGTTACTTGTATTATTTGATGATGGTCAGTGAACGTTGCTAACAAGTTGTTTGCTGTGCAGAGACTTTGCTATTTCTCTACTCCAATCTTTGGTCACTGAGGAGTCTGAGTGTCATTTCAGAGCTCCCCCAGTCTTGTTGATGGCGTTGGCAAATGTTGCAAGCAATCTTTTTTTGCAGTGTCTTAATTTCCGAATTTGAAAAAAAAAATTTACAGCGTGGTCAAAATTGCATATTTTGCAATAAAAACAAACTGTCGTTCCTTTGCGTTTATGCGAAAATGCACACCTTCAAATTTGCAGCGTCCTAATTTCTGCATCGTTCATCGTGGAATGTGCAACGTGCAACCTTTCTTTTTTGCAAGCTGCTTCAACGAGGTCGGTGATTTGAGGTGTTGTGGTTTTACGGGCTTTCTAAATTGGTTTTGTACTTATGTTAATTCTCTCTTTTACAGATTCGGTAAAAAACGAGGTCGGTGATTTTGATTTAACCGTGTCAATCCCTCGGGAATTATTATATGATGTTTTGGGTTTTAGGTGTTTTACAAGTCGATTCTCTTTTAAATTAGCTACTAGGTTTTGGATCTGCGCCATGCACGGGTTTCATTTTTAAAAAGGTTTGGCCCATTTAACAATTTTGTTTTAACCTTAATAACAGATCAGTATATTAGTTAATTTGAAACCCAAACTGAATTTTTGTGTCTAAAAATCAAGCCCAATCCATAGAACTTGTTGTTGTCAATGAGACAACTCATTCGAACATTCATTTTTTTGTCTGAATTTGAGAAAGTATGGATACTTTCCAAACCCTAACAAATCGCGATTCATCTTCTATAATTTTTTTATCTTCAAATCTTTGCAAAAGAAAAGGTTCAGTTGAATCTTGATGATCTTGATTCAATTAGCTTTTGACCTTCTGTAGAAGCTGTATTTTACCATTGATGACCTGAGAAGAAGAAATCCTCGCGCCGTTTAGAACGATCTACAGACGATTTCGGGGAAAAACCGAGCAATTAAGGTAAGAAATTTCTGTTTCCTATTGTTTCTATTTATCAGATTGTCTCACAGTTTCTGATAATATCCAACAAAATCAATCATTTTCATTTGGTTATATATATAAACCGTAGAAGAAATCGTGAAACAATTAAATTTAAGATATAACAAATTGCTATTCGTCCACTTAAAATCTGTTTATATACTTTGTTTCGTTTTCTAATGATTCAGTTGAACAAATTGTTCAAGAGTATCTAAACTTATCACATGAAATCGTTTAGTCAACTTTTCCCTCTTTATTTCGTTTTTTATAATTTATTATTCAAAGACTAATTTCATAAATTATATGTTTGAATGATTTCCAGTCGAATTGCTTATTCTGCAACTCACAAGATTCTTCTCTATTGTAACTATACAGGTGAGGACTTTTGTTAGTTTTTTGTTCCAGATTTGTAACATAATTTGCAACTTTTTCATATTTTCAATGTGAATTGATAAGACTACTCAGAACCAACAGTAACTATTCCGGTAAAAAATACTATAGATGAAAGGCTGGGACTATTTATCAGAAATTGTTTATCATGGATTTGTTTTTCGTTATATATGGATCTTCATATTCGTTGGGCATATATTATGTGGATCCTTGTGAATCGTCTTGTTAGAAATTAGATAGTCATTAAAGATAAGCAAAATGAGACATATACGAAGCGCATTTCATGACACCTTATGTATTTTTGTTGTTAGATTAGTTAGCTCTGGTCGAAAATCACAACATCTAAAACACCTTTTCTTACAAAACAGTTATAATCTATATGTGATCTTATCGGATATGTGATTGATCTATTTTAGGAAAATTCACTTTTATTTAGATCAAAAATCGTTTTATTATACTAAAATATAAAAAATACGATAGAAAAACAAAAAAATAAACAAAAAACTTAAAGCACGAAATTGTCTTAAATTAAAACCAAGTAGTCATCATGAAAACAATCCAAATACGTAAAAACTTCAGAATGTTTCTTTTAATCGTTCTTTTTTCTTCTTTTAATCAGTCTTTGTTTTCTCAACATTTTTCTTCTCATTTTTGGCTGTTTTCTTTCATCAATCGTCTTTTGTTGCTTGATCTTGTTGGTGCAAAGCTCTTCTCATTTCTGGCTGTTGACTTCTAATTATTTCATATTTTTCAGCTTGATCTCATCCATCTTTTTGACATTGACAGGCGACTTTTCATCATTCATCTTTTTAAGCTTGATAGACTTGGTGCACAGCTTCTTTGATGTTGAAGAAAGATCACGTAAATCTTCTAACTCTTCTGATGAACGCTTAGAAGAAGGAATTGCGCTAACCATCGAGTTTCCTTCACTGTTACTATGGATAATAGACACCTACAAACGAAATTAATAAGTATATTATCAATAAATATCAAGTAAACTATAATAACCATTAAATAAATAATACATCAGCACCAGAGATCGTTGACAAATTGTCGATTTGAATTACTTGGTCCAAAGAAGAGTCAGTATGATAATATCCTTACCAGACCAAACATTTCCAACATTATAGGTTTCTAACCATAGTACAGATCTGCTTTTTCGACAAAGACACAAAACTGAAAAGTCTTGCCCCCTAAATCTTTTATAGGTTGTGCAATATTTTCTGTATCCACCATCTGTTTCCAAAGATAGAATAGTCTAGTAAAAAAAAAAATACGAATTCCAGCTTAACTACTAAATAATTATATGAAAATTACCTCTTCAAAAGATCTATCAAGTAGGTCAGTAGCAACCGTGTATAGAAGCATCATCTTTGTTTTTGCAGTTTGGTCTATAACCATATATTACATACACGTTTTTTTGTTTACAGTTTCTTCAGCAAGAATCAACTCCAACGATTGAGGATTGACCAGATTGGGCGGTATATTGTTTCCATGGATGGAGGACTTTACCACGGACTCGCCACATCAGAAAGGTTAGTAAAACCAATGAGAGAACTCATTTTCTTTGCTAAGAAGCACGTTAGCATTAGAGTTTAAGCTGAGAAAATGTGTAAATTAGCTTTGTGTAAGGATAGTATTTATAGGAGACCTGCAATTAGGTATCAGAAATATCCATGATATTAGCATTAATTATAGAATATCTATTAGTAAATCTCAAATTTTGGAACTATCGATATACTATGTTGACACCGAGGATATGCAGATCGATTTCGAGTAACTGTCAGTATACCGAATATCCTATAAATTGTATATAGTTGAAATATAGAGCTAACTACATGCGATATTGTACATATTCAAATATTCGGTTGGTTTGTTAACTTGATATTCGATATCCTAACTTCAAAATCTTTCTCTCAGTTATGATTGGGATTTAAAATAAATTGAGTTTTAAGAAAAGATTGTCAAGGATAAGAAAAGGTTAAGTTAGTTGGCCGGTTATACTAAATTAATTTGTGAACCGTTTTACTTGATCGATAGAGCTGGTTTAGAAAAATGACCTGTTTGTAAATAGATATGCCCAAAAGCTAAAGGGTTTTTAGTGATAAACCCCCTCAACTAAAGATGAATCGTATAAAAACCCCTCAATTATTAATGTAATGATAAAATCCCTCACGTTAAAATCTGTTAATGTAAATCCACCACCGTTTACAAAATCGTTAAAATGAAACGCTGCGTTTTAAATAACTAAAAAACGACATGTTTTTACACTTAAACAACACGAATTGTAAACACAAGCAACAAGTTGTTCTAAAACTCGACTAAAATCCCCAAATTCACCTAAGTTTTAAAATCCCCAAACTAAAACTGATGAACCCTAATTTCTCAAACTTGAATTCTCTGAAATTTCGTGGTTTCGAAGTCGATTGGGAGAGATTTTTTTCAGTCGATTACATCGAATTTTAGTGAAAAGTTGGCGAATTGGGAGAAGGATTTTCGGAGTAGCCAACGTCATTGATTCACGAAAGGGTGTAGATTGGTTGCAGCTCAGAGCTTGCAAGATGATAAGGTAAATTTGTTTTATTGATTTTTAACTCCTGTTTCGATTTCAATAGCTGTTTTGACAATTTTGTTTCGTTTCTTAACCACCCAATCTGCCTCCAAGAACACCTGCAAAGAGACAAAAGACCTGCAAAGAGACAAACTCATTTGGATTTGTTGATATTCCAATAGGTTTAGTTTCTTTAAGAATGGGATTTTGATGTTGCAACAGGTTTAGCTTTTGGGATTTTTCTGTTGCAATGGGTTTAAGTACACTCGGCTAGCTTTTGAGAATTTTTTGAAATGACTATTTGTTTTCTTTGCGTTTCAAACTGAAAGTAAAAATGTATGTGTCTCTTAATCTGAAACTGGAATTTGATGGGAAAAAAAAACCTAAACTGGAATTTGATTAAAAAAGGGACATCAAAGACATAATGAAACATCAAACAAACGACACCCTTCCTCAACATGAGCGCAAGCCGATAAAACAGCTACAAATGTTACGTCATTAGGGATTGGACCGTAATCGTCCTTCATTTTACCGAACAGATCTACAGCTTGTTTGCCATATCCATGAGTACCATATGCAGAGATCATTGCCGTCCAAGCAGCCACATTAGTTTCCTTTATCTTGTCAAAGACTTCCCGGGCCTTTCCAACATCGCCGCACCTCGAATACAAGTTGATCAACGCAGTATCGAGTTTAACATTCAGGACAAGACCCTCGTGGACAATGTACTGATGCACCCAAGATCCTAAACTAATCGCGCAGGTTTGTGCACAGGCCGAGAGAAGGCTCACAAACGTAGCTGAATCTGGTTTGAACCCTAATTCTCGAATCTGATAGAACACCCGAATTGCTTCCTCCGCTAGCCCATTTTGCTCCAATCCAGAAACCAACGAGTTCCACGCCACAAGAGACTTCTCAAGCATTCTGTCGAACACTTGGCGTGCAGCTTTCATATCTCCACACTTTGAATAGAAAGTAACGAAAGTAGCCTGAACATAAGTATCCAATCCAAACCCAGTAACCACTGCGTGGCAATGAACCCCTTTTCCGATCTTCAAGGCGGAGAGATCGGCGCAGGACTTGATAACGGAGGTGAAAGTGTAGTTTCTCGGAGAGACGTTAGAAGATAACATACGACGGTAGTAGTCAACGAACTCCAAGGGAAAACGCAACTTGGAAGTCGATTTGATGATTGAATTGAAGAGAAAGCCATCGGGAAGAGGCACGAAGAGGAAGAGAAGGTGAGAATAAGCGATGGCTCGAGCGGAACAAGCCAAAGTGACTAACTGGAATTTGCTTTTGAAGTGCTCAAGCATATAAAAACATGTCGTTTTTTAGTTATTTAAAACGCATCGTTTCATTTTAACAGTGTTCTGTTATGTTTTAACGACTTTGTAAACGGAGGAGGATTTACATTAACATATTTTAATTTGAGAGGTTTTATCACTACATTAATAATTGAGGAGTTTTTATACGATTCATCTTTAGTTGAGGGGTTTTATCACTAAAAATCCAAAGCTAAATTGTGAAAGTATGAAAGCAATTCGGTTTAGAATTTGTGAACCTATGTACCGGTCATTTTTATTTCAAAATCTGTATAATTGTCGTGGAAGATGTTAATAAATGTGTTTTTTTTGTGTAATGTTTCAGGAACAAACAATTATAACAGATCATCGAACACTGAGTAGCTGTTTTTCCTTTATCCAGATGCATGCGATGTGATTTCTTCTTTGGGGGAATTACAAAACAACACTTCGGTTAGGAGATAGTGAATAGCTTACAAATTTTAAACAGTGGGCCTCTAAGCTCGCCGAACGACATAGCTACAGCGTCGAGTTCAGCGGTGTTGGAGGGTTTAAGAAGGATCCTGGGTTTGCCTCTCAGATCGCTGTTTTTAAACGGCGATCTTTCTCTGAGGTTAATGTCGTTGAAAAGGTCGTAGAAGGATCGATGCAGCCTTATAAAGTCAAATGGGAATGGAATAAAGACTCATCTTTGGCAAAAGTATCATCAATTAGAGAATAGGCTTTTTAAGTTTATCTATAAAGTTGCGTCGGTTTCTTTCTGGCGTGTTCGATAAGAAACGAGGTCGGTGATTTCCGTTCTAGATTAAAGACCTAATTACTGCGGTTTGTTTTTGTGATTGAAGGAATACTCAATGATGCATCACAAGGAGAACGCTGTGGCTAAGTCGGTGTCGGTGTGATGGACATCCTATTTCTATTTCTGCATCGTTCATCGTGGAATGTGCAACCTGTCTTTGCAAGCTGCTTCAACAGTGCAACGTGTTTTGGGATTTGAGGTGTTTGTGGTTTTATATGTTAATTTTCTCTTTAAAATTAACTTGAGAGAAAATTGGCTTTCTACTTATGTTAAAGTCGGTTCTCTTATAAAATTGGCTTTCTCTACTTATGTTAATTTTCTATTTATCATTATTTTTTACTTTATTGCGGGGAGCATCCCCCTATTTAAGGGAGTTGTATTTGGTTCGTTGAATTTATTATAAATAATTTCAAAGTTTATTTCTTGGCGATTAATTACTGCGGGGTTTGTTTTTGTGATTGAAAGAATACTCGATGATGCACAACAAGGAGAACGCTGTGGCTAAGACGGTTTCGGTGTGGTGGGACATCGACACCTGTCCGGTTCCCCCTGGTTATGTCCCTAATCATGTCCGTTCGAGTATAGAATCGGCGCTCGTCAAGTACTTGGATCCTGCAGATGGTCTCGACATCACTGCCCTTGGGAACCTAAAACGCGTCCCTAATCGCGTCTTGCAACCCATCTCCTTCTCTGGAATCTCTCTTAGACACGCCCGCTACGGTAAATCTTCTTATCTCTTTCTATAAATTTTTAGGGTTTAGATTCCACAAGTAATATGGATTTCTTTTAATTCGTGTTTAGTTTCATCTTGCAGGTGTGTTAGACTTTGTGAGGGATTTGTGGAAGTGGGCAGATAATAATCCACCACCGGCTACTTTAATGGTCATATCCAGTCGTGAGGATGTTTTTAATGAAGATCTTTCCGGCTTTAAAGCCGAGGGATACACCATCCTTCGCGCAATTCCACAACGTCTGCGAGTATTGCCCAACTACGCTTCCCAAGTGTGGCTCTGGCAAAGCTTACTGACAGGTGTTTTTTTTCTTTCCCCTCATATATTTCAAGTAACCAGCAAAGCTGTTTCTCAACTTGTTAGTTTTGTTCCACAGTTGCAATGGATTCAGGGACTAAACAGGAGACAAGGAGGCACGAGCTTCGTGAAACGGGTGAACCTGCCTGGTTTTGCAGACTATGCCGTTTTGCTGCCCAAAGCTTTGAAAATTTCACCACGCATCTCAAGGGTATTGAACATGCAGTGAAAGTAAGCATCCTTGTATCAACATTACATTTTTTTTTTGTCCTTGTTTAACCATCGCCACAAGTAAGAAAATATCTTCTCGTTTTCAAAAATTTAACCCACTGCTCTCTTTTTTTTTTCCCCTGGATGTGCTTTTGGTTGTCAAGCAGGAGTCGCGCACCGTGCCCCCTTTATTCTCATCCCAAGAATGCTACTACCATGCCCTCTGGTTCTACCTCCTCAGGATCATTGCCTTCAACAGGAACCAGCCTAGACACTGCTGGAAATATGAGCCGTGGGAAAAGCAAACAGCAGTGGAGACCACGAGCCTCCGGTTCTGGTTCTGGTTCTACCTCCTCAGGATCATTACCCCCAACAGTACCAAATCAAAACGGTGATGAGGAGTGACATGCACCAAATCAAAACGGTGATGAGGAGTGACATGCACCAAATCAAAACGGTGATGAGGGGTGACATGCACCAAATCAAAATGAGGAGTGAAACATTGAATAAAATATTAATTTAATTTTTCACTTTGTTAATTTAGAAATCCATTAGAATTTTGGTGCAATTGTTCAGATTGTTCTTATTAATAGATACTTTTGTCAAAAAGCAAGTCTTTTTTTGTCTCTATTTCTATCTATAAACTCACTGTGGTCTTTGTTCTTCTAAACTCCTGGTCACCTGTTTCCTACAAGCTTTAAAAGGTGAACTAAAGAGCTGCACATTTTTTGGTTATTTTCTAAACATGCATGTGTGTACTTCTATACACCAGTGCAGTAGAGACGAGAGAGAAAACAAATGTGATTGGTTGTTTGAGTGTGGTCTCTAAACAAGTATATGGCATTGTGGCTTGAGAGCATGTGTTGAGCGATGTCTATTGTAATCAACTTAAAACTTCTGTTTAAAAGCTCTTTTTACACGCGCATTATTAAGTTAGAGTCTCTTTTTTAAGAACATGTACGAGGATGGGCATGAAACAAAGGACTTCTCTTGTGTTTTCAGACACTTCTACAATGGCAAAGACGAAGTTTGAGACATATCTCTTTACAATGACCCTGCAAAGTAATATGCATCCGAATTCTGAATAAAAGATTCACCTTTCAAAATTGGAAGTAATTGAAAGGTTAAAATTTGCAACCTTTCTTTTACCTTTCCCCACAAATCAAGGAAGAAACATCAAATTACACACACCTCTACCAATTGCTAACTACATATTTTTTAAGATTTGTTTCTAAAAAAATGGGCTTAGGCCCAAAAAGGGACATCCGACACGTGTAACTACCAAAAAGGCCGTCGTTTCCTCCGACCTCTACCGCCTGTGTTCTCAAAATCCCCACCTTTCTTCTCTGTTTCTCGCTCAAACTGACTTCCACATGCCATTTCGCTAAACTCCAGGTACTTATTTGCTTCTTGGTTGCTTTTCTGCTTCCGGATTCTGTCTAAAATTTGATTTCATCGACTCATTTGTTTCTGTTCACAACGAATCGTTTCTCTGAATGTTACTCCAACCCTTTTTTTCATACTAACTTCCCGCAAAAAAAATTTTGATTTTTTTAACTCATGTTGTTCTGTTTTCATCTCCCCCTCTGTAAAACCTACTGTTTAATCGATTTTAGTCTGTTTTCAGTTTCTCACATTTCTGATTTTCTTCTCTGGGTTTTACCATTTTGTTTGTCGCGGAACGAAGATACAACGACACTGAGAATTTAATCTTCCTATTATCTTAGAAACCCATAACATATCCTGGAGTTTTAACTCATCTTCTTCTTCTTCTGATTCTTAGGAACCCTAATTTTTTTGGGGTTCTGTGCAGTCGCACTGTTTGCACAAAAGTTACCATTTTTGGCAATGCCTATTCTGAGTCACATATAGTTCTTTTGTTTGAATCAGTGATTAAAGAAGAGAAGCTACAGTGAGTTTGCAATGGCGGGTGGGGAGAAGCAGAGTCTCACTCCAAGGGAAATTATACATCACAAGTTTGGTGTTAAAGCAATTTACAGAATTGAGGAAGTTCACGGCTCTTCTCAGGATGGTCCATGCCTCTATCGTTGCCACTTGCAGTTACCAGACTTTTCTGTTGTATCAAATGTCTTTTAAGAATAAGAAGTCTGCCGAACAATCTGCTGACATTTTAAAGTCCCACAAGAAGTTGAAAGACTCGGAGTCGGACGATGACGAGTATCAGTATACGAGCGGAGGAAAAGAGGAGGAGACAGCAGGACCAGGGAAAGGGTATAGATGTGAAGTGAAGGTTCTGTCAAAGTCCCAAGATTTGGTTTTCAGTTGTTCGTTGAGAAAGTTCTACGAGAAGGAGAGTTACGCTGTTCAAAATGCTTCATTGAATGCCCTCTCATGGTTCGGTGGGTTTTTTCGACGACCCGGATGCGGACTCGCTGCATCCAGGATGAAGTCCTGGATATGCTCTTTCAAAAGATCTTGATGAAAGAGTTTGTTCCAAGTAGTGGAAGACATGAACGGAAGAGAAAGTCGACTAAATCAAGGCCGGAAGAGTCATCAGCTTCTACTCTGGTATGCTCTTCTTGTTTCTTATTTCATCAAATACTATCCTTCTGCTTCTTAGTGATTCAGGATTCATTTTTAGGGCTCCTTATTTAATATTCCAGTCTCTATAACTTGTTTGCAGGTTGACTTTGGATGCGGATCTGGAAGTTTGCTAGACGCTTTACTTGACTATCCAACTTCACTTCAAACCATTGTCGGTGTTGACATCTCACAGAAGGGTCTTGCCCGTGCTGCTACGGTATGCGAAATCTCTGACACCTTCTTTTCTTAATTATTCTCATTTTTTAGACTTAACTTGATGAGACTTATCCATGTTAAAACATGATATGTGTTTGATCAAAAACTGCATTTACGCGAGTTGTATTATCGGAAAGAGATGTTGAAAATGAAGATTGTTGCTTTACACATCTCTTGTTTCGATTTCAGATGCTACATACGAAATTGAACAAGGGAGCTTGCAACCTCAAATCTGTTATACTCTATGATGGTTCAATCCTCGAGTTTGATTCCAGGCTTCGTGACATTGACATCGGCACTTGCTTAGAGGTCCCCTTCCTGTTTTCTCTTGTTTCGTTTCTTCATCATTAGCGTTTCTAGTAGTATTTCGAAAATTCTGTGTATGTAATCCATTCTGAAACTGTAGGTCATTGAACACATGGAGGAAGATGAAGCCTATCAATTTGGTGCAACAGCTCTTGGCTTGCTCCGCCCGAAGCTTCTGATAGTCTCCACACCGAACTACGAGTACAACGCAATCCTCCATAAGCCTGCTCGACACCACCCAAAAGACAAATCCATGTCACAGCGGTCCAAGTTCAGGAACCATGACCACAAGTTCGAATGGACAAGGGAACAGTTTAAACAGTGGGCCTCTAAGCTCGCCGAACGACATAGCTACAGCGGTGTCGGTGGGTCTGGTGAAGTAGAACCCGGGTTTGCTTCTCAGATCGCTGTTTTTAGGCGGGAAGCTTCATCTGAGGAGAAAGTTGTTGTTGAGAATGTTGCAGAAGGATCGATGCAGCCTTATAAAGTGGAAGAAAGGAAATGTAGACCCAAAGAAAAAGAGAAAGACTGATCTTTGACAATTAGAATAGGCTTTAATAAGTTAATCTTTAAACTCACTGTGGTCGTTGTTTCATAAGCGATTCAAGTAATGAAGGTTTAGTTAGTGTGTGGTACCTTTCTCCGACTAGTCAAGTGGTTATTAGGTCAGCAATGGGTAAAGCAAACTTATCAAAATAGTCCAAACTCTTTCTCGATACTTTTAAGGTTTAGTAAACCTTTGACTCTTGATAGAAAAAAAAACACTCGAACTACCCAAAATGTTGGTCAGGGATTAAATATAGAGACCTTTACATATACAAGATCTATTGTTTACGTTTAGATTTTATTATTAATCATAGTTTCTGAATTGAAAAGGCATAATATTTTGATTTTACCTTCTTTTTTTTACAGCAAATATTTTGATGAGTGATTTTATCATGGTGGATTGGGAATAATTTTAAATTTAAAACTTTTTCTATAAGAGAAGGAATAAAGGAAAAGAAAAAAGACTTATTGTACGATTCCAGAAAATGTAATGACCAAAACACCCTCTTTCCTGTCTCTAAAACCCAACACTCTTCTATCTCTGTTACTCTCCTCTCCTCGGTTCTTCTACTTCTACATGCCATTCCGATTACGCAAAACTCTTAAAGGTGCGTAGTGTAGTTTTGCAACTCCTGGGCTTTTTTTTCTGAAATTCAATTTCATTGATCCATCGTTTCTGTTCATGACGATTCGTTTGGCCTAATGTCACTCAAAACCCTTTTTTTCTTCACTTAGTTTTACGCGAACCCTTTATCTGTACTTCCTTCGAACGAAAACTCATTGCTTTGCTCATTTTCTTGTATTTCGTCTCTCTGTTTTTCCATCGCATGTGCATAAAACCTACCACGGTAATCGATTCTGTTTGTTTCATATTTTTTTTTTTGTTCTTCTCTAATTTTCATGATTCTAGGCTTTACCATTCTTTGTCTCTAATCTGATAATTCGGACAATTGGCTAGATTTAGAACATTGAGGATGTGGGAATTCAAATAGATGTCGGTTTTGTTCGATTCGAAACCTTTTTATTTTATTTGAACGTTTAAGGGTAAGTCATCTTCTTCTTCTTCTTCTTGTTTTCTTAGAAATAGGCCTGCACATTTTGCACAAAAGCTACCATCTTTCCTCCTCTTTGGCGATGTTTGTATTGACCCTTTGTTTGTCTCAGTGTGTTAAAGAAGCTACATTGCGTTTTGTGATGGCGGGTGGAGGGAAACCGACTCTTACTCCAAAGGCAATTATACATCAGAGGTTTGGTGCTAACGCAAGCTATAGAATTGAGGAAGTTCGTGACGAATCTTCTCAGAGTGGTTGCCCAGGATTAGCAATACCGCAGAAAGGCCCATGCCTCTATCGCTGCCACTTGCAGCTACCGGACTTTTCTGTCGTATCAAATGTCTTCAAGAAGAAGAAGGATTCCGAACAATCTGCTGCCGAACTGGCTCTCGAGAAGGTTTTGCTTCGTTGTATTAGCATACATCTCTCTTCTGTAATGTGTATTCTCTTATGTTAACAAAGACAATATTATTCATGTTGCAGTTAGGCATTCGTCCTCAGAGTGATGATATCACGGTGGAGGAAGCTTGGGATGATATTACTGGACGCATTAAGTATATATTTTCTGATGAGGTTAGTAGATCAAAGAAATTTCATATAGAAAATTATAACTTATCAAGTGTTATTGGCATTTATGTTTTAAGTTGTTGCGATTGCAGTTTCTTTCAGCTGAACATCCTCTGGGAGCTCACCTTAGAGCGGCATTGCGAAGGGAGGGTGATTGTTGCTGCTCAGTTCCTGTTTCTGTCATTGCTACATTTGATGCAAAGATCAACAGCCGTTGTAAAATTATCAACCCTTCTGTGGAATCAGATCCTTCTTTGGTCATATCCTATGTCATGAAGGCTGCTGCAAAGTTGTCGGACCACATTGTTGCATCTCCGCATGAAGCTTCGCTCCGAAGGAAAAGTCCGTACCCTCCAGAAATTGTAGAAGCAGTAGCTACTACTCATGCTTCTGATTCACTAGAGAGCAGAGAAGTCGAGGCTGTATATATACCATGTATCGGTAAGCAGATTGTTAAGCCAGATGCTCTTGATATTTCATCAGCCCGGTATTACTTGGATGCTATTGCTGAAAGGCTCTGCTTGAAGGATGGCAGCCAAGTGATGATATCCAGGTGATTGAATTTGGTTTTTCTATTAATAAATGTGAGCTTTCTTGGTGGTGTTGATCTGGTATGAAAGTATTTTTTTGGTTTTTCAACAGGACTCTTGGCAAAGCTTCCTGTGGCTCGGAGTGTAGATTGTACTCTGCTATTCCTAAGTTCAATTCCTCGGATAATCCTTCGGAAGTCAATGGATGTGCAAGTGAAGAGTCGTCTCATGCTGAAAATTCTCGGAATGCACGAGCAAGTTACATTTGTGGTCAGGATATTCACGGGGATGCAATCTTGGCATCTGTTGGTTACCGATGGAAGTCAGACGATCTTGACTATGATGATGTAACTGTCAAGTCATTTTACAGGTCCCTTTTCTCCTACCAACTCTTTGCTCAGTTTTATGTCTGGTTTCTCCTTCTCGTGTCTTCTTTTGACATAAGGGTTTTGGAAACAATGCATACCTACGTCTACGTCTATGAACTCTGAAGTAATGCAGCTTAATGTTTACATTTGCCTTCCCATGAAGCAATGCATGTCTAATACATTAGCATTTTGGCTATTGCAGGATATTTTGCGGTATGTCACCCAATGGAATCTACAAAATCTCCCGAAAAGCAGTAATTGCTACGCAGTTGCCTTTTTCATACACTACAAAGTCTAATTGGAGAGGTCCACTCCCTAGGGAGATTCTCTGCATGTTCTGCCACCAGCATCGACTAGCAGAACCCGTCTTCTCTATATCTTCTGCTCCTGTGAAATCGTTGCCTGACATATACAGATCTCACAAGAAGTTGAAGATCTCAGGAACTGATGATGATGAGGACTTGAGTAGGGAAAAAGAGGATACACCAGGATTAGGGCACGGGTTTAGATGTGAAGTGAAAATTCTTTCAAAGTCCCAGGATTTGGTTTTAGATTGTTCACCGAGAAAATTCTATGAGAAGGAAAATGATGCCATTCAACATGCTTCATTGAAAGCCCTCTTATGGTTTAGTAAGTTTTTCGATGATATGGATGTGGATGGATCAGATGATGACGAAGAGGATATTAAATCTCCAAGTACTACTGTTCCTTTTGCGGTCCCACCCATTCTCGGAAATGGAGACAGCTCAAGGACCACGAACGTGCCATCGGGAGAGAAGCGTGTTCAATCTATAACAAACGGCTCCGTTGTTAGCATATGCTATTCTTTGTCTTTGGCAGTGGATCCTGCATATTCGGGGGATGACTATTGGAGTGATGGTGAATCTCCAAGAGAAGCCATTGAAAGCAACGAAGATGTAGAGTCTGAGGTGGAGGCTGAATATTCAATAGATCTCATTGAAAGCAATGAAGAAATAGAGTTTGAGATAGGAACTGGAGCGATGAATTCACATTGAAAGAGCTGTTACTCAGATGACTGTGGGTGAATATGCTTCTTTTAATACGACACTGCCTTCTGCTGCTGAAGCTTTATTCTTGGCTGTTGCCACTGATACCGTTAGAATCCGTTGGCTCCTATCAGGTAATGTATTGCTTCTTATGTTAACATTTGTTCCATGTTATAGGATAAACCGTTTTTCTGGTTGGAGAAGAAAGACTATCAAATGTTGACATTTTGTTGCTCATTCACCAGTGAACTTGGGTCTAGAAAATTATGATCTAGTCTAACTAGGAACTACCAAGCTCTGGTTCTGGTGTATCTCTAGGATTGATTTGCTATGCTGCATACTACTCTTCTCTGTGACTTGGATAAGAGATTCCATGAACATATATGTGTGATAGTGATGAATTACTCTGGTTTTTATGCACAGAGCGTTCTCATTTGGATTACAGTATACTTCTGTTGGGAGTGAAAGGGCTGACAGAAGAACGAATGGAGGCGGCTTTTTTCAAACCTCCACTTTCGAAACAGCGTGTTGAATATGCAGTGAAACATATCAAAGAATCGTCAGCTTCTACTCTGGTATGCTCGTCTTTGTTGCTTATTATCTCATACTGTCTTTCTGCTTTTTTTTTTTGAATTATTCAAGACTTTTTTTGAAACTCTTTTGATCGTTTCAGTCTCTTTTGTCCTTTTTGGTAAAATCTGTGACGAGCATGAGATGGCACCTCTTTTCTTGTTGCAGGCTGACTTTGGATGCGGTTCTGGAAGTTTACTAGACTCTCTGCTTGACTATCCAACTTCACTTCAAACCATTATCGGCGTTGACATCTCACCGAAGGGTCTTGCCCGTGCTGCTAAGGTATGCAAGAATCATACACCACTGTTTTTTACTCAACTTTACGGTACTAATGCATTGGCACCAATAGAGATGGTTGATTGACATTTTTTTGTTCTGTATCTTGTGTTTCGATTTCAGATGCTACATGTAAAACTAAACAAGGAAGCTTGCAACGTCAACTCTGCTACACTTTATGATGGCTCCATCCTCGAGTTTGACTCCAGGCTACACGACATTGACATCGGCACTTGCTTAGAGGTACTCCTATTATCTACTTTCTGATACTTCAAATTTTTGTGTATGTTCGTTCCACTTAAAAAGAAATCTGTTTGGTGTTTTTTACTTGACATATAAGCTGTTCTCGGATCTGTAGGTCATTGAACACATGGAAGAAGATCAAGCCTGTGAATTCGGGGAAAAAGTTCTAAGCTTGTTTCGACCCAAGCTCTTGATTGTCTCAACACCAAACTACGAGTACAACACAATTCTCCAGCAGTCTACACCAGCAACCCAAGAAGAGAACCATTCTGAAGAAAAATCCGAGTCACAGCTTCCCAAATTCAGGAACCATGACCACAAATTCGAGTGGACAAGGGAACAGTTTAACCAGTGGGCTTCTAAGCTCGCCGAACGACATAGCTACAGCGTCGAGTTTAGCGGTGTTGGTGGGTCTGGTGAAGTAGAACCCGGGTTTGCTTCTCAGATCGCTGTTTTTAGGCGGGAAGCTTCATCTGAAGATAAAGCCGTTGTTGAGAATGTTGCAGAAGGATCGATGCAGCCTTATAAAGTCATATGGGAATGGAAGAAAGGAAATGGAGACAAGAAAGACTGATTCTTTTGATAGTTCAAGTGATCTTATGATGTTCTTCATCTATGAAACTCAAAGCTTGTTTAGTTATTTTGCCTTAGCTTTTGCAGTATTAGCCTAACCCTCATGTTTTAAGTTTAAAAGAAGATTAATGGAAATTACGCTTTTACCCCAGCATCAAATTTGTTTAATTATTTATATACGAGTCCCTGAAGTTTTAAAGTCACTGTTCTTCTCCCACGCTGATTCTTTCAAGCAAAAGCATTTGGGGTTTTGATCTTACATTTTCGCTCCGGGTTCTTGGATCTTTTACGAGGACGATCTCTGAGGAACACGAAAGTTGAATTTGTTGAAATCTTTCTCGAGAATTCGACGACAATCGCCAACAATGTGTCCCTCCGAAGACCGTCGACCGCCGGCTGGGGCTTTCTGGACTCCGCCGCCGACGTCGAACACCAGAAGAAGCGATTATGCGGCGGCGATGCCGATGTCGGAGAGGAGGAGACCACCTTCGTCTGAGAAACGCGATCCCTTTCACATTGTACACAAGGTTCCTTCTGGTGACTCTCCTTACGTCAGAGCCAAACATGCGCAGGTATGGATTTTCCCGGGAAAATTAAAGAATTGGGAATTTTTCTTTTGACATAATCTAGAGTTTCTGAATTCTTCTCCTCTTTCAATCCCAAAACATGTTAAAAGGTTTCTCTTAAAGCATTTACACACACTCAATTTTCAGTGATGTTCTTGATCCTGTTTCTAATATATGCGTATTATCTGAAAGAACAGTTGGTATCTAAAGATCCGAATCGAGCTATATCATTGTTTTGGGCTGCAATAAACGCTGGAGATCGAGTTGATAGTGCATTGAAGGATATGGCAGTTGTGATGAAACAGCTGGACCGATCTGATGAAGGAATCGAAGCCATCAAATCTTTTCGGTATCTCTGTTCTTTCGAGGCGCAAGACTCCATTGACAACTTACTCCTAGAACTCTTCAAGGTAACTAAAACCTCCATCTTTGTTATAGAAGTGTTAGTAGAGTTTTTGGATGTTCACTTTAGTTTTCAAAACTTTAAAATGGGTTTTGGGTTTTTGCGGAAGTCAGGGAGGATCGTAGAGGAAGCTGAACTACTTGAGCACAAGCTGAAAACCCTCGAACAAGGAATGGGATTTGGTGGTAGAATCTTGAGAGCAAAAAGGGTTCAAGGAAAACATGTCACCATGACTATCGAGCAAGAGAAAGCAAGGTGCTGCGAGATTCTCGTCTGTTTTCGAAGTTGCAGTTTGTCTCTTGAGCTGAGTGTTCTATTGTTGTTTGAAACATTTTAGGGTACTAGGGAACTTGGGATGGGTTCATTTACAGCTACATAACTATGGGATTGCAGAGCAGCATTACAGGTTTGGTTCTTTGTTACCAAATCCCAAATGTTGATATCAATTACTGTTTGATCTTGTGACTCTTCCTTATTATATGCAATGATTATCCATGAACAGGAGAGCTTTGTGTCTGGAACCGGACAAAAACAAACTGTGCAACCTCGCCATCTGCTTGATGCGTATGGGTCGGATTCCAGAAGCTAAATCTCTGATTGACGATGTGAGAGATTCTTCTGCAGAGAGTGGGTGCGGAGATGAACCATTCTTGAAGTCGTATGAACGAGCCGTTGAGATGTTGGCGGAATTAGAATCGAAAAATCAAGAAGATGGTCTTTCGGATAAGTTCTATGCGGGTTGTTCATTTGCAAACGGAATGAAGGAAAACAAAGCTCCTGGAATCGCAAACAGGAAATACTCACATGTTCCTTCTTCTCCAGCATCTTCTGTTAGACAAAACTCTGCAGGTCTATTTACACAACCACGAGGATGCAAATGGGATCAGAGGAAAGGGATGTATGAAGAAGAGACGAGAGGTGCAGCTCGGAAGCTATTGTTTGGGAAACCTTTTGGTTCTGAACATGCTAGGATTTTGAAGAAGGGAGGAGAAGAAGAACCCATCAACGGAAAGAAACTGGACCAGAACATGATTCATGGTCTCCATGAATTCATCAACGACAATGCAGATTGTATGAAGAGTGGTGGATCAACGAAAAGCTGGGCAGATATCGCCGAAGAGGAAGAAGAAGAAGAGAGGTTGCAGGCAGAGATTTAGGATCTAATTGTACCGGTTATCAAGTTTTTGGTCAGAGAAATTGTATAGGCTTGACATTGAAATATTTTCATAGACAAAACAAAGAAGCATAGGCATATGGTATTACACTCCAGAACAAATCTTAGTTTTTGAGAAAGGAACTCAATAACAAAACACACAAAAGCACAAAAAAGAGAGAATTCAATTCAAGGAACAAACATAAAAAAAGGAGATAAAAGAAATTAAGTGCCACGACTTATAGCTTGAGTGAAGCCTTACAAAAGTAGTAATCAAATCATCTTTCTTTAAGCTTCTTCTTCTTCTTCCTCCTCCTCATACTCCTCTTCGCCGACTGTAGCATCCTGATATTGCTGATACTCTGCAACAAGATCGTTCATGTTACTCTCAGCTTCAGTGAACTCCATCTCGTCCATTCCTTCTCCTGTGTACCAATGAAGGAAAGCTTTTCTCCTGAACATAGCAGTGAACTGTTCACTCACACGCCTGAACATTTCCTGGATCGAGGTAGAGTTTCCTATGAAAGTAGATGCCATTTTCAAACCCGTGGGAGCAATATCGCAGACGCTTGATTTCACGTTGTTCGGAATCCATTCGACAAAGTATGATGAGTTTTTGTTCTGGACATTCATCATCTGTTCATCAACCTCTTTAGTGCTCATCTTTCCACGGAACACAGCAGATGCTGTCAAGTAACGGCCATGGCGAGGATCAGCTGCACACATCATGTTTTTGGCATCCCACATCTGTTGGGTTAGCTCAGGGACACTTAAGGCACTGTATTGTTGAGATCCTCTCGATGTCAATGGTGCAAAACCAACCATGAAGAAGTGGAGTCTTGGGAAAGGGATAAGGTTGACAGCGAGTTTTCTAAGGTCGGAGTTTAGCTGACCAGGGAAACGGAGACAGCATGTGACACCACTCATTGTAGCTGAGATGAGGTGGTTAAGGTCACCAACTAAGGAGCCACAGAAGAAAGAAGAACAATGTCAGGGTTTTCAAAGAACAACCACGTCGTGAATATTGGAAAACAAGAAGAGAAATGGGTTTTTCAAACTCACAAGTAGGATTAGCAAGCTTCAAGGTGCGGAAACAGATGTCGTAGAGAGCTTCGTTATCCAAAACCATACATTCGTCAGCATTCTCAACAAGCTGGTGAACGGAGAGTGTAGCGTTGTATGGCTCAACCACAGTGTCGGAGACCTTAGGAGAAGGGAAAACCGAAAAGGTCATCATCATACGATCTGGATATTCCTCCCTGATCTTAGAAATAAGAAGAGTTCCCATGCCGGAGCCAGTTCCTCCTCCCAAAGAATGACAAACTTGAAAACCTGTTCAAGGAAATGTGCATCAGAGAATTTTAAAGTCCCACAAGAAGTCATCATAAGCAGGTGAACGAGAGGGTTTATACTAACAAATTACAGAAACAACACGCATCGACGAAGTCGTCAGATACATTTCTTAGATAGCAGAGAGATCTTCAGTAATCACAGAGAAAACCTCGCGCGAAAAATGAAAACTCGAGGAAAACGAAGAAGTATCTAAAAGCAGATCTAGATTCGAGTGAATACGGGAAGAGAAAAACCTAACGGATCACATACAAGCAGGAAAAAAATGAGATTCATAAACCGAAAACCTACAAAACGAAACGCGTATCTCACCTTGAAGACAGTCGCAATTCTCAGCTTCCTTCCTCACAACATCAAGCACCGAATCAATCAACTCAGCTCCCTCCGTGTAGTGACCTTTCGCCCAGTTATTCCCGGCACCAGACTGCCCAAACACGAAGTTATCCGGCCGGAAAATCTGACCGAACGGCCCGGATCTGAGAGAGTCCATGGTCCCAGGCTCCAGATCCATGAGTACTGCGCGTGGGACGTACTTGCCTCCGCTAGCTTCGTTGTAATAGACATTGATCCTCTCGAGCTGTAGATCTGACTCGCCGCAGTACTGACCGGTGTAGTCGATGCCGTGCTCGCCGCAGATGACTTCCCAGAACTTGGCACCGATCTGGTTTCCACACTGGCCTCCTTGAATATGAAGGATTTCTCTCATTTTCAGCAGATGTTTTCTCTCCTTGGAATCGCTTGTCTTTTTCTCGAGAAAATATGAGAAAAATTGGCGACTCCCTCCGTTTAATTGTTTGATTGAGGGGTATAAAAACAAAAGAATCTATGAATGGGGTAGTAATCGGCTATATATAGTTTACGTCCTTTTTTTTCTTAAAATTCTAAACTAATTTGCAGTATGGTCCTTATTGTTTCTAGATCTCGTAATAATACCCTAATATAATAGTTTCTGTCTTTCCGATTTGGTTTCTTTATGTGCTGTGTGACAGCGAATCAAATAAATATCTTTCCACAGATATTTTGTTACTAAATATAAAAACTTCTCGTGAAAAGATATAAAGGGAAACAGTTTTCTACATTTTTGTTTTTTTTTTTATTTCCTTTGCACTTGAAAACTGTTTTAGACTTTTAGTTAATAATTAATTTTGATTGAATCCTTTTTTCCTCGGATATTATATTAAAAGACCAAAAGATTCGAATTTGCGTCATCAGTGGATTTTCCTTTTGTTGTAGTTAACTAATTTAGTAAGTTGATTAATCATTTTACACCATTAATAGCCATTAAGTTGTTTTAGCAAACCACCTTAATTACCTAGATTAGCTTACAATAGAAATTCGAAATAAATGGCTTACAGGCCAATGCCAAAAGTTGCCAGCCCATCAGAATGCTTAATATTGTTAGGTCGAGTATATGAATACAAGTTATACAACATTCATCAGTTTAAAAAAAATAAATGAGACGATTTGAAATAGTTGATCTGTTGCATATATTTCAAGTGAAAAAAAAAAATATCAATTTATGTTGCTTATAGTTGCTTCCAATCCTGTAATATGGACCAACGTTTCAAATTTAAGCTATCAAGAAGGTCTTTTAACATCTAACTATAGACAAAGTTTGTTGATAGTTACTAGTTTTAACGATAGAAGAATTTTAAAAATAAATCTTTAGAAAGATATAAAAACGTAACAATCTTAAAATAGCTAAAAGACTAAAACCGATTAACAATGTCTACGGATAATATCGATTGATGTTTCGGTTTTCCGTCTAGGTTGGTTCGAGATATCTAATTTGATAGTTTACAACAAAAACCAAAATCTATTTTCGGAATGGTTTGAAAAAAAGTAGGTACACTTTAATTATCTGACTCAATTTTAGTTTGGCTTTATATAAAAACAAATGAAATCCAAATAAACTAAAAAGATTTTGAAGCTACTGTTAGAGTCATTAAACATTTTTAGTTTCTTACATATATTGCTGAAAATTAATCTGGATAAATTAGTTTTTGTAAAGTTTAAATTCATCTAAAACATATAAGCTCATTAATTGTAATTTGAATTTTAAATCTACTTTCGTTTTTTTCGTTTCGATTTTCAAATGTTAAACGTAAATTATCGATTATTGAAATTTTGATTCGATTATTGAAACGTAAACCGTAAACTTTTAAAATTAGTGAAAGCCTTTTAACCAAAAACAAAAAAATACGTTATGGTTAGGTTTTAGTTTTGGTTCAGTTAAAAATGCTAAATATCGTGGTCAAAACAAAATTGCTAAATCTTAAAATTTACCTAGTACTGTAGTACAGTTGTACATATGGAAACGAAAAAACAAAAAGGAAAGTAATTTAAAGAAAAGAAGAAGTATATATGTACATAATTGGTTAAGGCACGCGTCGTCGTGTAATGTCTTTTTAGCGGTTTCCTCATCATATAGCTCGCGTCCTCTCTCTCTCTCTACATCGCCTTCACTTTCTGCGCAAAGAAAAGACTTCTCCATTTATTGTTTTTCTCTTCCTTTTCTTTCTCCATGTCTTATTAATGGTATTGATCTTCCAACCAGATCTTCTCTATCTCTTCGACAAACCCTTTTTTCTGGGTTCTTCGGAGAGGTAATAATAATAAAAACAACAAAAAAGGGTCTTTCTCTTTCCTTTCATTTCGTTTTCTTCGCCATGCCTTTGCCTTGGAAGAAATCGAAATCGGGTCGGATCTCGAGATTTGTATCGGACCTCCAACAATCTCCAAAACACGGCGGATCTCTCGTTGTCGAGACCGGATTCCCAACTTCTCTAATCGATCTCTTCGTTAAGAATCGCGATCGTCTCAGGAAATCTTCTTCAAAACGCAACAACAAAGCCCAGGCACTAACCGCTCCGGATCATTCTCAACCTCCACGACGGCGCGTTTCGTCTCCGCCTCCTCCTCCTTTGCAGCGGCGTAGGTCGCTTCCTCAGAAGCTTGATCCAGCGTCGGTTACGGAAGATCCCGCGGCGAGTAAGATCGAGGAGAATTTCGTCGGTGGCGGTGGCTTAACCGCGGAGAACAGGCACGACGCTGACGTCGACGACGGCGGCGAGAACGGCGGTAATCGCGGCAGAGGAGGATGCGTTCTGATGGTCGTGGTGATTAAGGTTTTCGTGGTGGCCGTGCTCGCCTTGAGCACGAAAAGGCTCGCCGTGGGAATCACTATCTCCGCATTCGCGCTTCTTTTTCTCGAGCTAGCGGTGGCGCGTGTCTTCACGCTCCTCAATCTCTGCCCCGGCGCGCAGGTTCGGCTCGATTCGCTGATCGGGAAGCTCATAGGGAAGCGGCGGCAAGAGAAGCTAGAAGAATCACCATCTACGCACGAGAGAAAAAAGAAGGTCTCTTTTGAAATCATCGAAAGTTTCGAGGAATCGAGAGATTGCATTGAGGAAATTCGAGTTCCTCTATCGGAGAAGAAACCGGATTGGGAGGAGACGCCGACATTGGATAAGGCAAAACCTGTGGCGGAGGAGAAGAAAGTGCAGACGATCAGAGATGTGGTGTTTACGAAGGAGAAGAGCAGAAGCGCGAAGCTGAAATCGAAGATTGTGAAGAAAATCGTGCCGAAGAAGTTAAGGAGTTATAAGAAGAAGAAGAAGTTGAAGATCAGAGAAAAAGAAGAAGTGGGAGAGATAGAGATAGTCGAAGAAGAAGGAGAAGAAGAAGAAGAAACTGTGACGGAAGTGTCGAGTTTGTATTCCGAGGAGAGATTGGAGAGCGAAATCTCTGAGAGAGATGAGACTGGTTCGAATCCGCCATTGCTGGAGAGCTGTGAAGAGGCTGTTGAAGAAGAAGAAGAAGAAGAAAGTGGATCAAAAGGGGATCTAACGAAAGCGATTGTTCTGATAGTGATTGCTCTTGCTGGATTGTTAAGCGGGAAAGTCATAGCTATTGGTCTGACACTCTCTTGGTGTCTGATTCTGAGAGTTGTCTGCTGCAAATCTCAAACCAGTCTCTGAACAAAAAAAATAAAAAAATAAAAAAAAAAATTTGGGAATTTTGTTGTTGTGTGTTTCCGTGGCAGTGGTAGGCCCCACGGATCGCCGTTAGTTACTGACGATGACGGTGACGGTGTTGTTGACGGGAGTGTGTTGTTGGGGTGGTTGGCAGTTCGAAGCTACAATTGGTTTGCTTATGAAACTGTAAATTTTTTTATAACGGAGAATATTGTTATTATATGATGGTCAAAGTTGTTGTTTACTGTGAAGGAAAAAAAAAAAGTAATTAAATATTTTAAGAAAATGGTCATTGTTAATACCTAAGTGAAAGGCAGAGCATTAACGCTTGTGTCGGCCAAAAAAAACAATGCACTAACTTGTGAAAGAGTTTTGTAGTATATGTGGCGATATTTGACGGAGACACATGATGATGACGTGATCAAATTACTTAGCCGAAGCATTTGTCATTTGATACAAATCTTGGATTTGATAATGGCGTAATGTATCGGATGTGTCTTCACGAGTTAATCGTGCGGCTTTAGCATTTCTTTTGTCTTTCACTGTTGCTAAAATCAACTTTTCTGAAACTGGATCCAATCATTCTAGAAAGAAGATACTTTTAAAAAGAGAATGTAAAACATTGATATTTTTATCTTTTAAGTGATTTACAAAATAATGTTTTTTTGTGCAAAGTGATTTACAAATAAGGAAGGTATCACCTTTCATTAATACAAGTTAATCTCTATAAAAACCCCCCAAAAAAACATGTTAAAACTGCATGACTACTTTGTGAAAGACATGTTTCACGATAAACAAATATGTGACACACATGTTATGGATTCAAGAAAAAAATTCCAAAGAGAAAAGCGATAGATATCCAATTCTTTTTGACAGTGTACATTTCTTATTCCATGTATTCGGATTCCAATTACTATCTTCTTGGAAATTAAAGAAAACAAAAAAAAGATAGTAATAGCATGATTGAGTTGTGAAAAACAAACACGTAATTTAGAGATTATGTTAAAAAAGATTGCTTATTAATTTAATCCTATATGAAATCGTATCTGCAAAAAATATCTTAAAATATATTATTTTTGTATGAAGGAAATGCACTGATTGAAATCTCGACCTAGTTCAAAGTTCATAATGTATACGATTATTTATATAGTGGAAAGCGTCATTGCTATATCATGCATACCATTAAGATTTGTTGTCATGTCTATTAGTTTATGAGACTTGCTAGTTGAGTAGTTCCCAACACATGTAAAGGGTCTACAGATTACAGACCCCATCTGTATTTGTATACTTTTTACACAAAAAGAACACATCACATCCAATTCTACTATATTGGTAATATGCTTGGAGATTTTTATTGTATAGTTTTAATCAGTGAGCCTTACTCTTGTTTTGTCTATAGTTATGGGCATTTTGAGATTCGAAATGGAAATTTACGAACGGAAATATACAGGTGTGGGTAATTTAAAAATTGTAATCCAATAAATAAACGGAACGAGTTCGATAAATTTATCTAAAATCTCGTCCTAAACTTTCAATAATTTGTATAAAAGTGAATTTTGGAACATAAAAAAATCGAGAAATTTCGGATAATTTCAGAAAATTTCGCAAAAATATTCAAAAAGTTCAGAAATTATATATAATTTTTAATTTCGGAAAATTTCAGAAATATTCAAAAAATTCAGAAATTATATATAATTTTAAATTTTTAAAATTCGGATACTCAATCTCATACTCGTTTCTTTCTCATGTTTTTTCTATACCAATTTGAATAAAATAAATAATTTTGAATGAGTAATTATTTAAATGAGAATATGAATGGAACGAATACAGATGGGAAAACAAAATCCTTCATGAAATGTCCAAAACTAATAGTTATATTAATTTTGTATTAACTTTGATTAATTGTATATGTAGTTCTATCATGAATTCATGATTAGCCCAAAGATATATGATCCCCTTCGTTTGTATGCTTTCTACAAAGATAATACAAAGCTTGCATTTCAATTTTACATCCTTGTATCATCATCGGAAAATGTGGGGTTTAGTGTTTTAGGATCAGTTATCAAGTTCATATCTAGTTCCTATATTATTTTTATACAAACCGAAAATTTACTAGTACAGAATCAATCAAGTCTCTAATTCAATAAAGTTAAGAATTTAATATATAAATGAATTCCTTGGTTGAATGTGTTGTGTGCTAGTCGACATCCGAAAATAATATTGGCAAGTGTACGTTCCAAGGCACCTCTGGCTAGTGTAGTTCCATTGTAAGTGTTGTTTCTAGATCTTTTTGGTTGAGCGTCGTTTCATCGACGTTGAGGACTATTTGTTTGGATCGTAATAGCTGCTAGTTTGTAGGCTCTGTGTTCGAGTTTCCATTGAAACAATTTCTATTCGAAGGTAGCATTTCCAAGTTTTTCTGATGTTTTTCGCTTCTAACTTTAACGGTCACACCACATTATCGGATTCAAGTTTCGTATCGCTGTTTGGTTATTCTGCAAGTTTCACGGTTTAAGGTTCAGTGTGTTTTGCTTTTATGCTATTTACTCTTTTTTGTTATGACGTTAATTAAGATAGGTTTTTGCATCTTGTTTATCCACACGACTAGTCATGCGTTTAGTCTTGTGGATAAATTACGAATCAAAAGATGCAACAAATTACGTCCACATAAATCATGATGATTAAAAAAAAATTATTGGTGACAAAAATACATTACTAATATAGTCAATCCATAGATATGAATCATATGATGGTTTATAGTTTCGACGTATCCCTTGCGCGCTGGCAAAAGAGAAAAATCTTTCGCATGCGAAGCTGTGACATTTGTCAGAACTCAGAAGTGGAAAAAAGAAAACAAAACTTCATGACTCCTACGAAATGAGCATTTAATTTGTGACATTGTTTTTTTTTCTTTAATTGTTTGATAAAGGCTGTGATATTGTTTTAAAATAAACTTTTAATATTACTTATTGGCTTATTGCATACTCTTTTTTTTCTTGTCATCTGCATACTTTTTTTTCTTGTCATCTGAAAGTTTTATTAAAATACAAACGGATACATTTAAGGAATAAAACATTGTAAAAACCTCAGAACCAAAATTTAAAGGATCCAAACTTAAACTAGAAGCATAACAAATTAAACTGAAGAACAAATACGACATAAACCTTGCAAATCTAATAAAACTTCTGGAGACTCCAAGCCCGAAAGTATCGAAGACGCCTACGACCAATCAACGAAACAAAACTTTCTCTTACGTCAGAACCAGAACCAAATTTCTTTGAAAACTCCCAAATACGGAGAAATGGAAATGGGAAAAATAGTTGTCTTTCAACTAAATGGAAAAAATGGAAAATGGGCAATGGGCATGTGTTGTAAACTTGTAATTTACCATTATGGACATTTATTTTTAGCAAATCTAATAAAGGTGATTAACCAAAAAAAAATCTCTCAATTAACAAATTTAGAAAAAGGAACCATTTACATTTTTTTCCTGTATATGCTATTTCTTAAAAGCAAAATACATATATATTTTTTTACAACTTAAAAAAAGCAAAATATATTTAGAATGTGGATTTCTACACACACAAAAAACTGTTTAATCTAATATACAATAAAAAATCATTTATTTAGTTCTTAAAAGGTCTTACATATAAAAAAAATTATTTCATACAACATCTTCCTTAAATCGATCATTTTTTTTTTCAACCCTTTTTTCCCAACCTTTAATAATATAATGTGCCGATTTTTAGAAAAACTTATTATAATATTACCTTGAAATACCAAAGATATAAATGGCTTACACAGAAATAAAAAAAGAAAAACGTGGGCCGAACACATTATCAAAAAGAGAAGCATAAACCCATCGTTGTGTGACAGAGTGTTGTTGTTGCCCCCTTCGTTGGAGAGCCAGCGAGTCTCTTACGCAGAGAGGGCTTGTTTTTCCGCAAAGGTAAAGAAAAAGCCTCAGATCTTATTCGCATTCTCATCAGCTTCTTCTCTCGATATCTCCTCCTCCTCGAATTTAGATCATTTCTACCCTTTTTTACTTTCTTGCAAAAAGTTCGGGATTTTGTTCGTGAATTCCGAAGAATGCTGGCTTATTTCTCCTTCTAGGTTTCTTTAATCCTCGTTGATTCTCCTCTCCTTTGACGGGTTTCTTCGTTCTACGAGGAAATCTGATGTTTGATTTGATTTAATCCTTCCGAAAGTTTTGTGCTTTAACAACATTGTCAAGGCTTTTCGTTGATTAGCTCTGTCTCGAGGTAGATGATGAGAATCTTACAATTACGCTACCTTTTGTTGGTTCATTGACCCAGATGAGATTCTTATTTGTGTTCCCTTCTGGAAATCGAGCTTTAGATTTGTGTTTCCCAAATCCTTGGATGCCAAATGCAGTCTTCTATGTTAGATTCCATTATTGCAATAGAGTTTCTGGGAATTTTTCAGTTTGGATGATGAATTGCACCTGAAATCTAGTTTCCTGGCTATAGTTAATGCTCAATTAACAGAATTATGCTATATGTTCTTGTGAGATGGAAGGTTTTACCGATTTATTCTCCGTAAAATATTTGTATTTTGAATGACTGCTGTTTCATTTTGGCATCACAGCAAGATTATATGTTTTTTTGGTTTGTGATCAATTTGATTAGCAATGAAATCTTCTCACACAATAATCTTGATTTTTGGTTTACCTTTGATGATATACTGTTCATCATTCTCTATGTTTGTTCTCAACAGTACTGCGAACTTTTGAATCCTGGAATCTGTTAATAAAGGCTTGTATTCCTTTGTATATAATATATGTATGCAACTTAAGATTTTGGCTTTTCATGATAAGAGTTTATGCATCGGTTCTTCTTGCATCAGAAAGATCATGTATTCACTTTTTTTCTTTTTTTTCTCCAGCCAGCACAGCAGTCTCAATAAAGTGGCAAAGATGGTTGCAGAACGCTTCACAGTCGATTTGGATAAGCCACTTGTCTTTCAGGTGATGCTCTCAATCACTTCTTTTCGGCATAGCCTCTTTTAGATAAGAGAAAGTAACAAAAGGCGACACTCTTTGTCAACATTCAAAGCTGTCTGGTAGAACCTTTGGTACTTGCAATGCGTCAATTTACTGATAAAAAGAAACTTCTTTTATCATCAGGTTGGTCATCTTGGCGAAGAATATCAGGAATGGATTCATCAACCTATAGTATGCGTAGAGGGTCCTCGTTTTTTCGAAAGTGATTTTTGGGAGGTAAAAAATTCTCCCTTCTTTAAAATTTATCTTCTTACATGTTATGCTCTCTGTGTTCTGATCAAATCCTTTTTTGGGAAATTTGAGCAGTTCTTGACTCGCACGGTTTGGTGGGCGATCCCAACAATTTGGCTTCCAGTTGTTTGCTACGTTCTTTCTATATCCGCGAGGAAAGGACTTACGTTTCCCCAGATCGGTTTAATAGTTGCCTTTGGCATACTCACATGGACACTGCTCGAGTACACACTTCATCGTTTCCTTTTCCACATCAAAACCAAGAGTTACTGGTTAGTTCAGTATCCGTGACTATGCAACATAAAAAACTCGAGTTTCATCAAGAAGCTGATTCTGTTTAATTCTTTAGGGCAAACACCGCGCACTATCTTCTTCATGGATGCCATCATAAGCACCCACAAGACGGCCTTCGTCTTGTTTTCCCTCCTACCGCAACAGCTATTCTCTTGGTTCCAGTAAGTATCTGTGCTTGATCCAAATCTGGAAATCTTTTTCATTCGTTCTTTGCTTCAAAATGGAAACTTAGATTGATGTTCTTCAAATTTCTTTGTGTTAGCTATGGAAGTTGCTCCATCTCTTAGCTACTCCTGCTACAGCTCCTGCTTTGCTTGGAGGCATTTTGTTTGGCTATGTGATGTATGATATTACTCATTACTATCTACACCATGGTCAACCTAAAGAACCAACCTTTAAACATCTCAAGGTAAGAAAACCCTTCTTAAAAATCTCTTTCTTTTGCATTCAAACTCGTACTTCTGAATTGCTGATGAGTTTTTGGTATACGTTTTGCAGAAATACCACCTGAATCATCACTTCAGAATTCAGAACAAAGGATATGGAATCACTTCATCTCTCTGGGACAAAGTCTTTGGAACACTTCCCGGTATTAAAGCCGCCGAGAAGAAGAGCTAAACCCGGATTACTGTTTGCCATTTTCAGAGTGTCGAAAAACTCACAGATCTTGTGTATTCTCTGATTCATCAGGTGATTCAGTGACTGTTAACTACTTGTATACGATCTATCACACCATATTTGAACATATCTAGTGGTGCCTAAACCTCTGTTTTCAGTACAGTTTCCGTTGGATCTTTTTGGTTTTCAAAATTTCGGTTTATGAAATATAGGATAACAGGATTCGGTGTTTTAGCAATATATATCTTAATTCAAAAGATTTAAAAGAAATCAAGGTTTAATCCTTTTCGGATAAGTTATATGGCTTGTTATAGAAAAAAATGAATTCAGATCGGTTTATTTTTTTTAATTCAATTTGGTCTTTGAATCGATTATTCTTGGTTCGTTTAAACCCTATTGGGTACATATATATACTACAAAGACATTCAATTCCACACTTAAACACAAAGTTGCACTATCTTAACTCTAAAGAATAAAAATACATAACAGTACATCTGTTAAATCTGTTTTTTTTCTTCTGAGAAATCAAATCAAAACAGAGGAGGAATACTTTGTTCGTTCCTGAAGAAATTCGTCGGATCAATCTTCCCTTTAACCAAACCCAATCTCTTGAAGTTGCCTTTGAAATACCTTTCACCCCATTTCCTCGCATCTTCAAAAGTCGTGTTGATCCCTCCTCTGGTCGTGCCCAAATCAAGATCTCTGTAATTCAAATAAGCTCCTCTCGGCGATTTAGAGACAAACGGACTCATGTAATCGTAAAGCAGTCTCATCCACCTAACATGCTTGTTCATCTCCTCGACTTCGTTCACTTTCCATTTCACCATATACTGTATATTATACAGATTGCCTCTCCTGTGTGGATATGGAGACTCAGTTTCCGAAATCTCGCTTATTTTCCCACCCAATGGCTCCAGTATCATCAATGGAGTTTCTTTCTCGAGAAACCTTTTGGTTACTTCTTCGAAAACGTTTTCAGGAACAGGTCTCTGCACAAAATCTGATTTTGCTTTGAAGTAAAGATCCTCGTATCTCTGGTCTCTGTCGAGCATGATCTCTAATGGCTGCCCTGATTTCCAATTAAAGAACATTATCGATTCGACCCAGCTCATTTCCGAGCAGTCTTGAGACCGTAAACCTAGCTCCGGAAACTTCTGGTTCATCATAGGAATCAGTCTATCGATCCCACCAAGAAACAGAGCTTGAAATGTAGTTTTCACTCTCCTTTGGTTCCCTTCTTGACTATTGTCAATTATGACTCTGATGAATAGATCTTTGTCTAGCTCTGCTCCTATGTATTGCCATCGATGAACGAGCTTGTTCATGCTGGCTCCCATCGGATGCTGACTTATGAAACAAGTTACCTTCTCAGGAACCCTAACAAGCTTAACCTTCCATGACAAGACAACACCAAAACCTGTCTCTTATACACATCTAGATGTGTATAAGAGACAGTTATAGAAGAAAATGAATTCAGATCGGTTTTTTTTTTTTTTTAATTCAGTTTGGTCTTTTAATCGATTATTCTTGGTTCGTTTAAACCGTATTGGGTACATATCTACTACAAAGACATTCAATTCCACACTTACACACAAAGCTGCACTATCACATCTGTTAAATCTGGTTTTTTTCTGAGAAATCAAATCAAAACAGAGGAGGAATACTTTGTTCGTTCCTGAAGAAATTCGTTGGATCAATCTTCCCTTTAACCAAACCCAATCTCTTGAAGTTACCTTTGAAATACCTTTCACCCCATTTCCTCGCATCTTCAAAAGTCGTGTTGATCCCTCCTCTGGTCGTGCCCAAATCGAGATCTCTGTAATTCAAATAAGCTCCTCTCGGCGATTTAGAGACAAACGGACTCATGTAATCGTAAAGCAATCTCATCCACCTAACATGCTTGTTCATCTCCTCGACTTCGTTCACTCTCCATTTCACCATATACTGTATATTATACAGATTGCCTCTCCTGTGCGGATATGGAGACTCAGTTTCCAAAATCTCGCTTATTATCCCACCCAATGGCTCCAGGATCATCAATGGAGTTTCTTTCTCGAGAAACCTTTTGGTGACTTCTTCGAAAACGTTTTCTGGAACTGGTTTCTGCACAAAATCTGCTTTTGCTTTGAAGTAAAGCTGTCTCTTATACACATCTAGATGTGTATAAGAGACAGCATGGACACTGCTCGAGTACACACTTCATCGTTTCCTTTTCCACATCAAAACCAAGAGTTACTGGTTAGTTCAGTATCCGTGACTATGCAACATAAAAACCCGAGTTTCATCAAGAAGCTGATTCTGTTTATTCTTTAGGGCAAACACCGCGCACTATCTTCTTCATGGATGCCATCATAAGCACCCACAAGACGGCCTTCGTCTTGTTTTCCCTCCTACCGCAACAGCTATTCTNCTTGACTATTGTCAATTATGACTCTGATGAATAGATCTTTGTCTAGCTCTGCTCCTATGTATTGCCATCGATGAACAAGCTTGTTCATGCTGGCTCCCATCGGATGCTGACTTATGAAACAAGTTACCTTCTCAGGAACCCTAACAAGCTTAACCTTCCATGACAAGACAACACCAAAACTCGCTGCTCCACCGCCTCTAAGCGCCCAGAACAAATCCTCTCCCATCGCTCTCCTGTCGCGAATTACCCCGTTTACGTCCATCAAACGCGCGTCCACGACGTTATCAGACGCTAAACCGTGTTTTCTCATTATTGTACCGAATCCTCCGCCGCTAATATGCCCACCAACTCCAACACTCGGACATATCCCTGCGGCGAAGGCATGGATCTTGCTGGTTTTCGCGATTTTGTAATAGAGTTCGCCGAGTGTCGCACCGGATTGGATCCAGGCGGTTTCTTCTGCGAGGTTGATGTTGATCGATCTGAGGTTAACGAGGTCTACGATTATGAACGGTGATTGTGAGAGGTACGAGAGGCCTTCGTAGTCGTGACCACCACTCAGGGTTCTTACTTGTACACCAAGTTTCCTGCTGCATAGTATTGAACTTTTGATTTCGGATTCGGATTTCGGTTTGAGGATCAGAATCGGCTTCAGGCTTGTGAAGTTCAAGTTGAGGAAACTTGAATTCGGGGATGACGATTCGGAAAAGTCGGTGAAGATTTCGGAATCTGAGGTGTGGTTAGTGACATTTTTAGGGTTTTTGAAGATTGAATTGGAGTGAATTGTCGACAAACAACTTTGAAACTGTTCTCTTGTCGGAGGAGAATAAACAGAATTGACACATTTAACTGAGAAGAGAAGATACAGAGACAGAGCAAGCTCTATCATATTTTTTTTTTCTTTTTCTTGTTTCGTGTGTTTGAAGTTTCAAACAAAAGAAAAGTAGTGCTCTTGTTCTTGTCTGGTTTAGAAAGTTTCTGAGATTTGTTGAGAAACTGGATGAGCACTGCAAAGAAGAAGGCTTGATAAGATTATATAAATAATTCAAATTTGGGGGTGTTTATTTGAATAGAGTATTTTAATAAGCGTCATTAGAAATATAATACGATTATTTTGGCGAGTAGCTAAAACAAAGACGTTAGCTCAGAGTCAAAAAGAAGACATTTTCAAAGTGGATGGGAGGAATAGTGACAACCATATATGGGAAGTACGCGTTCTAACAAAATACTGCATTTTCCAAACGTGGTGATAATAATTATCAGTTGCTAGAAAATCATTTTGCACATTATTAGATGTAGACCTCCACGGTTACAAAAAGCAAATAATATAAATAAATAAACCAGAATTAGCGTTTTGAAGGGTTTTCCTTTTATAGCTATATATCCATTTTAAGACTAGTGATTGGTGGTTTGTCGACTGTCATGTGTAGCTGGATATTGATACCTAGATACAATAAAATACTAAGTTTCAAACGAACTAAACAAGTATAATTTACAGCTTTTTTGGGGTAATCATTTTTTGGATAACAAGATTTTCAAAATCAACAACGACTTAAATCGTATACGGTGTGAATGCCACAATTTTTAATACTAGAAGCGTTTATACATGCATGAGATTATTAAACTTAAACTTAAATACATTAAGCTGCTAATGTGAAACAAAGAAAAGTAAACGTCCAATGCTCTTGAATTCAATGGGCCATTAAAACGTCTGATATCTCATTATACGATTTTATCTGTCTTAAGAGAATACTTTATAATGTTAAAAAAAAAAGAAATGAAGCGTTAACGTCGGCAGGCTTGATGTCAACTCTACGGCAAACTAAAAACGTGTCAACGTTCTTACTTTCTGGAAGTCCTTCCTTGGTGATGCATTGAATGCTTTTACTGATCAGTGTGTTGCAAACAGATTCGTCGTTGTACGTCTCTCACAACCACGCAGTAGCGAATCTAGGAGTTTATTTAGTATGGGGCACCAATTAGAATAAATATTTTGATTAGGGGTACTTTTTAAAATTCTATAGTAATTACTTGAAAAAAACCTAAAATGAGTATGTGGCACATGCCACAAGTTTTTATAGCTGCATCCGCCACTGCAACCACGTGTACCCAATCCTTATCAAAATTCGTAGTCGTTTGTATATAATAAACCGCTTATACGAAGAACGACTTTTTTTGTTGTTGTTATGATATAAACTCAAATAAAACTGATATGAAGAATAATTGCTTGATTTTTTTTGTGTGTGTAAAAATTCCAACAAAATGAACGATTGTTTTTAAAAAAAAAAAAAAAAAATTTGAATTTCTCTTAACGAAGACGGAAAATCTAACAAAACTAAACAAAAAACAATTTAAATACCAGTTTCAGTTCGTATTTACTTTTCTCAAACCAAACAAAAGAAAACCCCGACCAAACGAAAGAAAACAAATAACCAGATTGAATATTTATACTCTTTGGTCAAAAAATATTTATATTCACGTGGTTGGAAAAGAACCATCTAAATTTTAATGTTTTCGCTATTTTTCTCTTCGATCAATCCAATTTATCATACCGTATCACTTTATATAAGGTTTTTTAGGTGAAGAAAAACACCGACCGATGAAATCAACTGGATTCTGTAAAAACAAAACTCATTGTATGGTACAAGTATAACAACGTGAACCTCACAGTGTCCAGTTAACAAAAATCTCGAGAATCAACCACCTCAAGTTGATTCAATCGATAGGAAAAACAAATAAAATAACAAGCTGAAAAGAGTGCGAAAATACAATTTATAATCAGAGACTACTCGAGTCAAAGTTGTATATTAAAAGACTAGTTATCCTTTGGTGTTATGCAAACCGTTTAGGAGTAAAACACACAAAAAAACAACAATAAGACACGATCGTGTCGTTTCAAAATATGCAATCCTGAATTCAGTTTTTTCTTAAGAAAATTTTGATCATCTTTACTGAACTGTTCCGCACCTTTTCTATTTAGAGGCCCATTTCATTTGAAAATTGGATATTTTCCAATCAAAGATTCTCTCTCCCTTACGAGTAGATAAAAAAAAAAAGCACAACATAGCTGAAGATACAAAGCAGGTCCATGATGAAGAACACATCTCTGAATGTGAGAGATCTGAGTGGACAAGTTTCAAAGCTTCCTAATAAGATCAAACCATAAATGATCCCAGTTCAAGTTTCAGCCGTGTTCAAAACTCCCATTAAAGTTCATGCATACGTACGTACCCTTAGTGTTGGTGTTGGGTTTTAACATTAAACCCGGCCCACAAAAAACCCATAGATAATCGATTTCGTTAATCTGAGAAGGCCCATACGGTTGAAATTAAGAGAGGTCGAAAAAGAGAGCCAAAATCGCATGGTATAATACTATAATCTATCTACTGATCAAGTTTTGTTGAATTTTGACCACAGATTATCAGTCTCATTTATGCTTTCTTCAATCGGTTTTGAGTTAAGCTAAGACATCTCCAACAATGAAGGACAATCTCATAAACGAGCAAGCGAAAACCAAACGAGTCCAAATGTCCAATTTTATTTTATTGCTTCAATTTATGAGACATGTGTGACTCATAATAATGATTAAAACTCGATAGCCGGTATAATTAAGAAATCAGAGTCAAGTCCATAATAAATTACGTTATCTATTTATTATAGGCAAAGCCACCAGTGAGAGTAAGCCAGCTCCATTGACATAGGACTCTCACGAGTCACCACGATTCGGTCTAACGACTCAGCTGCTAATTTACCAAAATACCCCTATCACTTATTAACAACACACATACCGAAGATGGATCTGAGCCTGCAGCTGCAGTTTCACGGCGCGTTTTACGAAGGCCCGTCGTGTTCTTCATATTGGGCTTCTTCTACTTCCACGTCACTCTCTCTTCCTCGCGATTTCATTTCTCCTCGGTTTCTTCATCGAAGACTCAATTTTCTCAGAAGAAGAAGCTCCCCTCGCTCTCGTGGGATTCGATTAAGACGGAGTGGTTTCTCGGCGATGCCTTGTTCTTCTTCTGAGACTCTTACGGCTTCTCGCGTCGGTTGTGGCGGAGGAGGAGGAGGAGGCGGTGTCGTTGGTGGTGGAGCTGATAATGCTTCTGTCGCCAATTTCAAGCTGAACGAATCAACCTTCATTGCTTCTCTCATGCCTAAGAAAGAAATCCGTGCGGATCGCTTCGTCGAGGCTCATCCTGAGTACGACGGTCGTGGCGTTGTTATCGCTATCTTTGGTACTTAATTCCTTCTCGTTTTGAATTCTCTGCTGTTTGGTTGTCTAATTTTCCGCCGCTTCAATTGTTAATCGTCTGATTTGTTTACGGAGAAAATTTGCATGAGGCTTATGTTTAGTTAGGTTGTTTATACTAGGGAGATTATTTGGTTTACGAAGACGTTGTTCTTGTTTGTCTTTGTAACTTTGCTAGTAAAATTCTGATTGAGGAACTGACCAAATGATATTTTTATCTTTTCTAGATTCTGGTTTTGATCCTTCTGCTGCTGGCTTGCACGTAACTTCTGATGGAAAACCCAAGGTTCTGGACGTCATTGACTGGTATATTTGTGATTTACTTGAATTATTACGCATCTAGTGTTCTTTGTTTATTCGAGTGATTTTGGCCTGATGGTATCCTTGTTTTTATCATTCAGCACTGGAAGTGGGGATATAGATACATCCACAGTGGTGAAAGCCAATGAAGATGGTCATATTCGTGGAGCATCAGGTTGGTGATTTGATCTAGAAAGAGATTATTAGGATTTCTGCACGATAATTTTTTTGCTCATGTTGGCTTATTGTCCACTCTCTAGCTATGACATACAGTACGTCGATCATTTCTTTTGTTTTAAACAACTTTGTTACAGGGGTACCTTTGGTTGTCAATTCTTCATGGAAAAACCCCTCTGGAGAGTGGCGTGTAGGTTGCAAGTTGGTTTACCAGCTATTTACAGATGACTTAACTTCTCGTGTGAAGGTAACCATTAGATTTGTGATCTTTTTTTTTGTCTGTTGGATTACTTTTATCTAGTCTTAAAATCTTAGACCAAAGTTTTACGTAACTGATCTGCAATCCCATTTTCTAAGGCTTCTATCTGTTTTTTTGTCACACAGAAAGAGAGAAAGAAAACCTGGGATGAAAAGAACCAGGAAGAAATCGCGAAGGCTGTAAAGAATCTGTATGATTTCGATCAGGTGCTACGGAGATGCTGATTCTAGTTTGCTGTATTGTGAATGTTGCGAGTCTGATAGTGTTATCTAAATTATGTCGTAACCTCTTTTTTCATTCTTACCTCCAGAAGCATAGCAAGGTGGTTGATGCGAAACTGAAGAAGACACGTGAAGACCTCCAAAGCAGAGTTGATTTCCTAAAGAAACAAGCTGATGTATGTTTAGAGACTTTCCTTTACTATACTTGTTCGCTATTTTCTTCAATCTGTGCTGTAAATGCATTTTTTGTTCTGTAGAAATATGAAGATAAAGGGCCTGTTATTGATGCTGTTGTGTGGCATGATGGAGAAGTATGGAGGGTTGCACTTGATACGCAGAGTCTTGAAGAAGATCCAGATTGCGGAAAACTAGGAGACTTCTCCCCCCTGACTAATTACCGGCAAGTCTTCCTTTAGAGATCTATCTCTTACTAAAGTTCAGGAATTTTACTTTTTTATAATCGCAATCTAATATGTAAATCAGAATTGAGCGGAAGTATGGCGTGTTTAGCCGACTAGATGCCTGCTCCTTTGTTGCTAACGTCTATGATGAGGGAAAGGTCCTAAGTATTGTAACCGATAGTTCTCCACATGGCACTCATGTTGCTGGGATAGCTACTGCACACCATCCTGAGGTGCTAACACATCTATGTAAGTTATTTATAATGATAATTTGTTGCAATCAAATAACTCTCGTTCTATGTGTATGTTAGGAGCACTTGCTAAATGGTGTGGCACCTGGCGCACAGATTATATCTTGCAAAATTGGAGACTCGCGGTTAGGGTCAATGGAGACCGGAACTGGCTTGTCACGGGCATTGATAGCTGCCCTGGAGGTAATAATAAATTTAACTTACAGCAGTATACCATTAGCCAAAAAATTCATTTGTAACTTCCTAAAATTATATCCTTTGAAGTTTGAACAAAACAAGTCGTATCTCTACTATTTCTTAAACTACTTTGCATCATCAGCTTGTATGGAAAAATTTCTTATCTGTGTGGACTATTACATGTGACTGTTTTGCCTTGACACAAGTCAATACGTTTTTTTGTATATGCTGACTTCTGTTATAATGTTACAGCATAATTGTGATCTTGTCAACATGAGCTATGGAGAGCCAGCATTACTTCCAGACTATGGACGCTTTGTTGATCTTGTTACAGAAGTATCATTCAAACCATTGTCTTTGTTAGGCAGCATTTATTTGCTTGTGTTTTATGCTTTTCATCTTGCGTTTGTTGACATTCTGCTATGTTTTAGGCTGTGAACAAGAGACGCCTAATATTTGTAAGTAGTGCTGGGAACAGTGGCCCAGCATTGACAACAGTTGGTGCACCTGGTGGAACAACTTCTAGTATCATTGGTGTGGGTGCATATGTTTCTCCTGCAATGGCAGCTGGTGCCCATTCGGTGGTGGAGCCTCCCGGTGAGGGGCTTGAGTACACTTGGTATTTTCACCTTTTTCCTTTCCTTTGATTCATTCGATTGCTAGTTGTACCTAGCATGAAATAGTCATTGTTATATTGTAGGTCAAGCCGGGGGCCAACCTCTGATGGGGATCTTGGTGTCTGCATAAGTGCACCTGGTGGGGCTGTTGCTCCTGTTCCTACATGGACGCTTCAAAGACGCATGCTCATGAATGGAACATCAATGGCATCTCCTTCTGCCTGTGGAGCAATTGCGTTACTTCTAAGTGCTATGAAGGTTTCTTCTTCAACATTATTTTTCCCTTTTGGCACATCTGTTTCTTTTTCCTTTTTTTCAGCGCATCTTTCAGCTGCTGAAATTCTTTCATGCTTCTGCAGGCTGAGGGCATCCCAGTTAGCCCATACAGTGTGAGAAGGGCCCTTGAGAATACATCAACTCCTGTAGGTGATCTACCCGAAGATAAACTAACTACTGGACAAGGGCTTATGCAAGTTGATAAGTAAGGTTCTCTACCCTGTAATTAATTTGACACCATAAGTTAAATAGTAAGATCTAACTTATTTTGTTATGACAGGGCGTATGAATACTTGAAACAGTTTAAGGACTGTCCATGCGTATTTTATCAGATAAAGGTCAATCTCTCGGGAAAAACAAGTATGTAAACAATGTTTTTTTAAGTTTTCAAGGTAGAAGCTTATTGGAAATTTGCTTGCTGAAATCTATCCCACACTCTCATCAAAGATAAACAGGACAATAGAATGTGTTAATTCAATCATATGTTTTGCAAATGCATCTTAGTGGTAATATCCGTGTGTAGCTACTAATCTTAAAAAGCATTCCTGCTTTGGGTGGGGGGTGGGGGGTGGTCTTAGGTTTTTTTGTTTTATTTCGATAAAACATAAACCTTTCTTTTAAGAAGATTATGAACTCTATAAACGCAGCTCCAACATCACGAGGCATCTACCTGCGGGAGGCTACTGCTTGCAGACAGTCTACCGAGGTGAGCTGTTGCTATATCACAGGAATATGCTCACTTAGGAGTAGGCATAGTAATCTGCTCAAATGCATGCTAACATACATTCTATATAAAAAGTCATTATCTTCATACGCATGCCATATTCGTCCTTTTTCTGAATTTAAGTTCTTTGGATGCCCTGTCATGAAGTCAGAATTTTCCTTCGCAAACTTTATCTCCTACCAAATGTGTAGTATATTTCACTTTCAGACTTTGTTATCTCTTCTGTCTGTTATGTGAAACAAGCATAGTTTTGACTTTCCAGTGGACGGTACAAGTTGAGCCGAAGTTCCATGAAGGTGCAAGTAATTTAAAGGAACTTGTCCCTTTTGAGGAATGTCTTGAGTTGCACTCCACAGATGAAGGAGTTGTACGGGTTCCTGATTATCTCCTTCTCACTCATAACGGACGTAGCTTCAAGTTAGTGTTTTCCAATCCTATATCTTTCTGCTAATGTTCGGGTTGTTTCTCTTGCCACTTTTTCTACTTAGTAAGATTTTATCATCTCTTTTCAGCGTTGTTGTGGACCCCACAAATCTTGGGGATGGTGTGCATTACTTTGAAGTTTATGGGATTGATTGCAAAGCTCCACAGCGTGGTCCTCTTTTCAGAATCCCAGTAACAGTAGTAATCCCCAAGACTGTGGCAAATCGACCTCCAGTTATTTCATTTCAACAAATGTCCTTTATCTCAGGTTATCGTTTGTGAACTTTGTAATATGTGATTTATTAAGCAAACAAGTCCTCTTAAAATGGCTGCCAATTTTTTTATGTTTGATATTTTCTTTGTTAATAATTTCAACTGTAGGCCACGTTGAACGAAGATTTATCGAGGTACCACTTGGAGCAACATGGGCTGAGGCTACGATGCGAACGTCAGGGTTTGATACTACACGGAGATTTTATATTGATACGCTTCAGGTATGGCACGTTTAAGGATAATTCAAGTCTTTGATTCTGCTGGTTCTAATCGTTACTTGATTTGCAGCTTTGCCCATTGCGAAGGCCTATCAAGTGGGAGAACGCAGCAACTTTCTCATCTCCTTCTGCTAAAAGCTTTGCGTTTCCTGTGGTTAGTGGTCAAACGATGGAACTAGCTCTAGCTCAATTCTGGTCCAGTGGCCTTGGAAGTCGTGAACCAACTATCGTTGACTTTGAGGTAGGAACTGAGAATTATATATTATGTATGTGTGTTTGTGTATGTATGTATACAACACAAGCATATATTGCATAAGGAATGTTAAATGCTTGTGTGTTGTTTTGTCTTTTGTGTCGTTATGTGTCAGGGAACGAACTCTCAAGTTATTATTTTAGATCTTTTGTCCCCTATTTTTTTTTTCCTACTGGTTTCCTGACTTTCCTTTGAGTGCATCATGCTAGTGTATCTTTTGGCCATGTTAATGCATTGCTTATTTCTTTCTGCAATTTTGTTTCCTTACCAATTTTAGCCTCAGTTGGAAGTTAGGTCTCTGGTTTCGCAATAATCACTCCTGTATGTGCATTCTCGTTTAGGAATGGTTTTGGAAAACGAAATACAGGTGCATAGATATAAAAGTGTTATAGATCAGTCTTCATGCTGTCACACTACAGTTATGAGCGAAGTTCTACTAACTATGTTGAGTACATTGTGACTTGTTAGACATGAGTTGATGCAAGTTATGTGTGGTATTTTAGATTGGATTCCATGGAATTGGTGTCAATAAAGAAGAATTGATACTTGATGGAAGTGAAGCACCGATAAAAGTTGAAGCTGAAGCACTATTGGCATCTGAAAAACTCGTTCCCATAGCTGTTCTGAATAAGGTACATTGTATATGGAGATGGTATCTTCTTCTTTTTCTGTAATTGTTTGTTGAAATTCTTATGGACGGTGTTTTGTTTTAATTGAAGATACGAGTTCCATATCAACCTGTTGATGCACAACTCAAGACTCTATCAACTGGCCGCGATAGACTACTGTCGGGCAAACAGATACTAGCATTGACATTTACGTGGGTTATGCTTCTGCTTTCTTGGTGTCGTTGCTTGCCTATCTCTTTATTATAATTCTTACAGTAATTCTCATTCTTTTGTTTCTGCAGCTACAAGTTCAAATTAGAAGATGCAGCTGAAGTGAAACCGTATATACCCTTATTGAACAATCGCATATATGACACTAAATTTGAGTCCCAATTTTATATGATCTCTGATGCCAACAAGGTACTCTTCGAACTGCCACTTAAAAGGCTGGATAGTACAAGTATAGATTAGCTTGTAAATTCTAATTGGCATTGTCAACTTAAAACCTGATACAACAAAGTTTATGAATCCCTAGTTTGGTTATGTACTGTGAAAACGCTTTTCTGCTTTCGTGTCTAGCAAATTTGGTTATTTCTTACTTTTATAGTATTTTTTTTTGCCTTGACACGCTGTCCTGACATACTTTCAGCGTGTACATGCAATGGGTGATGTTTATCCTGAGTCTTCTAAACTTCCCAAGGGGGAATATAAACTTCAGCTGTATCTGAGGTTTGTGATACATCTTTGATAGTTTCTGTTTGTTTTAAAGTTTGAAGAGTAGAGTTTGTACATACTAATCTCCAGGCAGAACTGATCTACTCAACGTGACTGGTTGACAAGTTCCTGTAATCAATATTTTTTCATGGGTGACAACTTTGTTTCACAGTGCATATTTACTTTTATTCTAAAAGCCAATTGCTTTCGCCAGGCATGAAAATGTGCAGCTGCTGGAAAAGTTGAAGCAGCTTATTGTGTTTATTGAAAGAAATATGGGGGTAAGATTTTGAATTACGAAACAAAAAGAAAATTCCGAAACAAAGTTGGAGTTAAATCTTTGCGTGTTTTTTTATGTCAATATTTTTCTTTATTTGCAACATTCGAATTCCTGAAGCGCTGATTTTTTTTCATCTGTTTTGCTGGTGAAGCAGGAGATTCGGCTGAACTTACATTCTGAACCAGATGGTCCAGTCACAGGAAATGGTGCCTTTAAGTCCTCTGTTCTAATGCCAGGGTACTCTTTTGGCTCACTTACCTTTTTAAAGTTTTCTGTCTGTTGGTTGTTCCGAACGTGTTTCTCACCACATTTATCACCTGCAGGGTGAAGGAAGCGTTTTATCTTGGCCCACCAACAAAGGATAAGTTACCCAAGGTTAGTAGATTGTTGACAAGTTTAATTAATGTTCTGATGCATCATATCCCTCTCAAACGTACTATTTTAATTTCACCTGCAGAATACTCCACAAGGATCTGTGTTGGTGGGAGAAATCTCATATGGGAAATTGTCATTTGACGATAAAGAAAGGAAGAATCCAAAGGATAATCCTGTATCTTATCCGATATCATATGTGGTTCCACCAAATAAGGTATCTAAAAAAGCTACCTTTTCGGGTCTGGTGTGCCTGGTAGCGTAGTCTTGTGATACTATATGCAGTAATCGAGGACAATCTGGCTTCAGGAGCTCATATTTTGTGTTTAGCTTGATCTATTTTTTTTTTCCTTGTATTTCAATTTTTTTTATAACTTTTTTGTTATTTTGTTCTTTATACAATAGCCTGAGGAAGATAAGAAGGCAGTTTCTGCTACAAATAGCTGTAAATCAGTATCAGAACGCTTGGAACAAGAGGTATTATTTGCAGAAGAATGTTTGATATTGGCTCTTGCTCAACTTTATGGTCAAATGTTCTGTTATATTCGAGTACTTGTTGGTGAATATTGAGGGTTGGGTTTTCTTTTCTACATTGTTTTACGAAAGCATTTTCTTGTAATTCAGGTCCGTGACACAAAGATCAAATTTCTTGGGAACCTAAAAAAAGAAACTGAGGAAGAGTGTTCAGAGTGGAAAAAGTTGTGTGCATGTCTCAAGGTTTGCCAGCTAAAAAAGGCTTTTCTTTATTTCGTTTTGAATAATGATTTGTGCCACTTTAACTTTTGGAAGTTTTGAAAAAAGTGCACAAATCTGAAATACTGTTAAGAGTAACTTGAGCATATGTTCCTTGGCAGTCTGAGTACCCAAACCATACTCCATTGCTTGCTAAGATCTTGGAAGGTTTGCTATCTCGGTCTGAAGCTGGGGACAAAATCAACCATCACGAAGAGGTAAAGTTTCATATGAGTTAATAATCTCAAAACTGTGCAATACTTTCTCTTCTTATACATTGAAGATAATCTTCAAACTATAAACGCTCAACATCTTCAAATTATTAATCTCTTTAGCGTTTATAGATGGTTGAGAAATTATCATAAGTAAGCTGAAATTCTCTTCTCTTGTTTTTTTTATCAGATTATAGATGCTGCAAACGAAGTAGTACGCAGTGTTGACTTGGACGAGTTAGCAAGATTCTTGCTACAAAAAAGTGAACCAGAAGATGAGGAGGCAGAGGTGTGATGTCTTATTTACCGCGTTTTCTTACAAAGTTGGTCTGTCATAATATTCTTAACTAGTTACTTTTGCTTTATTTACCACTCCTACTGTGCTATTTTTCCAATCAGAATTTAAAGAAAAAAATGGAGATGACCCGTGACCAACTGGCAGAAGCACTGTACCAGAAAGGGTTAGCCATTGCGAGACTCGAGAATTTGAAGGCAAGACCAAATATTGATGTCATTAACTGTTGAATGTGATATATCTGTGATTGTGATATAGATAGTAACGTGTTAGTTGGTGATTATGTATATGAAAGCTAGAATGGTGTCATTAGCAATTTGTTAGCTAATATCATTTGTTTGCAGGATGAGAAGGAAGATGAAGGAGAAGAAGAATGTAGCCAGAAGGATATATTCGAAGAGAATTTCAAAGAACTGACAAAATGGGTGGATGTGAAATCATCTAAATTCGGTACTCTCAATGTTCTAAGAGAGAAACGGCTCTCACGATTCGGGACCGCATTGAAGGTAAGCACATTTATCTAATCTTTTTAAGTAGCAAGTAAAACTGTAAATGGTGATCATCTGACTGTACAAAATTAATTGATAATGACTTTCAGGTACTTGATGACTTGATCCAAAACGAGAACGAGACTGCGAATAAAAAACTGTACGAACTGAAACTGGGTTTGCTGGAGGAATTAGGTTGGAGCCATTTGGTTACCTATGAGAAGCAATGGATGCAAGTTCGTTTCCCTACAAGCCTACCTCTCTTCTAGTTATTGATGCTAAAGCTATTGTTCAATAAAAAGCTTGTTCTGAAACCCAAAACTACTGTTTCATTCTCTACCCCTTTCGTTATAAACTGTAGTATGTTCTTAGACTATATTGATATATTTCAATTTCAGTTGTGAAATGATAAAACTATTGATCAGTTTAGTATTTGTGTCGAATGTACAATTCTATATAATCACATTTGATCTGTATTCATTAGATATGATAATCATGTATCTTATCCAATTTAGTATTTGTGTGAATTCTATTTTCAGAGTTTTTATCAGGCGCTTGAATATTATATTCGATCGGACGTTCTTATATATCTTATTATATAAAGTAAGATGCATCAAAGTTGCTAATTCATATGATCGTGACACATGACAAGTTAATCGATAAGATTATGACACGTGTTAAAAAAAATTCAACCAATTAGATTTTTACGTATATAAATCTAAAAATTAGTTTTAAAAATAAAAAAGAAAAATACTTTTCTTTTTCGATTACTAATACAAAAAGGAAAATAAAAAAACGAAAAGATAAATAAAAAAATTAAGAAAAATGAAATTTTTTTTTTTATGTTTTTCATTTAAATTAAGCAAATTGTATCATCAATAACTAATATTAAAATGTAATCAAAAAATTAGTTTTAAAAATAAAAAGGGAAACTAAGTTTCTTTTTTAATTACTAATACCAAAAGAAAAATAAAAAATCGAAAAAGTAAATAAAAATTAAGAAAGGAAAATAGGTTTCTTTTATGTTTTTCATTTAAATTAAGAAAATTGTATGATCAATTACTAATATTAAAAGGAAAATAAACAAAAATCAAAAACGTAAATAATAAGTTTCTTTTATGTTATTCATTTAAGTTTCTTTTATGTTATTCATATAAGTTTTTTAATGTTTTTAATTGTTAGAAAAGATTTAACCATTTTGGTTATCAAAAGGATATATTTTAATTAAAAAAAGAAAATTATGTTTTTAATTGTTAGAAAAGATTTAACCATTTTGGTTATCAAAAGGATATATTTTAATTAAAAAAAGAAAATTATGTTTTTAATTGTTAGAAAAGATTTAACCATTTTGGTTATCAAAAGGATATATTTTAATTAAAAAAAGAAAATTTTGTTTTTAATTGTTAGAAAAGATTTAACCATTTTGGTTATCAAAAGGATATATTTTAATTAAAAAAAGAAAATTATGTTTTTAATTGTTAGAAAAGATTTAACCATTTTGGTTATCAAAAGGATATATTTTAATTAAAAAAAGAAAATTATGTTTTTAATTGTTAGAAAAGATTTAACCATTTTGGTTATCAAAAGGATATATTTTAATTAAAAAAAGAAAATTATGTTTTTAATTGTTAGAAAAGATTTAACCATTTTGGTTATCAAAAGGATATATTTTAATTAAAAAAAGAAAATTATGTTTTTAATTGTTAGAAAAGATTTAACCATTTTGGTTATCAAAAGGATATATTTTAATTAAAAAAAGAAAATTATGTTTTTAATTGTTAGAAAAGATTTAACCATTTTGGTTATCAAAAGGATATATTTTAATTAAAAAAAGAAAATTATGTTTTTAATTGTTAGAAAAGATTTAACCATTTTGGTTATCAAAAGGATATATTTTAATTAAAAAAAGAAAATTCTAGATGCTAATGATTTGACATTAGACGATAATAAGATCAATGAGGAGGAGGATATCAAGAATCATGTATAGAGGCTTTTAATGCGAGTCTTAAGAAGCATAACTTCTCTAGAGAGCAGAGAGATCATATAAGGGAGATGAATGTGAAGAGAAAGAGAGACTTTATTTGCTTGAACAGAGTTAATGGAAATATCGTTAACATACTCGAATGATTCAAATTAAATATCCAAGTTTTTAACGTAGCGGAACACAAAAAGATAGTTGATAAAATGTGTGAATTATACGAGAAGAGGAGTTAATGTTGCTTAGCATCCGCAACAGATCGTGTGTTTTGAATATTTTAATTGAAAATAAATGAGAAATTAAATAAATAATTTTTAGATTTCGATTTTGTGTTTCTAGAATATTTTTTCAGTAGTGATGAGATTTTCTATTCTATTTTCTGGAAAAAAAAAATTTTAATTAAATTTTATTATTATAATACGCGGATCCTAATCTAAATTTTAATTATGATAAATCTATTATAATAAAGTATGATAATTAATTCGTCAAAATTTTAGAATAAATATATATATGATCATGACAAATGGCACGTTAATCAATAAAATTTCGACATGTGGCAAGTTTATCGATTTAGATTTTGATACGGGTCTCGGTTAAATATTATTTTTTAAAGAAAAAAGTAATTTCCAAAAAAAAAAATTCAAATTCATTGATTTAGATTACAAAAGTAAATTAAAATTAACTAAAAGATATTTTAATTTAAGAAAAAAATAAAAACAAAAGGATCTATTTCAAAAGAAAAATAAAAACAAAAATAAAAAGTAAACTAGATTAACTAGGATATATTTTAATTAAAAAAAAAAATTTAGATGCTAATGATATGACATTAGACGATGATGAGCTTAATTAGAAAGATGATATAAAGAATCATGTATAGAAGCTTTTGATGCGAGTTTTGAAAAGCATAACTTCTTTAGAGAGCAGAGAGATCATATACGAGAGAAACAAAAAAAAATTAAAACCAAAAAAGAAATTTGATTAACTAGGATATATTCCAATTAAAAAAAATAAGATGCTAATGATATGGAATTAACCGATGGTGAGCTCAATAAGGAGGAAGGTATCAAGAATCATGTAGAGATGCTTTTGATGCGAGTCTTGAGAAGCATAACTTTTCTAGAGACCAGAGAGATTATATAAGGGAGATGAATGTGAAGAGAAAGATAGTCTTTATTTGCTTGAAGAAAGTTAATGGGGAAATCGTTAACATACTCGAAGTACTCGAATTGCATACTCAAGATTTAAACGCAATGGAACAGGAAAAGATAGTTGATAAAGTGTGTGAACTATATGAGAGGTAGATTTAATGTTGCTTAGGACCGGCAACATATTATGTGTTTTGAATTTTTTAATTAAAATAAATAAATAACTCTTAGGTTTCGAAATTGTGTTTTTCATATATATTTTTCAGTAGTGATCAGATTTTCTTTTCAATTTTCTTAAAAAAATATTTTAATGACTTTTAATTATTATTATTATAAATCTGCGTATACGCGGATCTTAATCTAGATTTTAATTATGATAAGTCTAATTAAGATAAAAGAAGAATAATTAATTCGTAAAATTTTTAGAATAAATATATATATATATAGATAAATCATTATAAATAAAACATAATTGAGTATTAAAACATATATATCTGGAAATATTAATAAAAGTAAATTTTATTTTTTTCTTTACAAATTATTCGATTTTATTTTTAATTTATTTTTACGTGTTTAAAATATTTTTATTAAAAAGCCGCATATATGCGGGTCCAATTCTAGTTATGTATAAACATATTTTTTTCAAGTTCTATTCATGTAGAAAATTATTTACTAGTAAAAGGTATGAATCTATTTTTGGTAATTAAATGTGTAAAAAAATTTATGCCAAAAAGATCAATAATATTAAAAAAAAATGCAAATCCATTAAACTAATCGACGAGAGTACCAAACCCCAGGCGACTAACGGCCAAAAATAATTCAGAATGTTGTTTGTTTATTAAAATTTTCCACTATTGACCAGTCTGGCAGACTGGCACCATGATGAAAAGACTTGAGAAGTAAAAAATGGAAGACTATTGCTGCACCAAAGGATGGAAGACTGTCTCACCTACTTCATCCTATAAGAGGTTTGGTAATATATAAAATACCGCAAATCACAAAAATCTGATCTCATGATCTGGTTTGAGACTAACACTATGATAATTGGCCACTTTCTATGATAATTGGCCACTTTCTTATAAAGTAGTGCTCAATGTGTTGTATATACTCGGTGTTTTTGTCTTTTTGACACGCCTCATTCAATGATCATAAGCGACTTAACAAAAAGTCAATAATTTGACTGCAAGTTATATCCTTTTTTTTAATATAATATTAGAATCCTAAATGCATGCATGCACTAGTTCACTATAAATTTAACAAGATTGCTGCTCAATTCAGACTTGGACAAAATCCTAAATGTGATTATTGACTATATATATCCTTACTTAAAAAAGAGGAAATCCAATAGAAAATAAATTAAAGAGAGATCTGTATGATTGATTTTTGTTTTCCTCCAGTTTTGGTCAATGGTAGATATATGGTATATAATCATCACTATGTTGCTATTCAACAAGGGCTATTTTGTATAACAATACTTATATTTTGTAAATAATATTTGAAAAATGTGAGAGTGAGAAGATATTCTGCAGCTTATCTTTAAAACAGTAAAAATATTCTGCAGCTTATCTTTAAAACTACTCTGCAAATTTCATTGCAAAAGTATAATCATCTTTCTATTCATATTTTATAACTAAACCTCCACATTTCACAGGTAACTTTGTTGGTACAGTAGTTCACCAATTTTCACATATAAACTCCTTCGAAAGTCCATGGTATGGTTTAAGCAATATTAAAACACAAGATGGGATATAAATTATTTGTTGAACCAACCTTTGTTGAATTCATGATTCAATATCATTATTACTCTTGGAATCTTGCACCATATACCTTTTTCTTTTGTATACTTGCATTAGAAAAATTAAAAAATTCTATTTAACCATTAAAACTGAAAACAAAAAGTCCGTGATAACCGAAAACGTGTACTGTAATATATCTACAAAACAATTTTAAATTAAACAAAATAGCACAAAGTTTGACTTTTAAGCTTCAGTCAACAATTCAGTTCAAGATTATTGAATACATTTAAGACTACCGGCAGGTCTGGGACAAGTGTTACGAATACGGTGGCTCCTCCGGCTCATGACCACCACCTGGCCATGACCGTATCAGGTTCCACCGTCGCCCCACTTTGCAATTGCAACCCAATTTGGTCTAAAGTCAACACCATCATTCATCATCACATGAATCCAAACTTTACTCACGAGAACCATCAACTACTCCAAAGTTCCAAACGCAAATTTCCAAAATTTTCGCCAGAAATCAAGTTGCTATATTCAACAATCAACGGTTTTAAAATTTCAGTCCATTTTAGGCTTTTAGCTTTATGAAAAAGAATCTTATCACAGAGCTCCGTGAATACAATTATACATATACAATATTCCAAATCATATATTATATTCTCTTTCACCAAAAATTATTGGTTTAACAAGAACCAAACCTTTTAATTTATTAAGAAAACAAAGGTAAATCTTTTTGTCACTCTGCCTTGCTTGGCAAGGTAGGTATACTCTGTTCATTCCTGAAGAAATTTCCTGGATCAACAGCGGTTTTGACCTTCACTAATCGATCGAAATTCGCACCAAAATACTTCCTTCCGTACACCTCTCCTTCCTCGTAACTATTCGTCCCGTGATCGTTCACACCGATATCGACATCTCTGTAATTCAAGTAAGCATTTCTAGGGTTCTTGCTCACGAACCCGGTCATGAAACTGTAAAGCACTGTAGCCTGGTTCAAGAAACCTTTCGCAATCTCCGGAGACGATTCTTTCCAGTTCACCGAGTACTGAATCTTGAAAAGCTTCTTACGGTGCGGGAACGGCGTTGCGTCCTCCGCGACCTCGGCCATTTTACCTCCGTAAGGATTGAAAACCAATCCGATTTTCCCCAGTTCGATCATCTTCTTGAACAGAGACTCGATCCCGGCTCTGGGGATCTCGGTAGCGACGTAATCCGATTTCCTCTTTCCGAAGCTTGCTGAATCTAGATCGCGATCAAGAAACACTTTAGGATCGGTCTGAGTGGCGTTTACATCATTGTCCCACCACATAGCCGACTGAATCCAAGTCATCTCCTTGCAGTCCTCCTTCTTCAACCCCAGTTCAGGGAAATCCTTGGCGAGCAACGAAACGACGTCGTTCGCTCTGCCTAGGAACAGAGCAACCACAGAAGCTCTCACCGTCTTCACCTTATTCCTCGTCACGGGCTGAATCAGCATCCTCATGAACAGATTCGGGTCGGTTTTCGGACCAACGGATTGCCATTTGTGAACCATATCCACCGCTCCGGCATCCATATACTGCTCCACCCGGAAAACCGTCACAGTCTCTGGCACCGGAACGAGCTTGATCTTGTAGCCCAAAACGACGCCGAAGCTTCCTCCTCCTCCGCCGGTAATCGCCCAGAAAAGATCCTCACCCATTGATTTCCGGTCTAAAACCCGACCTTTAACATCGACGATCTTCGCGTCCACCACGTAATCCACCGATAAACCGAATTTTCTCACCATATTCCCGTATCCAGCGCCGCTTAAGTGCCCACCGACACCAACCGTGGGGCAAACTCCGGCGGGGAATCCATGGATTTTGCTTTTCTGCCAAATTCCGTAATACACCTCGCCGAGAGTCGCTCCAGCGCAGATCCACGCCGATTGATCGGCGATATTGACGGAGACTTCGCGGAGATTCGACATGTCGAGGATGAAAAAGGGTTTATCGGAGACATATGAGAGACCATCGTAATCGTGGCCGCCGCTTCGGATTTTGAGGACGAAATTGAGGGTGTTGGAGCAGAGGACGGCGGCGCTGACGTGGCTCTCGGAGCGAGGCGTGACGATGATTGTGGGTTTAGGAGTAGAGGAAGTGTTGAACCTCGCGTTTCGGATGTAAGCGCGGAGGACAGAGGAATAAGATGGGTTTGTCGGAGAGAAGACATTTTCGGTGATTTGGGTCTGTGGGGATTTCGTCTTCTCGGAGAAACATTGAACGAAGGATTCGTAGACGGAATCCGACGACGGAGGTGCAGCGAATGAGGAGAAAGGGAGAGACAAGAAGAGGACAGAGAAAAGAACAGAGACAAAAGCTTTTGTTGTAATCATTGTTAAAATGAGTGGTTTGGATCCGTTAGGTTCTCCTCTGTAATGGTACTTTTTATAACCGTAAAGACAGAGGAGATCTGTACTTTTTTTTGTTGTAACATCTAGTTTATTTATATATAATATTAACAATAAAAATAGAAGATTGTGAAAATAGGAGATCTGTATTTTTTTTATCTTTAGGAGATCTGAACTTTTTTTATCTTCAATTTTTAGTAATCATGCTAACTCCAATATCTTTTTCTTTTTTTTGGTATAATGCCTAATTCCAGGAAAAATATCTTTTAATTATTTTGATTATTGATCCACTGCATATATATAAATATAAAATTTAATGTATGTTATCTTTTTTCAAGTAGTCAGTTTTTTTTTTGTTAGTCACAATGGTCGTAGCATTAGTCGATGTCGGTGGCAAAATACTAGTTGGATTTAAGGAACTACAAAGGAAATAATAATTAACAAGTTTAAAGGGATTATCTATATCATCTTTTAAAAATCACACAGATTATTTTCTATATCATCTTTTAAAAGTCAATTTTATTTATGTAGATTTCCATTTTAATACATTGACAAAAAAATTATTTGACAATTCATTGAATTCAATATTGGATACTGGTAAGATGTAAAATGTATTAGTATCTTTAGTAATCAAAGTCAAATATACGCAAATTAATACACTTCCCAAAAACGGAAAACATTTTTGAAGGTATGTACTTGGTTATTCTAAAATCATGGTTATAAGAAAAAAAGAAAAAAATAGTTAACGATTCAGATAAATTCCTCAAGGCTATGGCTATTTTTTCAGTTATCACTATACAGCAATGACTCCAGCTTATTACATAAAACAATATTACAATTATATCTAAAGCTTATTGGATGAAACCAGCCACTCATTAACACGTCATAGTATGCTCTGTTTCTGACACAAAATCTCTAATCTTTTAACAACTTTCAGATAACTTCGACAGATGTGGAAGTAGTGATACTCTGTTCATCTTATGAAGAGATAAAATTAGTCAACGATTCAAAAAAAACAAAAAAACAAACTTAATATTCTAGAAGACATGTAAAACCACCGTTGCAAATACGGTGGCTCCTCCGGCTCGTGACCACCGTCTGGCCGTTCCGGATTCAGTCACCACCGTTCCATTCGCTACTGCAACCAAATCAGGTATAAAAGTCAACACTGTCTCATTCATTACACAAAACTGCAGATAACAAGAACACGGTCCAGAATCATCGTCAACTACTCCAAACCAAACCATAAATTTCCACAATTTCTGCCATGAATTTCAAAAGCAGATCTCAACAATCACCGGTTTCGAATCTGGTTCTCATCACCAGAATATTTGACTTATTACTTCTCTCTCATATACAACCCAATCTAGGCAGACTTTATTGCAGAGTTCCATGAAACAGAGACTCTATAGAATATACAATATATCCAAAACCATACATTCTATATTGCTTCACCAAAAGCATTACATTATGAAATGGTAATCAAATCATTATATCAAATGATAAATATATCTATAATGCCTTACTTGGCAAGGTAGGTATACTCTGTTCATTCCTGAAGAAATTCCCGGGATCAACAGCGGTTTTAATCTTCACCAACCGATCGAAGTTCTTTCCAAAATACATTCTTCCATACACTTCTCCTTCCTTGTAGCTATTCGCCCCGTGATCGTTCACACCGATATCGACATCTCTGTAATTCAAGTAAGCACTCCTAGGGTTCTTGCTCACAAATCCGGTCATGAAACTGTGAAGCACCTTAGCCTGGTTCAAGTAGCCCTTCTCTAACTCCGGAGACGATTCTTTCCAGTTCACCGAGTACTGAATCTTGAAAAGCTTCTTCCGGTGCGGGAACGGCGTCGCGTCCTCGGCGATCTCGGCCATCTTACCGCCGTAAGGATTGAAAACCAATCCGATTTTCCCCAACTCGATCATCTTCTTGAACAGAGACTCGATCCCGTCTCTGGGGATCTCGGTGGCGACGTAATCCGATTTCCTCTTTCCGAAGCTGGAGGAATCAAGATCCCGATCTAGGAACACTTTAGGATCGGTCGTAGTGGCATTAACGTGATTATCCCACCATAGAGCAGACTGAAGCCAAGACATCTCCGTACAGTTCTCCTTCTTCAGAGCCAACTCAGGGAGCTCCTTGCGAAGCAGCGAAACGACGGTGTTCGCTCTGCCTAGGAACAGAGCAACCACAGAGGCTCTCACCGTCTGCACCTTCTTCCTCGTCACGGGTTGGATCAGCATCCTCATGAACAGATTCGGGTCGGTTTTCGGACCAACGGATTGCCATTTGTGAACCATACCCACCGCTCCGGCATCCATATACTGCTCCACCCGGAAAACCGTCACGATCGGCGGCACGGGGACGAGCTTGACTTTGTATCCCAATACGACGCCGAAGCTTCCTCCTCCTCCGCCTGAAATCGCCCAGAAGAGATCCTCACCCATCGATTTCCGGTCTAGAATCCGACCGTTCACATCGACGATCTTCGCATCGATCAGGTTATCGACCGATAATCCGAATTTCCTCAGCATGTTTCCGTACCCACCGCCGCTTAAATGACCTCCAACGCCGACCGTCGGGCAAACACCGGCGGGGAATCCGTGTATTTTGCTTTTCTCCCAAATTCGGTAATAAACCTCGCCGAGAGTCGCTCCGGCGGAGATCCACGCCGAATTCGCGGCGATGTCGACGGAGACGTCGCGGATATTCGACAGGTCGAGGATGAAGAAGGGTTTATCGGAGATGTACGAGAGGCCATCGTAATCGTGGCCGCCGCTCCGGATCTTGAGGACGAAATTTAGGGGTGTCGAGCAGATGACGGCGGCGCTGACGTGGCTGTCGGTGCGAGGAGTGACGATGATTGTTGGTTTGGGAGTAGAGGAAGTGTTGAATCTCGCATTGCGGATGTAAGCACGGAGAACGGAGGAGTAAGATGGGTTTGTCTGAGAGAAGACATTTTTGGCGATTTGGGCTTGTGGGGTTTTGGTCTTCTCAGAGAAACATTTGAGGAATGTGTTGTAGACAGAATTCGATGACGACGAAGGAGATTGAGAGAAAGAGGAAAGAGGGAGAGAGAGGAAGAGGATGAAGAAGTAAACGAAAGAGAGAAAGGTTCGTCGTGTCGTGAGCATCGTGAAATGGGATTTGCTACTTTGGGTCTCGTGTTGTTTTGTTCTGCACTGGTCCTGTTTATTTATATATATTTGGAAAGTATATTAATGTATTTATTTTATTCGTTGAATAGCGAAAAGAATTAACGGAATTAGAGATATGATTAAGCTGAAAATTATTGAAAAAGAAGTGTTGCCTTTTTTTTTAATTATGTGGAGCCGTTTGTTTTAGGGTTTTTAATTCTAAAACCCCCCAACTAAAGATGGTTCGGATAAAAACCCCCAAACTAAAGATTTAATGTATAAACCCCTCAAGTAATGTTTCTTAAATGTGTAGACCCCTCCGTTAGCAGTGTCGTTAAACCTTAATCAGTCATCGTTAAATCAGAACGCATCGTTTTGTTTTTGTCTGAAAACGGCACAAGCTGCGAAAAATCCCTAAATTGATCTGAAACGACGAATACTCGAAATTGAAAGCTACGGTTTTCACCTAAACGAAATTGAAAGCTCAGGTATCTCGATTCTACCCATCAATTGGCTCTCAGTTTTGTTTGTTCAGAAAATCTATTTGTTTTAGTTCTCACTTGTGGTTGTTTTGAAAATCGATTGAGTGTCTTAGAGCAAAGTTTTAGAAGTCATGTTGTTTGGTTTTGATGTCATTTTAGTGGCATTGTAACAATGCTATTAGGTGTCCTTGTGTTTCCTTGACAATTGAGTAATCATTTCATAAAGATAAAGAAATGCGACTAAACCTGTTTTTTTTTTGGCATTGTAACAATGCTATTAGGTGTCCTTGTGTTTCCTTGACAATTGAGTAATCATTTCATAAAGATAAAGAAATGCGACTAAACCTGTTTTTTTTTTTGTGCACATGCGACTAAACCTGTTATAGAAAGGTTTTAAAGCATATACCAATAACAGATAAAGAAATGCGACCAAACCTGTTATAGAAAGGTTTTAAAGCATATACCAATTGTTTTAAAGCATATACCAATAACGAGAGACCAAACCTGTTATAGAAAGGGACCAAACTTGAACATCCTAGTCATTAAAAATCTGAATCAACTTCTGTTTTTCAAACAAAAGTGAAAGTTGCAACATAAAAACCCAAAATAAAAGCATCAAAATCCTAACGTGAACCATATAATTCCGAGTTGCAACATCAAAATACTGAAATAGCTTCATCCATCTTCAGATTATCCTAGTGCCTCATCCATTGTCTTTTGTCTCTTCGAAGGTCTTCCACGAGGCAGAGTGGGTGGCTTAGGTACCGGGTCAAGCTTACATTTGCGTTTGTTGTGACCGGTTTGATGACAATTGCTACATGTCTAGAAAGAAACGAGATGTATTACTATTTCCAAGCAACCAAAGGGATCCAATAATCTAATTTACCACTATAATATTGGCATGATACGAAGGAAATTCTGGAGGTGGATTGGGATTGGCTGGCTTAGGCACCGGCTCTTCGTGGCATGTCCGCTTGTTGTGTCCGGTTTGTTTACAATTGCCACATGTCTGTAAAAAAATGTATTACGCATGACTATAAATGAATCTCAAAATACAAAAAAACTTGAAATTTACTTACCACAATGGCTTTCTTAGAATGAACTGCTTTGTCAGAAGGAATTTCTTTGTCAGAAGGAACTGCTTTGTCAAAAGAAACTGTTTCAGAAGGATCACGAATTCTGTCATTATTTTTGGGTCGTCCTGGCATGATTCTGTCTGGAGGAGGCATAACAACAACATCACTATGTGTTTTCCACAATTCCATCCCATTCACAGGAGAAAGAAGCGAGCTGTAACAAAGCTTCCACTTTTCAACTGAATACCAATCTGAGACTACAGTTTCTGGCAGTTTTGTCTCTCTATACTCTTCCCACATTGCTGACATTATATGACAACAAGGTATGCCACTGACATCATATGACCTGCAAGTGCAAGAAACCTTCTCTCGAACACATACCACATATTTATTTTTTCCATGATCAACCTCATACCAGCCTCTTCCATTCGTAAATGGTTTACACCACTTAAGACTCTTTTTTCGCTTCTCTATAATAGCTAACGCCTTTGGAGTGATCAGGCCTTTAGCATTCCGCATCTCCTTGATCTTTACTAGGTTGCTAGACATCACATGTCTCCTAATTTCCTCTAGCAATGCAATCACTGGTTTGCATCGAGCCTCTTTCAATACCGCATTGTATGACTCACTAATATTGTTTTCAACAGCAGGAGACTTTATAATATCACTGAAAAACGCCCTGCAATAAGACAAAACAGAACGCTGTTTAGAAGATATTTATGAAACCAGAAGCAAATCAAGAGACATAACGCTATTGAAACCATAAGCAAATCAAGAGTAAAAACAGAACGCTATGAAACCAGAAGCAAATCAAGAGACAAAAGTAAGCTAGACTGTAATAAACAAACAATCAATTGACTCCAATATAAGACCTAAGCAAAACTAAAGCAGATATGAAACCAGAGCAAATCAGAGACAAAACAGTGGTAAACTAGAGACAAAGCTAAGCAAAATAAAATACATAATTCATACCTAGACCAGTTTGAGCTAACACTTCTTTTAACTTTCTCATAAGCTGCAAGTTTTATGCCTTTCATCTCCTCAAGTCTTCTTTCAAATACTTGCTTATTATATGCTCTTGCACACTTCCAAAATAACTTATGCAAAGGTGGGAGCTGACCATGTCTTTTTTTCAAGTTATCAAAAATGTGTCTAGCACACATTCTATGCTCTGCGTATGGGAGTAGATTTTTAATAGCGTGGATCAATCCCTTTTGTTGATCTGAGGATAGAGCAAGAGCATTTCCAAGCTTTAAACCCAAGTCTTCTCGCAATAACCCTATAAACCACTCCCAATAGACCTTGTTTTCCACTGGAACAATCGCCCAAGCAATGATATACATCGAGTTGTTAGGATCCCTTCCCACAGCACTCAACAATTGCCCTTTCATGCGCCCTTTTAAAAACGTTCCATCAAGATGAATTATCCGTCGGCATGCACTCTTCCAACCTTTTTTTTGATCTTCAAAGCATGTGTAAAACTTCTCAAATACTCTATCATTCGTACCTAAAATCACCGTCGAACCAGGATTAGTAGTCCTCAGCTCTTCAACATAATCATACATCCTTGTAAACTGCTCAGCATACTCATCGCTGATTATGTGTAACATCATTTGTCTTGCACTCTGACACTTTGTCTTAGGAACCCGAAGACCATTGAGAGCCAACCTTTGCATTATTTGGTCAGCCATCAATTTCGGATTTGTCCTAAATTCATTCAGAAAGTCAGCCGCTATCTTTGGTGCAGTGTAGAGATCCACAACTCCTGAAGGGTAACAGTTGTGGAGTCCTTTGTAGGATCTGACGACCATATTTTCTGAGCGACTGTTGATCGATGCATATATCCTCCATTCGCAGCAATCTGCTACACATGCGGCTGCTACTTTCTTCCTTTCAGATCTCTGAAAATGAACATTCACTTTCTCCTTCACAGCATACTTCTCAATTGCCTCTCTAAACTTTTCTTTGGAAACAAATGACTGGCCTACATAAAACTCAGTTTTACCACCATCATCATCTGAATCATCACTATCAACATAATCATCCCGATAAAAATCAGGCATTTCATCATCACTCTTAGGTTCCTCTTCTTCATCATCTTCTCCAATAAGAACATCATCTAAAAACGGATCATCAGCCCTAACGACATACAAATTCAAGCTTTCTAACTCAGGTGAATTATTCACCATCTCTACAACATCACTATCACCACACAAGTCCTTCCGATACTGATCTACGGTTCCAGATGGAAAGTAAGAAAACTTACTCATATTTTCTGTAAAACCCTCGCACAAAACCATTTCTTCTAGCATTGCTAAACTCGGATTTTCAAAATCAACTCTGCAACGTCTGATTTCGCCACCATTGTATGACCCATCTCCTGCCCAGTATCCTCCGACATGTAATCGTAAGAAAATCGTCCTATACATAAAGACATTCGCCGATTTCTTTGGTAAGAAAACGAATACAAAAACTCAAAAGCAAATCTTTGAAATCAAAATTGAAAGAGTAAACACAGTTACCTGAACATATTGCAAGCTCCACAAGCATCCAATCTATACAACTTCACAATTTAAAATCACGAAATTCAGATACTCTTCCTCAGCTTTTCTCTCAATTTTCTGGGTAATCTTTCACTTTGGTTCTAATTAACCCAGGAAATCCCTCTGAATCTTTCCCAATCGAGAATCTAAACACTAAAACTTCAAAAACCCTCAATTGCTGAAGTTAGGGTTTGTCATTTTAGGTTGCTAAAAAAATTGGGGATTTTTAGATGAATTTAGGGATTGAAATGGGTTTGAAGTCGAGTTTAGCAACATCCTGCTGTTTTTGTTAAAACATTGTGCCGTTTTAAGTACTTGTCGTGTTGTTTTTTGAGAAAAATAAAATGGGGCGTTTTGATTTGACGATCCTGTAGACGGAGGGGCTAAAACATTAACAGACAATAACATTGGGGGTTTATACATTAAATCTTTAGTTTGGGGGTTTTTATCCGAACCATCTTTAGTTGGGGGGTTTTAGCATTAAAAATCCTTTGTTTTATTTAATTTCCTTTCCTTCGCTGGGTTTAAGTCAATGGTCAAAGTCGGTAATGAATCCAATTGTGTTTGTGGAACTGTAGTGGAGGAATGAAAAGTTCAAGGCGATGACTTTAAACAACGTGACCGTGTATATTATATATAACATATATATATATTATATATAAGTATATAACGTACGAACAATTTTCATGGACTTTAACCAATTATATTACGATGGTTGAGTTTGAGTATGTTTATGTATATAGTTTGCTTTTTAAATAAACAGAGAGCTTAACAATAATCTTTTGCATTTTTTTCTTTGTTCGCTTTTATTTCCAGACAATCTTATATAATCAGTATTATTGTTTTATTTGCCTCAATGTATTTTCTCTATAGAAATCAACATTATCATGTGATTGGATAATATTGACTAGGCATTCAGAAATACTATCAATTACTCCCTCCATTTTTTATTTAATGATATTTTATAGAATATTTTTTGTTCTAAAATAGTTGATGTTTTCAAATTTCTATGTAAAAATTAATTGTATTTTTGTTGTTTTTACTGTTTGAATTCTAAATTCTATTTTTGTATGGGGGAATTACTAAAAATAACATAAAACTTGATTCTTTCTCCAAAACTAGACCCCCTATTGCATGTTTGGCAAAAGTAACCCACAAAGATAGTAAAATTACAACTCTCACCCTTATGACCAAACAAAAAATATTCGCGATAATGACGATTTTACCCTAGAGAAGTCTACTACGAGAGAGTAGACTTCCCGCGTAAACTTCTTGACCTCTCCAAGAAGTGTACTTTCTTCTAAAGTAGACTTCTCGAGTAGACTTCCAAAGTAGACTTATCACATATACTTATACTGTAGAGTAGACTTCTCTCAAATAACTTCCTTAAAATTAATTAAAAAAATTATAAAAATTAATGTTATAAAAAACTTTGATAAATAACCAAACCATATGAATTTTCCATCTATTAAAAATAAAATTTCAAAAAAATGAATCAAATTAAATAAACATAGCCAAATTAGGTTAGAAACTAATACATATAGAGAAGTCTACTAGAGAAGTCTACTAAATCACTAAATCTCAAATTTTAATAATAAAAATTATAAAAAATAATTTGATAAAAAAAATTATGAACACAATTAAAACATAGACAATTGGCATATATATAAAATAAAATTTTTTGAATATGAATCAATTTATAAGTTTCATGTGTATTCAATTTAAAAGGGTTAGGGTTAAGGTTTAAAGTACATGGTATAAGGTTGTAAATGTTAGGGTAAGAAATTTTTTTATATGAATTCATAATTTATAGTTTGGTTAATGGTTTAGCGTTGATATCTTTATTATTTTAACTGTAATTTGTAAATATCTTAAGTAAATTAATGTTTTGATATAAGTTTTAATCGAAAATATTTTATTTAGGGTTTAGGGTAAGTAGACATCTCGAGTAGACTTCTCCAGTAGACTTCTCGAGTAGACTTCTCCAGTAGACTTCTCGAGTAATAGAATTATACTACACAGTAGACTTCTCTTGTAGACTTCTCGAGTAAACTTTCAAAGTAGACTTCTCTCGTGTGACTTATACTGCATAATAGACTTCTGGAGTAGACTTCTCGAGTAGAATTCTCTCAAATATTTTTTTGAGGATTAATTAAAAAATTATAAAAACTTTATTTTTTAAACTTAGATAAATAACCAAAACATATACATTTTTCATCTATAAAAAATAAAATTTCAAAAAAATGAATCAATTTAAATAAACATAGCCAAATTAGGTTAGAAATTTTTTTTTTATAAATTCATAATTTGTGGTTTGGTTAATGATTTAGCGTTGATATCTTTATTATTTTAACTGTAATTTGTGAATATGTTAAGTAAATTAATGTTTTGATATAAGTTTTAATCAAAAATATTTTATTTAGGGTTTAGGGTAAGTAGACTTCTCCAGTAGACTTCTCTCGAATAGAATTATACTACACAGTAGACTTCAATAGTAGACTTCTCTAGTAGACTTTTCGAGTAGACTTCATAAAATACAGCGGGAAATCGAAATTATTTAACAAATTGGGCGGGAACTTTAATAAATTGGGCGGGAACTTTAACAAATTGGGCGGGAACTCAATTTTACTGGTTAAGTAGACTTCTCAAGTAGACTCCTAAAGTAGACTTCTCTCGAGTACACTTATATTACATAGTAGACTTCTCGAGTAGACTTCCAAAGTAGACTTCTCTCAAATAGACTTATTAGTCATAGCAGACTTCTTTAGCAGACTTCTCGAGTAAACTTCTCTCGAATAGACTTATACCACATAGCAAACTTCTTGAGTAGACTTCTCTCGAAAATTTTCCTAAATATATAAAGAGAGTTTAACCTAATTGTGTTAAAAATAAAGTGCTTCTCTCTCTCTATCTAAAATAACGCCTCCTCTCCCCTCCCTCCTCTCTGGCCATGAATCTCTTCTCCTTTGTTTCTTGTTGTCATTCTCATCTCTATCATATCTATCTCACCTTCAATCTCCTCTCACTTGCTGGTTATGGTAGTGGTAAGCAAATATGTGCTTTTGTGTTCCTCTTTTTCTTTGCTTTGTGTTCATATTACAAATTTGAGCTTATTATTATAGATTGCTCATGAAACGGCTCTGCTGCAATGGATGGCAGAGGGTCTTTTAAATTATTATTGTAGATTTGGGTTTATTGTTATAGATCTAAACTTATTATTGTATAAATTTGGTAGATTTTGTTGCAGATCTGAATTTTATTGCAGGTATTATTTTTTTATTCTCTCTTTCTCACAATCAAAGATTTAAATGTACTACTATCTTATCCTCAGTTTTGCGTATTTTTGAGTTTTCAGTAATTAAAATTTAAATGCTCATTAGTTATGCTAACTGTATTTTAGTTATAATTTGGGTTTGATTATTTTTTTAATGGTGGATTAGGTCCAGACATAGAAAATGGGAGAAAGAATGAAGCTGCTTCAAGATTTTGTGCCTAAAATCAGAAGAGTTTTTTACAGTATTTTTTAATTTATAATGTTAAACGTTTTGAATGTAATTTTTTATATCTCATTGTTGTTGGATCTAAGTTCATCTTTGGTAATAAGACAAAGCTAATAATAAATGATTTTGTTTTAATATGAGCTACATTTTTGTAAACATATTAACTCTTTAGATTGTAGAAATCTCCAAGAAAAATTTAAGTTTTGATTTCAGAGTAGATTTTTCGAGTAAACTTCTCGAGTATACTTCCAAAGTAGACTTCTCTTGAATAGACTTATACTACAAGTAGACTACTCTAGAATAGACTTATACTACATAGTAAACTTCTTGAGTAGACTTTTCGAGTAGACTTCTCTCAATAATTTAACTCATTTACATATTTTTAATAAAAAGTGTGAACTTTCGATAAAGTAAACTCCAGAGATAAGACAACAAAAGAAAATATCTAAGATCACAAAAGAGTAAAGAAAACCATCAGAAAATATCTAAGATCACAAAAGAGTAAAGAAAACCATTAGAAAACCCAATTTTGAAAACACAAATAGAGAGAAATGAGTACTTAATGTCTTAAAAGAGGTTCTTACAATCAAACTGAAACAAGTGGAGTCGCATAAACAGCACAAGAAGCCACCGAGGAAAAACTGATCGGTTTTGATGTATCAATTGATCAACAAATGCTAGAAAAATATGAAACAATGTTGTGTGTTTTTGCATGAAGTGTCTTTTACCAGATTATCACGAGACTTTTTTCTTATGTAAAATT